>JADLZN010006287.1:0-662246 GCA_018155175.1 Sinocyclocheilus anophthalmus | reverse complement strand
ACATGGTGGTGGTAGTATTATGGTTTGGGCCTGTTTTGCTGCATCTTGTTCAGGATGGCTTGCCATCATTGATGGAGCAATGAATTTTGAATTATACCAGCAAATTCTGAAGGAAAACATCAGGACATCTTTCCGAGAACTGAATCTCAAGAGAAAGCGGGTCATGCAGCAAGACAACAACCCCAAGCACACAAGTCATTCTAACAAAGAATGGTTAAAGAAGAACAAAGTTAATGTTTTGGAATGACTGAATCAAATTCCGGACTTTAATCCAATTGAAATTTTGTGGAAGAACCTGAAGCAAGCAGTTCATAGGAGGAACCCCAACATCACAGAAGTTGAAGTGGTTCTGTACTGAGGAATGGTTTAAAACTCCTTCAAGATGTTGTGCAGGAATGATCAGCAGTTACAAGAAACTTTACATGCAGTTATTGTTGCAAAATGGGGTCACACCAGATAATGAAAGACATTACTTTTCAATTACTTTGCCACTCACAAATACATTAACACCAGATCCTTTTTTCATAATAATGACAAAGTAATAGTTGTATCATTTGTTTGATTGAGTATCTTTGTCTACCTTCAGGATTGTGTGAAAAATCAATTTGTTTTGGGGCATTTATGCAGAAATTAGAAAATCTAAAGCGGTTCACAAACTTGCAAGCAGCATGTATGCATCAGATATATAAAAAAAAAAAATTATATATTATCTATATATGCAGCATCATTTTCCTCTCCCACACAGGTGTAGTGACCCTCAGTCAGAGCACGCTCAGTAGACCCATGCAGAGGAAGCTGGTGACCCTGGTGAACTGCCAGCTGGTTGAGGAGGAGGGGCGAATGCGTGCAGTCCGGGCATGCAGATCTCTGGGTGAGCGCACCGTCACTGAACTGATCCTGCAGCACCAGAACCCACAGCAGCTCTCTGCCAACCTATGGGCCGCTGTGCGGGCACGCGGCTGCCAGTTTCTAGGACCTGGTGAGTTGCATACACATGTGTTGTAACATTTCTTTGCACTGCTTCATTTTATTATTCATCATTCAAGATACATACCTGGTTATTTTCACATATTTTGGGTTATTTACAACTTCAATTCATGTCATGACCAGAAAAAAGTAAATCTGATTACTTTCATTTGCAAGAGGATGCTAAGAAGGAAAGTGGAAGGGGTGTGACATAAAGGAGCAGGGTTCTGGAATTATATCTGTAGCACATGACCAGAAGCTTTGGAAAAGTAGTTCCACTTCAAAAGGACAATAAGATGACTTTACAGCTGTGTTTTGTGCTGAGTTCGTATTTCTTCTTTTAAAAGTGTCAACTGTTTTTCAAAGGTCAATGCTGATAGTGATATCTAGAGAGCAGGGTATAATGCAGATAACACATAATAAAAAATGTAATGACCGTGAATGAGATTTACACAAAAAAAGAAAATGTATTATTTATTGACAAGTCTGTCGGTAGATTAGTAGACTAAGGTGAGCAATGTTTGTCCTAATGTCTAAAGTGGCTAAAATTGCTGGAGCGCTATTATAGTTTTTTTATGTTAAATATGTTTTGTAGTTTTATTAGTTTTTATTTTATATGATTTAAAAAAAATAATATAATATATAAAATACCATTCAGAAGTTTGAAGTCTGAAAGATTTTATTTTATTTTTAAAGAAAATAAGCTTTTTTGTCAGGATGCTCATTGATCAAAAGTGACAGTAAAATAATTTGTAATGTTACAAAATATTTTTTTTCAAATAAATGCTGTTCTTTTGAAAGTGAAAAACATTTATGATGTTTACACAAAACTATAAAGCAGCAAAAGCTGTTTCCCACATTGATAATAATAAGAAATGTTTCTTGATGTTTTTTTTTACAAAGTATTTTATTTAGTATGTTGTTTGTAAATTGCCATTTTTTTAACCATTATTTTAGTGTGAATGAAAATATGTTTACTACTGATTCGATCATCCCCGAAATGCCAATATAATATGCCTGATGATAATGTTGTTGCATAGTTGAAAGTTGTACATAATGTGAAATAATTACTTAATGCATGTAAAGGGAATGATACAAATTGTGTGTTTGTGCTTGCTGTCAATGAGATTACTCATAGGGCAGATCTGCACTGGAAAACAAGATTTTCCCATTGATTCTCATTTGAGTTTTGTAGCTCTGAGAAACATCAGAGCATGAATCGTGCATATAACGTGACCAAGCACACATTGGCCATCTCACACTAACTATGTGTATCTGTCCCGATATGTATTGCGCATGCAGGGAAAGCCGCTCTGAAGTGGTGTGCTGCTGGCTCTGGAGGCGGCTATGCTCTCTCGCGGAAGGTTATGGTGCTGTTGTGTTGGGTGCAGGAAGAACTGGAAGCACGGTTACTCAGGCGTAACGACCAGCATTGGTAGGTAGGTGCAGCGGCTGTACGTGCCCTACTGCTTAAGGTAGCGCTAAAATCAGCATTCATGCAGCAAATGCGCTAAAACCGCTGATCACTTAACAGCTATTACGCTCAGTACTCCATCTATGTCGACTAGTCAGGAAAAGAGTTATCTGATGTGTTAAGCCTGCTGTAACCATCATGGATTTGATTTATTTACACTTTTACTTTATGAATTCATTTGATGCAGCATTCTATATGTATAGGCATGCTTGGGCTGTTTTAAACATAAAAAATGAAATAAAAATATTCATATATCATAGAGTTGTTTGGGGTGGGGGTAAATTAAACATGATCTGTGGTGATGTCGCAATTGTGTTGCATTGTGGTGTATAGAGCGGCCTGAAGTGATACTCCAAAACACTCCTACCTCTGAGCTGTTAACACTTAGATTGTGCTTTTGTTCTTCTTTATTTATAATTTAGTGATTTTAATCTTTATTTATGCTTTATATTTGTGGTCGAACAAGTTAGAGGCTATTTATATTGAATCATTTATATACTACTCCTTTTTGCAACACAGATTAGCTGGTAGGAAATCTGACTGACTGGGAAATAACCTAAGACGTAATATTAGGTAGCAAGATAACCAGTGTAGATGTTAGGAAATGTTAATAGTGAGTGTTTCTAAAAAAGTGCATCTAGTAAACCAAGTTTAATTATTTGGGGAATCTACAGTATTGAGTTCAAAGTAACTGTTGGATCCTAAAAACCTTAATTAGGGGCATGTACTTTATTTAGCTTTTAATTTAAACTGTCATCAAAATCTCACTCTAGCAAAATCTCACTCAGTTATGTTTAAAACGGAAAGCAAGATCAAGAAACAAACTTAATTCATGTGTAATAGATTTTGTATTTCTGTGAATGCTTGATTGCTTTAAAAGAACATACTGAAACATCTAACAAATGCATTTGTGTTTATATGTTAGGTGACTGCTCAAGATGTCAGAAAGGAAAACCCACTGCTGATCAAATTCAGAGCAAAGTTCTACCCTGAGGACGTGGCTGAAGAGTTGATTCAGGAAGCTACACAGTGTCTTTTCTTCCTCCAGGTGAAAGAGGGGATCTTGAACGATGATATCTACTGTCCACCTGAAACGGCCGTTCTCCTGGCCTCATATGCTGTGCAGATGAAATACAGTGACTACAACAATGAATATCACGTGCCTGGATATATTTGCAGAGACAAACTGCTGCCACAAAGGTGCTTCTCTATTCTCTATTCTACTCTTTTAACACCATCTAAGACCATTATAGTATCTGAAAGTATATGAAAGCTGCTGTTTTTCATATAAATACCTTCTTTTAGAGTTCTAGAACAGCACAAACTGACTAAAGAGCAGTGGGAAGAACGAATCCAGGTGTGGCATGAGCAACACAAACACATGCTCAGGTAGAAACTTCACAAATTCTGAACCAAAAACAAGCTGTTTGAGTACATGGTCAGTGAAGCTTTATCTCCACAGAGAGGATGCTATGATAGAATACTTGAAGATTTCCCAGGATCTGGAGATGTATGGAGTGAACTATTTCAGCATCAAAAACAAAAAAGGATCGGAGTTGTGGTTGGGTGTTGATGCTTTGGGACTCAACATATATGAACGTTCAGACAAGTACATCTTCATCTATATTTTATTTGTAACTTTAATGCAACTAATCCAACTAATTCAATTTGTTGTAAATTCTTTGCAATGGACTGTGCCATGTTAGTATTCCTGTTTTTCAACAGGCTGACACCTAAGATCGGATTCCCTTGGAGTGAGATACGGAATATTTCTTTCAGTGACAAGAAATTTGTCATTAAGCCCATAGACAAAAAGTCACCGGTAATTAAAAATCATAAATTTAACCCTCAAATCATTCATTCATTCACAGTCTTTCACCTGCTGCACTACATGTCCTTTGCTCATCCACAGGACTTTGTGTTCTATGCACCTCGTCTGCGCATTAACAAGCGTATCCTGGCTCTGTGCATGGGAAACCATGATCTTTATATGCGACGCCGCAAGCCAGACACCATTGAGGTGCAGCAGATGAAAGCTCAGGCCAGAGAGGAGAAGAATAAGAGACAACAAGAGAGGTGACAACATTAATAACAGATATATCACACAGCACAGACATAGCATCTCCAATGCTATTTTTTATGATACCTAAGGTAAAATCACTTTATCCAGGATACTGTCTTTTATACAGACTTAAGAATTGTGTATCTTTTATGAAAGTAAATCATTAACACAATAGCTCTGTTCTAAAACTTAGTGAGCTGCCTAGTAACATTAGGTTGCCTTATAAAATACCTAGTTTTGGCAAAATTCTTAAGTGGCACTGCAATTTTTCTTCACAGAAATGTAGTCCAAGAATTGAATCAAATTATTACAAAATGACTGAGTTGAGAGAAATGTGGATTGTATTACTGCACTGCAAATAAATAAATATTCATAAGATCCAGTAATTTGGTACTAATTTAAAAGTTTTTTTATTGAATATTATTGAAACATCTGTAAAACTTTTGACTAAGTCAGCTATGGTGGCTTACAAAATTTCCAAGCACTATCACAGATTTGAGACTCGAGTTTTACTTCTTTGATTGGTAGGAGTTACAAGGCAGGCATTATCACAGGAAGCTTCTCCTAAAGTGATGCCATCTGACCTAAACAGTCATAAAGAGAATTCCACTCAGGGCCATTCCGGAACACAATTGCAAATGGAATTTTTTTTTTCCCCCTCGAGGCGCGCCCGCTCTCTACTAGCCAACCGGCCCTGCCACTCACCGCTAGGGAAGGCAGCGCCCCCCGATTTACTTACAAATACAGGGTGTTTTGAGCTGCTGGTTTGTCAAGTAATTGAGTATTTGAGCACATTTTAGTCTTCCAGAAGCATTTCATAGGGCTGAGCACTTTGCCATTGATGAATAATTCAGAGAAAGTAGGATTGTTTACTCTTCAGTTGGATGCAGTTAGTTACAGTAGCCACAATATCGTGAGTATGGCTTCTGTATGGATTTCCTCTAATAGTTCTGCAATGTGATTATAGGTACAGTATGTGGACTGATATGTCTATTTTGTAACTAATGTACTTTTTTTTGCCCAGATATCAGCAGTGGCGCATAGATGTTGTTTCACAAGCAAGGAACACACCACAACCAAATATGTTAATGAATAGTTTATTGCTCAGAATGTTAGGGATGAGTAGGAAGAGGATGAAAAGGAAATGGGAAAAGGATGATGGTCAGGTTGATCTTGATCACAGTAATGGCCGTTGAAGCCTATTGAGGGTGCTGCATCAGTATATAGTTGGATGTCATCGAGATGAATGATGTAGTTGTTATAGAGATAGAAGATGCTGTTCTGGGATGGGAGGAATTGTTGCCAGAGGCGCATTTCCATTTGCATGCATCATTTAATATGACTCTGTTGTGGAGAGATGGGATGGCTGCTGCTTTAGACAGAAGGTTGGACAAGAAGATTTTCCCTTGAGGAATTATCCAGATGCCATTGCTGAGGTGGCCTAGAAGTGCAAGTAGCTGACGCTTGTACATCTATCTGTTAATAGAAGTTGGAAAGAAGCAGTGAGATTCGGTGGATTTTGTAGAGGGTGGAGATGCTTGAAATGAAATTGAGTCAAGGGTGATGCCTAAAACTTGATAGTGGAATGAGGTCATGAGGATTTCTGCTCTGAAAATGGAATGCTGAGTTTGGTGAAAACCTTGATTAGTGTTGATTAGTGAGGTGTTACATTAGGAAGTCATCCATAAGGTGAAGGACGTAAGGGAGTGTGTGGTTGTTGGTGAGAATCCGGCATAGTGCTTCAGAGAGAGTCAAAATCCTATGTCTGCTTCTGCAGCCAAAAGTGAGGCGTACAGCAAAGTAATAGGGACTTTTCCAGAAGACTCCGAAGGATCGCTAGAAATCTGGATGGATAGGCAATACTTTGAAGGTGTTGGTGGTATCAGCTTTGGCGAGCCAAGCTCCATGGCCTGTTAGATAAATGAGTTTGATGGTGCTTAGGAATAATTGAAGGGGTGGAGCTGCAGCGGATAAGCTGTTGAAACTTTAGTTTTGCGTGAGAAGGATGGTTGAGGTTGAAGGGGGCGATAATTGAGCATGTTGAAACTAGATGTGAGGGGCTCCGCAAAGATGCCATGAAGGTATGTTTGAGCTGCGAATGTCCGACAGTAGAATTCAGAGTCGAGAGTGCCCCAGTATGCCTCCTAGTTGAACTGCTGTAGACAACCTGCAGCTAAATTTTGAGCATAGAGCTGCTGAGATGGGAGGAGGGTGATGAGCTGCGATGAACAGCATAGACTGTTGACGTGGGGGTTGCAGGTGGATTTAGTGGAGGGATCCGAGACAGGCTAGTCCTTTTCTCGGTCCTCACCCGCTAGATCAACGGCTCCCTCTCAGGGATCGGAAGCCCGCGCTGCGGTTTCGTCCCCCGGAAAGAAAGCCAGACACTTCATAGATTTCTTCCTCGAGGTCATGCGTTAGCGCCCCCTTTTGTGTCAAGTTGTACGCGCCAGATCCTTCTGTGGGCTCAGGGGAAGCTCCTCTCACTAAGAGCAGTCTACATCCCTGGGTATCTCAATCAGGGGGCAGACAACCTGTCGAGGCAGGGGCTGAGGCCCGGGGGATGGAGACCCATCCTTTGGAGGAAGTTTGGCCAGGCGGAAGTGGATCTATTTGCGTCTCATGAAACGACACACTGTCCACTCTGGTTCTCCCTCATGCATCCAGCTCCACTTTGGGCTGGATGCCATGGTACAGACGTGACCGAGGCTTCGTCTGTACACCTTTCCCACGATCGCTCTGCTCCCGGGAGTTCTAGAGAGAGTGCGTCGGAACGGGGTCCGTCTGTTGCTAGTAGCCCCGTTCTGGTCGGCCCGAGGATGGTTCTCGGACATGGTGTCCCTTTCCCCCCCACCCCCCGATGGCTCTCTACCTTTCGATCAGAAGGGACCTCCTCTCTCAGGTGGGGGGCACCATACTTCACCCCTGCCCGGAGCTGTGTAAGCTGTGGGCGTGTCCAGAGCTCCCATCACTAGGAAACAGTATGACTTGAAGTGGAAACTTTTCGCTTCATTGTGCGGACAGCGACCGCAGGACCCAGTCAACTGCCCAATTGATACAGTTCTAGAGTTTCTGCAGGAGCGATTCTCCGCAAAGTTATCTCCCTCCACTCTGAAGGTATAAGTGGCGGCCTTAGCTGCTTACCACGCCCTCCTGGGTGGTCAATCATTGGGAAGACACTCACTCGTTTCCTCCGTGGCACCCTGAGGCTGAGGCCGGTACAGTTCACTAAGGTGCCCTCATGGGACCTGGATGTGGTTTTGGAGGGCTTATGCAATGTCCCCTTTGAACCTATAGAAGAAGTTTCAGTCAAGTTTCTCATGCTCAAGACTATTTTTCTCCTCATTATTTCCTCACTTAAAAGGATCGGGGATATGCAGGCACTTCTGTTTCGTGCCTGGAATTTGCTCAAGGCATGTTTAGGGCATTCCTTTACCCGAAGGTTGGGTATGTCCCTAAGGTGCCCGCTTCTCCGCCAGGGCCCATAGTACTTCAGGCATTCTGTCCTCCATTCCAGGAAGTAGGCCAAGGAAGGCTTAATCTGCTCTGTCCAGTTCAAGCATTGGATGCTTACGCACACAGAGCTGCCCGTGGCGTAGGGCAGATCAGTTTTTTGTTTGTTTTTGGTCCGTCAAAGAAGGGATTTCCGGCGACCAAGTAGACTACGGGTAGGTGGGTGGTCGAGGCCATTTCACTAGCCTACGAGTCCTCTGGCCTACCGTCACATATGGGGGTCAGAGCGCACTCGACCAGAAGTTTTGTAGGCGCACTCCTAGGCTTTCAGCTTGGGTGTGGCCTTGCAGGACATTGTGCTGTGGCGGGCTGGTCCTCTCCGCACACATTTGTCCACTTCTACAACCTGGACTTGGCATCTACCCCAGGGTCCCAAGTTCTCTCTTCGTGATGTGCACAAGAGACACACACACAGGCAGGGACTTGGTAGTACGGCGCAGTGTGTATTCTCGTTCCCAAGGTTCTCGGATGCAGGCTCTACGAAGTTCAATGAGGGTGACTCTCAGGTTTAAGTATGTAAGCAGGTCCTGAGACTCGAGATGCTGATTGTCTCTTTGCATACTCCCTGCATCCCTGCAGGTGCGACTCATCAAAGAAACTTGCGCTTTGCCGGATGGGCTTTAGAATTCCTGATTGCCACGTTAACACCGCTCGTGAAGTCTCATGCTCCATTGGACGGATTTTAACATGCTTACACAACGACGGTACGCAGGGTGTTCCCAAATAATTCTCGAAACACATCTCGTTCCCTTCGGAGATCCATGGTTACATACATAACCTGGAGACGATATACATATAGCCTTTTTGCTTTTTGCAATACCTATCCAATCATTAACAATAACTATTCACATCCGATAATAACAAAACAGGCCTGTCTTCAATATGTATAAATCAATCAATCAATAAATACATAAATATGCAGGCCTACTTAATGTGTTGCTATCATTCACTGATGAGGGATTCAGATTAATACGTCTCTGCTTCATCATGTGACTGCAAATATATTTGCAAAAACTCAGTACATGGCAAATTCTTGAAAAGCAGTTTTTTTTTCAGGTGGAAGTTAGGTTTTCCTCTGTGTTTTCCTCATCAACTTTAAACTTTAACAGTCTTTAACTGACACAGTTTCGGATTGACGAATGTCGCTATTTTGTAGAGCATGTAAATTCCACTTGCTGCCAAACTGTTTAGCAACAGTAGTTTGTCCAGATGTTGCACACAAGTCACAGTGCAATTTCAGTGAGAATGCAGTCAGCTCTGGCTGCTTCGCAGTGGTTTCTTATTCTTACAGACCATGGCAGAGCTAAAGATGCACTTAAGGTCATATTTTCTGACTCCAATGTACTTGTAATGATTCATCAACACGGCTGGGATCCATTTGCATTTTTATTTGAAACTTAATCAAACAAGCAGAGATCAAGACACAGATAAGGCAGTATCGTAGGGTAGACAGAATCATGATCATAGACAGACCTGAGATCGGGGCAGGCAGAAATCATTCGGAAACTGGGGCAGTCATAGGTCAGGCCAGGCGGCAATCCAAAGTCGATAGTCCAGTATCCAGAGCACAAGTCCAATAGGCAGGCAGCAAACAACACTTTTTAACACTATTAAATAGTCTAACGTAATGGGGAACAGGTGTGGGGGAATAATCAGAGACAGGTGCAGGGCTGATGGGAAATGTAGTGCGGGAAGGAAACTAGTACTCTGGTGATGGAGCCCTCTGGTGGCCCGAAGAGAGAGTAACAGAAGCGCTCTCCGTTGACAGAGCCCCCCCCTGTGAACGCTACGGAAGTGAGGAGGTGGTCGACGCAGGGGTTCTTCCGCGTGGTCTGGGGGCCGGTCTCTCCGGATGGTCTCGGTGGTACTCCTCCATAAGACTGGGATCTAGAATGTCGTCTGCATTCACCCAGGACCTTTCCTCTGGACCGTAACCCTCCCAGTCGACCAGATATTGGAGAGTTCTCCCCTGGCGTCTGGAGTCGAGCAGTTCTCGCACCTGATAGATCTCCTTGCCCTCCACCGTTATGGGTTGGGGACCCTGGTCCTCGGGCGCCTCCTTTCCTCCCTCACCGGGACCAGCAGCAGGCTTCAACAAGGAGACATGAAATGTGGGAGAAACACGGAAGTGATTAGGTAAGGCCAATTCAAAAGATACAGGAGTAATTTGGCGAACAATTTGGAAAGGACCTACATACCTGGGACTGAGTTTACGGCATGGCAAACGGAGACGGAGGTCACGAGTGGATAACCATACCCACTGCCCAACACTATATTCTGGGCTGGGATGGCGATGCCGATCAGCCTGAATCCGCTGACGTCTTACAGCATGCTGTAAATGATGATGAGCCTGATTCCAAGTCTCCTCACTTCTCTGAATCCAGTCATTAACTGTAGGAACATTAGACGGTTCTCCTGACCAGGGAAACAGGGGTGGTTGATATCCCAGAATACACTGAAATGGAGTTAACCCCGTATAGGGCTTGCGGAGAGAGTTGAGCATATTCGGCCCACATGAGATAACGACTCCAATCCTGTTGATTCTGACTACAGTATGAACGAAGGAACCGGGTAAGCTCCTGGTTGAGTCTCTCTACCTGACCATTGGATTGCGGGTGGTAGCCAGAGGTGAGGCTTACATTGATCTCCAGTGCCTTGAAGAAAGCGGCCCACAGACGGGAGGTAAACTGGGGACCCCGGTCGGAAACGATATCCTCCGGTAAACCATAGAAGCGGAAGACTAGATTACATAAGTGTTCAGCCGTCTCCAGAGCAAGTGGGTAACTTCGGCAGGGATGAGGGGGGGGGGGGGGGGGGGGGAAAAAACAAAGGCCTTAAAGAGAAAAGTCAATTACAGAAAGGATTGTAGTATGGCCATTGGAACTAGGTAGGTCGGTGACGAAATCTATGGCAATGTGAGACCAGGGGCGCTGTGGAATGGGTAGCGGATGAAGGAGTCCTGCTGGTAGTAGGTGGGATGCTTCTGTGTTCTCTCGCGAAGATGGTAATGGGAACAAAAAACAAATAAACTACCTGGGGGCAGTCGGCAGGGACGTTGTGTGCGGTTTATTGAATAAATTTTTATTATATTTTTAATTAGCCTGCTCAATCTCAGTAATGATGTCCCACTGGATAGGTGACACGATAAGAGCTGGGGAGATTACATGTTCAGGCCTATTGGAGTCAGAATCTCTCTCGAACTGCCGTGACAGGGCGTCTGCCTTTGTGTTCTTGGAACCTGGCCGGTAGGTAACAGAGAAATCAAACCTGGAGAAAAACAGAGACCACCTAGCCTGCTGTGGATTGAGTCTCTTAGCCGTTCTCAAGTACTCCAGGTTACGATGGTCGGTTAGAACCGTGAATGAATGTCTTGCCCCCTCCAGCCAATGACGCCATTCCTCGAGTGCAGCCTTAATGGCCAACAACTCCCTGTCACCAACATCATAATTTCTCTCCACTGGGCTGAGTTTGCGTGAATAATAAGCACATGGAAACATTTTTGCAGGTGAGCCCCGACGTTGTGACAGCACTGCCCCGAGTCCGATGTTGGAAGCGTCAACCTCTACTATGAATGGCAAACTGGGGTCAGGGTGGTGTAAGATGGGAGCAGTGGTGAATCGTTGCTTCAATTCCTGAAAAGCCTCGCGGGCAATAGGTGACCAGTGAAGACGACTAGAACACCTTTTTGTCATTTGTGAGAGGAGCAGCTACGGAGCCGAAACCTCTGATGAAGCGACGATAGAAATTGGTGAATCCCAGGAAACGTTGCAGCTCCTTAATAGTAAATGGTAGTGGCCATTTTAGGACTGCATTGACCTTGTTCTCATCCATGGCCACTCCCTCCTGACTAATCACGTAGCCCAAGAAAGAGAGGGATGTCAGATGAAACTCGCACTTCTCTGCTTTGGCGTACAGTTGGTGCTGGATTAGACGTTTGAGAACAGACCTGACATGTTGGATATGCTCCTCGAGGGTTTCAGAATAGACCAGAATATCGTCAATGTATACGATGACATTACTGTTGAGCATATCCCTGAAGACGTCATTGATGAATGACTGGAAGATAGATGGACTGTTGACTAGGCCAAAGGGAATAACCCGATATTCATAGTGCCCAGTGGTCATGGAGAACGCAGTTTTCCATTCATCACCCATCCGAATCCGAATGAGATTATATGCACTGCGTAAATCCAGCTTGGTGAAGAATTTGGCAGTTCTCAGCTGTTCCAGTGCAGGGGGTACTAAGGGTAGGGGGTAACGAAATTTAACAGTCATTTCATTGAGGCCACGATAATCGATGCAAGTCCAATAGGCAGGAAGCAAAGGCAAACAACACGAGGGAAAGGCAGGCAGAGGTAATAACAGAAGGCAGTCCAATGTAACCGGAATAACGCTCAGAGATGTTCACCAAGGCAAAACAAGACTTTGCAGAGAATATGGGTGAAAGAGCTCATTAAATAGTCTAACGTAATAGGGAACCGGTGTGTGAGAATGATTAGTGACAGGTACGGGGCTGATGGGAAATGTAGTGCGGGGAGGAAACTAGTACTCTGGTGATGGAGCCCTCTGGTGGCCCGAAGAGAGAGTAACAGGAGCGCTCTCCGTGACAGTACTGGTTGCATCTTTGAATGGCTTGAAAAAAAGTCACCACAGAGTATTCTTGGTGATGCATTTTTCGTTGTCATACTGTTTAGTATCCAATGGGATTGTTGTAATGTCATCATACTGTTGAAACACAGAATCTAGAATTTCAAAATTAGAATTCCATCTTGTATCCACTGATTATTTTAGAGACTTACCCAGTTTAACTTGTAGGCCAGAATATTTGAATTATGTGACTAGGTTTTTCACATCTTTCAGAACCTGGTCATCTTTGGGTGTTTTATCCATCACAGCGAACGAGAATTGTGAAAGACGTAGATGACCTACAACTACTTTACATTTCACAAAGACACCAAAGGAAACCAGATGCTTTTGCCATATATGAGATCCTTCCGAAAACGACAGGAGTAGGGAGAATCTGTCACTCTGCTTAGAGTTTTTTTTTTTAAACAAATTTTGTTCACACTTCCATATGAGTCAGTACCAGTTTAATTTTTTTGCTGGTCTTCTTGCATTTACATGGCTTTAACCAGCAGATGTCCTCAGCATTCTGTGTTTTGAGTCCATCCAATCTCGGTGATGTGCTTTTCTGTTGTCTGCCGTTTAATGAGTGAGCCCTTTAAATTCATATGATTAGCTGTCAGTGTTCTCAATGCGATCAATGATCCTAAATTGTTCCTTCATCACTTTATAATCAGTATGATCAATCGTTCTTATCATTATAATATTATAAGGCCCTTTAATGGGGAATCTTCGAATGCGTCCTCTAGGTCGCTATGGGGAACGCCTCGTCGTGACCAGTGTCTGAAGCATACATTGAAAAAAACACCAACGCGTTGGCCGGCGACGCCATGACGTCATACCGGTGCGACTATAGTATAAATAGGCTCCGGGAGCACACATCATTCTCTTCTTCGTTTTCATCGAAGAAGGTTCTTCAGATTACAAAAAAGTAAGAAAGAGATGGCTCTTTAAGGAACCTTTGAATGAATGGTTCTTTGTGGAACCAAAAAATGGTTCTTCTATGGCACCACTGTGAAGAACCTTTTAAGCACCTTTATTTTTAAGAGGGTATAAAGCTTTTGAGGCAATCATCATATTTTATGAGCTTTTCTCTTTAGAATTGTTTCTTGTAACTTTTCTTCTGTAGAACATAAAAGTGATATGTGGAGCATATGGTCACAATAGAAGAAAAGAAAGTCATACAAGAACAATTTTCAAAGTAAGAGGTATATACAGTAAGTAATTAATTTTAAATTTAAGAGGGTTTTAAACAAAATAAGGACGTGCATGATACTAATATAATAATACAGACATATGTAGCACAAGGCGCTTTCAAGAAAGCGTACATAAAAGAAAAACACAACCATATAAGGACAATCGCACCTGTAAATTCAACAAGAAATAAACACTTTAAAACAAGATACATAAAAACTTAAAAAATAAAAGCATTGACGAACAATCATGTTTTAAAAAAAGTTTAAAAAACAGCAAAGAATTAGCGTCCCCTAATGTTCAAATTGCGGAGATCCTCCACAGTTTTGAGAGCCTACGTTGAAAAAGGGGCCTATCACCCCTGGATCTTAACGGTGTTTGGAACAAATGATAAGATCGTAAATTGCGAATTGGCGTATAAGGTGTTAAAAGATCTGCCATATACTGTGGAGCGAGACCATGCAGAGCCTTGTATGTAAGCATTAAGATTTTAAAATCTATGTGGTATTTAACAGGAAGCCAGTGTAACGTTTTCAAAACAGGAGTTATATGGTCACCAGCCCTAACCACAGTTAAAATTCTAGCTGCTGAATTCTTCAAGTATTGCAATTTGTTAAGAGAGCATTTGGACACTCCAACAAGAAAAGCATTGCAATGATCAATTCGTGAGAAAACAAAATAATTAATAAATTTTTCAGCAACAGAAAAGGGCAACATAGGCCGAATACGTGCAATATTTCTAAGATGAAAAATGGAGGTCTTTACCGTGTTCTGCACAATAGGCTCGAATGACAGGGTGGCGTCAAAGATAACAACAAGCTTTTTTAGTTTACTGTGTAGCTCTAGTGCAACACCATCAACTGATAGATCTATACAAGCAGCATTTCACAGTTGGTGGGGAGAGCTAAGAAGCATAACTTCAGTTTTTAGAGCTATTCAGACACAGAACATTTTTAGACATCCACAACTTAATCTCAGAAATACAGTTGGAAAGATGAGGGACATCCACAAATTGACCAGGTTGAGAATGTATATAAATCTGAGTATCATCAGCATAAAAGTGGTAGCTGAGGTTAAGGGATCTTAATAGCTGACCAAGAGGATAAATATAAATGCTAAATAGCAGGGGACCAAGGACTGAGCCCTGTGGGACACCAGTACAAACAGGATCCACATCAGATTTGAAACCATCCATAAAGACAAATTGACTGCGACCCATAAAATATGACCTAAACCAATCTAGTGCAATTCCAGATACACCAAAGACAGTTTCCAGTCGATTTAGTAAAAGCATGTAGTCAACAGTGTCGAAGGCTGAACTAGGATCGAGTAAGATGAGAATCGAGAGAGCACCAGAATCAGAAGCTAACAGTAAGTCATTAACAACTTTAACCAAGTCTGTTTCAGTGCTGTGCAGTTTCCTAAACCCAGATTGAAGGGGCTCAAACAGATTATTGACCGTTAAATGGTTGTGTAATTGAGACGAAACAACACCCTCTAAAATTTTAACAATAAATGGAAGATGAGAAATTGGACAAAAGTTACTGAGATTGTTCGAATCACTGTTGTAAATTAAGTTGTTAATAATCCATTTATTTTTCATGCACTATACGGGCTACTTATAGAAACATGTACAATGTACACATTTTAACACACACACACACTTCTCTTTTAAAAATTGTTCTTGTATTACTTTCTTTTTACTGTGGACCATAAAAGTAACTGGAAAATGAAACTGTTAGGCTGATGATACACGGGGCAACTTTTTGAGCAATTTTGCCAGGCAACTTTTTTTGAGCAATTTTGCTTGGGCACTTTCCCAATGAGAATGGGTAACAAATTTTTATCTGAATAATTTAGATCGGTTGTAGGCCTTGTGTCTGCTCAAAAAGTTGCCCAGTGTTAGCATCAGCCTTAGGTTGCACCAGTTTTCAAAATATGATCTATTTTAGGCAGAAGAACTAAAGATATATATATCTATATATATCATACATTTTTGAAACAAATGAGGCGGGATAAATTTGGATCAGCTTTTCATAATTTTCAATTTTGCCGAGTAAACTCCTTTAACGGCAACTAACTGAGCTCTGCCCAACCTGTCTGGCCTGGAGTGGGGGTTTTTTTGTCTTTATTGTAAAAGTTAGCCAAACCAGACAAGAAGACTCCAGAACCTAATCGCTCAGGAATGATCTGTTACAGGAACTGTTCTTAGACAATATGAGCATGTACAGTACATTGTACACAGTACACATAAGACACTGACCTGTCAGACATGAAAGCTTTTTTCTGCTTTGGTGCTTTGTGTTCACTGAAAACATGCGACATGTACAAGCACCTCAGATCACAGCTGCTGTTCTGCACTATGGGTCAAACTACACATCCACCTTCTCTTCTGTGTGGCTGCTCCTGCACATCTCATAGGACCTGATCTGAGCTGGAACTGTCGGGGATTAAAAAAAAAAAAGACATGAAATTCAGCCTTTTTTTAGTCAAACTGAGTCAAGAATGTTTTATGTAATTTAAGGTGAATTAATAAAGCATTCTGGAAAATTCATCCATGTTTTTATAAAAAATAATCTATCTATCTATCTTTATAATTTGATCACACTACTAAATCAGTTTTTGTATTATTACGTAAGGGATTTAAAATGGTAAGCATCATTAACTGCAGGTCTTCACCTTCTTCACGAATGCTGATTCTGTCCTCTACTGTTGCATTGTTGGTGAAAATATTCTTCAATTTTAATTAGGCTATAAATTATAACTCATCCATTTAATGACATCCAAATGTCCTTCATGGCCCCTTTAAAATCTTATATTTGAAATCTATACACTGGTGAGAGGCTCTTTTAAGATCCCGCTAACGATAAGACCTCAGTTGGGATCAAATTAAACTAGGCAATCTTAATAACATTTGTCACCTCTCATGGCTCGCAATGGGCACAGGAGACACAATGGGTGAATATATACTTTCTGCCTAACCACTATCTGCTTGACATTGAGGACTGTACTTTCATTTACCCCAGTCTGTCAGGTCCATCACATCAGCCACTGCTTCACTCCTGCATTATTTAGACATGCTCTATGAGTGCTGACTGGCCATTTGGGCTCTCAGAGTTCTTGGCTCTTTTCTCAAACTGCAAAACAATACATATACAAAGATTTTCATTTGCAATAAATAAATAGAGAAAATAATAGTCATAAAAAATTAATCGTAAATAAAAAAAATTAATAATGTAAAACAAAAAACAATTAAAGACCAGTACGGATTGTATAGATTAGTGATATACACGATATATATTATATATATATATTATATATATATATTATATATATATATTATATATATATATAGTATATAGAATTATATATATACCATAATTTTTCTTTCTCTCTTTATTTTTAAGTTTACTAGTCTTCAGTAGTAGTTACAAATTTGGATTTCAAAAATAACGATTTTTCCTTTTGAAGTCATCAAAGAATCCTGAAAAAAATATCATAAGTTCCAAAAAAATATTAAGCAGCACAGTTGTTTTCAACACTGATAATAAATTAGCGTATTACGAATGTTTTTCTGAAGCCTTGACTAACTGGAATAAATTACATTTTTAAAGTATATTCAAAAAGAAAACAGTTATTTTAAATTGTAACAATAATTCACAATATTACTGTTTTTACTGTGTGTGTGTGTAAATATAAGATAAAATGATATCATAAAATACAGTCTTTAAATGTAGAGTAAAATCTCTGTTTTTCCTTGCTTGCTGCTTGTTTATTTCATCTCAATATGGTATTCACGGCTTCAGATTTTAACTAGATGTCGTGATTCCATTATGAAGACTTTTTGCTTTAAGCGTCTCCACTGAGATTTTTTTACCTGAATTTCTGAAAAGTCAGTGCTCACCTGTGATCTTTTAATAGCTTGCGCTTAAAGTAATGCATGATAGAATGGGAGCCACGTAAAGGAATCTGAAAAGATTTGTGAGCCATTCTCTGTGAGGCGCACCTCATCTGATGTCGCTCCCAAGGGTTTGTGGGGAATCTCAAGCGACCCCCAGCTGTGCGTGTGGAAAGAGCATGCTATCATATCAGTAGAACAGAGGATGTATTCCTTCACTCCACCCGTTTGGAAACTAGGACGCATGTTTCTCAAAAGAGCCCATGCACCAGTGGCACCACAACACTGTTGTCTGTAGTGTCTCCAGGGTTTTGTCTTATATGCCAGGATCTGACATCATCTTGGTGCACTTTGCTGCTCGACATCAGTCAGTCTGCTGGTTTGATCCACCAGACAGCTGTTACTGTCTCTTGTTGCTTCTTCTGTATTAAGAGTATATAGGCTTACTACTCACATTGGGTGCAACACACGTAAATTTAATGTCTTGAAAAAGATTAGTATTATATATATAGTATACACATTAATGAAATGACCATGGAATAATCTAATATTGTAGTTTTATTACAACACACACACACACACACTATAGGTTTATATAATAACAGTTATTGTCGGTCCTTGAATCTGATTGGCTGAGAAGATTGCGATATTAGAGTGATAAAGAATATCAACGTTTCACCGTTTGTATCACTCCACCTGAAGTATTTCTCACAGCGAGTGTCAGTGGGCGGTATGCAAATTCACTATAATACAAAAAAAAATATACGTTTTGTCTGTGAGTTTTTTAGGCGACAATGTTGTTGTTTAGACTTCAAATATGTGGTTTGTTAAAAAAGATAACATCTATTTGAACATTTGCTTCGATGTTTCCGGAGATGTGAGTTCCAGGGCGTCAGCGGCCATTCAGCACTCATGAACCCGCCGAGAGCAGCCTTACCTCGGCCAGTTCTCCTGGAATTTGCCACTGGCTCTAATGTATCTATAGTGGTCTTTAGTGGTTAAACATGAGATATAATTCGTTTGGGGTAAATCTAATGGGCAGTCTTTGGTCTCATTAATCTATTATTGTTCCAGAGCAAATAGTTTTGGCTAATGGCAAAATCTCATCACGTTATATTTTATGTAATTTTTAAATTAATGCTGTATATTAGAGCGCCTTGTACTTTTAATTGAATTGTCTAGCAACTTTTATAATGGCTGTTGTTGTTGTTTATTAAATATTATTATACATAATAAACGTTATGATAATATTATTGCAAAACTCTTCTGCTTCTGTGTGCTGTGTGTGTGTGTGTGTGTGTGTTCATGATGGTGATTTTAGTTCCGCCATTATAATAGATGGCGACAGACTGTTTTATGAGTCAGCAGTAAAGACTTTCATATTGAAAGACACTGAAACAGGGTTGTAAACAATAAAGATATTGAAAGTCACCTTGGCACAGCCAACAAATGCAGTGAGCAGCGCTGTCATCGGAAATCAACAGATGAAAGGACAGTACGACAAAAATATTGCTTTCCTCAGCGGACATTCAAACTAAAATTATTGTGAATATGAGATTGAGCTGAAAAATGAATGCTGTATCAGATGCAGGTAATATACTCGCTCAGTCCGTCTCTCTCTCATAATGACTCCACATAATTCAGTGAGCTTTTAATATAATAAGCTTTCAATGAAGCAACTCAAGATGACAACTCCAGATGTGCATGAACAGGATCTCTCATTTTAATGGAAATAAAATTCTGGTATGAATAATTGACTAAATCACACCCTCTAAAAACAGTATCAAGATTTTAAGTTATACATTTTAAGTAATAATTTATATGTATGTATAAGGGAAAGTAATATATATGGGTCACTATTTTTGCCTCCAGTAATTCATGTGAAAATATCCTACAAATATTCCATATAGTCTATGAAATGTTATCTGCACTGACATTTTGTAAGGGAAAAAAATGCTAATTTAAGCTCCTTCGCATTAATGCAGCTCATAACGGCAGCTGAAGATTGCTTCTTTATAAGCACATTGAAGGCATCCATTGAATAGAACAAGGTACTGCAGGTTATATGAGGGATTTGCTATTTTAGTCTCTAAATTGTAGCAAGCCATTTACCTCCCTCCAACATATTAAAGTATTTTTCTTCGATTGTGAACATCTGCACTTCTCATCTGTGCTGTCTATTCAAAATGACTGACATTTTGTAGTTCTATAGCTGTATTTTTTAATGTCATTCCTTGCCAAAAATAAAAAAATAAACAATCTCTTTTCAACATATGTCTGTGTGACAAATTTCCCTCTGTTTTGCACCTTTGGCAGGTGATTCATGACTGCCTGCCTGCATGCAACTAGAATTTAATTAAAAACTGCCTCGACTCAACTGCCAGAGGAGCTGTTGTTTTTGAGAATATGAGCGCACACAACATCTAAAACATGTTGACAGCAGCTTGCTGAAAACTAGAACATTAATAAGGTTGTCTAGATGTTTCGGCCACCATCTCAACATTGAGGGTCCAAAGATTTCCCACCATGACAGCAGATCTCAACTTGAGTTCTGCAGTAACTCCCCCCTCCTTTTCTTTTTTTTTTTGTCGAACACACATTCAAAACCTCTGTTCACCTTTAAATTGGGACAGAGTAGATTTGGGGCGTTGTTTGACAGTAACCTTACTACACAGCTAAGAGGTGATAAGCCTTCTTTTTCCCTCTTTTGAGACCTTACTCGGGAGTTTGTTTTTTTTTTTGGTACACACTTTCTGTCCGTTTCAAACTGCTGCTGGCTAAAGATCATGGCACTTGGGCGCGACATAAGATTTGTTATGCAGGCATGGTGACAGGTGTAAGTGGAATGAAGGTATTAATCTTGATCCTTTTCCTTAAGGCCATTTTATTTGTTCTGGTTTGTAAAAACAATTCTTGTCTTGTGGTTTCAATAAACAGGCGTCTGGGATTATTTTTTCTTCTTCCTTTCCCTTCTTTGTTAACAGTATTTATCCATATAAACATTATCCACCCGACACATTGACTTTTCTTCGGTTCTTATTTTTTTTAAACCTATTTTCTAACCCCGGCTTGAACAACTACTAGTGGTGATCAGCATGAAAAATGGTTCTTTGACCACCCTCCCCGCTCATAAAGACGACATGCTCAGCATAATAGAACACCGGCACCATTGCCTCTTTATTTTCGTGAGCCTACAACAGTTTGATTCTTTAATTAAAGGAATATTTCACCCAAAACGAGCTCATTGTACGACAAATTTTTTCTTTTTTATACAGTGTTGCATTTGTTTGCTCTTATCTTTAGCTTCGTTAGGACCCCCTTTATTCCTCCCATGATCATTTTTGCCTTGGCTGTTTCTTGTTGCTTCCGTTGTTTTGAAAACTATTAACGGTACGGGATAAATGACATTCAGTTGGCAAATAAGCTGCAAAAAAATTATTAAATGATCATTTCTTCAGTTTTTTTGAGTGCTACTGAGGGGTATTTTTTTCTTCCCCATTCAGATCGACTTTTTATGTTGTCATCACTTAAATATATCTTGTTCCTTTAATATTTGTGGTTCCGTGTCCATCTCTTTGTTTGGCTTTCTGCGGAATATTTGCTTTTGTTACCTTTCATCTCATATGTGCGGCAATTATACCTCATACCTATATTGCCTATTATTATTTTTACTTTTTTATACTATATATATTTGATAGTTTTTATTTCTTTTTAACGGCGCACCCTGTTTTTTAGTTTATTTTTTGGGGACAATAGGTTCCCCTTTTTCATTTCCTCTCTTTCTTTTATTATTTCCAGTTGCTTTTTTTACTACACCAATATGTTACCCTGTGGCTCTTGCCCCTTTGTTTTTTTTTTTTATCCAAGTCCGATAGCCCCTAAGGACCTGATGTTCCTTTTTTATTGTTACAACCCTTTTTTTCCAACATGGTTTATCCTGCCCTCCGCACTGGTGGACTCACTGAGCGTTTCATTAATTTAATTAAACTTATAACAACAGAGGGGAAAGAAAATGCAATCTGCATGGTCGGTGGTCACAGCTTGAAAAAAAATAATGACTTCCAGGACATAAAAATAATATAATAATAAATTTACTTTCTTGGGAAAGAATGTTCTTATCCTTATAATGCAATCTGTGGCTTCTAGCAGTTCCAAACAGGGCCCTGGCAGTGCACCTGTTGTAATGTTGTTATGGTTCTCCTAAGCAGCTGCTAGCTTGTGAAGTGATCTAACAGCAGGTTGGATTTTGTTTTGGAGAGATAACAACACTCTGTGGTGATGACTGCAGTGTGATGGCAGCAGATGCCGTCAGTCCAGTATATTCACAACATGCATTAAGTCTTCTGGACAGAAGAACGGCGCAGTGTTTCAGAGGATGGACATTGTTTAATTTGCTGTGCAGAAGTGGTGGTTTACTCTGTTTTGTTGTGATGGCTTTTGTCTGTCAGTAACAAATATTTATCCAGTAAGGCTCAGAAGACCTTCATAAAAAACAGTTTATAATAAATAGTCAGTAAAAGATTGAGAAGATCTCATTAAACGTGTCTCTGATGATATTGTCTGCCTCCTGTGCAACCCAGCAGAATTAGATCTTAACGAGTATGTAGATAGCTGTATGTAGAGGTGTCCATAAAAAGTCTTTGAAGTTTCCTGCAGAGAGCTCACCAGCAGAATTAATCAGATGAACTTCACACAACATTCTGCATTGCTGAAGGAGGAGAAAAATAACATTGCATTGTGCCCTAACAGTTTAAGCAGAACATACTTTCATCAGACATGAGAACAGTCTGGGGGAAACTGATGCTGTTCTTATGACTAGTTTTATTAGTTTGTTATGAATGTATTCATGATGTTCTCAGTCTTCAAGCTATTAGAGGCATTCAAAATATGTAATCATTTATAGCTAGCATATGAATCGCTCTACATAAATGTAGAGCAATGTTACCATGAGCATCATGGTGATTCTACCACAATTCCCCCCTTTTTCTTTTATAGTATTAACACTAAAGCCTATTAACTTCTGTTAACACAATAGAGGAAAGTGCACTGAATAAAAAATCTTTAAAAATCACTCGACCACATTGCTAATAAGTGTACATAATAGTTGTCACATATACATTGAATTAAATCACTGAAATTTTTTGACAGTAAAACAAACCTAAATTATCTGCGTATTTTATTGGAAAACATACCCAAATATAATTTGTTTTGCTAACGTAACACTATTACGCAACCGAAATTAAACTGAACAAACCTGTCCAGTTCGTATTCATATGTACCCTATTATTTTAATTGTTTTTTCTTTCCTTTTACATTTACTTCAACTAAATTAAAAACTAAAAATACATTTACGTGTCGATTTCACCTTGTTTTGTTGTTCTCAATATCCAATGTAGACTATGGAACTCTTGTATTCCACTTGGCTTCAAACAACTAAATCTTGTAAGCCTTGTTACACGATGGCCATGCTTCAATGTGGTGTTCTGGCACTCGCCATTTTAGCACAGTAGATTGTTAGAGCGTAGACACATCTAGGGCAGTGTATCGCTGGGTATCTACATTTACCTATCATTTTGCTAGTAATTTATGCTTATTTTTTTTTTTTTTGGGGTTACATATACCGTAGGAGATCAGCTCTACTGGCTTTGTCTCGGCTCAGATTAGACATCTTAAAATCCCTAACTGATACAGCAGAGCATGTACTGCACACAACAGTCTAGAGTGCTGCATGGGGAACGGGGAACAGTTACTTTTCTCATATTCCAATCCATAATAAAGTGTATTGAGGGTGAAAATGTGGAATTTAAATTGGCGCTTGGATCAAAAGTGCCACTTCGTGGCAACCTTAAAAAATGCCGTGGTGCTACTTTCAAGCAACTTTGAAACCAAGTCCTCTGTCACGCCGGTTTGATGTGACTTTATGCTCAGCCCATTCCACGTTCGTCATTCAGCCATTAAATGCTTTAATAGGGTAAAATCCCTGTATATTGCAGTTATCAAGATGATGCTCCCCTAAAGTTCCAGTTTTACTAATGGCTAATTTGTCGTTTAGTTGACACTTTCAACCAAAGTAACATATAAGGATTGTCTACATGGATAGTAGAAACAAAAGGTTAGTGACAAAGATTGTGACATGACAATTTAGGTGCTTTGTTAAAGGACACATTGATGAGCAAGGATGTTTCTAGTGTTTTATTATTACTGGGGCACAGGCCCCTATCAAAAAAGGCGTCCCCATATTTTGAAACAGTTATGGATATGTGGATATACTGTATAATATGCAGTAAAATGTACCGTAACCTGTAGTAAAGTAAGTTTATTTGTGTATCGCAAATCATTGTTCTGATTTTTTTTTTAATACACAGTACAAAACATCAAACCATTTAGGAAGTACAGTTATAAAAAACAAAGAAAAATAAAGTATACACAAATACAAATCCCTTAAGAAAATTAACCGTTGTTTTCTGTTTTCAAATTTGATCTAGACAAGTATATGGAAACTATCCAAAGCAGTGAAAACTGCATCTCTATATTCATCCTATGTGACCTCTTAAGCCAGGGGTCACCA
This sequence comes from Sinocyclocheilus anophthalmus, assembly GCA_018155175.1. Taxonomy (NCBI): domain Eukaryota; kingdom Metazoa; phylum Chordata; class Actinopteri; order Cypriniformes; family Cyprinidae; genus Sinocyclocheilus; species Sinocyclocheilus anophthalmus. The sequence continues at coordinate 637,948 of JADLZN010006287.1, read as the reverse complement.
AACTCAGTCCTGGAGGGCCTGTGTCCTGCAAGAGTTAGCTAAAACCTGTGGTTGACCACCTGTCTTAAGATGAAAAAAAAAAAAAACATGGTTGCCAACAATTAACCATGGTTTTGCTACACTACCATGGTTTTGTAGTAAACTGTAAAAAAAAAACATGGTTACTTACATTTTATTTTTTCTTATAACAAAACTATAGTTTCAACGGTTCCCACTTTATGTACGCTACTTACATTTAAATTAATCGTTTTGGTACAATGCACTTATTGTGTACATACATGTTTTTACATTGTACTTATATTTGAAAAATATCTGCATGTAATTACATCTGTAATTACATTTATAATTACACTGTTAACCCATCCCTTACACCTTAACCCACCCTTAAACCTACCCATACCACTAAACCTGTCCCTAACCTTACCCGTTTCCCAACTCAATAGCAGCAAAAGTGTTTTGCAATACATTATGAACACAATAAGTACATTGTACTTATTTTTGATGTAAGTACATAGTAGTTAAGGCCACTTAATATAAAGTGGGACCATTTCAATGTCGGACATCGCTTGTTGTGATTTTTAAGGGCATAGAATTTAGTAGGGTAGGGATGCTATGACATGTTCCTATATTCAGTGACTACTAAATTGTCACTATAGCAATAATTTTGATCAAACAATTACATTGTCTGTTATCTGCCATTATGTCCCCAACAATGCCAAAATCAAACCTACGCCCTTGTTGTCAGGAAAATGATTTATGGATCATTATAGGTAATGACAGACAAGGATTTATCAGTGATATTTTAGTGATTAAACCACAAACTCTTGCTGAAGCAATATCACATGAGCAAAAATGATATTTAGACAAGGACTAGGAATGTGATAGGCTACAAATGTTGTGCTTTTATTCAACAGTTAAATAAACAAGATACCATTGAGTAACCTATATTTTGGATACAGTATTTCTAGTTAGTTAGTCTACTATTTTTGCACCGCCCATGAAAAAAGTTCAAACGAAGCCAAAACTGTGGGTCTCCGTGAATTTGTTAGTGTCTGAACGAATCGATTAAGTAAATGATTCAGTGACTCACTCATAAAGACAGTCGCTTTTTTCGTTCGTGAATTATTCAGTGTTTTGAACAAATCATTAAATGAATGAATTAAAGATTATGTGATATGCAAGGGAAAACAAGTCATTTCCCCGGTTTATAATTCTAGACTGGAGCTATATCAAGCCTATGTTTGTGTATCCACTTGAAATGATGTGTTAATGTTTGTGTCATTGCGTGTAAAGGATATAAAGAGAGAGACATCACGAACGACATGAATGAGATCTATAAAGTCCACAGGCTCGTGCTTGTCTTGTTGACCCATGCGGATCATCTTAGTGCTCATTGATTTTCTACTCTTTAGTTGCGAATTCAAGCTGAACAGACCTGAGGCAGTCTGACCAGCCCATAATAACCAAGGTTACAGTCTGAGTCACTTCAGAGTCACTGTGAGGTCATTTGAGACAGATTTGATGCAATGATCCATATCAGGTCATCTTTATTAGGTGCAATTAAATACAGCAACTATCTGATGTGTTTGTATTGAGCTACACAATTTAAGGTTACAGCAACAACTACAATACAATACAATACTTTGCACAATCAATGTAAAATAAAGGAACTGTTTTTGTTCAATTTGTAGCTTGAACCAGTTACAACAACACTAGTCAAAATAGCTCAAACCTATGAATTTTTCATAACAACTATTACATGTCCCCATGAGTTCCCATGCTTAATTAAATTATTCAAGTGCAAGGACTTATGAGTTTTCCCTACAGCCTCAGTTTTGTTCTTGATCATTTATTAAATTATTAATAGTTAAAATTGTAATTATTTTGAAGCCAACTGGTTTAAAGAATGCAGATATTTGAGTTATGATTCCAAAACAGAATTCAAAAAAATAGTTGATATTAGAGTTATAATTCCAAAAGAAATACTTAATTAAGACCACTTGGTTGTGTTTATTAATATTTAACTGTTAATTTTAGGGTTTACAGTGTAACATAACTTGATTTAAAAAATGTGCAAGAATAGCATTATTTTATTTTATTTTAAAACATAAATCATATGATACTTTTATTTTATAAATATAAAAAGCAGAATACAAACAAAAATACAGCAAATTAATAATATACACAAAAAGATAAGACGATTGTTATATAAATGGCTACAACACTACTAATAATAATTATAATATTTCCAATTCTACTAACAACAGATCAAATGAATATTATCTAACATATAAATGAGTTTAGTTACTTTTTTCTCCAATTTCTTGTTGTTTAGCAGTCTTCTTCTGGCCCCTGTCAATATAAACTCATGTCTCAAAAATCCTGCTCTTCACACTGTCTGAAAGAGACAATCTCACCATCTTTTCAGAAGCTCAACAGTGCTCATAAAGAAATGTCAGAGTCAATAGGGATAATAGCTCTTGCCCAGCTTAGATTGATCAGTTTAATTATTCATGCAGCTATAGCTCATGACATGAAAAAGATGTGGTGTCAATAGAGCTTCATTGATCCGCTGAGCTTCTTAGCTGCTGACTGCAGCAGAAACATTATTAAGATTGGTGCATTGTACCTATTTTTACATTTTGACTGTGCTTTAATGGATCGGTATGAATCCATACACTTCATCTGACTTTTTAATGTGTTTTGGGACTGGTGCGATACAGATGGAAAGTGTTCAAATGGATTTCACCTTTTTGTACGTGGATGTTCATTATTCTCCTAATGCAGGCCAAATTATCGGCTTTGATTGCCTTATTATGCTGTTAGAAATAGCCTCAAACACATGCATGCATTCTCCCGAGCTCACAATGGGCTGCCTCTAAGCAATAGATATTCTTTAGCTGTACTTGATAAATCTATGCATGAATTCTGAACCATTATCCTATACAGCCCACTCTGAGGATCTTTTAAAGAAAGCAATTGTATAGCAACTCTGTCAAAGTGAGTTATTAGGACCTGTGTATATTACATCCTATACTAGCACTACTGCAGTTTTAAATTCAGATTTGCAAGCCTATCATGGCGGAAAAGCAGTTACTGCATGCAATAATAGCATGGAGTGACACATTCATGCTTTCAATATTGAATTGGCCAGGAAGAAACTCTCTCTCTTGTAGACGCATATACAGAGAAAAACGTGAAAGAAAGATACCTGAGCCCATCTGTGCTGTGCAGCTTTATTATTTTGAGCTTCTGTCTGTAACATATGTTAGGCAAAATTATAGATTAGGGACTATTTATAAAGCAACAATAATTGTTTATATACAGTATGCTTTTTTCTAGACTCCAAGCCCCTTAAGGTTATGTTATTTAAAATCTGCTTAAAGGATAGTTGACCCAAAAATGAAAATGCCGGCATCATTTACTCACCTTAATACGACTTTCTTCTGTGAAACTAGAATTAGGACCAATTTTGAATGTGGGTCTCTTTTTTTGCATGCAATTATGATGAATAGGAACTGGCATTTTTAAGCTACAAAAAGATTGTAAAACCACCATAAAAATTATTATAGTGACTTGACGTAATAAATATATTTTTAGACATAAAATATTCATTTCAGATAAAATCATGAAACCTGCAGGCTACATTATTAAGAAAAAAATGTCCATTACAATGTACAAACCAACTAACCTAGTAGCAAGATTAACAATGCAACAGTATTACAATAATACTACCTACTGAGGTTCTCTGAGATCATTTTCACTACAATCAATATTTGAGACCCAAGATTGCAGCAGTTATGTTTGTATGAAATGAGAGCGCCAGTGGAGTGATACGAGAGACATGAAAATAGTGCCTGATATATGATTGCTGGATGCTGCGCTTGACAAATCAGAATCAAGTATTCCAGAGAGAAGCAATATCAACAATCATTAATATCATTAATAATAAAATATCTTCATGTTTAGTAGGCCGTTAAGTAAACCGAGACGACTGAATCATTTAGTCATTTAGGTGAACCGGGAATCAGTCTGATTTGTGAATGAATCATTCACACTGATTTTGAAACTGTATCAACTGATTCATTCATTAAAAATTATCAGACTCAAACGATTTGCTCTCATGAATGTGCAAAAGTGGGCTAGAAGACGCTTTTCTGTAAAACTATTAAAAATGAAAACTAGTTTCAAAAACTACTTACATTCAAGTAAGTCTATTCTTCAACAGTTCACCTTTTAAACACAAACAATGTAAAGTGGGCAGACTGTATTCTTTAACAATTCACCTTTAAAAAAAAAAAAACATTCACTCAAAACACCCAGACCAGATTCTAACTCAGGTCCCCAGCATAGGCCTAATTTCTACCACTGCACACTATCTACATTTCTGGCCTGTACTGATTTTTAAAAAAAATCTTGATTATCTGGTCACCTCATGAGGCCCACTGATCATTTTCAACATCGCCTTCTCTATCCTCAATTAGAATGTCATCCATCACGGCTGTAGCACCAAATTCCCACTCCAGTCAGAGCGGTGACAACGAGCTGAACTGTGGGAAGAGTGCCTGTGAGTGTCTGACAGAAGGAATCACTCCGCATGAGTGCACCTGACTGGCAGGATGTCACCCTCAATCTCTTTACTGACACAACTCCTCGAGTTCTTGAACAACAGCTCATTTGCATCATGTTACATCACCTACATAATGCATAAAAACCAGCTGTGTTGATATTTAAGAGTTAAAATTGTTTATATAAAAACTTTGTATTGCTCGGTGAGATTGATGTAGCTCCTCTATTATTTACGGGTGTTTCATCTCTCTCAGTTGAAGCTGTCTTGTTCTGTGTCAGATGAATTAATGTCCCATTCAAGCGTCATTCATTCCCACATTTCACTTGTTCTCGAAAGCAACGCTATCGCAGACATTAGTAACAATCCATCTAACAGGGAACATTCTCAGAACTTATTGTCTAAACTCTCAAAGTTATGAATCAATGTTTTTCATCAATATTAATAGAATGTTCGTTCAAAGTTATTGGATCTTTAATAACGTTCCAAATTATTAAAGCATTCAAAAGTAACATTCCCATAATGTTTGCAAATGATGGAATGTAAAATGGAATGGGAATGTAGTCTCTTTGCATAACCAAAAAAAAAAAAAAAGTAAACATTTTTTTTTCAATGGATGCTTTGAACATTCACAGAACATTCCGAAATAATGTTTTCATACTTAATAAGCATTTTAACTTAATAAGCAAAACGTTCTTAGCACATATTTTTGTTAACTGAAAATGACCAAAGATATCATACTTTAAATAGCCATGAAGGGTGACCCTTACAATCCTAAAGGCTTGAATGCATTTCAAAATAAATCACGTCTTTATGCACAGGATGGGAATCTACATTAGAACCAGAATAAGTCATTTCTGCAGATATTAAACTGAAAATGCCTTCATATAAAAAGTGAAATCTGATCAACCACTAAAGAAGCACAATAAGATCATAATGTAACAATCTAAAACAGAATAGAGAATTTAGCGTAATAAAATCAGCATTATTTCTAACATTGATCTTTTTCTGTAAGTCACAGAGGCATAAATCATGCCGCAGCAGGCGTCCATAGGAAGTGATTCGGGACATTGTGGGAACACTGAATTGCCGTAATGGCCATAATAATGTTCAGCTATTAGTGTAGGGCAGTAATATTTGATACAGGCCACACATTTACAGTGCTGTTTAATCCTGCTGTGGATGGGAGTGCTCTATGATTGACCCACTAATCTGCCTGTGGTTCTGACCCACCTGAGTTTAGTCCATCAGTCCAATAGCTTCCTCACCATTAGTGATCAGGCCGGGTGATTTTCACATCTCACTCTGTCCTCCTTTCAAATCTTCCATCACTCCCACTACCATACACTCATATATTTGCATGCATATTATGCCTTTTTATCTTATTTTATCCCTTTGAACTCTATTCACTATGCATTCATTTTTATTTTTGTGTAATCTATGATAAAAAAGTGTGACTGAAAAACCATCAGTCCTCTCAGAGGATATGTTATTGCTTAAATGTTGTTTATTGCATTGCTCAAACGTTGTTTTATTCAAATTCAACATCAAACAGCATTCACAACCATTTTAATTCCATAATATATTTCTAGGAAATGGGATATCAAATGGGAATAAATATAGGGTGGGATTTCGTCCACTAGGAACTGATTTAGTCATGAAAAATAAGAAGTAAAAAGATTATGATAAAAAATTATGAAGACAAACTTTTTTGAATATCATGTACTGCACAAATGATTAGTTCACAAGAAGCTCAGCAACATCATACTTTTAGATGAGCTCTGTTTATATCGTGTCTAATATTTCTTTTAAAATTCCTTTAGGAGAAATAAAAATAGAAAAATTTGACAGTTGTTGACACTGTTAGTTATAAAATGAATGTGGGTAGCATGACTCAAACATTTTGTAATAAAATTATCCCTAAACCAAATGATCTGAGTTCATATTGAGCTTGCTGACATTTCATTGCATACTTTTAGTATCTTGGCAAATCACAGCTGAGATCTCATCTGAAATGACTGAGGTGTTCCTAGGTTTTCTTTTACTCCCCATTTTAAAGGCCTAGTTTTTTCACCAACACAGGGCTGAATAATTTGCAGAAAATGTATCCCCCCAGGCCGTCCCCCAGACGCAAATAATTTTGTTTTCTTCGTTCCATCTGAAAAGATTTGTGAGAACTTTAGCCATACCATCACTTGCTCAGTAAATGGGTGCCGTCAGAATGAGAGTTCAAACAGCTGATAAAAACATCACAAGTAATCCACATGACTCTAGTCTATCAAATAACATCTTGGGAAGTGAAAAGCAGTTTGTTTGTAAAAAAAAAAAATAATAAAATTCATAATTAAAACATTTTTAACAAACCATTGCTTCCTGCTAAAATATGGTAACAGTGGAACATAATCTCATCCTTAAACAGGAGATGAAAATAAATGCCGATTCAGCCCACTGTTCAGCAAAAATCCGCGTTCAAACACGCATTCAAACTAAGGTTATATATGTGGAGGCCAGTCGAGGGGACATGGACTTTTTTTCACTGCAGAAGCAATTATTAAAGGATATAATTGACTTTGTATTTTGGCATTTGGAACCACCGTTTTAAAAAGAGAATATAAAGATAATGATGTGATTTTGTTTTTTCATAGACCTGCAGAAAAGTTTTGTAATTATTGTGATGTTTTTTTATCAGCCTGTGTTGAACTCTCATTCGAACTCACCATTCCTGCAGAAAAATCTATTTGGTTGAGTAAGAATTTTCCACAGATTTTTCAGTTTTTTTGATGACAATTCCCTTTAACCAACTAGCCGGCTAGAAAAGTGACAACTGAGATATATCTTAAAGGCCCATAATCAATTTTGTGGCTCTTGTCTTGAGACCGGATTTTTTACCCAAGCTACTCACAAAAACACCCCACACCTGAGCCATAGCCCACTATGTTTTTAACTGGATTGACCCTACGCCTCTGCATTTTAAATGCGATAAAAACTCCACTGTTGCTTAATAGGTTGTATAATTGATCCTTGTGGAGTCCACGTCCAACTGTTAATGCTCATACGCTCACCATTCAGTAGGAGTACCTCACGCTCATTAACTAGGCCTTTACTTATTTCATGCGTACGGTTACCCTGGCGAGATATTCCATCAGAAAACCGTGGTTATCTTTCACTTGTTATGCTGATTAAATACTCGAGCTCCTAAGTTTCTTCCGGGCCCCGGCGAAACTACCAATTTTGAAAAATAACGGAATGTCATGGTCGCTTAATAAAAAAAACTGGATGACGAGTTAATTTCTTACTCTAACTGCTGAAAAAAACAGAGGTGTTGAGTATAGGACTTAAAAAGACTCCTCCACATGGTAATAACCTAAAACACTATCCTACCGCCATGATTGGTGCTCACTGGTCCAATTTGTTGTCATGCAGTTTTGGAAACCTAGCTGTCGTATTTGATGCAAACTGTTTCTTTTGAACAGCCGCGTTTCTAGTATTTGTCTAACCTGCATCTCAAAAATATCCTAAATTTAACGACCTTATGCTCTCAATGTCCAATTTGCAGAATGTTTAATTCCTGCGTTCATGACCTTAGGTTTGATTATTGTAATGCTTTTTATTTGTTGGGTTTTGTTCCTGCACACTTATAAACAAACTCCCAGTGGTCCCCCAATGCCAGCAGCTAGAGTTCTTACTGAGGACCCAGGAAGTAATGGCCATATTAGGGCCCCCGGTGTCTGTCCAACAACGGACTGGCTCCCTATTAAAACATGTCAATAGATTTGTTAAAACTTCTTGCTTATTACTTTATACAGCCCTGAATGGGTTTTAGTGCACCTCAGTATTTTTTTGAATGAGCTCTTATTGCATTTAAGTCCCTCACCGTCCGCCTGCCGTTTCTCAAAACTCTGGCAATTTGGAATATACCAGAAATCTCAAAATCAGGTGCGGCGGCGATCCCTTTCCTAATGGTGCCCAAACTCTGTAACAATCTACTTAACATTGTTCGGGAGGCAGACACACCCTGTCAGTTTAAATCTAGATTACAGACCCATCTCTTTAACCTGACTTACACACTAAGACATTTCTAATATTCAAATCCGTTAAAGGATTTTTATGCTGCATTAACTAGGTCAACCGGAACACTTCTCATAACACCCTATTAACCTTGCTCCATCATTAGAATAAGGTATGACTCTAATATTAGTCCTGTTTTCTTTCTTATTCCCGGTTCCAATCAGTTAAAGCCACCAACCAGTCCTTGTATCCAGATCAGAATGGCCCCGTGCAGTACCTTGGATCCAGTCCGTAATCCACCCCAGATGGTGGATCAGAGCACCTAGAGATGGACCTCTACACTCCGAATGATCCGCGTAGACCAGGGACACCAGATAAAGGCCCAGAAACAGAACCCCCAGTAAAAACCTTGTCTCTCCTAGACCGGGCCACCGGGACAAGACCCACAGGAACCAGTTCCGAGTCCCCCCTCTTCTCAATGTGACCGTTTTAATTGCCGCCCTAATTGACGCTGGTTTTGTCCTGATCGAGGGAACTGGCCCCCCTGTAACTGAGCCGCTTTCTCCACAGGTTTTTTTGTCTCCTTCCTTCTTGTCACCGATGGATTTTTGGTTTCCTTGCCGCTGTCACCTCTGGCTTGCTTAGCTGGGGACACTTAATTTCCAGCGATATTGTCGACTTGATTGCAAAGATACTATTTAAACCGAACTGAGCTGGATTTTGACATCACTGAATTCAATGATGAAGTGTCTTTAACTGAAAAATTAGTGTTTGCTATTGTCATTTTGCATTAATGACACAATATTTTCCTAATTAATTCTGTACAGTTGCTTTTACACAATCTGTATTGTTAAAAGCACTAAAAAATAAAGGTGACTGCACTTGACGTGACTCGAAGAGCTCAGCCCAAATCACAGCCTCAAGAGGCGCGAAGTTAGAGAAAATCTATGTTTTTTCCATCAATACATTAATCTATACTTGTAATGCAACAGCAGCATGAACTGGTAAAATGGCATGTACGAATCACAATTAAGATAAATTCAGGTACATGATTAATTTAAGTAACCTCCATTTGTGATATCACTAAACAGAGATTTGGCCCCAATTCAGAATTCACGCGTGAAATGGCACAACAAGCAGCAGGTTTGCAATAGCTTCATGGACCTCCCATCAAGTGACCAGAATCAACACCAACCACGCTGCGCCTGCTCATAGATGCCATTCTTGGCGACCTTGTCAAGATGTATGACACATTATAAATCAAGTTCTGGCGGCTGCCCCAAGATTTATTCCTTAATAATTATAGACCAGATGGAGCACGCGCTCCTCCCAGGTAATCCCACCCGCTCTCTCTGCTTTACGAGACTGTCTCCTTTCATTGTTCCCTCAAAATGTACTAAAATACCTCCTGCAACCTCAGTCAAGATTGCATTCCAACGCTCTATAAAGTTTATGGCTGTGTTAAAGGAATAGTTCACACCCAAAAATAAAATTAAGACGCAGCTCTCTACAATACTTGATTCTGATTGGTCAGTTGCAGCATTCCATCGTCTGAAATTTCAGAATACTATTTTAATATTTATTTATTCATTTGTGCTAGGCTGATTGATTTGTACACGGAAATTGATAAATTTTTTTGTAGCGGAGGTTTTAGGACAATAGGCCTAATGGTAAATTATAGGACAATATAGGACCAAATAAGTAAATTAAATAATTTCAACGCAAATAAAAAAAATTTTGTCCATTATTGTGTGTGTAGACATGTAATAAGATGAATAGGGGTCAGTATTTCAAAATAAATGCATGACGCTATATGCACGTTCTTGAAAATATTGTCTTTTTCACAGAAGAAAAAAAAGTCTTAAAGGTTTGTAACAACATGAGAATTAGTCATTTTTGGATGAACTATCCTTATAATAATAACTAAAACAGTTCTTATAGGAAAACTACCTTACCATACAGTGTAAATCAATGGTGACCAAATGGTAACCAAAAAATAAATAAATCAATAAAAATCATGCAAAAAGGTGAATAAATGAAGAATTTCTATTTTTGCTGAACTGTCCCTTTAATAGTATTTGATACTTGTTTAGATTTGATACAGTGCAGTTTCCTGTTAAATTAAGACATTTCCACAGTGCTACAAGGGCAAAAGTCTTCTTATCGTGTGTAACAGGTTGCTTATTTTGCTTTGATCGTCCATTAGGTGAACTGCTGTTGTGTCACAGTACAACTGAACAACAGTTGGCTCTTGTAATGGGGATTCAGAGAGCAATACGAACAGCCTCAGGCCTTCATGCACATGAAACAGAGCTTAACAGAAGTGCGTCTTCATATCTGTTGTGCTTCATCAGCCACTAACAAGGACAAAAGCGGGATACAACACAGGTCCTGAATATTAAATAGCCAGGTTTCCATTATCTTCCTCTTTCAATTATAAAAATTCTACACCTCATCTAGGAAAACTTGTCATGGTTGTTTGCTTCCATGTTCCTTTCATCAAAAACACAAAGGAGAGGAATTTGTTTCTGCTCTCCATTACATGACGAAACTGCTTCACAGCATATTACATCTATTATCTGGAATTATTATCTCTCACAAGAATGGAATAATAATATGATCTAATTACAGGAGCAGTTTGTTTTCATTTGTTCATGTAGTAATCATATCCTATGTTTTTGTCCTCGACTTGAATTCAACTTTGAAATGAAAGATCAAAATCTATTGTGTGAGTGAGAGAGACATCTAGTGGTGAAAGCGTATAGTCACAGTATAGTCTCTGTGATGTACGTGAGTGTTTGTGAGGTTTGACAGGCAGTATCGTCGCTTTCGTTTACTTTCATCCACAGCTTTATGAAACACAAAACTTTATAGTTTAAAAGGACAATGAGTGTCCACAAACGTTATTGTACATCACTATACAGTGTTAATTTCTGTATACACATTTAAGAATAAACACTCGGAAGAAATATTGAAAAACAATTTATTAACAGCAGTCATCTTTAATTGGGCTACCCAGGTTAGTGTTTCGTTGTCTTATTGCACCATCTAGTGGTGTGTTCTGTTACACTCGTTGTATTCGGTTAAAGGGGTCATATGATGCGATTTCAAGTTTTCCTTTCTCTTTGGAGTGTTACAAGCTGTTTGTGCATAGATAAGATCCCTGAAGTTGCAAAGACTAAAGTCTCAAAACCAAAGAGATATTCTTTATCAAAGTTAAGACTCTGCCACGCCTACCTAAAACGGCTCGTTCTGACATGCCCCCACATGTCTACCTCACTATGTGGAAATATTAGCATAATGCGCCCAAATGTGCACGCAAAGAAAGAAGGCGTGGTTTCAGTAACCGCAGTTAGTGTTGAAGCAGCCATGTCAGGGAGACGCTGTGTGTTTCTAGGCAAAAGCAAAAGCACTTTATTTGGCCTTCCGAAAGTAGATGCATTTAGGAATCTTTAAGATTACTTACAACAGAACAGCCATGCATTTTATGGACGACCGTTTCGTGATCTAGGAGAGGAGGTAATTCTGACTTTTGCTATGACAATCTGGCGCTTCTGAAACAACTACTGTTTTGTTATTAGTTTAAGTATTTTGCTATTGACTGTTCAAATGCAGAATTATGCGCATCATGTGTGTGTGTGTGTGTATGTGAGAGAGAGAAAGAGAGAGAGAGACAGCGTCACATCACAGTATAGTCAGCTGTCTTAACCGTGGCTTGTGTACTACAAACTCATACCAGCTTCATCACTGTGTCTGTAACACGACTCTGTTCCCCTTTCAGGCTTGAACTGATGGTAAAACTAATGACATTATTTACTGTCCTTACATTTATTTTGAAAGATGAAGCTCTCGATTATGGTAAGGTGTGTTACATTTTCCGACGCTGCTTGTGGTGTTTCGGCCCATCACAAGCACTGGGCGCTGGCCAATCAGAGCAGACTGCGCTGGTCGGAAGGAGGGACCCTTGTAGAAAACGAAGCCGGTTTTGAGAAGGTCGGGGCCAAGAGGAAACCTACAATAATGTACAGTATGTTTGAAAAATAAGGTGTTTTTTTTGAAACAGTAAAGGCATGTCAACATATTCTGTTTAGCAAACCACCAAATGACACAAAATAATGAATCTTAAAATATCATCATCTGCACCTTCTTTTAATTTTGCTGTAAATTGAAACAATGAATTGCTAAAATGACTGCTTTCTATTTGTCTTGATTGATCCATTTACGTTTTAAAGCGACCAAAATGCCCCCCCCAAAATCATACACAAGTTTTCCGTCATTGTGGAAATAATCATTTAAATATAAAAAATATTTACCTGAATCCTCTTTTTCGCTGTCTTTGAAGTTGTAAATTAGTAACCCCCCACTACGGAACTATTCCTGCAGACTTTTCTTTTCATATCTTTAACTTATTTTGCGGTCATGCTTGCAATTAACTTTTTGATGTGGGTCTTTTTTTTTCTTTTTTTCTTTTTGTTTTTACATATACTGTCGGGATGTTCCCTAACACTAATTGATTAAAATTTCCTCTAATTCTAAAAAATAATGCCATTTTGTTTCTTACTAAATGCTCTGTTAAATGAGATTTTTTTTTATGTATTAATAAGAGACATGATTTTTTCGTGTAAACTATATACAACTGTATATCGTTATATTAATTGTTTTAATATTATAGTATATTTTTAGTAATAGTAGATTATTATCCATACCTTTTCCCTAAAAACACATGCCCTATAGGTCCGTGGATGTGAGGCATTCTATTTATATTATATTATATTATATTAATTATATTATATTATATTATATATTAAAATTTAACATTAACATTCTTGAAGTATGTTTTTATGCACCAGTCATTTTACTGATGCAGATGAGAATCTCTGGAAGAAAACCTGAGCAGCAGCGGTACCAACCATCACCATCCGCTACAATGGCGCTGCATCCCTGACTGGAGCTCTTGTGTTCTGGGTGGGGCTTTGCCAGTGGGGCATTTCCTCTAGTGTCGGGTTTCTCCAGCGCACTGGCATTTAAATCTGCTGCAGTGGGAAGCCTGTGAACGCCTGTCATCGTGAGTGAATCTGCTCTACTGGAGGATTTCGTTTTCTTTTCTCTTTTCTTTCATAATAGAAATTGTATCTCTTGCATTTGCTCAGTAGTACATTGTAGCTTCTAGCGGCGCGCGCTTTTATTCCAACAAAGTCTGAATGAAAGGCAGCATGTTTGGCCATGTTTTCGACCGTAACATATAAGCAGAATATTATATAATGCATCATATTTTGTAATTATGGTCTAATCTTTGGCGCATTTTGTGTCGTGAGTGGCCTAGAGACAAGGGAACAGTTTCAATGGACTCTTAAAATACATCGGCGTCAGTACAAATCCATTCATTTGAATACACTACAGTAGGTCTTCGGCTCGTTTGCGCATATTGTGAAATAATTATACAAGAAAAAAACAGATATATCGTCTACGGTTGCCTATACTCGAGTTGCATCATGTTCAGCTGGTTGGGTACCGATGACAGGAGGAAGAAAGATCCAGAGGTCTTCCAGACTGTCAGTGAAGGACTAAAGAAGCTTTACAAAACCAAACTGCTTCCACTGGAGGAGCACTACAAATTCCACGAGTTTCACTCACCCGCTTTGGAGGATGCAGATTTTGACAATAAGCCAATGGTTCTCCTGGTGGGACAGTATTCCACTGGCAAAACGAGCTTCATAAGGTAAGATGGGAGTTTTGGCTCCTGTAAAACCATTTCTGGTGTCCTGAGCCCTTTAAAGACGCCAGTCAGGAAACTTTATAATTAAGCACTTTATTATATTTAAATTATACATTACATGCAGAAACATTATGTAATGCATCATACTTGTTGTATGTAATATATATATATACACACACACACAAATATTATCCCGCCGTATATATTAACTTTTAACATTTCTAACTATTTTAGCGTGCATTAAGTCATTATATTTAGTAGTATTTAATGTAATATTTATTCATGTTATTGATGATAATACGTTATAACATAATAATAATAGTAATAAGACTATGAGAAGCTCTCAACAATAGAGCATTTCAATAATCTCACAATATTCGTCCTGTTTTGATTTATTGTATGTCATGTGCAAAACACCAGCCCTCTTCAGTATGTTGTATTCTGAATAAACTGTAGCACACTTTGTAACCCCTAAAAAACAGTTTTGCAAGTTCCATGTGAGATCCTCACATCCCTAGATTGGCGGATTAAGGCCTCCTTGGGGCAGTTCACCATGAGGAACGTAGTTAATTGAGAGAACACTTGTACTTTACCAAAGCTTTATCAATGCAAGACTGAGTTATCTTTTTTTTGAGAAGCATGTATAGATTAAAAAGTAATGGGGAAGAAGTTTCAGGCCAAAATAGTCATGACTGCTTGCGAACAGATATCATTAATTTGGGGCTGGGGTGGTGTGGGTGGTTGGGGTTTGGGCGGGCGAGGGTGAAAAAAGCCTCATTTCGGTTGTGTGCTTGGAATACAGATGGCGGGGGGGGTGGGGGTGAGTGTTCGTACATGCTAAACACGTGCTTTAGACATAGTACTATAATGTTTAGCTTTACAGGGAGACTGTTGGGTACCGTGTAAAAGACCAGGCCTGCTCCACTCCTAAGAATGTTATCTGTATGACACAATTCCACGCTTTGGGGTGGTTTTGTCTGCGGGTGGATTTGAGTTTACGGGTCTACCGTGGATCAAGATTTAAAGGCAACAGACTGGCTAAAGACACCAGGCAACGAAGAACACTTCCCACGACTCAAGAATTCCATGTTACTTGTCACAATAGGTTCCAGAATGTAGAAAATTAAAGGGGTCATGATGTTGCTAAAAAGGAACATTATTTTGTGTACTTGGTGTAATGAAATGTATTTATGCGGTTAAAAAAAACACATTATTTTCCAAATAATGTACATTATTGTTTATCCTCTATGCCCCGCCTTTCCGAAACTGGTCGATTTTTACAAAGCTTATCGTTCTGAAAAGCGTGGTGTGCTCTGATTGGTCAGCTATCCGGTGCGTTGTGATTGGCTGAATTCCTCAAGAGTGTGACGGAAATGTTACTCCCCTTACCATACTGTTGATGCCGTGTCCGGCCGGAGCGAAGAGACAAAAATCATTAAAACCCATTATAAACGAGGCAAACAAAGTAGTTTTGCTTTCACAACAACACACAGCGTCACACACGGCGGACTTGAGAAAGGAGCCGGATTCCTAGATGATCGGGCGGGAGGCCTTTTTGCGGAAACCATGTGACGACCCAGGGCTGGACTCCGGTTCGTCCATGGTGAAAGCCGATCCGGCTATCCACAGCACTAAGTTGATGTATTTTTTCAGCGACCAGCACGGATCAGCTCTAGCAATGACGAAGCGGATATCGTCCTCTTTTGGAAGGCCAAACAAAGTAGTTTCGCTTTCACAACGAAACACACAGTGCCTTCACGACATGGCGGCGGCAACAACAATACTACAGCGAGAATAAAAGTTACGCCTTCTTTCTTTGCGTGAACATTTGGGCGGCGTTATGCAAATCTTCCCACATCGTGACGTAGACATGTGAAGGCGTGTTGGAACGAGCCGTTTTAGGTAGGCATGGTTGACTCTTAACTTTTATAAAGAATATCTCTTTGGATTTGAGACTTTAGGCTTTGCTACTTTACAGATCTTCTTTATGCACCAAGAGCTTGTAACACTCCAAAGAGAAAGGAAAAATTTAAATCGCATCATATGACCCCTTTAAGAGATGTAAATGTAGATGGAGACATACCAGATATCCTTTTTAGAAGGACTCATGTGGTCATTTCAACATTTTTAAGACTAACCTGAACATTATTCTGAATTCATTGCCAAGTTGTAGATATATTAGCAATTTCATTAAGCAAGCATTTAATTTGAGTCTACTTTATTAGTGTTTTTGCTTGAGGTGAGTGTTAAATGTGAGAGTGAGGTGTTGTCCTGGCAATAACAAATGTGCCTCCTCATTTTCGCTCTGGCTCTCTTTCCTCCTGTGCATTATTCATCAGAGTCATGAGAGCCTCAGTGGACACAGTGGCTGTTCTGCTGACTGAACACATAACTACGAAAGTAAATAAGCTCAGCTTTTTATGTGTGCTTCCTGAATGTGAGAAAGCCCATGAAACACTTCATTATAATGTCAGGGTAGTTTCAAGCTTAACATTGAATCTTTTCAACATGGTCACTTAATACAAAAGCTTGGCTCATGACTGTTTTGCACTTTGTTTTAAAAAGAGCTGAAGAAGCTCATGTCCAGTAATTTTGTCAATGTAAAATGAATTGCACTTTTAACACAGTGAGATGTGAGAGCAATCATTCTAGCTGACCAATTCAAATGCTCAAATGAACTTGCCTCAGAAATCATTCTAATATGCTGATTTGGTGCTTATTATTATCAATGCTGAAAACTGTTGTTCAACATTTTTGTGGAAACTGTGATACATTTATTTTAGCGTTCTTGAATAAAATGGATAGAAGGTTTGCATTTAAAAATATAAATATTTTTTGTACTTTATAAGTGTGTTTAATGTCACTTTTGGTCAATTTGATGCATTATTGCTGAATAAAAGTATTAATTTCTTTTTTTTAAATACTATTGATCCCGAACGTTTGAATGGTAGAGATTTGCTTTTTAATGTTGTTTTATTATATCACCTGGGAATTAGTCGTGGTCAGATGGGTTTACCGAAAAGCAATAGATACCTTCCTCTGTATTCATATATGTGACCTTGGAGCACAAAACCAGTCATAAGTATCATGGGTATATTTGTAGCAATGGCCAAAAATGCATTGTATGGGTCAAACTTATTGATTTTTCTTTTATGCATAAAATCATTATGATATTAAGTAAATATCATGTTCCTTGAAGATATTTTGTTAATTTCCTACCATAAATATATCAAAAATTAATTTTTTATTAGTAATATGCATTACTAAGAACTTCATCTGAACAACTTTAAAAGTGATTTTCTCAATAATTTGAGTTTTTTTTTTTTTTGCACCCTCAGACTCCAGATTTTCAAATAGTTGTATCTCGGCCCAATATTGTCCTATCCTAACAAACCACTCATCAACCGGAACGCTCGTTTTTATTCAGCTTTTCTGCATAAATTAATTAATTGTTTTTTTTTTAATGACCCTTATGATGTTTGTTTCCAAGGTCACAGCCAAATATCCTATCATAAATGACATCCCCAGTGCCTGTTTCACGTTGTTTACTGGGCAATAAACGGCAGCTAATAAGTTTCGCAGTTGAAGCCAAGTGGTCCTGTCGTTACTCAGACTGATTTTTCACCTGCACTGTTTACCAAACAGTCCGCAATTACGGTTTAAACACTGTCCCCGCAGGGTCCCTGTTTGAAATGTCTCTGTGCTGAGAAGGAGTAAAACCTTATCTTAGCAAACTCACATTCTCCATTAGAGTGTGATCTTTGCACTGTTCTTTAACAGCAGTAGAACTCATCTGAATCATAGTCTTACAAGCTAAATGTATAAAATTCATTCTAATATATTGATTTTTGTGCCCAGAAACATTCTTTTATCAAATTTTTTGGGAAACTATACATTTTTTTCAGATTCGTGACGAATATGAAAAGGTCAAAACAAAACATTTATTTGAAAATGCACATTTTGTGTTGCTTTATAAATATATTACTTGTCACCATCTGATGCAATCCCATAAAGTATTAATGTCTTAAAAAAAAAAAAAAAAAAGAATACAATACATGAGGCTTCCATTACAGGGATGGACACCAAAAAGTGGATAAACATGTTCCAAACATCTGAGAACACATTGGAATTTAGGGATTTTCTTTTATGTAAACATGGAAATAAACTAAAAGTTTATAAAATTAAAAAATTTTGACAAATCTAAAAATTATGACAAAAAACGATTAAGACATTTAAGATTCTTTATTTTAAAATAACTAACTTGTTTTTTTATTCAAATTTCCAACAAAATTATTTTGAAAATTAAAAAAGTTAATTAAATTAGAAAAAGTGCAGAAAAGGAGCTTTTTTTTAACGTGTTCTTGGACTTTAAATGCTACATATATATTGAATACACAGTATTTTTTAACTGAAACGATTTTAAGTAAAAAAACAAACTTTCTCAAATCAACAATATAATTGTCATAATTTACACATGATAAGCGCCATTAGAAGTGTTTTCAGTCATCTAAATGCATTTGTGCATGCATTTTTTTTTTAAATAGATATCTTCTGGAGCAGGACTTCCCTGGTATGCGGATTGGTCCAGAACCCACAACTGACTCCTTCATAGCAGTGATGCACGGCACCATGGAGGGACTAATACCAGGAAACGCTCTGGTAGTGGATCCCAAAAAACCCTTTCGGAAACTCAACGCCTTTGGCAATGCCTTCCTTAACAGGTGGGAATAAAACACTGATAAAATAGTGTGCTTTATTTTAGTTCTTGTGTTTATTAAAATGGACATGTTCAGCTAAACTTTCGAGTTTTTTGCAGAGAGGTTTGCATATGTAACATGGTCTTCCTGTCTTATGATGATGTCACAGAGGGGGGCTGGTGCTAGGCAACATTCCCTCTCTTGATTGAGTTTCCTCGTGCTGTCTGATCCACTGACCTCCCGTCACGTGACTGAGCAACATCATACCATCGAGCTCACCAGCATATTATTAAACAGGCTGTTATTCACAGTCTTAAAATTACACAATAAAATTGTGTATGATAGAGTAACAGTCCTTTATAAAACCTCCAAGTAATGCAATCGCATGCATGTGATTATTTTTGCAGGTGGTCTTTGCTGTACTTCGTAGTCTGATGTTTTGGCAGACTGTGCTGCTTGTTGTGCAAATCAGCAGAAACTCTTGAGAAAATTGTCTCTTTGCCTTTTGCAATAGCAAAGCCTGCATATTTTTGAATATTTCTCATGTAATTCTGTCAGAAGAGCAGCAACACGCACTTTAAAGGAAAAGTTCACCCAGAAACGCAAGCACTATTAGTCATTATTTACTCATCCTCATGTCGTTCCAAAACTGTATGACTTTCTTTCTTCTGCAAAACACAAAGATATTTTGAAGAATGTCCATATTAATGTAAATGGGGGCCACAACAATATTGACCTCCATTTTATGGACAAAAATTGTCATTTTTAAAAAAATATTATCCTTTGTGTTCCACGCAAAGAAAAGAATGACATAACTGTGAGCAAATAGTTACAGGATTTTTCATTTTTGGGTGAACTATCCCCCTTTAAACAACCTGAGGATTAATTCCTGCAAATGCAATTTTTCTCTCCACATTTTGTAACATGGAGATAGTAAACATATTCATGAGCTATTACATGCCATGCACTGGCTTTGGTTTTATGTAATTTGAAATGGCTGATACCAACTGTCCTGTTTTTCGATTTATTGATAGTAGTACATCATTTATAAATTCACAAATAGCAGCAGCTCAGTGTACATGGTTTAGTAGTGCATAGAATTACACAACAAATTATTTGACAAAGCAAGCAAAATGATATATATATACAGGCACATCTCAAAAAATTTGAATATCATGAAAAAGGTCAATATGTTTTTTCACTCATTTCAGAAAGTGAAACCCATTTATTATATAGATTCATTACACATAGATTGAAATATTTCAAGCCTTTATTTTTTTGAAATTTTGATGATTATGGCTTACAGGTTATGAAAACCCAAAATTCAGTGTCTCATAAAATTTGAATATTGTGAAAAAGTTCGATATTGGAAAGTCATGGTGTCACACCCAAACCAGCTAATTACCTCAAAACACCTGCAAAGGTTTCCTGAGCCTTTAAATGGTCTCTCAGTCTGGGTCAGTAGGCTACACAATCATGGGGAAGACTGCTGACTTGACAGATGTCCAGAAGGAGGGTTAAGCCACAAAAGTTCATTGCTAAAGAAGCTGGCTGTTCACAGAGTGCTGTTTCCAAGCATGTTATCAGAAAGTTGAGTGGAAGGAAAAAGGTGTGGAAGAAAAAGATGCACCATCACGTTTGGGGGAGTTCACAAGGAGTGACTGAGGCTGGCGTCAGCGCTCAAGATCCACTATGCCCAGACGAATCCTAGACATGGGCTAAACAAATGTCCCCGCATTCCCTTGTGTCCACCCACCTCCTGAACCAGAGACATGTCAGGAGCATCTTCCTTTCGGTGGAGAAAAGAACTCGACTGTTTTGCCTCAGTGGACAAATCCCTCTTTTTCAGATGAAAGTACATTTTTTGCATTTCATTTGGAAAATCAAGGTCCCCAGAGTCCTGGATGAGAGTGGAGAAGGCCCACAGAAAACCATGTTTTGCTTGAAGTTGCTAAGTACCCACAGTCCCATTGGGATTTGGGCCTGCCATGTCTTGCTGGTGTTTGTCCCCACTGGTTTTTCCCTGAAGTCCACAGTCAACGGAGCCATCTTCCAGGAGATTTTTAGAGCACTTCATGCTTCCTTTTTGCTGACAAGCTTTATGGAGATGCTGTTTTCATTTTCCAGCAGGACTTGGCACCTCCCCACACTGCCAAAGGTACCAAAAGCGGGTTCAATGACCATTGTATTACTGTGGCATTGATTGGCCAACAAACTCGCCTGACCTGAACCCCATAGAGAATATATGGGGTTTTGTCAAGAGGAAGATGAGAGACACCATACCCAACAATGCAGATGACCTGAAGGACACTGTCAAAGAAACCTGAGCTTCCGTACCACCTCAGCAGTGCCACAGGCTAATTGTCTCCATTCCATGCCGCACTGATGCAGTAATTCATACAAAAGAAGGCCCAACCAAGTATTGAGTACATAGAAATGAACATACTTTTCAGAAGACTGACATTTCTGTTTAAAATATCCTTTTTTTTTATTGATCTTATGTAATATTTTAATTTTCTGAGACACTGAATTTTGGGTTTTTATTATCTGTAAGCCATAATCATCAACATTTCAGGAAATAAAGGCTTGAAATATTTCACTGTATGTGTAATGAATCTATATAATATGTGTGTTTCACTTTCTGAAATGAGTGATAAAAAATATTGACCTTTTTCATGATAATCAAATTTTTTTAGATGTACCTGTATACTATAGATCTATATATATTAATATAATATATATATATATAATCTTTTACCTAGATTGAAGGTTTGGATTTGAGTTGTTTCCCATAGTAAATAAAACTTTCCTGCTTAACTTTCATATTTGGCCTCATCCACTACATATATTGTACTAGCGTGTGGTCTGATGCCAGATGTTCTGTAAATGTAGTTGCTAGAATGTGCTCTTCAGTGGTTTCAAGTTGTTTGTGTCCAACGTGTTATAGTAGGGACTGTCAAAAGGAGAATAAATAATGTTAGGATAATGTTTCCCTATAGCCTCAGGTCCTTAGTGATTCAATCCAAAACATGACACACTTTTTCTGGGCCTAGATCACACACTAAGCCACAAAAGCCACGCATACTAGTTTTTGACTTGTTATTAAAGCATCTCGGAGCAGACTTTTTTCTCAGGCTATAAAAATGTGAAGTCTGTCTTTCTTTTAATGTTTTTCTATGTCCAGCTTGGTCAAACTACTGCCGTAAATGGTAACAAAATAAGTATTTATGGCACTCTGCTCCATGCCAAGTTACTACGACTTGATGGTTTTGGAAATTTGGGACTTTATTGCAGTGTGAAATCAGAGAGCAATTTTTACTCCATGACAAATGTATATTTTCAGTTTGAAGAAAGAGCAAAGACGACAACAAGCTCAAATCAAGAATGAAGCATAAACGTGTGGAAACTGATGGTTAGTGTGCCAGTCATGTGCTTGGAAGACTTCTCCAGTGTCCTTGAGTGTGACTCTGGTTTGTTTGGGTTGGCCCTCAGGTTTGTGTGCGCCCAGCTGCCCAACCCTGTTCTGGAGAGCATCAGTGTGATTGACACCCCAGGAATCCTGAGCGGAGAGAAACAAAGGATCAGCAGAGGTAACTGACTTCCAAAATGCATCAACATGCATGTGCACAGATGAAGAATATCCTATGAATCAGGAACTAGTGATATTTATGCAATACCGTTCAAATGTTTGGACTGTTTATAAAATAAGTCTCTTATGCTCATCAAGGCTACATTTATTTGATCGAAAATACAGTTAGTAAATAACTATTTGAATAACTTTTCTATTTTAATTTAAAATGTAATTTATTTCTGTGATGGCAAAGCTAAATTTTCAGCATCAATTACTTCAGTCTTCAGTGTCACATGATCCTTCAGAAATCATTCTAATATGATGATTTTATGCTCTAGAAATGTATTATCGGTGTTGAAATTGATGTCGTTTCATATTTTTGTGGACACCCTGATACATTTTTTTCAAGATACTTTGATAAATAGAAAGTTCAAAAGAACAGCATTTATTTTTAACATAATATTTTTTTTAGTCAATTCAAAAGACTTTTGATCAAGACATTTTGTCCTTACTGAATAAAAGTAAAACTTACTGACCCCAAAATTTCTCCTTGGCTTTCCCACATCTTAGATGTAATTAATTAGGATTTGCCAAACCTTTATATTAATATACATGTTCTCCCTATTTTGGTTTTGTATTTAATTTGTAATATTTTGAAGGAAGTAATCAAATATTAAAAGTTTGGAGGTTTTAAGTGACTCATTGTACATTTTAGTATAACTAGGTTTAATGGTTTTTAATGTAGTAGTTGGTTATACCAATCACAGAATATTTTCAAAGTACAACAGCATAACAAGATCATGTGATCTCAAATTTCAAATTTGAATACAAGTTCTTGTTCCCTGTGGCATCAACTGAAAAAGAATTTCCATAGGAAACTAACCACCAAAGAGTTCACTTGATCGCTATGTTGAAAAAAAAAAGCGATTATAATTTTTTCATGATGTCTTCGTGATTTTATAATGAAAAGCAACACTGTGTGTTGGTGTATTGTGTAACTGAAGTTTCAATCTGTTTTTAATTGTGATGTGTTGAAAGACAAGAGGCGAGGCTTTATCAAGATGAAGGATGTTGTTATGGCTCGTAAGCTGTAAGAACAGATACAAAGAGTTTGCATTTGCACTAAATTATATCTATAGTGTTACATTTTCTTCAGCCACAACTGTATTTGTATCAAAGGATGGTGGATGTGTGCTTCTTTTTGTTCTCTGGTTTGCTACTTGTAGTAATGGATATTCAAGGCAGATATTTTGTAACTTATTTGGTTACAAAATATAAATAAGCCTATGCATAATTTTTCCACCTGCCATTACATTTCATGCATGATTGGGCATTCTATTCTTTCATTAAAAAAAATGTTGTGACATAATTTCAGTGATACAAAAGTTAATGTACAGATGCCCTTGTAACAGTAAGCTTGTTTAGCTCATGGTTACTTCATCACTCATTCAGAAAAGTCCATTGCAGCTGAGCGGCCCATAGTATTACCGCTGGGCTTCCTGGCATCAGCACTTTTCATTTTACCCGGACAATTTCCTCCCGCTGCACTCAGTCTCACAGACCAGATTGATACGGCCGAGCTTAGACCACTCATGTTTCTGAGGCCAGAGCCAAGAGCCAGGCTTTTTCGATGTGCTTTCAAGGCACACCTCCTCGAGGAGCTCTTTGTTGTTGCTAAAGCATAAATTGTCTTTTAACCCTCTGGTGCTCCTTATTTGGGAGTCACACTTGTGGTCTTCACAGACAAAATAACGGGTGACACCTAAAATGGTACTCCCCCCACCCCCCGCCACCAATTAAAATCAATGTAACATATTTTTGTTTAATAATATTTATTCTTTTTTTCTTTTGTATTTTGAGAGATTTTCATGGTAATGATTAATATTTTTAAGCAATAAGATATCAAGGTGTGCCCCAGTGAAAAGAAGACGCAAGTATTTTTTTCAAATTTGCACTTGACGAGTGTGTTTGCCACCATTATGAAGCGTAGTGTCAAGTTAAGTCAGACTTGGAACAGTTGAAGGCAAGGAGTGGCCATCTGGGGGAGTAAAAAAAAACATATTCCAGGGTTTAACTGGTAGCCCATGGCAAATGCCCGACTCAATTTGTTGTGGGGCTCCTATAGAAATAAGGCCTCTAATTCTCGTAGGGTTTGTAGACAGACGGATCGGAGGAAGGTGGAGGGGGGGAGACACAATAGTTGAGGTACATAAGGCCGGTATAGTGACAACGTGGTGTAAAGGGGGAGCAGGCTTGTGGGGTGGTTTGAAATGGGATGATGTTGAAGCGGGCAGGTTGTGTGGAATTTTATTTTACGTGATAACGGCAACGGGGAACGAGAAGCAGGGTGGTCACACAAAACTGTGACCAAGCAGGCGTAGAAACACAAACAGAGAGTCAAAAATGAAGCACTGGTAAGGTGTGAGTTATGCAAGCGAATCTGGCCTGGGGCTGGAGCGGGCATGTGGCAACCCGCGGCGGGGTCATTTGCTGACGCGTGTAGGGGCGAGAAGGGGGGAGAGCCAGACCTATCCATTCATCTTTTCGCGAAGGGGTAAAGACTGGTGTGTGGAGGTGTGTGGCTGTTGTGTTGGGGGTGTTGTGGGGGGGGGTGGGGTGGTACGGGTGTGGGTAGGGTGGGGGGAGGGGTGGTGGGTGTGGGGGGGGAGGTGGAGGGGCGCGGGCGGGGGGGGCACGTCGGGAGGGGTGAAGGAGGGCCGTGACAGCCGGCGTGGCTACTGGGGTTACGGCAACTGGGTCACGAGTGATGGAGTGGGGCGGGAGTGACGGAGGCGATGCACTAGGTGAGTACAGGACACCCATGGCAGGGAAGGGGGTGGGGGCGTGGGGTTGGGGATGGGGTAGGTGAGGATGGGGTTTGTTGGTGTGTGCGTGCTGCGTGTGGTGTGGGTGTGTGTGGAGTGTGTGACAGGGTGCTTGCGGTTTGTGCGACTGGATTGTGGTATGGTGTGGGGCAACACTGGTGACATGTTTTAGAGTTTCACCCCATTTGCGATGGGTCCAGACTGGTTTACTTTGCTAGTTCGCTTGGTATGTTCTGCATTGTTGGCCGATTTGTAATGTGCAATCACACAATCACACGTCCGCTGAATTTTGTCTGAAGTTAAATGGTATAGTGTTTGTCAATTTCCCATTAATTTCCTGTGGTCGGTCATTTTTGACCGAAGACCAAAAGTGTGACTGTTTTTTTACAACCACTTAGCCTGCTCGAATCAAGCCCTCAATTTTTTTGTGTGTTCACATTCCAAATGCCATAAAAGTCACCAAGTTTTGTACCATTCCGATGAAGCTGTGATTTAAAAAAATTCAAAACAGAAAAGTGACCGAAGACCGAAGGTAAGCACTTTAATTTGGCAGTAAAACTAGTCACCATCTGATACTAGAGCCACTGTAGAAAACAAAGTGTAAGTGTGTAATTTCTGTGCGTCAAATAGATACACACTGGAGTACTAGTATATACATTCAATATTGCCTAAAATGTTTACAAATTATTATTATATTATGTGAATCGGTATACATTATGCAATGGTACTCATTTCAAAAACTAGAATGCTACAGTGACCAAGTGACATTGGTGTGTGTGCTAGTCTATAATGGCTGCGTAGCTCTGGCTTTAAAGAGCTATTGATCGCAGTGAACATGTTGTTTGTGAGCTTTCAAAGTTTCCATTGAATTGTGGGTTAAGTCATTTGGGGTGTTCTCACACATGAGTGCATGAGAGAAGAGCAAGCAGTTTCGTGACAACTAATGCATTCAAACTGCATTCTGCTACTCTCTACAACAGTAATCTTGTAGTATTTAGCACTCTTTCTTCCTGTTTGAACACTGGCTCTAAGCATGTGCTGCTACAATGTTTATCTCTTTAACTTTCTCTCATCGTCTGTCTATCTTTTAGGGTTGGGAATTGAAAGCTGGTTAAATTTTTTTTTAATATACTGGAACAGAATGATTTTCATGAGATTTGGTTCTGTGGCAGTAGTGTTAATTTTGTCAGACATTTTTAATTTGTGACCCTGGACCACAAAACCAGTCATAATGGTAAATTTTGTGAAACTGAATAAATAAGCTTTCCATTGATGATGGTTGGTTAGGATAGGCCATATGTGCCGAGATACAATATTTGAAAAGCTGGAATCTGAGGGTGCAAAAAAAAAGTGAGAAATCGCCTTTAAAGTTGTCCAAATGAAGTCATTAGCCATGCATATTACTAATCAAAAATTAAGTTTTTATATATTTACAGTAAAAAATTTACCAAATATCTTCATGGAACATGATCTTTACTTAAATATCCTAATGATTTTATTTGGCATAAAAGAAAAATCAATAATTTTGACCCATACAATGTATTATAGCAGGTAGCGGCGCCCGTGCAGTTACACCAGGCCTTCAGTGGCCGCCTAGCATGAATGAATCCACTCTTCATACCATCAATAAGGATGCCACGGCTATAGAAACAATAAATATTACACAGTAATGCAGTATAACAGGGCACTACATAACAGACAGGTATCTTATGTAGCGAGAATGAATGCCATTATTAAAGAAAGAAATCCAATTAACAATTGCGCAACACATCATCTGTAGCTGAAGCATTAACCTAACAAAATGACACAAATACAGTCCAGCCGATGTTCTTACAGACATTTATTCACCCAAACGCATTTATACCTTACATATAGCATTGGTATAAAACAAATAAGGGGATTACATGTGTTTTAAAGTTGATCTAAAAATTTAATGTTCTCTTACTGCTTTATTACGTCTTCACGAGTCTCCCCGCCGGTCTACCAGCGCACTGCGGGAGGAAAATACTAGTTAGCACAGATTTACTGGAAAAGTGAGCATGTAACATTAAAATAATTCACACAAGACGATGAAGAAAAGTGTGTTTTAACGTACCTCTGTGACTCTCATCTCCCCGCAGCCGCTGGTCTGCCTCTGCCAGAGCCGGTGCCGAGGAGGTGTGTGGTTGTTTTTCGCAGTCATTAGGACTACTGTTTTTAGATTGACTAAATATAGGAGGCAAATATGGTGTCAAAAGGCACTGAAAATCGTAACTCAGAAACCGAATAAAGTTGTTACTCATTTTATAAAATGTTACCGTGATTCAATCAAAGGACGAGAAAATGGTGACGTTATCGTTAGCCAGCTAGATGACCCTGGTGTTTTGCCAACTCGAAATCTGATTGGTTAAAGCAACGGTTTCATTGCCATTGATTTAAGCTAACAGACGCCTGCACTGTGGATTCTGAAGACCTTAAGGCAGATTTCTTTGACCCTGGCAACACGATTGCTGAAATATGATTGGATAAAAGCTCTAATATAAACATACACTGCTGGAAGCAGTGCAACCAAGAGAAAAGCTACGAAAGGAACAGAAGACACTATTGGAAATAATTTAATACACATTAATGGAAAAATATATTAAAACTAAATCAATGATTCTCATAGTGTTTAGGCCAGCAGAGAAGGCTTTGCTGCCCCTGACGGCCCACCACTGATTTGTAGCTATAGCTACAAATATACCCCAGCCCTTAAGACCAGGCTCCAAGGCCCACATTTAGTCTTAGTCTGTTAAATTCGTGTCGTCTTAGTCTGGGTCAAATGCTTTTAGTTATTGTCCTTTTTAGTCCCTTTAGTCCTGTTTTTTGTTTGAGTCAGGTTTTAAGTCGACTAAATGGTCAGCATTTGTAATCTAGTTGTCAATGCCAACTTTTGTCACTTTGGGTTATGCTGTATTAACTGTTCTAAACTAATTATATCTATATATAATCTATATATATATACTGCATATTAGGTGCTATCAACGCTTATCGTGTTAAACCAACACATAAAAGTTATTTGGGTTGCATAATATAGGTGTGTGTTCTGTGTTTATTTATTATGTATATATAAAGACACATACAGTATATATTTTGAAAAGATTTACATGTATTTACGTGTCTATTTATATTCATATAAATGTATTTAATATATAAACAACATAATTTTTTTCTTAAATATGTACATGCATGCATGTGTGTGTTTATAATACATAATAACTACCAAGCACACATACATAGAATATGTAAAAAAGAACCACTTTTTATTTGCGATGCAATTACTCACGTGAATCATTTGGCAGCACTAAATATATGTAATATATAGATATTTTAACATTTCTTTTTTTATTATTTGTAAAATTAATAGCTTAAAATGCAATCGCATGATGTCGGCATTTGAGAAATGTTATTGGTCCTTCCACCAATAAGCACACATCAATAGAATTGTGTATCTCCTAGCCTACACAGTTGTTATTTGAACCTCCTAGTGTACTGATTTATTATAGGCTATTTAATATATAAATTAATATCAAAGACTTAGATATGCACTCTCTGTCTACATTATGAAACCTGGTAAAAACAAACAAAAAATATTTATTCCTAATAGTAATTCCAAATTGCAATAGTATATGTTTCTCTATTAAAACAACAGTGGTTAAGTGCATTTATTCAGCAACCACAATCACAATCGGTTAAGTCATTTGGGGTGTTCTCACACATGAGTGCATGAGAGAAGAGCAAGCAGTTTCGTGACAACTAATGCATTCAAACTGCATTCTGCTACTCTCTACAACAGTAATCTTGTAGTATTTAGCACTCTTTCTTCCTGTTTGAACACTGGCTCTAAGCATGTGCTGCTACAATGTTTATCTCTTTAACTTTCTCTCATCGTCTGTCTATCTTTTAGGGTTGGGAATTGAAAGCTGGTTAAAATTTTTTTTAATATACTGGAACAGAATGATTTTCATGAGATTTGGTTCTGTGGCAGTAGTGTTAATTTTGTCAGACATTTTTAATTTGTGACCCTGGACCACAAAACCAGGAATCATAATGTAAAGTTTGGAACGGAATAAAGAACTTTCATGAGGTATGGTTTTTTAGGATAGGACAATTTTGGCCGAGATACAATTATTTGAAAATCTGGAATCTAAGGGTACAAAAAAAATTTTCAAAATATTGAGAACTCGCCGTTAAATTTGTCCAAATGAAGTTCGTAGCCATGCATATGACTAATCAAATTTCAGTTTTTATATAGGTCAGTAAAAAGGTACTAAATATCTTCATTGAACATGATCTTTACTTAATATGCTATTATGATTTTTGACATAAAAGAAAAATCAATAATTTTGACCCATACAATGTATTTTTAGCAGTAGCGGGCCGTGCATTTTACACCTAGGCCTTCAGTGGCGTCCTACATGAATGAATCCATCTCTTCATACCATCATAATGATGCCACGGGTATATAAACCATAAATATTACACAGTAATGCTGTATAACAGGGCACTACATAACAGATGGGTATCTTATGTAGCGAGAATGAATGTCATTATTAAAGAAAGAAACCCAATTAACAATTGCGTAACACATCATCTGTAGCTGAAGCATTACCCTAACAAAATGACACAAATACAGTCCAACCGATGTTCTTACAGACATTTATTCACCAAGACGCATTTATACCTTACAGATAGCATTGATATTAAACAAATAAGTTGATTACATGTGTTTTAAAGTTGACCTAACAATTTAATGTTCTCTTACTGCTTTATTTCGTCTTCACAAGTATCCCCGCCGGTCTGCCAGCGCGCTGCAGGAGGAAAATACTGGTTAGCACAGCTTTACTAGGAAAGTGAGCAAGTAACATTAACATAATTCCCACAAGACGATGAGAAAAGTGTGGGTTTAACGTACCTCTGTGACTCCATCTCCCCGCAGCCGGTGCTGCCGCGGCCAGAGCCGTGCCGAGGAGGTGTGTGGTTGTTTTTCGCAGTCATTAGGAATACTGTTTTTAGATTGACTAAATATAGTAGGCAAATATTTTTTTTTAAAATGCACTGAAAATCTAAACCTGAAAAACAGTAATAAAAGTTTTACTAAGTTTTAAAAAATTATTTACAATGATGTCCAACAAAGATAGAAAATGCTGGACTTTATCTTTATCCAGCTAGATGTCCCGGGTTGGCCAACCTCGAATCTTATTTGTTAAAAGCCCGGTTTCATTCCATTGATTAGCTAACAAACGCCTGCACTGTGATTCTTAAAGACCTTAAGGCAGATTTCGTTTGACTGGGCAACACATTTGCTGAAATAGCTTGGATAAAAGCCTAATATAAACAGTACACTTCTCTGGAGATGCAACAAGAGAAAAGCTATTAACTGAATAGAATATACTATGAAATAATTTAATACACTTCATGGAAAAATATATCAAACAAATCAGTGATTCTGATTTGTTTTAGTGCCATCAGAGAAGGCGTTTGCTGCCCGACGGGCCCACCCCTGTATTTTAGCTATTGCTACAAATATACCCCAGCGACTTAAGACCAGGCTCCAGGTCCACATTTAGTCTTAGTCTTTTAAATTCGTGTCAGTCTTAGTTCTGTGTCAAATGTACTTTTTAGTTATTATCCTATTTAGTCAACCTTGTCCTGTTTTTGTTTAGTCAAGTTTAGTCGACTAAATGTCTGAGCATTTTAATCTAGTTTGTCAATGAAAACTTTTGTCACATTTGTGTTATGCTGTAAATGTTTAAACTAATATATATATACTAGTATATATATATATATATGTTATCTGCATATATTAGTTGCTATCAAACGATTATTTGTGATTAATCGCATCCAAAATAAAAGTTTTTTTGTTTACATAATATATGTGTGTGTGTGCTGTGTATTTTTATTATGTATATATAAATACACACAGATACAATATATATTTTGAAAAGATTTACATGTATTTACGTGTCTATTTATATTCATATAAATGTATTTAATATATAAACAACATATTTTACTTAAATATATACATGCATGTGTGTGTACTTATATATACATAATAAACATATACAGTACACACACATATATTATGTAAAAAAAACTTTTATTTTGTGATGCAATTAATCACGATGAAGCGTTGCCGCACTAATATATATGTATATGAATATATATATATATATCTATATCATTGGGTCTTTTTTTTATTATTAAATTAAAGCTAAAATTATAACGCATGATTGGTCGTCATTTGAGAAATGTATGCACTTTCACCAGTAAGCACAAATCAATAGAATGTGGACTCATAGCCTACACATTGTTTATTTTACCTCATCTAGTGTACTGATTTATTATAGGCTATTTAATATATAAATTAATTTCAAAGACTTAGATATGCACTCTCTGTCTACATTATGAAACCTGGTAAAAACAAACAAAAAATATTATAACAGTGACATTCCTGATAGCAATTCCAATAATTACAAATGGCAATGATGTTTCTCTATTAAAACAACAGCGGGTGAGTAAGTGCATTTATTCAGCAACCACAACTGCAAACAATATAGTCGAGATACAGACTATCTGACTGACACTTTCATTCAAGCCAAACATCTCACATGGAGATCGCTAAACTCCAGCTTAATTGTTTATCTGTGTTTTCAGATCATCATCGGTGCTTCCATAATAAAGAACGAGCATGTGTGTATGGTTACCATATTGCAAAAATTAAGCAAAACATTGGGCAGAAAATGTATCCTTTTAACAGAGAAGCTTTTATTTGGGGATTTGAACTCTTGAAGCATGTACAGCAGTCCGCAATAATATTTTTTTGTCTCCTTTTTTTGACGAAAATAAAAAGAGATTTTGGTATAGTTTTTATTTTTTAAAATACATTTTAGTCTCGTCTTTTTTCGTCAATGATATTGCATGTTCATATAGTCATAGTTATCATTTATTTACCTTATTGTCATCTCGTCTTCGGTCATGGGAAAAAAGCTCATCAACGAACATTTTTCGTCATAGTTTTCGTTAATGAAATTAATGCTATGTGGCAGCTGACACGAGTTGCTGAATTTACAAATGAAATTGTTTTAGCTAAATTGTGAATTGAACATGAAAGTTTCTGTTGTGTAATCCTTGTCCAATTTGCAAACGAAATGACTAATTTTGAATGAATTAGTCAAAAAGACCAGTGCACCCAAGAAGTAATGCAAGCTTAATTAATGTTAACAATGAGATATATAACATGCATTTACAAAATAGAGTGAATTTTCATTTCATGCTGACTTACAAGAGTCAGAAAAACCCCGCCAGGAAAAAAAAAAAAATTTTTGTTAAATTCCCATTCCAGCTGTCTTCTTTGTTTCTCCTCCCTTTTTACTTTCCAAAATTCTCATTTACACATCAGTGTGATGGTTGTATTTAGCAGGACATAATGAGAAAATGTCTGTCATGCGTCCTCAGTTTTTTTAATATGTCAAGCAGGTCTGTGGAATTTCTTTAGTCACATGAGATTATAGGGAGGACCTTTCTCGCTCATATTCATGGCTATAGGCAGTTAATCTTGTTTTTTCCCCAGACTGGTTTATAGGCATGCACTGAATAAAATCAGTAAGAAAAGATAGTGTTCCTTTAAGTAAGATAAGATCTATTGTTCCTGCATTGCTCTGTGAGTTCTCTTTCTAAGGAGCATTTGGCCAGGCGTATTCAGCTAGGTGCATGTGTTTATGTTTATACTCGCTGTGTGCCTGTAATTAGATGCTGTTTCTACTCAGACTTGGTCCCAGACGGCACACCCACAGACCATTCATGATCACTATTTGATGCAAAAAAAAATTTTTTTTAATGTTTAAAATAGGGATTATAATTCTGAACTTTTCCAGTTTTACCTACTAAATATTTTTAGGCTAGTAATATAATTTGTAATGGGATAATGTATCTAAAGTACAAAATCCATGCATTTTCACTTCTTCTAGACTTTTGGGCCCCATTGTACATGTACAGAAATATTTACACTGTCGTTGAAAGTTTTTTTTTTATGTTTTTAGTCTCTGATCCTCACAAATGCTGGATTTATTTGATCATAAATCCGTACATAGTATATTGTGAAATATTATAATTAAATAAAAAGATAACTCTTTCTATTTTTTTATTATAGTTTAAATATAATTTAGTCCCATTATGCAAAGACAGAATTTCACAACCCAGTACTCCATCTTAGTGGCAGTATCTTCAGAAATCATTCGATTTTGTCTAATTTGCAGATTAAGAAACATTTCTTATTGTTATTTATTTAAAAAAACCGCAGCTAATATTTTTAGGGAAAACATTATACTTTTTCCAGGATTCTTTGATGAATACAAGGTTCAAATGAACAGCATTTATTTAAAATAGAAATGTATGTAACATTATAAATGTCCTTCCCGTCACTTTTGAGCACTTTAATGCATCCTTGCTGAATAAAAGTATTGGATTCTTTAAAAAAAAAATCTTACTGAACCCAGTCCTTTAAATGGTAATGTCAGATAGATTCTTCCTGTCAGATGGACGGAGTGGATGATTCGTGACTAAAATAAGCTGCATTATCTACCAGGCTGAATACTGTATTTTATATATAATCATAATTTGGCTAGGTGAGCTTAACTGCATTGCCTGTCCTACAGTATCACTGCAGTAACTGGACCGATCTGAAGCTGTAGTGTTTAGATCATCACCAACACTGAGAGACGGTTCCCCCACCCAGATCACTCCATTAATAACATCTACACAGTTCTGACACCCATCAGCACTTTTTCATGCTTCCGTTACAAGAACAGCATCTCACAGAAAGCATTTGCTTATAAACTGCTTTGTCTGACAAACATCAACACAACATCATATATATGGGACCATATGATCCTAGTTACACCTCTGCATAGAGAGTCATTAGTAGAGAATGACCATTAGCTTTATCGTTCAACTTTTCATCGCTGTAATTCTTTAGGACCCATCATCCCTTTCTCTCTGGTCTACTCCGTTATCAAGTGTTTGGCAGTGCAGCATGTTTCTGAGCGTGCAGCTGTAAGGCTCTATTGACCGCGTGCCATTGCTGCTCCCAAGAGTGTCTTTATCATTCCCAGCTCTCTTATACCTTCACCAATGTCAGGTGCTGTGAAATAAACCTTATTTCCTCCAGGAAATACTGTCTGCCAAATCCAATCACTGGAGTTGTTCTGTTGTATTATATGTTCAGCTGACTGTGTAACAGATGATTGTGGCTCTGGTGTAGGTTTGTAGATAAGCAGTGGTCATTTAAATCGCTGTTTGTGGTTAAGGTTCATTTAATGGCATTCGAGTTTTGTTGTAGTAGCATGCTGTGTTAAATAGGGCCTCGGCTCTGAACCACATAAAGCTCAAAACCACATACCTGCTGCTGTTTGCTTTTAATTGGAAAAAGGTTTGGCTCAGATTGCAACATTATGTTGAAACACCTTGTAGCTATATTTCATTGAAATGAAAAAGTCATAACTGTTAGTGCTTTTGACGAGCATTTTTAAAGCCTATTGACTTGATTTTTGAATGATGAAAATTCTGCATTAATCTTGGTGTGAATGTTTTGTATTTGTTATTTAGTCATATCAGAGTTGGTGTAAATAGACATTTTAAGATCTGAAAATAAGTATTCATTTGCACTGTGTGCAAGACGAAACATACAATGTGGCCAGTGTAATCTGATTCACAAATTACTCTTATGAGCTAATTCTTTTCAGTGAACCAGTAAAATTCAGCACAGCCAGTGTAGTATGATTCATAAATAGATGATTCTCCTGAGCTGTTTTTTTTTCTTCTTCAGTGAATTGATAACATCCAGCACAACCAGTGTAGTCTGATTCACAAACAAATAACTCTTATGAGCTGGTTCTTTTCAGTGAATCGGTAACATCCAGCACAACTACGATAGGCTAAATCTTACAAGTTCCTTTTTTTGTGAATCAAAAACACAGCATGACCAATAGTAGGATTTTTTTGTGAAAAATTAAAAAGGTTGAGTTACCAGTTTGAATCAGTCTGGCAAATCATTCACTAAACTGAATTATTTAGAGCAGTTACTGAATCAACATCCTACCTTAATTGCAAGATATCATTTTTTAATCCATCAGAATGATTCATTTTATGATTATGGTTTTGATTGTGCATGTTCTTTCATTAATATCCTTTTTAGCATCTTCATCATTTCAGGATGTTGCAGAGTGCAAACGCAGCACAGCGTCAACCAAAACCATTTCCTTTTTTTCATGTTCTTTTATTCATATCTCCCTTTTGTTTTTTCATCAGTTCATACCAGACTGTTTTGCTTTCTAGTGCCATAAACTACCTAAACTTTCACTTCTGTCATTCAAGGAAGAATCTGAGACATTTCTAATTCTTTTTTCCTGTGTTACTGTAATTTGACATCTTTTTATTTTTCTCTCCCCATGAACAGTTGCTACAGAAGATGGCTTTGGTTATAGCTTCCTGCGTAAATGTCCATATGGAGGTATTGTAGATACTGCCAAACTACTTTTAACACCTGCAGCTTATGCCAATGAAGTTCCAGCACCACTCGACACCAGACGTGCTGTGAAATCACAGGGCCTCCTGATATTAACCCTCAGATCTGTCCCTCTGCAACAATATAATCACTGCTGAAATACCGAGCCCAGTTTCACTGCTGTTATTGTCCTGCTCTCAATGACACTGTCTCGTGTGTCTTTTACTGTAGATGTTATCTTTCTTAGACCTTTATTGAGTTGGCTTGTCCCAGTCTGAAGTTACGACAATTCTGGATAGAGATCTATAAGTTGTTGAAAAGACAAACCACACTATTGCAGGTGACAATAAAGCTGCCCCATGTGAAACTGCCAAATCGGAAGGGATGGTCCACCCCATTCCTGTAGGCATGGGATCTTCCTGTGGAAGAAATGGCTATGTCTGCCATATTCCATGTCACTGATTTGAAATATTAACAGACTAATTCCTCCCAGCAGAACTGCCAGCTTTGGAAATGTACGCCTTTTCAGTCAGGGTCATGCCAAAAAATGCTTGGGTATGAAGGAAGCGCACTGACCGTGTAACTGTTGATAATCTGGATGTTGTTACAGAAGATGTACATCAGAACAAACAAAAAAACAGCTTGACTCAACAGCAGAGCCTGGTCAGAATCATCAATCATTACCTTTCCTCCTTTCAGATGTCTTTCAACTTAATGATCCAGGGTGGAAAATGACAACATATTACACATATTAAATTTATTCATAAACCATTTTTTCCAACAGGTGTGTCCAAACTAGTTGAAAAAGTAGAGCCAAAAACTTAAAATGTACCAAAAAAATCCAATTAAAATATGAATATCATAATGAATACTAATAGTATATAAATAATACTACAATTGCTATACTGGTATTGTATTTATGAATATTCTGAATGATCTTTTCTGTACATTTTAGGTTTTCATTTTAATTTTAGTTTAAGCTTCAGTGTTGTCATTTTTTGGGCTTTGTAAGTTATTTCTATGTTGCTTTCATTTATTTTTATTTCAGTTAGTTGCCAGCATTTCTAATTTTTTCATATAATGTTTATATTTTATTTATTTTTGCTTCATTTGATTTAGCAAAAAAATAATAGAAATAATTTTAATTTTAGTAAACTATAACATCACTGAGCAGAGCAAATGTAGACATGTAGTGTAGAGGTGGACCAAGGGGACAAAAAATATATATATTTTTCCAGTTTATGTGTGTACTGATAGTTTATCTTTTCAAGGTTTTTCTTCTGTCAGTGTGAACTTTGTTTTCTCTAGCAAGGTTATGATTTTCTTGTCACGAGCACATGTTGTCCTAACCAGTTGCTATGGGATAGTATTTTGTCTGTCCCCACTAAAAGCAAAAATTCTGCACAATAACAATCTCCTGTTGAGGCTGGTTCGGACACAACAGCGGGGCTTTTGATTCATTTAGCAGTATTGCACTGTCATAACCTTTTTCTGTACTCGGTTGCATAGCAGCAACGCAAATAGATTTGGAGATATCATAACATGCATTACAAAATTAATTAGACCACAGCATTAGGTTTAATTTGCAGGATTCTGGCTTTCTTGGCTGAGTTAGCAGTCTACCCCTTCCCAAATCTCAGCAGCTAGGGAGTTGAATGTGCAGTCACCCAGATAATGTAAAAGCTAGTTTTACGCTCCTTCACAATGGTTGCGCGTTTAAGGTAGAGGTTCCCCAAAAATGAAAATTCTGTCATTAATTACTCACCCTCATGTTGTTCCAAACCCGTAAGACCTCCGTTCATCTTCGGAACACAAATTAAGATATTTTTGATGGAATCTGAGAGCTCTCTGGTCCTTACACAGTAGACAGCAGGGATCCTTACACGATCAAGGTCCAGAAATGTAGCAATGTTTCCTTGATCGTGTAAGGATCCTTGCTGTCTATGGGAGGGTCAGAGAGCTCTCAGATTCCATCAAAAATATCTTAATTTGTGTTGAGGTCTTACAGGTTTGGAACAACATGAGGGTGAGTAAATAATGACAGAATTTCATTTTGGGTGAACTATCCCTTTAAAATGAGAGCCAGACTCAAAAACAGCCATTCTGAATCATACAGACATTGCATGCATACATCATACATAGAAAAAAAAATTCTATATTTAATACAAAATTCACCATATGCATGTTCATACACTTATAAATACTTCTAAGTACAGTATTTTAAATTATCATGGGAAAAAATACTGTTTATATTGATGTAGATATTATTATTTTGATATACTGTCGGCATGCTTTACCCCCCTGTTTAGTATGCTTAATATGCTTCATGTTTATTTATGTGTATATGCAGCATACACTAAGCCCAAGAAAAATTTCGGAACTTGTGCTCTGCATTTAATCCATCCAAGTACACACACCCCAACAGGGAGCAGTTGGGGGTTCCGTGCCTTGCTTAAGGGTTTAATCTCAGTCGTGGTTTGAGGATGGAAGGAAGTGCTGGTTATTCACTCCACCCACCTACAATCCCTGCCAGACCTGAGACTTGAACCTGTGACCTTTGGGTTATAAGTCCAACTCTCTGTCCGTTAGGCCACGACTGCTCTGAAGTTAAGCTGCAGAAGCCATTACTGGCAGACATTAGATCATAAAAACCACAACAGGCCCGAGCATTTTAATGATACTTGGAAGAGAGTCAGCAGCTTCAGTACTGTTGAGCGCCAAGTCTAACAAGGTAATTTTGCCCGTTCTGATTGGCTGGCTGCCTCTCTGCTCTCGTGCAAGCATCCATCCGGTGCGAAAGCTTTGTGAACCGTAAATACTGGACAGGATATCAATCTCTTTTCCAATCTCTCCTTCAGGCTATGACTTCGCTGCGGTGTTGGAGTGGTTCGCCGAACGTGTGGACCGCATCATTCTGCTGTTCGACGCCCATAAGCTCGACATCTCAGACGAGTTCTCGGAGGTCATCAAGGCCCTCAAGAACCATGAGGACAAGATCCGCGTTGTGCTCAACAAGGCCGACCAGATCGAGACGCAGCAGTTAATGCGCGTCTACGGCGCCCTAATGTGGTCGCTGGGGAAGATTGTCAACACACCTGAGGTGATTCGTGTCTACATCGGCTCTTTTTGGTCGCATCCGTTACTGATTCCAGACAATCGCAAACTGTTTGAGGCGGAAGAGAAAGACCTGTTCAAGGATATCCAGTCACTGCCCCGTAACGCTGCCCTTCGCAAGCTCAACGATCTGATCAAAAGAGCTCGTCTTGCCAAGGTAAAATTCTATTACGTTAGCCTTTGAGATTTCACATGTAGTCCAGTGGTTCCCAACCCTGGTCCTGGAGGCACCCCAACACTGCATGTTTTGCATGTCTCAAACACACCTGATTCAGATCATCAGCTCATTAGTAGAGACTCCAAGACCTGAAATTGGTGTGTCAGAGAAAGGAGACATGCAAAATGTGCAGTGTTGGGGTGCCTCCAGGACCAGGGTTGGGAACCACTGATGTAGCCTACCAAAAAAATGACCCACCTAGACTGTTAATAAGGTTATATCTACAGTATAAGTTAAGACTCTGGAATTAGCATATAAATAAATGAAGTCATTGTTATTCTTCACTGTTCTTCATTATTCTTCATTGTTATTCTTCAAGTCACTGTTATTCTTTCCTCAGAATACAAAATAATAAATTTGAAGATTCTCTTTATGCAGCTCTTTTTCAAACAATAGTTCATAATTACCATGGCTTTGAAAATAAAAAAAGCAGTCAGCACTACGAACTCCTCTTGTATATGGAAAAGAGTGTGTTGCACAGAAAAAATAACAGCATTTGAACGTCAGACAGTAATGACAGAATGTTCCTTTTTGGGTGAACTAATCCTTTAAGTTCCAAAGTCTTGGAAAGTTCTGAACCAAACCACTCCTGAAACCAAAGCAGGAAACAACTAACAAACTGCTCAAAGTTTGGCTAGCAAATTTGGTTAAAAGCAAAACAAGCACTTATGGATTTATATGTTGATTTTCAAGGGAAAACATTTAGTGCATGATTCAGAATAAAAGGTATCTTTTTCTCCATTTATTTAGTTGAGATGCTGTGTGAATGCTGTTGTCGTTCCAACATGGTTTTGATGTGGTCCAGCATATAGCTCTAGTATAAAAGTAATAGCAGTGACATGCACTTTGTGTGTTTACAGGCCTTTTGTCTGTCTGGTCTTGCAGATTTTGCCCAAATAATGAGGCCATTTTCCAAACTGTACAGTCTGCTGATGTGGCTCTGTGAATGACCCTGATGTTTGCCTACATTTTTGATCAAGACTGAACTCAGAGTAGTGTTAATTTTGTCAGCTATTTTTAATTTAGTCTTAGTATTAGTCCTGTGTCAAATGTAACTTTTAGTTTTGATCATATTTAGTCAACTTGTCCTGTTTTAGTTTTAGTCGACTAAATGTCTGAGAATTTTAGTCTAGTTTTAGTCAGTGGAAAATTTGTCTTACTGTATAATGGTTAAAATTATGAAAAAAATATATTATTTTGCTCAATTTTAATTGCAGTGATTGTTGTCATTTGGGAAATTTATTTTTACATTTCATCAGAAGTTGCTCTTTCACCAACAGACACAAATCAATAGAATATCGACTCGTATGCATGGTTTATTTTACCTCATCTAATGTTAGTGTACAGATTTATAACAGGATATCAATTAGAGGCTAAATAAACACCAAAGACTTCAGATCACTCGCCCTGTCTACGTTATGAAAACTGGTGTAACAAAAACCTACTCTCAAATATTATAACAGAGAAATTCCTAATAGTAATTCCAATCATTCCAAATTGCATTAATGTTTCTCTTTTAAAACAACGGCAAAAAGACTTTTTGCTGCACAGAGGTTGCGTAAGTAACGTTACAATCAGCAACCACTATCGCAAACAATCAGTCGAGATCCATGACAGAACACAGATTGGCTGAATGACACTTTCATTTAAGCAGAATACCTCAAATGGAGATCACTGAACTCCACCTTACTTGTAGAGTACTGTATGTCGGAGTTTTCAGATCACAGCGCCTCCGCAGAGAGAGTGTGTGTGAATGGTTGCCAGATTGCATAAAGCAAAAAGCCAGGCAGAGTAGCCTACATATCCGTTTAACAGAAAAGCTCTGATTGGGGGATTTGAGGTCTGATATCTGATATCTGGCAACCGCAAACATGAACGCTCGCATAGTAGAGGCGTGTACAGCAGTCCACAATAATATTTTGTCTCCCTTTTTTTAACGAAAATAAAGAGATTTTGGTAAAGTTTTTTTTTTTTTTAAATGCATTTTAGTCTCGTCTTTTTTGTCAACAATATTGCATGTTCATTGCGTCTCAGTTATCGTTTAATGACCTTATTATCGTCTCGTCATCGTCTCGTTTTTGTCAGGGGAAAAAACCTTGTTGACGAACATTTTTCGTCATAGTTTTCGTTAACTAAATTAACACTAACTCAGAGTAATAGATTTTTTTTCTCACATAATATTTGCCTCTACAGTAATTTTGAATCCAAGCTTGATTCGCCTATTTAAGGGCTGTTTTTGTATAGATTATATAATTATATAGATATGTATGTTCTTATACAGATCGCAAGAACTTATCAATTAGTCATATATCTGTACCTGTCTTCCCTTCGTCTTTATATTCAATAATGTGAATATATGTAAGACATATGGAATTTTGAACTGCAAGTCATACCAAGTTACTGGTTTGCAGTTAATTGGGCACATCTCAAAACTTGACTAGAAAATGCAAATAAAGCCCTTGACTTTGGAACTCAGATGTCAATGATTAGGGGAGGTTACATGTGCTGACAATATACAGAGGGATCATAGGGCCATAGTCATTCCTCATAAAGACATGGTTATAAATAACCTTGAGTGATCTTACAGTCTTCTACATTGATTACTTAATATGAAATATCACGTCTAAAGGAAGTTCACTCAAACATGTTGTCATGCAGGGCATGGGCATACAGGGGATAGTGGAACAGATACAGGGCTTGGAGTTAAAGTTGCACTGGATAAATAAGTACGCGATAAAACAAAACCTTTGTCCGTCTTCATTTCAGGTTGCAAAGCAATAAAATGTGATTATTTTAAGGGGGGGGGGGTTCTTTTGATTCTTTTCTATACCCACTGTATAAAAGAACAATAACATAGGTAGTCAAACATAAAGCTGTCATTTATAAGGAAACTGAAACACTCTGATGTCGTTTCATTTATGTCTGAAATCCTTTATTATCCCCATCAGTACAAACGTTGCTCAAAACACATGGGCTATAGAGACCCCCTCTGGAAGAGGAAGTGTTGGGGACTGTCAGTGCTGGTCACTTGTCAAACTCAATTTAAATCTCCAGATCCAGCTGGATGCATTGAAAAAGAACATTTAAGTTCTCTCCCTGTCCCTCACCCTGATCATACAGATGTGCTTCCCCTCCTGTCATCATTTATGCAGTCACCTTCCTTCTGCCCGGGGGCCAAGCAGACGATGATTTATTTAGTAGCTTGTGTATTCTTGCTACTATCCAGTTTCATAATGAATATTCAATGTCTCAATTTGTTGTCGGTTAGAAAACCAATAAAGAGTATAGAATCTAAAGCAGCCTGTCAAAAACATGTTCAGGTCATATTACATCCCAAAAAATTAACCCTGTTTTAGGATCTTTTTTCACTGTAATTAACCACATTCACATATAAAATTCACATGCAAAAATTACAGCATGGCAACTAGATTGACCAATCAAAACCATGTATTCCGACATTTTATATATATATATATATATGATATATATATATATATAGATATAATATATATATATATAAATGTTAATTGTGAAATGTCACAATAAAATTTTATTTTATTTATGAAATAAGGAATTTTATTGTTTAGAGCATTTTAGTGACTCACAAAGGTTATTTATACAAAATGTTTATTTTATTTTATTTTATTTTTGTGATAAATACAACCCAGACATGCTCTTTGTAATTGTGATGTACTGATTTTTGCTCTATAAACTTAAAAGGAGCTTTTGTGCTCTCACAGGTCCATGCATACATCATTAGCTCCTTGAAAAAAGAAATGCCCTCAGTCTTTGGGAAGGAGAACAAAAAGAAGGAGCTGATTAACAGCTTGGGCGAGATCTACAGCCGCATTGAGAGGGAACACCAGATTTCCCCGGGAGACTTCCCTAATCTTAAGAAAATGCAGGTAAGGTCAATTTAGCCAACAAAGATTGAGGCTGACTCAAGAATGCTTCACTGGGACTTCTAAAGTGTCTTTGAGTGCACATTCAAAATCAGCATAATTTGTCCCACATTTTTTACATCAACAAACAGCTATATAAATTTCAGCTTTGGGTGGACCTC
Source organism: Sinocyclocheilus anophthalmus (assembly GCA_018155175.1). Lineage (NCBI taxonomy): Eukaryota > Metazoa > Chordata > Actinopteri > Cypriniformes > Cyprinidae > Sinocyclocheilus > Sinocyclocheilus anophthalmus. The sequence continues at coordinate 594,645 of JADLZN010006287.1, read as the reverse complement.
TCCAAACCTGATGATGTGTCTATTCTATAGTAAAAAACACTTGAGTAAAAATGTTGTTTAGATTACTGTTACTTTTATACAACAGTTCTATAAACAAATGAATATTGAGTAATTTGCGTTTCAGACAAAGTTTGGCTAGTTTGTATGTTTCTTCTCCGCCAATGAAACTATTTCCAAAAGAAGCCAAAGCATCAAGCATCAACAGCCTGTCTGGAACAGAGTATGTGAAGGGAGTGGAGGTGGTTAACCCTGGAAATATCAACAGATGTTGACAGGATCTTTTGGTACATCATACAGTGTTTTTTCTTGCTTTCTTTCCCACTGAATAGGATCAGCTTCAAGCACAAGATCTGAACAAGTTTCACCCTCTGAAAATGAAGCTATTGGACACCGTGGATGACATGCTGGCCCACGACATTGCCCAGCTTATGGTTCTGGTGCGCCAGGAGGAGACGCAGCACCCCAACCAGGTGGTGAAGGGCGGTGCCTTCGAGGGAACCATGAATGGGCCGTTCGGACACGGATATGGCGAGGGAGCCGGCGAGGGCATTGATGAAGTTGAATGGGTGGTGGCACGTGACAAACCTATGTATGATGAAATCTTCTACACTCTCTCACCCGTCAATGGAAAAGTGACTGGAGCCAATGCCAAGAAGGAGATGGTAAAGTCCAAGCTGCCAAACACTGTGCTGGGTAAGATCTGGAAACTGGCTGACATTGATAACGATGGGATGCTCGATGACGAGGAGTTTGCCTTGGCCAATCACCTGATCAAGGTCAAACTAGAAGGTCACGAGCTTCCAAGCGAACTGCCCGCTCATCTTGTGCCGCCCTCCAAAAGAAAGGTTCAAGAGTAAGATTGTTTTGGAATTGGGATCAATTTTGGGAAAGCATAAAGTTTGAATTTAGGTTGCAGCTGAATTATTGATGGCTGGACGACTAGCAAGAATGGATTTGAAAATTACCCACCTCAACTCTTTTGACCTGTGTTTGTCATTTTTAGTTTAGTTTAGTTTTATTTTTCATGAACAAATTGTGCTATCTGCAGTGTTTAAAAATGTTTTATGTGTGCTTTCAGATTTTAAGTCGTATTTTTATGCCATCATTTCAATTTCATCTGTTCGGCTATCATGACTATAACACTGTCCTAACCAGACATGTTGCGATAAAAGATATTAAATGTAAAACAGTACATTTTGTCGATCGCATGATTTAAGTTTCTGTGACAATTTGCTTGCTAGCCTTTCCCACAGTGAAATCTCATTGGTTTAAAAAATCTACTTCAGGTAATTACATTAAACATTATCTTCTGATTGGTTGTCGTTGTGTCACGTTGCATAGCTGTTTTGTGTTCAGATGATTACTTTTTGCATTGTGTCTGGTTAGGAAACGCTAAAACTCTTTCACAAATGTATTTCACTTTCACACTCAATTTAAACTACTGTTCAAAAGTTTAGAGTCAATACGTTGCTAAGACTGCATTTATTTTGATCAAAAGTATAGTGAAAACAGTAATATTATGAAATAATATTACAATTCAAGACAACTATTTTCCAATTTAATCTATTTTGAAATGTAATTTATTACTGTGATGGAAAATCAGAATTTTCAGAAGCCGTTATTTCTGTTCCCAGCCGTCTTCCATGTCACGTGATCCTTTAGAAATCATAATATCACTGACCCCAAACTTTTAAACAGTAGTGTATATCAGACTGATCTGTGTCTCAGGAGGGGCGAGACATTAATTAATGCAGAAAAACATGAATCTTTATTCTAAATCTTTGTATCAGTTGTATTCTATTGTTAAAATCTAGCAAGAACTATATTCTCTTCTCGTTAAGGCAGCATCTTTAATGAATGCGAGTCCTTTCTAGCCTGACCAAGAGACTGTTAAAACTGTATAGCCGTCACGTTAGAAGATTCAGTGTTTAGTATTCTTGATGGGCGCGTAGAGTATCCTTGTCAGTAGTCTACTGTAAATGTTAATGCCTAACATGTCTAAACTAACTAGGGTAATAGTAGTGTTTATATAATTCCCGTGTGATTTCCAAAGAATTAAAAAGAATGATGCCGCAAAAACAGCTTTATTCAAGTGATGTGAGCTCTTTCTGAGCGCTTCTGTGTTCACATGCTCATTGAAAGAGCAGTGGCTTTAGATCTAAATATGTATTTAGTCATATTATATCAGCATTTAATGATTTAATGAACTCTTTACCTCTATATCCACCCCTTGCCAAGCAGTTATCTAGAACTATCTCATGCAGCTATCTCATGCAGATTTTTAGGATCTGAACGTGAATTGATAGAATTTCATGCACTAAACTAAATGATTTTTAAAGGGGTAGTTTACTCAAAAAATGACGACACTTCTGTCACTGTTTACTCACCCTCATGTCATTTCAAATGGTTGATAAAAAAGGAGATTTTTAGCAAAATAGTCACACTTCTCTTTTCTATACAAGCTCAAAAAATTACCATAAAAGTAGTTAGATATGACTTATATACTATATTCCAAGTCTTCTGAAGCCATGTGATAGCATTGTGGAAAGAAAAAGCTCAAATTTAAATGATTATTTGCTGAAACTTGTCATGTACATATTGTAATTTGGCTTCTCATGATCAGTTACAAGACATACTGACGTTTGGTGTCATTGACAGTTCACCCAAAAATGACAAATCTGTCATTTACTCACCCTCATGTGGTTTCAAACCTGTATGACTTTCTGCAGAACACAAAAGAAGATGTTTTGAAGAATGTTGGTAACTAAACCGTTTCGGTTCCATTGTATGGACAAAAAATGCAATGTAAATCAATGGGAAGCAAATTGGTTTGGTTATCAACGTTCTTGAAAAATATTCATCTGTGTTCGGCAGAAAAAAGAAATGGAACGACATGAGAGTGAGGTGACATTTTTGGGTGGACTATCCCTTTTTTTAAGAAAAAAAATTACTAATTTGGACACAACTAAAGGACGACAGGATTTTTACTTTTTGGTATACTGTTCCTTTAAATCTGATCTGCTTTGATCTGGATGCCAATTTGCTTATGTGAAATATCGCCACTGATATCTAACTAAACCTCTAAGCCTGTTTAGTCAATCAATTAAAACTATAAGCTGCCTCGGTGCCTTGAGACACACCCGCCTCAATCAGATTTGTGACACTAGAGATGTCGTATTCTACAATACCATTACATGCTCATAAAAATAAACTGGCATTCTTCAAAGACTTTCATTAATGCTCCATGCACAGTTTGATGTGAGTCTCAAATGAAAAAATCCAGATTCATAATGTTTGCACATCAGATTTTTTTTTTTTGTGTGTGTGTGGCCATGATGTAGGGTTGTGCATTTGTGCGTTTGACCAAGTATGTACATGTATATGGGTGCAATTTGGTTTGCAAATATATTGTGAAGTAGTCTGTGTATGTGTGCTTGTTGCTCATTGTGTTTTAACCAGTGTGGACAGACTATGTGAGACACTACTGTTCAGAAAGGTGGACATTATTCAACTTAATAAAGATCTAACTCATTTAAAAGTCCTTTGTATTCGGGTTTTCTGTTTGAGTCTTGTTGTTACATCTTGACTTAATTTATTCCAGATTAAAATACTCTTTTTACTCTGCTCTTTTTACTTCAAAAAAAATAAAAGCTTCTGGCTTCTTGGTTGGTAATTTTTTTAGTTTTATACATATTTATTATTATTATTATTATGACTTTTAAACAGTGCAATTTTCATAGAATTATTCATTATGGCAGTTCACAATGTTAATTCACAAAACAAAATTACATTATACAAGTAATAATGTTCCCTTAATTTCCCCATTCCAAGCCTGTCTGTGTCTAGAAATGTGAAAGACAGGTCAGATTGATGTACAGAATGAAAAAACATATTGGTAATCATATTAAAACTGGCAGTCCCAAAGGAGACAGTACATAATGTTTTCAGCAGATCTTTGTCCTGCATTAACAGCATGAGTGATGACTTCCTGTTTGTTGCACCATGTACTGTATGTCCTAGGAAACGCAAGCACAGGGTGGATTCTCATCTCGTCATTTTCTTGACAGCAGGATATGATAAGCAGGGAACACCTGACTTTTCCTCACTACCGGTCACGGAATATTCTGTCCAACTGATGGAACATGCTTACTTAAGGCCAAGCTACAAGGGTGTGGAAAAAGTATGTTTAAGATATAAAAAGTTTGCAGTTTTTCTTTATTTTAAAAATTATTTATTGTTCAAATCGCAATACTGAAAATTACATACACTACAGTTAAAATTGTTTTAATGTTTTTGAAAAGTCTCTTATGCATACCAGACTGCATTATTTGATCAAAAATTCAATAAAAACTGTAATATTATGTAATATTATTACAATTTAAAATAACTGTTTTCCGTTTTAATATATTTTAAAATGTTATTCCTGTGATGGCAAAGCTGAATTTTTACTTTAGTGTTACATGATCCTTCAGGCATTCTTGTAATCTGCAAATTTGATGCTCAAGACACTTTCTATTAGAATCCAATTTTTGTGAAAGCTTTTATTATTATTATATATTAGTGGTTCCCAATCCTGGTCCTGGAGGCACCCCAACACTACACTTTTTGCATGTCTCCTTTCTCTGACACACCAATTTCAGGTCTTGGAGTCTCTACTAATGAACTGATGATCTGAATTAGGTGTGTTTGATTAAGGAGACATGCAAAACATGCAGTGTTGTGGTGCCTCCAGGACCAGGGTTGGGAACCACTGATTTAATGAACTAAGTTCAAAAGAAATTTTAAACCTCTTTGTAACATTTTTGTCATACTTTTGATCAAATTATTGTGTCCTTATATATATATTATATATTTAAACGTTTTCAGCATTGTCAATTTGTTATTACTGATTGATTGAAATATTGTCTATTTGGGAACATTTCAAACCACTGGCTATCTATCTGGTCAAGTGATTTCACCAAACGAGCTGATCAATAACATTTGCTGGAAGTGATCAGGAAATCTATGAGGCTACAGGCCTAACATCTAAGTAGTGTTGGAATAGTGTGTTGTGGACAGATGAGACAGAGTTAGAGCTGACTGGCACCAAAGCCTGACATGTTTGGCAAAAAACAAGGATTGCCTTTGGCCAGCAGCAACTTGGACCATCTGTAAAACTTGGTGGTGGAAGCATTATGGTTTTGGGCTGCTGTTGAGCCTCAGGGTCTGGCCAGACTGTCGTCACTGAGTCAACCATGAATTACACAAAACCAGAAAGTAGTTGAGGGGAATGTGAGACCATCTGTCTAAAGGCTGAGGCTGAACCACAAGTGGACATAGCAATAACAAGACAATGACCTAAAACACTCAAGAAACACCACAAATGAATCGGTCAAAATGAAGAAATGAATGGTTTATGGAATTACAAAATCAAGACCTACATCTTTCCACAGCAGAAATTCTTACACTAAGACTTTTGTTGAATAAATACTTAAAAGAATGTTTGCCCTACTTGTGCTAAACAACTTAAAATGGAAATGTATGTCAAATAAAATCAGAAGGAAGTCTATTGTACCACTGATATGCATGCAATGTGGTAAAAAAAGAGAAAATAATACCTCTGACTGAAATCTTTGTTTATGAGTCATTTAAAATAATCAACAAAAATATAAAAAATAAAAGCCCTTATTTCATAAAACAGAGCTAGAAAATAAAATAAAAATAAAATTAAATTAAAGTCCTTCTTTCATAAGTAAATATGATTGCAACATTGATATGCATGATGTGATAAAAAAAAGAAAAGAATACCTTTGAATGAAACCTTTTTTACAAGTCACTCAAAATAACGGATAATACAAATAAAAGTCCTTATTTCATAAATAAATACATACTTTTAGGGTTGTGCAAGAGTACGTTCCCTGACCTTGAGTCCTTCTCATGTTGAACCATGAGAGGAAGAGGAAGATTTTCACGATTCGAAAGCTCCCAAACATCCGGCGCTATAGATAAATCCCTCAGGAAGAGGAGCGCTCCATCACAGCTGGTTAGGGACACACAGTATGTCTGCTGTATGTGAAAGAGTGAGTGGGAAGTGTGAGGTTGTCACATATAGATAAGATTTTACAAAATGAATACCTAACATTTATTTAAAAAAAAGAAACAAACAAAAGGAAACACTTTACAACACTGCGTTCAGTAGAATAGCTCTTATAGTTAATTTAAATGGGGAAAAATATAAAATTTGAAATATTCAGTGTTTTCAGGCAGATACAGGACAATGAATATGGCAGCAGGAAATCAATCATTTTCATTTTGACAGAATGCATATGGTTTTCAAGAAGGATATCAGGAGGATATACTGTACAGAAATGCCAGCACTTATCAAATACATGCTTCATAAATAATGCTGATAAGATCAACCATGGCTAAGAAATTCAGCTGTAAAGAGAATCTGAACACAGATAGTGGAAGATATAATAAAGATGAGACAATAGAGCTCTAACTTCTGTTCCCAATTATTCTGTATTATGCAACTGGTTCCATGTATCTTGTTGGCAACCAAACCCATTTTGATCCGTCAAGTCAAATTATCACATTCCAAAATGTGTTTTACACTGGAGAGAAAAATAAGTAGAGTAAGGGAAAACATTCTTGTGCATGTTTTAGCAGTGTCATTGGGTGTAAACCCTCTTATGAGTTCATACAATTATGAACAAATTCAGTTACTAAAGGCAATGTCTGTGTGCTGCAGGTCAGGCCTTTTTCTATTGGTAAATAAAAAGTTTGCCAAAAAATTTTTTGAATAAAATCTAGACAGAGGAACTGAAGGGACTCGAATACAACCCTTTATTTAAATTTAGGCCACGTTTTAAAACAATGATCGGTCATTTTTTGTTGTTTTCTAGCATTAAAATGTAAACAAATATATTAAATAAGATTTACAATATTAAGTACAAACTATTCCAGAATGGGTAACAGTGTTGCGAATGACAAATTTGCAGAGTTCTAACAAGTTCTCTTGTTTTTTTTTTCTCCGTGGCTGCTTATGTTCTATGTCCGACCCATCAGTGTTGGCGAAGTCTTAGGAGATGTTTGATACACTCTATATTTCAAGCTTACAATAAACTAAAAGCTGAATAGAGTCTGACAGGGGATATGAGTTCATAGCATGCAATTGACAGCTTACTAGTCACATAAATTTTGGCGGCTATTTGCCCATAAAACGTGAAAAGATTTGTTGTTTTGCTAATTTAAGTACCATTTTTTAACTTCTTTGCTTATCAGGATCAGAAATGAGGTTAACTATAGAATAGTTTAGTTAACGCAGTTTTACACTTCATCACATACAGTCATTAATTTTCTAATAAAGAAATGACAACAAATACAGAATAAGTCAATATTCTTAGAAAGTGCTGTTCACATTTCCCTTTTGCCGAACTGTGTCACTGCGGTGTCAAACATCGGCGGCTGTCGCAATGTAAAGCTCACATCAAGTTGCTAATTGTTTCAGACGTAGAGAGCCCTTGCTTGACAGAGCTGAAGATGAACTGGCTGACAGCAATGCAGAGGAGCACTGAACCCGGGCCACGAGGCCTCACAAGTGTGTTACCAGCGCTAGTCCTGAAATACAACTCCTCAGTATGTGAAGAGACCAAGTGCCCCTCTATGATTGCGGCAAACTTTTTTTAACATCTCTATATCTAGAGATCTTTAACGAACTCAACTCTGTCGCGCCCTGATAGCCTTGTGGGCAGCGCGCCGACATGCAGCGCCATTGTGCTTCGGGTGTCACGAGTTCGAATCCCAGCGATCCCATCCCCCTCTCTCTTACCCACTTCACTTCCTGTCGACCTATACTGTCTTATCAAAATAAAGGCCTAAAACGCCATAAATAAACCTTTTAAAAAAAGAACACTCAATCTCTGGAAATGTTGTAGTATTTAATGTCTTAGATTAGAAACATCTATTTGCAGCTGTGTGCACCGACATTTCCATATAATGTTTATGGAGATTATCTATTTGTTGATGATGGTCTGTGTTGGTTTGATTTATTTTTTTTAAAAAAGGTTCGCATTTCTTTTTTTCTCTTTCTTTTTTTCTTTTTCCTGACATATAAAATGTATTACCTCAGTTCCAAAATGAGACAGGATGTCTCATAAGCGGGAAAACAAGAAACAAAACAGATCAACACAACCACAAAACCCCCCACCCTCAACCCTCCCCAAAGGCCACACACACAAAATAAATCAAATAAATAAAACCATGACATCACATGGTCTTCCCAAAAAGACTCTAATGAGAAGGTCCAGGCTTTACAGTTACATTCTCAATAGTACCCGGTATAGAGTTTGTGAGTATTTGTCTCCCCCTAATGCATTTACAATGAGTAGCACATGTTAACCTTTGATTACCAAAGTTTAAAGGTGAAGTTTAAAAGACTTTTTGACAAAATACATTCTCTTTACCCAGTTTATTGTTCAATCACTACTATAGATATTCCATTCATGGGTCTATCTCCCCCAAAAGTGTAAACAACACACTGAGACTCCCAGATACCATCAAAACCAGGGGTCACCAAATTCGGTCCTGGAGGGGCCGGTGTCCTGCAGAGTTTAGCTCCTACTCCAATTAAACACACCTGAACCAGCTAATTAAGGGCTTACTAGGCATACTAGAAACTTCCAGGCAGGTGTGTTGAGGCAAATTGGAGCTTAACTCTGCAGGACACCGGCCCTCCAGGACCGAGTTTGGAGACCCCTCATCAAAACATTTAGAGCGGTCAGATCAGATATGTCAATGGCGAGAGTTTGGGTGTAGCTACTGAGGTAAGCTGAGCCAGAGGGTCTTTACCCAGTGTGGGACCCGGGCTGACATGGGAATAGAAATCCAAATTTGGTTACAATCCAAAATCGGAAAACTTACCAAAATACACAGAGATAGACAATGGGGTAAAACAAGGGTAAGTGCAGGCGGTGCTTTTACAAGGCAAAGGATTTGGTTGGAATGTTTGAATTTCGATCAAGACACTGAACTTGTGGAGTTTCTTCTCGACAGGTAAGCTAAACTCCAGTTTTTTCCACACATTAGCTCTTTACTGTCGTTTGGTGCACATGTCAGCTCTTTACTGTCAAACCCCATATAAAATAGTAAGATACTGTAAAGATAATAATTATCATATAAGGGTATATGAATATGAGGGACATTTGTAAAGCTTGTTTGAAAAGATGCTTTATTTGTGTAGTTCCACTAGGTGACAGTAGTATGCGCAGAAACAGCATACTTCACATTTAAAGATGCTGTAAGGATTTATTTTCCTTTGTGTATTATAACAGGCAGTTAAATCTTTTGCAGACAGTTTATACACACTGAACTTTCTCATGAAGAAATCACGTCTTATCAGAGCTGACAGTAAGAAATAATTATTCTAGCATATTCCTTTAGCTTAGTTGGTTATCATCTGCTTGTCATTCCAGAACACACAGTTATGAGTAACCCAAATTAGCTTCTTTCCACATAAAGTTATTTGTGTAAAGTACAAGCAGTCTGACATTATGATATCGGTGGTTGCATATGTATTTGCTCTCTTTTCCAAGTATTTAGAAGGGAAAACAGGATGCAATGGAAATCTGTCTCTGTGAGTGGGCCGGGAGCAATATCCCTGTGGGCAGAATGGGGGAATCTTGTTCAGCCATGGCCGAGTCTTGAACTTCTCTTCTCGGCATGGGTGAAGGTCACACAAGGGCACTGTCCTGTATGTCTTGGCCAAATGTACAAACCAACCCACTCATGCCTAGATAGTCACAATGGTCCATTCATGTTTATAATAGAGGTCCAGTTTGTATTGATGCATTTCACTTCCTGTAGTGGTGATTATCACAGATGATAGCTTGTGGCCTCACGGGAATCACTTGACTCTGTTGTTGTATAGCCTACGCAGCGGTGTTTTAACTTTTACATAACATTTCTCTCTTTTTTTAAAGACATTATGCCTTATTAATATTACATTTGTATTACTGTTATTATTATTACATTACTGTTATTATTATTACACACGCACATACACATTTTCTAAATTTACAATGAAAATACATTGAATGGGTGCCGTCCCACGACTCTGAGTGGTTGCTGGGTAATTGCTGTGGTTGTTAGGGTGACTAGCTGAAAGTGGTTACATACTAGTCTAGATCAGTTGGTTGTGATATTTCCATCTCTAGATATGACTTGGGTCCCTCCGTGAATGTAAGCCATTGGGAATTTTTCGTTCACCAGCCAAAAATGGTCCAATCACTTAGAAAAGTAATTGCACTTCTGTGTACATGTCCTATTTGATCTTTTTAAAGCTATGAAACTGTACCTGGCACTGCCTTACCCATTATACTTTGCATGTCAGTTTGACTGAATATCTGTTTTAGGAGATGTCTTCTTCCTTCTACAGCCAACCAAAACACTGGTGACGCACCAAAGCCCTTCTTCCATGAAATGTCAAAGAGGAATGTCTACTAGAAGTGCAATATTATAGCTGTGCTCACACAGAGATGTAATGCGCTGAAAGGCTGATCTTTGACCTTTGAGGTGAAGGCATGTGCGGAGGATGGAACAAAGATGTTCGCAAAAGTCCCAAATTTTTCGTTTGGCAGATATAAAGCTTGAGAAAACCGATGAGGTGATAAACGCATGAGGGATAAATCAAGATAAATATTGAAAATAGGTTTTTGGAGAAGAACAAGTAATCTGATATGACTGAGAGAGATGTAAAGAATTATGAACCACTGCTGCTGTGCTCTGAGTACTTATTACATTACTTACATTTCCAGGGTCACTGTAACAGCATGTAACCTCTAAAAGCCAGTAACTAGATATATGACTGTTGTGTAGTTAGAAAAACACATTGACATTTCTTTATCTACCATACTTTATTTAAAGCAAAGAATACAACTGGGTTGCATTGGTGATCATCTTGTTCCAAAATGAGGTTGAAAAGCCTTGTGGTGCTCTTGTCAGGGTTTGTTTAGATCTTTTAGAGAGTCTCGTCTCATGAGGAATTTTCCCAAACTCATCTGAAAGAACTCCCAGCTGTGCTGTCCTGGGTCAGAGGCCCTGCCCCATATCAGGAGCATTTCAAGACACTGATTTGTGTGTTTGGACATGTTTTAAAAAATGTATAAATATAAAAATCTAAATGTGAACTTTAAAGCACCTGTGTTGTGTTATCTGTGGAACACAAAAAAATTTGTCATCTTGGCCTCAAGATGACAAAACAAGCATTAAAATAAGCCAAAACAACAAAAAATCAAGATAATTCTCATTTTAATTCACCCTGCCAAAACAGTCTTGAAAAACCTGAGGAAGCCTAATTTTAAAAGTGCAATTTCTAGAACTGGAAATGTCATATGTAAATTCATAAAATTGTAAAAACATCATGGGATGGTTTTTTTTTTATAATGAATATACATGTTTACTTAAAAAAAATAATTTATGCTGTAGAAATTGGAGGAAATTTTTTTTTTTAATATCCAGTAAATCACGAATAACTGGAAAAGTAATGGGGCCTTCAAATATTGTTGTGGAGAATGAATAGCTTTGAGGTCAAAAAGGTTCAAATGCTTGGTCTGTATTCCCTACCACATTAAGTTCCCAACTAGCACAAATAAGCACCACACGAGCAAAGCCCAGATTATCATGTTATTTAGCTTGTGTGGGGGGGGGGGGTGGTTTAATTGAAACGAATAACAAAGTATACCTAAGTATTAGCACAAAAAGGCCATGCTGATTTCATTCTTCTCTGTACGACTATTAACTGGTCGTACGAATTTGGTTTAACTAAACCACAGCTATTTGTCCTGTGGTTATCACTGTGATAATCCCAGAATTCATTGTGCAATTGGCCAGTGACTCAGTCAACATTCGGCTTTGCCAACAAACACCTCTTCTGAGTTTGTTTATCATCTCCCTCTGCTCTTGAATTCACTCCCAGTCGCATGGCTATTTCTCGTACAGTTCTTCTTTGTTGTCAATTCTCGCACTCATGAGAAATGCATGAAACAAAATGGCGGACGGGCGGACTTCTTATTTTTTTGTGGTTATTTTTTTGCAGGGTAACATTTAGTAACTTCGTTTGTTTTTGAAAATGCGGAGGTTTCATACAGACAGTCACAACCACATAATTTGCCTTGATCAGCAAACGTGCCATATTATTGTATATTCTCACTTGCCATCAGGTTGTTGTTTTTTTTTTTGTTAATCACTAAAATTAAACTATTGAAATCTCTGTTCACTTCAGTATTGGAATTAAATGTGCGTGTAAGAGATGCAACATCACATAAATATATAGATGGAAAAAAATACATATTAAAAAATGAGAAATGTTGCCCTTGGCAACTACTATATATAATCATTACTTAAATATAAAATATATTTTAAATTTATTTATATATAATTGTAAAACTTGATATAAAAATAAATTGGAACTAAAAAAAAATATATTTTTTAATTAATGTTTTTATTTATTAATAATTATATATATTATTACTTATATATAATTAATAAAATATAAAAAAATGGATTGAAACTATAATATGCTTTGTAAATAATACTAAAATAACAATGCTCGCAGTATTATGGGTTACTGTAGAGGTTTCCTTTCTTTTATATTAATCCAGTTATTTGTCAGAGGGATTATACCAATTTACATTTCTATCATCAGCTACTCTTACGCAGCAATGTACATTATTTATTTAACGTTTCAAGATATCGTTGTCTTTTCTGGAATGCCATCTATATTGAGCTTCCTTCTTACAATGGATGATAAGTTTAGGTTCACAGGGTTTTGATAAGAATGAGACTGAAAGGTTTGTTTCTCATAGCTGTGCAGGTCCTTGCGCAACTGATAACAATGATGTACTGCATCCAATTAATGAAAAATGACATTCCTAAAACAGCACAGGGTTTCTGACAGCAGATATTATGCAAGTAGATAAGGAATGGGTTGAGGAAAGTCAAAAATACAGACAGTACTCTTTAGAAAGGTACACATTCCTGTTTGCCTAGGCCTTTTATCAGCTTCTTGTATCCTGTGTGAAGAGAAAAATTGCCTGTGAGCATGACAGGATATGTAGGGTTTTTTTAGACAGAGCTATTTCATCAAAAGTGACTGATTCAGTGGCTGTGCTTATGTTTGATACCGAGGACTGTCAGAAAAATCACGATCAGTTTTTATTTAATTTGTGTATAAATTATTTAGTCTAACAAAGCAGTTGTAGGCTACACCATATTCGTGACTTTAAATGGGAGTGTTAAAAGACCTGTTGGAATGTACTTTATCTGTTTTTGTGAAGAAATATATCAACTGCTCTCATAACAAGAGGTTTTGGGACGGCAAATGATTTCACATGTAACAGCGCTTCTTAGTGGCTCGTCTCCTTAACTGCCTCTTATGTGGTTCCATGACTGAAGCCATGAAGCCGCTTATTTTATTGCTGCAAGATATCCTGACATCTGGTTTTGATGTTACAGGCTGCTCATTTGTGAGTAAGATCAAAAGGGTCAGGGTTTATTTTTTAACAAGGTCTTTAAACAATTAGTATTGGAGAAGTTTTGACAAAAAAAATCTAAAATTTCTGGCAGCACAATGTACACCAGCTCTCCAAAGATCAAAGCTAATAGTGCGTCCACAGGGACACTACAAAATGTGAACTTTAAGCTGTAGGACCAAGATGGAAAGCAGTTTCATTACAGTGATCATTATTTATAAGACCACATAGGTGAGAATTCTAATTTTATTCATCACCCTATATTATCTTAACTTTGTATTTTATTTTTTTTAAGGTTTTATAGGGTTTATTTTGTTTTTTTGGTCATTTGTTTTATTTTTTGTCGAATATAACAAGAAATAATAAGGTTGTTTTTTTTTTCTGGTAGTATATTATATCTGAATACTTTCTGTTAATTTTATTATACACTCACACACACATATAGCACTTTTGCACACTTTTAAAAGTCATCCTTGCAGTCAAATGTTTTGTCATGTAATTTAAAATTAGTTTCATACAGCAGTTTCTGAAGAAGGCAATAAATAATAATATGTCAAATTTTTATTTTTCGTAAAATAATTTTGTATTATTTATAAAAATATATTTCAGTATTATTTTCATATTACTGAAAGTAATTTTAAAGTGATGATAATAGACCATTAATGTACATGTTAATCACTTTTTTCCAACATGTGTGCATTATGAAATAGTCTACACAACTATTATTAGTAGTAGTAGAATGATCAATTTTAGTATTTATGTGAATGATGACATATAAATATTTCTATAATATATTATTGCAGTTATACACAGATGAATAATAATTGATATTTTGAGTACCCGTAATAAGGGGGTTGAAAGGGAAAATACGATGTTCTCATCACCTGACCTCCCTCTGCGGTTCTATTTGGAGCTCGTGGGGTTTCATATCTTGCGTTTGTCAAAAAGCCCTACGACCTCTTAGCAGAGTTCGGCAGATGGCTGAAGCCTCAACTTTTTATATCTATCTATCTATCTATCTATTGATATATCAGTCTACATAAATAGATAGATTCTCAATCTTTTTGCATGTACATTTTGTCAGACAAGCAGCCTTGTATTGTAAACTACATTTTAAAGTCAGTTTTAAATACAACAGAAAATCCAGCCGGGCCCATTTACAAACTGGTAACTATTGTTATTTCCAGCTACACAGAAATATATAAAATATTTGTATTTTGTTTTTGTTTTGGTGTGTTGATATTTTATATTCTATTTAGAGTATTTTTCTTCAGAGATTTAATTTCGAAAGTCATTTAAAGGAATTGTTCATCCAAAAATTAAGTTGGCGTCTTTACTCACCCGCGGTCATTCTCAAGAACTGGCATGGCTTTCTGTGAAACACTAAAGAAGATATTTTGAAGGATGTTTCAACTGTTTTTGTCCATACAATGAACAAAACATATACTTGTGTTGTGCTGAAAAAAAAATACACTGAGACATTTGTCAAAATATATTTTGTGTTCCACAGAAGAAATAAAGTCATATAGGCTTGACTACATACGGTGTTTAAATATGTTTGTGTGTGTGTGTGTGTGTGTGTGTTGTGTGTGTGTGTGTGTGTGTGTGTGTGTGTGTGTGTGTGTTGGTGTTGTGTGTGTGTGTGTGGGTGATAGTGAACTATCACTTAAAAAAAGAAGCATGCATCTTTGAGTAAACCTACACAGGAAGTCAAGAGTAAAAATGAATTCCAAAGTTTATGCATTAAGCATCAACAACACTAAGAACAGAATGGTACAACGATTCTGAATATAATGCTGACACATTGCTAGAGACAAGTCGCATTAATCATATCACTAAATATGAGTCACTACAACCTGAAAACTGAGTAAATAGTGTTTATGTTGTCACGGTGGTGGCAGTAATGTTTGAAACACACTAACTCCATGGTATTTATTTGTACTTTTTAGATCTTAGATGTCACACAGAGAAATGGTTGTTATAGAGGCATGTTTGAGCCTAAGAATGCAAATACTGATGTCTATCATTCTTTGATGGAATTTTCTGACTTCATAGTCATGTGTGTTTGAAACAGGTCTACATAAAGAACAAGTACAATGGTGTTCGAGGAGGTGCTGTAATATGCGGCCAGTGGGTACAGAGGAACAATGACCTGACACGTGCAGCCCAAAATAGGATATGTGGAAAAACAAAAGGTATGAAAGGAACAATCTAATAATTACCAAGGAATCTAAGGAAAGAAAAATCATAAGAGTTACTCAGTAAATTGTTGTTTTCATATGTCTGTGGTTGAATTGATTTGAAACATTATAATGAATCGTGATAAAGCATTATTTATGTGGTATAAACTCAGTGAGTAACTGCTGATATTATCTGCGTTCGGATCACACTGTGTGCAAATCTGTTAACCACACAAAACACTTTCAGTTCGACCACTTTTCCACCCTCACCGATAAGTAGAGCTCACCATTTCCTGCATTGAGCCCCAGACTCATTTTCCACCATGCATTTGCAGAAAGGGACTTTTCTTGCATTGCACTGCACTTTAGAGCTTTGGGCATCTTCTTGAGAAGATGCAACCTGAAAATGCAGATGTAAGACAGGTCATTTGTACATGGGGGTCCTTAGGAGGGTCCATCATAAATGTAAAGATGTTATACGATGGAATACGGATGGAAAAGAAATAAGAAACGAAATATGGCAAACTCAAATCGACCATATTTCTCTGGTTACCTGTGTCAGCAATTTAGACTAGATTCACAGAATTGGGGAAGGGTACAACAGGAAGTATTACCTCTGCAGGCCACATCACGGTTTTCCCCCATACGTGCGATGTCACATGTTCCTCGTCGGACTGAACCCCTATAGGTCTGTATAGTGGAAAGTACAGCCTCACCCCTTTATAAAGCGGACGGCATCAGTGAGGTGATCATCTTCGAGACGATCAGCCGCCGATAAAGCGTCCAACACATCAAGATCTGATCCACGAGCGACCGCAGACCCAAACATGAGGCCCTACTGCATCTTCATCGCCTGCCTTGTGCTCTTCGCTTTCTGCTCACTGGCTCGCAGTGAATGTGCGTCTTTTTCTTTATTTCTTTATTTTTGTTTTTAGTTAAACAATAGACTATTAATAATTTAATGTACATTTGTTGTGTTTTCTTGATTTCTAAATGTATCCCATTCGTATATTGATTAATATTTAGTGTTTTAACACTTTTTTTTTCCTCCAGTCAGCCAAGGTCCCGATAAGTGCTGCTTTTCTTTTTCCAATATAAAAATCCCAATAAAGCAGGTCGAGAGTCATCATACTACACATCTTGAGTGCCACAGGAGTGGTCTCATGTAAGTATTTTTGTATATGTCTTAATTCAAATGAATTGTGAATAAATCATGTGAAATCATGAACCATCTTCTCTTTTGAAATTTCAGTGTCATCACAAAAGCCCAAAGAGAGATCTGTGTTGACCCGACAGAGAGATGGGTTCAGAGACTGATGAACTTGGTGGATGCTCGAAACATGAAGGAGATGTCACAGAGCAGCGACTAAGATGTGAACGACTCCTCTCTTTTCAAACTATTGAATTGAACAGTTTTCAAACTGATTTTAAGCTTTTATTTAAAAAAATAAAAATAAAATAAAAACTGATGTATGCAACTGCACAATGCTGTTAACCAGTTATGATGATTGTGATATTTATATGCATTAAACCATATTTAAACTAAAATTGTTGCGTTTAATGTAAATCTGTTTGAATTTTAACAAAACCATACAATAAAAATATGGTGAAACAATAGGGGATTTTGAACATTATTTGAAAAAACAAACAAACATTAAAACCAGCTTAATTTAATAATAACAGCAATCTACTGCTACTAATAATAATAACAATAGCAGACTTTATTATATTACATTTACTTGGGAAAAAGTGGTAACATGCAGACCCTAATTCTACCTTATTTAGCTTCCTTAAATATTACTTAAATTAAGCTTTACTGTTGTATATGGAACGACAGAAGAATTATGAGGGTGGATTATTCCCCTGTACCTTCTGTTTAACTTCTACCCTTGCACAGGACAATGCCACTGTCAGATTTCACAGGTTTCATGTTATCGTACAATTACAGTATATTTTGCAGGCAAATCTTGTCAAAGATGCTAAAATTATCTGATGCCTAAATAGCACCTTTTTCTATCTCACTGCTTTGGAAATGTCAATGTCAGAATACATTTTTGAATAATGTTTTTTTATTATTCTAGCTCCTGTGGGGGCCTCTATGCTTTGATGTTTGCATCTTTTGGAATAGCGAATACATGACAGTCCAAGCAAAAACATATGTATTTAATATTCTGATTCATTCTGATTTGATTTTAATATGTTTTATTTGATTTGATTTTTAATTTTTTTTATCCAAAGCGACTTACAAATGAGTTCAACAGAAGCAATCAATTGTAGTATTAAAAAAAAACTAAAAACAGATCCAAAACTAAAACCTAAAACTTTATAAATACTACCTATACACATTTAAAAAATAAAGAGATTAAATAAAAATGACAAATGCTTACAACAAAATTTCAAAACTTAACATTGAAATGAAAAACAAAAAATAAAGCTAAAAACAAATCAAAATATTAAAGAACAAAAGGTATACGAGTATAATAATGATTCTAACATAACATTAAGCCAAACACCAAAAAAAAAAACTACATGTGTATGTACAACCACACACACACACACAGATATCTGTAATATGTACGTGACACATTATAATTGCATATATATATAGTATCTTATTTTCATTTCGCCTTTCAGTTTGTTGAAGTATTAAAATAGCTCAAATTAAATAAAACTAAAACTTAATGAAAGACCTATACAGATATAATAAATTCAGACATAATGTAACTCAAATTAAAATAAATAACAAATACAAATAATACAAATTAAATGACAGTAGTTTATCATTAATCCTAAAAAATAACACTGCCAAATTTACATGCTAAAAAACAACAACTTACATCACATTGTAAGAAATGGTTATAAAAACTGAAACTGAAGCGAAACAAGTAATAAAGAGGAGAAATAAAAAGCGATACTCATTAACTGAAAATACATCCATCCACTGCAGCATTAAAGCAAAGCAAAAAAAAAATATGAAAATAAAAAAAACATTAAAAGTGTATTTGTCACTGCATTTCAAAGGGGCTTTCCAGTCAAACTAAATTAAAATGATGCAATTGTTTCACATGACAGTTTCGTTAAAATCTCTATGCAAATTCCAAGACCTATTTTTTTTCCAAACCTCTTTTTTAGTTTACTATATTTAGAAAACATCATAAGTTATATGGGGGTATGTAATAGTAGACGATATATAAGAGTACTCCCCATTTGTTAAGTGAGTAACTTGAAAGGTATGACTACTATGTAGGGTTGCCAACTGGCCTGTATTAGCCAGGACATCCCGTATATTGGGCCTAATTGATTTGTTCCATACGTGACCTCCCTTGTCCCATTTATTGAATGCTACACTGATCTGTAGCTTTGACACTGATCACAATCGCACTGCACGATGGTATGACGCACGACTCGCGCGTTGGGCTGAGATCTGTAGCATTTGCTGATCAAATGCTACAGTGCTGATCACGACCCTTGAGAATGATGACACCTGTCATCATCCAATCATGGCTCTTTCAGTCGACTACTAATTCATGAGCTCACTGTTACTGAGGCCGTTAGAAGCATCCGTGTGGTTGGTTGTTACCACTGTGTGAAACTGTGGGTGGGACTTTTTTTGTGTTCTTTTCATATTCAGGCTTTTGACATTGTTGCCCAAGCATCAACTATTTTCCTAATTTTACTGATTCACTTATTATCAATCCTAATGTTGTCCTTTATATCCATATAAAATGACCATGGTTTTAAATCTTACTCTGTTATAATCTCTTACTCTGTCACTGTTTTTTGACATCATGTCCTATTTTCTGTTTTGATATATTCTCCCATCATGTATTCTTTCCCGAGCTGAGGCTTTGTTGCTCTTCTGTTCGTTGTTTTCTTCTCTTTCTTTCTCTTCATTTCTCTCAACTTATTGTTTCTTTGATTTTTTTATAACAAACCAGTCATGTCTAGTTTTATGGTTCATGTTTTTCTGTTTTAGTTAGTCTTTTTCTTTATACTGTTTTTGGCATTTGCTTTCTGTTCATGTTGGTACTTCATATTAGTTACAGCAAAAAAGTGCAGATTCAAGAGCCTTCCTGTAGCGAGAACTCAGCATGCAGGCCTTGATTACAATGTAAGTTGCTGTGGATAAATGCATCTGCCAAATGCAAGACAGGAAATCAGTTCGTGGAGGTCCTTATGAGGGTCCTTCTCCTTCATAAATTGAAAGATGTATGGAAATGGAAAATGGGTGAAAAATAAAGAAGAAAAGGCTTTTTTATGAAATGGAAAGGGAAGAAACAACAAAATATCAAATTGATTTCGTTTGTCAGGTTACACGTGTCAGCAATTGGGGCTAGGTTCACAGAATTAGGAAAGGGTACAAGAGGAATTACTTCTACCACTGTAGACCCCATTATGTTTTTCTCTTGTATTTGATGTCACCTGTTTCTCATCCAACTGAAACTATAGGTCTGTATAGTGCAAAGTACAACCTCACCCCTTTATAAAGCAGAGAACATTAGTGAGGTTGTTATATTCGAGATGATCAGCTGCTGATCAATGACTGACCACAAACCCAAACACGAGGCACTACTGCATCTTGATCTCCTGTCTTGTGATCTTCGCTTTCTGCTCACTAGCTCAAAGTAAATGTGTGACTTTTCATTTCTTAATTTTTCTTTGTGAATAGATGCTAGATAATCAACTACTAACATCTGTGTTTCTTCCTGCAGATCCAGATAAGTGCTGCTTTTCTTTTTCCAATTTAGAAATCCCAGAAAGGGAGGTTGAAAGTTACTATATGACCAATCTTGAATGCCCCAGACATGGTATCATGTAAATAACTTTTATGACGGCAGTTTAATTGATTGTGAAATCATGAACCATCTTCTTTTTGAAAATCCAGTTTCATCACAAATAGTAAGGTCTGTGCTGACCTGTGCTACCTAACGGTTTCTAAAAACTGATAGTATCTTGTGAAAGCTTTTAATTGATTGAGCAATTAATATGATCACATATTGTATGTTAAAGCATATTCTAGCCAAAAACGGTTCAGTTGCAACTGTTGGCTGGGCAGATTAAAATTATCCAAAGCATCAGCAGGCGTTGTAAAAATCTGTCTTCTATCCCGAAAGAAAAGAACCAGAATCAATCAGAATGTCAAAAACTACACCACTCCAGCAACCAGAAGAAACGGCTCTAGTTCACCTCAAAGAGTCACATGGCTGGGTAGAATTTGACACAACACAAGCAAATCCAACTACTGAGTAAGTATTAAACAAAATAAATGATCCAAAAACATTGGCCTATTTCATAGTCAGCTACATACAGTGACTATTTCTAAAATACTCAAAGGTTCACTGGAAGACTTTTTTGCAGTCACTGCACATCCTTTTACTTTAGGAAAGGTTTCCTAGAAAGTTAAATAATAGCTTTGTGACTTTGAAACCAAATCTGGGTAGTTTTTAAAAAGGCTGAGATATGCATCTTCACTACTAAAGAAGTCCATCTCAGCCTTTTATTTTTTCCTTAAAGCTGATAGTACCTTGTGAATGCTTTTAATTGATTGAGTGAATTGTATGGTCATAAATGGTGTAGTAGAGCTATGTAGAGCTAATTGGACTTGATGTTTTTCCCTGTGGAAAGTTAGCATGTCTGATGTCAGCAGTGGTACAGGGGAGGGTAGGAAAGAAGGTATGTTGCAATTGTTATCTGAGCACTTTAAGTTATCCAGAACATTTGCGAGTGTTGTAAACATGACGTCTCTCTTATCTTCTGAAAGAAAACCATCAGAGTCCATCTTCACAACACAAACAACCCCACTCCAGCAACAAGAGGAAGAGCCTCTAATCAAGATTTCTGTCAACTGTGAGTTAAAAAAAAAAAACCTGCAGTGAAATGACACTACAGCTTGGCTAACATGATTTCTCTTCCTGCAAAGGCATCATTTATGCTTTTGTCACTTCCCTCTTATGAATTCATACACAAATATACCAATTACAACCCACCTGCATGTGTAACCAAAATCTCTTTATACCAATCTCTGCCTGTTGATACGCCCACTACTCTGACCTGCTTTACCAGATTTACACTCAAGTTTACTTACATGCTGAATTAGGAATATCATGCTAGTAGTGATATCATACTTTCAGTGAAGCCCTGTATCTAGCAGTTTTTACAGAATCACATGATCAATGACATATAGAACCTCACTTTTTGTCCCATCACGTTTCGCATGTCAGTCTAGCTGGCACAATTGTGAGGAGTGTAGTGAATGTTTTCAATAATCAATAAGGAGCAATAATCAATAGCTTTTTTATTTTTTTTATTTGGTTATCAGATGGTAATTTTTACAAAACTTTTTATTTAAAAAAGAAATAGCAATTTCAAGAAAAAGTTCCATTGTCAGTTGATGTCTTTCAATAAACTGTGGTAGCCTATGGCTTTATGGCAGCTGTAAATATCACCAACCACAAGAGGGCACTGTGACAGAGCTTCATGAGGCGCATTACCCTCCATGCTGTTGTGTGTGTGTGTATATATATATATATATATTAAATATGAAGAATAGTAACAGTAATATTCTATTCCAAATTCAGCCTTCGGTTTTATTCCCACTTATTTTAAACGTAATTAACTAGAAGGAAAAAAAACGTCCACAAGTGGCTTACTAACCTACTTAAATTTCCAAATATAAAGTTTACAAGGAGTAGCCTCACACTTTCCTGTGTTTCGTTTTCGAAACAAATCCCTTGGTGGCATAATTTTGTTACATGACACTTCCTGAAATTTAACAAACCTTTCAACAATTTTGGAAAGCAATGATAACTCAATCACAGTGAGCAGGGTGTGACGATTATCACAAAACAAAAAGCAATTCAGCAAGAGCAGATATTAAACACAATCATATACATATAGTATATTTAACATATAGTATATAATATATATAACACGTATAGATATGTGTTATATATACTATAGTTTGTACTATCTTAAGTGTACCAAGTCACTCAGCTTGTTTTACACCTTTTATTACCCTGTAAGCCTGACATAGGAATTAGTATATTATTTATATTTTATTATTTTTATGGAACAGTTTATGGAAAATTTAGACCAAAAAAAAAAAAAAAAAAAAAAAAAAAAAAAAAAAAACAAATAATATCAAATTAAATATAAAATAAAAAGTTTGTTATTAAAAAAAAGTATTTTTTTGTTGAGTATCAGTGTTTTGAAACATTGGGTTTATGTCTCATATAGGTGATATAAAATAATATAGAATATATTAAAAAAAT
Organism: Sinocyclocheilus anophthalmus; assembly: GCA_018155175.1. Taxonomy (NCBI): domain Eukaryota; kingdom Metazoa; phylum Chordata; class Actinopteri; order Cypriniformes; family Cyprinidae; genus Sinocyclocheilus; species Sinocyclocheilus anophthalmus. Next base: position 571,686 of record JADLZN010006287.1, on the reverse strand, counting down.
TCAATTCAATCATTTTATTCAGGTCCTGAGCCAAAATATGTGATTTGGTGGAGTTGCTGATATTTATAAGTCTGAAAACGTTCCTCATATTTGATAACATGTTAAAATGTGATTAAGTGCCATGGTTACATTTGTGAAGATGACATTTACTATATAACACATCCTGAGTGCCATGTAAGTATATTTTGTAGTGTTTCTAATTCAAATGAATTGTGTTATATGTTTTAATGAATCATCATGAATCTTCTTTTCTTTTGAAAATGTAGTTTCATTACAAAAAAGGGAGATGTGTGTTGACTCGTCAGAGATATGGGATCTGAGACTAAAGAACTTGGTGGATACTCCCAGCCTCAAAGACATTGCGACACCATACAGTGCAGCACCATATAAAATGCAGTCTACTATATGTTAATGTTCAGCACAATGAAATACATTACAATTTACAGTATAATGCCACTAGCTTTTTAAAACATACAAACATGGTGAGTATAGGGAAGAAAATGCAGCTGAAATAAATAAAGGTATGTGTAATATTTGGTTGTGTAATGTATCTGTATATGTGTAATGTTTGGTTTATAACGTCACTGCACAGGGCTGTTCTTTTCCCTTCCTAATTTTGCATCTATATTTCTGAAACCTTTTTCCTTTTTTCAGCCTTTGCAGCCATCTCAGTGTGACATATTCTATGTATGTATATTATTTAATAAAAGCTACAAACTAAATCCAGCATTGTGCATCACACAAAGCAAAGATACATTACTAAATGGCTCATTTGATTGACTAATGATAGATAATTCAGTAGCACGCTGAGGCTGTCAACAACATTTGTGAGGTTGATTGTTGTTACTACTGTGTGAATCTGTGGGAGTTTGGCATGTTAACCCTCCCATTTTGTCTTTTCTTCAGGAATTACTGCTCAAGAAAATGTCGGATTTTTTTCATGAATCTCTCCTTTCTATTCAATCAAATTATATTCCTCAATCTTTATAGCCACATAGTCTACTAACAATTCTTATTTAAAGAAATGGCTTGTCCTAGCTTGTTCTGCTAGCTCATTCTCTCTTAGTTTTTTTTATTTTATTTTCAATTTCCTTCAGGCCTTCTTGAATTTTATATTTTTATATTTTATACCAAAGGGTTAAATAATAAAGAAGGCTGGTTAGCGTGGTCCTGTTTGACCCTGTTGTTAGATGCTGTAACTGCACAAAAAATAAAAATAAAAATAAAAATAAATAAATAAATTACATCCATACATAACATCTTTTTCTCTGACGCCTTTTATGTCAAAATTTCACACATAAATTGGGAATAATAAATTTTTTATATATTGTATATTAAATGTTTTTACCAGGACCCAGTGTGAAACTGACTTTAATCTAATTAATTCAATTGTATTTTTCTTTCACCGAAGTAACGTTTTTTTTTTTTTTTTTTATAGTTCCTTGAAATGGATACGCCACACAAATGAAAAGTTGTCATTAATCACTTCCCCATGTCATCCAAACCCGAAAGCTTCGTTCGTCTGTCTAACACAATGTAAGAATCTTGTTGGATGACAACCGGGAGGCTTTGACTGTCCTATTGCTTGCCAAGTAATACACTGTCAATGTCCAAAAAGAGAAAGACATTGTGCAGAAAGTCCATTCTTCTCCCTCAGGTTCAAAAACCGTAACATTATGAAGAGACAGAATACTGTTTTTGTATGCAAAGAAAAACAAATAACTACTTTATATCAACAATTCGTCTCCTCTGGTGTCTCTCCGCATCACCACATCGCCATTTTGGAGATACCACGGACGCAAAGCAGCGTCCTATCTTTGTCAGCCGCGACACAAGGATACGTTTTGTACGTGTATTTACGCTTTGATTTGAATGAAAACAGCGCATCTGTGCAGAGCGGCTGACACAGAATAGCGTACGCTGCTTGTGTTCAGAAAATATTCTCCAAAAGGGCGCTACGCGTACAAAAAGTATTCTCGTCGCTTCATAACGATACGGTTGAACCACTGATGGCAGATGGACTATTCTGACGATGTCTTTCATACTTTTCTGGACCTTGACAGTGTAATTTACTTGGCAGTCAATCGGACAGTCACAAGACTCCCGGTTTTCATCCAAAATATCTTAAATTGTGTTCCGAAGACGAACTAAGCTTTTAGGGGTTTGGAACGACATGAGGGTAAGTGATTCATGGCAAAATTTTCATTTTGGGGTGGAGTATCCCTTTAAATAAAGTAAATATAAGTCTTTGCCATCCTTCAAAATGAGTCATCCTCTACATCTGCTCCTCTGATTCTTCATTGTCTAGTTGAAGCTTTTGGATTCCTTGCATTCCCTTCAGTCCTCTCAAATAACTTATTCCAGAGATTCCTGATAGATTGCTCTTCTCTAATCATCACTATGCCATGTTCTGCTCATTCAGCCAGTCTTCATGTCCTAAAATCTCATTGGAGCCGGTCAGTTACCTCTCTAACCACTAGTGGCCGCCATTACACAACTAGTTTAATGCAGTGTCAGGTTTTAACTAGCACCATTATCAGCCTCTCAATATATATCATGGTTATAAACATATGTGCACTTATTTGTATGTTCATTTATAAGTTCATAAGCTAGCATGTTTAATAATTTTGTGCATGTGTATATATATATATATACATAAACACACACACACACACCCACACACCACACAAATAACCTCAGAAAATACTTATATCTACACATATGTGGTTGTTTCGGTGTATTTTAGCCTGTATCGCCATATTTTTTTCTTACAGAGCAAATGAAGAGACATGGCTTTTTATTTGTCTGACTAGGGCAGCAAACTGATATTTCATCCAAATAATCATCGCCAGGAGCTGCGCTGCGAAGAATACGGCAAGTAAGCGTCCAGCTGAACCAACGGGCTTGATGAGCAGATGAGACTATGAGACCAGACGGTGTTCGCAAGCACTGATGGCCAGTCAGTGGTGTTTTTTTTACCCAAAATGTGGACAGAATGATTTGAAATTTCTTGTTATTCAGACTTGACAATCAAATGCAAAGAGACTCAGTATTAATTTGTCCTGCTTATTCTTTATCCAGGATGAATATCTGCTCTATGGCGATACAATTGAAAATCAGTTAAAAGAAAAGCATTGAGTGGATAGTGGATCAGCTGGCTTTAAAACAGACAGACAAAATGACTGACTATCACCGGGAGGTGGCGAACGCGTCCTGGAGATCCCCCAGCAATTTTTAGCTCCAACCTTAATCAAATACACCTGAACAAGCTAATCAATGTCTGAAGGGTTACTAGGAAGCTACATGCAGGTGAGTTTTAATTAGGGTTGGAGCTGAACTCTGCAGGGTTGCGGCTCTCCAGGACCGGAGTTCGCCACCCCTGGACTATCACATTCTAAATACATAAGCAGTTGTTTATTCTACAGCCTTTGGTGGATGAAAGCTAGCCACAATATTTTGTGCATGCATCTCCACTCCCCCCTCCTCTTGCCTGAAGGGCCAATTGGCCAAAGAAATATTAAAATCGAGATATGAAGTAATCATTAATATTAAGCCAATAGCCACTCCTGTCCCTCCAGATGGAAGACTATAACATGTTGTCCTTTTATTTGATATTTCTTTGGTGTCCTGGTTTCTAAAACCATGTGGAATGCAAAATGCATGCAGCATGAAGAAAAGCTAGAATTACTTTTTAGCATTTCATGTTACACTTTTACAGCTGACATCATACAAGAAAGATTTTATAATAACTACATCTGCCTAGACTACCCTGTTGCTAGGTGACCTGACAATAAAATGACTGACTTTGGGATGGTTGTGGGGGGTGGTCACCTTCATGAATATTTATAGCAAAAAGTCTAACAACTGGTTCCTGTTTGCTAAGCTTAAGAATGGAACATCTAAATCTCACTAGTGGGATTGTTTCAGCCTCCATACACTGACATCATTACACAAAGAGTGCTTGTGTGTACTTAAAATTTTAAAACAGCCTGAACTGAAATTGATTGGCTGTTTTCATTTGGCTGTTTTTCCCAAGGGCAAGGAAATAAAGTAGAAACACATCCGCATGCAGGCTATACATTAGCTGCTCATGCACCTCACAACCCTTCAGACTTCTTTATACTTCAGTGGTTGGGTTGTCATGAACACTCTGATATAATTACTGCAAATAAAAGAGTCTTAGCAGCACTTTTAAATTGATTCCTTCAGGGTTAAAGTAACGACAAAGTCCTTTCACTTTGGAGAATCTTAATTCCTCTAGATATGGAGTGATTTGGAGATGAAATCTAGAGAATATGATGATTTGATAAGTATATGCAATGACTTACACTCTTAAAAAATTTGGCATTTTTTGGCATCTGTGGTTCCATAAAGAACCATTAGGATCTATGGAACCTTTCTATTGCACAAAAGGTTCTTTTGAAGAGCTGTCCACTAAAATGTTCTTTGTGGAACCCAAAATAGTTCTATGGAAACACTGCAGGTTCCCTTTTAGAACCTTTATATTTAAGAGTGTACCAATGCTAACATCAATACTGCATGAAATTAAATTTAACCCTCTGGTGCTTTCATCATTTTTTGATTGAAAATTTTTACGTTTTGTTTTGTTTTTAGAATTTTTTACTTCACCAGGATGGTATGAAACTTTATAAAGGTTTTGGCACTTGCTATGTGAACACACACATACTCACAAAATCATTGACATAAATCCAAAAGGTTAAGTGGTCCTAAAAAATATAGTCACACTCCTCATGGTCAAAAATTAACAGCTTTGGAAATGAATGGGAAACCAATTTCATCAAGTGAAAACGTTTGGTACTACATTCAAACAAAATCTTACTGAAACCTAAACATTTTGTAAATGTCAACTTTAAATTTGGAACACAACTTGTTTAAATTTATGGCTTTGATTTTTCCTGACAGTTTTAGGCTAAATCATGTTTTGGAAAATGTATTTCACATCAAATTTGAAAATATTATGTTTATGCATTTTTCATATCAATAAATTTAACTTCTATAACTTTTTTTAAATTTCACTTTTTTTCACTTCAACAATCGATCAAATGTATCCTTTAAAAAGAGACCAAATCTGTGCTTCAAAGCACTCAAGAAAAACATAAATCTAAAATATAGTACATTAATTTCATTGAAATAAAAAGGGTCATTTTGACCGTCATGTGAGGAGCACCAGAGGGTTAAATTGATCAAAATATCCTTATTATATCAATTATATTGCTTGATTATTTTCTCACTATTTCTATGCGAAACCATTAAGTATGTGCATGTTCAAATAATGGCACAAGAAGAAAAATCCACTGTAATAATGTATTATGCAGACTGCTGCCGGTCTGCAGGCTGGGAAATGACAAGTGTTCTGAGTACGTGCCACAGCTTCAGTCCCACAGCTGTTGACACAACAGGCCCAGATGGTTTTGATTTGCCGCTTGGTTCATTGTAACGGCTATGTGGAATGGCCTTGTCCAGGGGCACCACATCAGTATTTTCAAAAACTGTCAGTAACAGGCCATGGCTCACCAAAGACTATCCTTCTGTATAAACAGCAGGTGAATTTTCCCAGAGGAGGCAAAGGGAGACTGTGGTTTAAAAAAGGGAAAATAAAACCAATAGGACAAAAATTAAACGCAATTGATATTTTTAAATGATCTAATAATTGTTTCATTTTTTCAGTTACCTACTGGTAAGAGCAACCCAGCATATTAACTTTTGAGGAGAGGGGTGTCTATGTTTGCCTTCCTTGAGCTCTGTGTTGTCATTGAGTTCTTATGACTAAGAATTCAAAAAGGTGACTATATGTGACCCTGGACCACAAAACAGTCTAAAGTCGCTTCTTGTAGCAATAGCCAAAAATACATTGTATGGGTCAAAATTATAGATTTTTCTTTTATGCCAAAAATCATTAGGATATTAAGTAAAGATCATGTTCCATGAAGATATTTTGTCAATTTCCTACTGTAAATATATTAAAACTTAATTTTTGATTAGTAATATGCACTGCTAAGAACTTAATTTGGACAACTTTAAAGGCGATTTTCCTCAATATTTTGATTTTTTTGCACCCTCAGATTCCAGATTTTCAAATAGTTGTATCTCGGCCAAATATTGTTATATCCTAACAAACATACATCCATACATCAATGTAAAGCTTATTTATTCAGCTTTCAGATGATGTGTAAATCTCAATTCTGAAAAAATGACCCTTATGACTGGTTTTGTGGTCCAGGGTCACATATAGGCTACTATATTTATACTTACTGATTATTGTAGCCTACAGTATTTTTATGCAATGTGGAAAATGTAAATATATAAAGAAATTAAGATTTTACTTTTTGCGTTAAAGATTTTTGCGTCAACGAAAATGCTTTTAAATTCTGACAGCGAAACTACTGTTTTACCGCCTTTGAAGACACCGAGCATAAACATTTACTGGATATCAGTAATATTTCAAACAATCGGAATAATCCATTTATAATCTGTCGATTTAGTCCGTTAAATTCACCACTGTGCCTTTAAATCTATTGTGTAACGGTCTACTATCACTCACTGACACAGTAGTAAGTGTGACGCCTACCGTTCACTGCGCGCACTCATTTCAACACAAAGCTTACGCTCGCGCTGGAGCTGCGCCTGATAGTGTCCAGTACAAACCAAAACAAGGATTTCAAGCTTTGTAAGTAGTTTTAAAAATAGGGAAATGGACCAGAAAGACACAGAAATGAACGCAAAAGGAGTTTCTTCTTCTACCGGCGGAGTTGTTGTTCAAGTCAGGGAGAAGAAAGGAGCTTTACGCGCTGCCATCCCCTATATGCCTTTCCCAGTAGCTGTCCTCTGCCTGTTTCTCAACACATTTGTGCCCGGACTGGGTGAGTACGAGGAGGAGGTTCGCTCATATACACACAACCACCTGCGAGATATAACACTGTATTTACACCCGAAATAAACTGCATTTCATCAACAAGTTCTTTCAGTGCGCGCTTTAAGTAATTCAAATTTGCTTTGAATCTTACATTCTCATACAGTTTAAGTATAAGGTGTATTATATTGCTTATACTTTTTGTTTATGCTTTCGGAGTGTCTAAATACTTTGAGCAAGGCTTATTGTATTTGTTTCTAATTCATTCATGCATTCCTTAATGTTTTTTTTTTTATGTTTTTGGTGATATTTTTGTAAATGGGTCAATTACGTGACATTATTATTTTTGTACCTGTCTATTACTTTCCACAACAAAACATAAAAATGCAGTACATACAGACAAATGGATCCACCTACATTGAACATGTTTTCAATTTCTGAATTAAAATCAATTTTTATGTGTTCATGTGGGTGGTACAATGATGAAAAAGTCTCATCAAAAGGATAAAAAAATCTCAACAGGATGAGTAGGTTGGCTAAACTTGTGTTATTATTGTTTAGGAAAATAGATATTGAACCCGTTTTTTTGTGTAAAGGTGGCACAAGCAACATGCAGAAAGCCATTTTTGTCATGTGAAATTATATCATGAATCATGTGAAATTATATCATAAACAGGAAATTATATTATGGTTCGTTCAAGTTGTCAAATGGTAAAACCCATAGAAAATGCTATTATATTTTGGCTTGTGATTTAAAAATGCATGAAATAATGATTAATATGCTTACGCTGTAGTCAAAGTGTAAGAAATATATGTAGTTTCCTATAATGGCCATTTTAGTCATTTTAGTTAGAAATTGCTTTTCAAAAATGCATAGAATCAATGTGAATTCAAATATTATATTTCTAACACCCAGGCACATGTGTTTTAAACTTGATTATTTTTATGATCATGAACAACCTTATTTCTTATTGAGCCATAAAGCACCAAAACACACTTGGAATATCTGGACGCTAACAGGAACAGATCGTGTTTCTCACTGACATTTAGGTCAAGATTCAATGCGAGCTGTTTATTATTTCAGCTCATGTCCAATTTTTGAAGTGTGGTAACAGATCCATCACGTACATTTGAGAGCATACCAGAACAGATAATCAAAACAATCATAAATAAATTGCATCCACTCCATTACCCTGATTGATAACTTGACCTTTTCTCCTTCATAGCCAGTCCATTTGTCCATCTTGACATTGTCATTTCCAACTTTATTCTCAATCATGGTAGTTCAGTCTAAGTAATTGTTCATCTCTGGTATTTGGTCATGTGTGTGATCAGCTTGTGTGACCATCTTCTTTCATCTAACATGCCTCTTTTCTTAATTGCTAATAGATTATGCCATGATGTCAATCTTCAAAGAAGAATTCTAGTACCACTGCACATTTAAAGCATCACTTTGTAGCTTGTGATTTTCAAAGTATAAAAGCACACATGGCAGAAGAATATTGATCTCCCTTATGTCTCATAAGGCTGGGAAGCATGACCTCAGGGAATGTCTTTGAAATATGCTAGAAATAGTAACAAAAGAATACTCCTGGTTATTTTGCACCAAAGTCTTTCAATTCAAAAGCATTGTGCTGAAACTTTACTCTGAACACTTCTAATCTGTGCCAAGTGCCAAGTCTTGATAGGTGAGCTGATATCTTTTGGCTCCCTCGTCTTTTATGGATCATGCCGTACATCAGATAACTCTTCTTTTTAACCCCACAGTTATGGATACTCACCCCTTTTTGTTAATCGGAATTGACACAGATTTTCGAATCGATTCAATTTCAATTCACAAGCTCTCTATTTGATTCGGATTTCAATTTGTTTGGGTATATTTAGAAATGTTGGATATATTTATTCAATTTATTGAGTTGTATACAAATATTTAACATTTAAATAATAGTAAAAATAATTTAAATCAGTTTTTAATTATATTTTCTACTCCAATTCATTGTTAAAAGATAAACATTCTTGTTTTCATGAAAAAATATTAAAACATGCAATAAATGAGACATCAATAGCAGGTTAGTGTATTGAGTGTCTTTTCTGAGGCAAATGTAACACTACGTGACACATAGGGCTGGACGATATGGCCAAAATTGATATCACGATATATTTCTTAATTTCGGTCGATACGATATAATTCCGATATCGATATGAACACTATTTATCTGAAATAGAAATCTTTTGTAACATTATAAATGCCTTTACTGTTACTTTTGATCAATTTAAAGTTTCCTTGCTAAATAAAAGTATTAATTTCTATAATTTTTTTCCCCAAAAAATAATACAAATTATACTGAATGGGATAGTGTATAATGTTACAAAAGTTTTTTATTCTTATAAAGGCGATCTTTGGATCTTTCTATGCATCAAAGCTCCTGAAAAAAATGTACTCAACTGTTTTAAATATTGATAATCAGCAAATCAGCAAAAAATAATAGAATGATTTCTGAAGGATCATGTGACACTGAAGACTGGAGTAATGATGCTGAAAATTCAGATTTGATCACAGAAATAAATACATTTAACATATATTCAAATATAAAACAGTTATTTTAATTTGTAATATTATTTCACAATATTACTGCTTTTTGCTGTACTTTGGATCAAATAAATGCAGCTTTGTTGAGCATAAGAGCATTCTTAAAAAAAAAAAAAAACAACATTAAAAATCTTACTGTTCAAAACCTTTGACTGGTCGTGTAGGCTGATTATTCTTATAGATTGAAACAAATGTGCTTCAGCCAGAAAAAAGGGTATGAAAAGTGCTCCAAGTCGCTACAGAAAACAAAAAAATTGAACAACAAAAACTGGAAATGTTGCTGGAGACGGGCTTATTTAAAATGAAAACTCATTCTCTGCCAGCAGGAGGCGCTTTTAGAGTGATAAAACTAGCGGTTTCCTCAGTAATGGCTGTAATCAAAGCAGCTACGCTCATGAACGCTACTTTATCAGATCAAATGAAAATGCCATCGAAACTTTTCTGAAGACAGTCGGTTCCCTTCAGAGATACATTCATAAAAAACACCCGCGCCGTGTTATGATTTTGAAACGTGCAGTGCTCATGTTTATTCAACGAAGTCAAACGGCACAAATAAATCAATGTATGGGAAACTGGTAATGTATATCGAAATATCGGAAATGTGTTTAAAAATCATATCACCGTTATTGAAAAAAATTATATCGCGATACATATTGATATTGAATTATTGTCCAGCCCTAGTGACACATTGTTTACAAACTGTTTTATTGACGTCTTTTTGCGGTTGAAACACTAATTGAGTGATTACATGAGACATGATACATTTAAATAGTTGTACTGTTTTTTTCATACATTCTGATGTTCATTCATGTTTATTTTATACTATAATTAGTAGTAAAAGAAAGAGATTATTGGTTCGTCTCTGCACTGCAGTGTTAGGCGATATGGTCATTTTTCAAATCGTCATATCACCAACCTGTGAGATCACCGATACACGATATTATCGTGCGTGCGTGTGTGGGTGGGGGCAAGAGAGAGAGACTCTCTGTATTTATCATAGGCTATTTCATAATTATGTGGTGTTTTAAACTGCGTGGGCACGCGAGAGAGAGCCTATGAAAGCACCAATAATCGAATAATAACTGATAAACTAACATGTTAAATATAAAAAAAAATGTAAAACAGCTATTTCATCACAGTCATACATCACTATTAGGACCGCAAGTACAGTGACAAGTTTGCCACATCAGAGCACGAAAGTTATCAGTCTAAAAGGTCTGCAGTCAACAGTGAAAATCAAAAGTAGATTTATTTTAAAGACCAACAGTTTAACTGTAAATATTGGATATAAACGAACATGTTAAATATAAAAGTATTTAAAACAGGTAAGTTCATATATTTGGAGTACAGTTGAGCCCAACACGCCGCCACAGAAACAAGAATGAAATGCATTCTAACATAACTGTGGCATTAAACTCAGTTAGTGAGGGCTCGGTTAAAAATATTGCACATATACAGGCCATTCAGATTACTTGTAAAAATGCAATGAAATACCTTATATCAGCAGACGATGTACGTCTGTTTGTGGTTGGAGACTCCTTCACCGGCTACAGGCTCATTTGCGCGAGTGTGAAATGTGGTGCTGAAGTTAAATAGCGGGGCAATTTGATAATAATAGCCGAATTATAATAGGCCGCCAAATAATAATAATAATAATTTAATACATTTATAGGAGGAGAATGAGCCTAATATCATCTTGACTATCGACAAAGACATCTGCTATCGTCGATTCTCGGCATCTAGTCAGGGAGTACTATCGTCTATGGGCACAACCCTATGCACTCCACTTGAACATGCGGCGCTACAGAGATCTTTCATGTCAACATTAAAATTGATATCGGTTCCCCATACTTAAATCCATTTAAAGGTGCAGTAAGCGATTTCTGAGAAACACTTTTGAAAGTGGATCGGACCGAGCACCAAATCACACTTGTAGCCAATCACCAGTAAGTACATAGCATGTTTGTGAATTTGGGGGTGGACCTGTCAAGACAGGGGTATGATCCTTTGGTAGGGGTGTGCTTGTATTGGTGATTTCCAGGGGTGTGAAGTAACGAATTACAAATACTCACGTTACAGTAATTAAGCAGTTTTTATCAGTAATTGTACTTTTTAAAGTAGTTTAAAAATTGTGTACTTTTAATTTTACTTGAGTACATTTTAAGTGATATATCGTATTTTACTCCGCTATTTTCCTCCGTTTCTGGTCGTTACATGCTTATTTTAATTTAAATTTTATCCATCAACGTGATTGGATAGAAAGATAGTAATAGGTCTCGTGACTTTTCAAATTGTGCATAGAAAACTTTAACCACCAACTGTTTATCATGGCTGCTGGAAGCGAATTCTTCAAGCATCAATTCAGTCTCATCTCCTCTAACTTGATATTTTAAAGTAAATTTTGATTCTGCTTACTAAACGATTGAATATGCGTGCCTATCTACCGCCTGAAATTGGTGTAGGATGGTATTGTCTATGGGGTATGGCATACAGTGTTACTCCCCAATGCCGTTTGGTAAATTCCCCCCCCCCCCACCCCCCCCCCCCTCCCCTTATAAGACCGCGCGATCTGCGCTGCCTCGTCCTCTCTCTCGCTGCGTTCTGCAGCAGTCACTTGGATAAGTTGTTGTTGAACTTTGGGAGTGTGATGCCATGGAAAAAGGTGTGTGTGAAAAAGTGTGTTGGAAACACAAATTGAGGGCCAATCTGCACCTTATTGATGGCATTAATATACTGCATATGTGCCAGCACATGATGTAATAAAACTGCAGCTCGTTAATAAACGTTTTTTTATCCATTTTATACAATCCGCCTTCATTTAGCAAGTGCACTCGCGCATAAACAATTTTCAAGTTCAACACTTTTTGTTCCGTTCAGTTGTGGATACTGCTGATTCACCGAGACCGCTGCGGCTCAGCAAAGAGACATGCGTGTGTGTGTGTGTGTGTGTGTATGTTTTCCTTTGAAAAAGTTTCCCCAGAAATATTTCGCTATTTAAAATGCATTTTTCCTTACAAATTGTATTATCAGCATAACAATTCGAGTAAATGTGTAAAAGGTATGGCATGATGCCATCCTTCTAGAAGTGCATTTATGTTAAAATTGTAACATAAATGAGCAAGTTTAGTTTTTCTTATTTCTTTATTGCAAACTCTAATCCTTACTGTTTGGAGAGAATGTCCCATATCATGGTGTGTGATGCTGAACTATGAGTTTCTAATGGTGTTTGTATTTGCACTGTTCTAAACATTAATATTTTATGTGCAACAACAGCATGCTGTCTCAATGATTTAAAATCTATTTTTTCAAACTTTATGATTTAAATGGGGATGATTGTACTGAGAATAACTTTCATCTTTTCTGCAACTGAATACTGTTTCCGTGCTGTTTTGATGTATTTTAAAGAGTTGGCAGTCAAAATTAAAACTGCTGGATGGTAGATATTCTTCATTCTTTATGACAAATAAGATAATGGTGAATTACAGAATGATACAACGTGTTTAAAATTTATAAATGGCGGTGTACAGTGTTTATTATGAGGGGGAAGAATCCACAGCTCAGTACTCACTACTCAATACTCATGAGTACTTTTAAATAGGCTACTCTTTTACTCTTACTTAAGTAGTTTTTTGGACAAGTACTTTTACTCTACTCACACTACATTTTTTGGAAGGTAATGGTACTTTTACTTGAGTATATTTTTTCAGTACTCTTTCCACCACTGGTGATTTCATATAACAACAGCGTTTTCTTAGAAATTACTTACTTTAAAATCCGGTAATTGATATTGTCAACCCAGCCCTACTTTTTGTGTGCTGATACCAGGGCATGGGAAATATGCGGCTCCTCTGTGGCATCTTTGCCCAGACTTATGCATCCGGGACATTTGAAGAGCTTGGAATCCATCTCTGACAGTTGCAGTTAGATTAAACATACAGTAATCAACCCGGTGACCGCATCACTCAGCCACTTGTGGCCCTCTGGTATTTATGTCAATATTGGTTTCATCCATCAGGATACCCCCATTGGGCCCGTGCCAATCTAATCTCAAGTCATCTAATCTTGCATTCCACTTCAGCATAGCCTTTCCTGCTCAAGTTTCGGCCAGTCTCTCTGGAAGACATGGAGCGCTTTTGGAGGATGCAAGCATTCAATATGAATCAGTGCATATGCTGTATAAATACTTACAAAACGAACATGCATTCTGCAGGCAGTAATGTGCCTGTCTCGTATCATCTCTGCACGCGGGCATGGTTTACTGAGCTCCTGTCTGCTGCACAGTTGCTCATACATAAACTAGAGCGGAATATTATGACAAGAGAGCCCATGTTTGGATGATGATGATAAAGGGAAAATGCCAAGAGCCAAACGGGGCTCTCTTGAACACACTGTCTGCACTCGGGTTGTCAGAGACCATTACCACTCTAGTTAGTGAGTCATGCTTGACAACCTGCTCTCCTCACCTTTAATTGCAGATACTTTGCAGGGCATGTGTTGGGTGCCAGATGAATTTAGATTCAAATCATCAAATCATGCTAATTTACCTGTGCACACATTGAGGGTCTTATTAATAGATTTCAAGTCCAAACAATGACAGAGCTGGGCATCTGGGTGCTTTACACTAATAATGCAATAAGCATACTTTTAAATAAGTTGCTTCAGATGCTAAAAATGTTTGCTTTGGACAATTTGGAATTTGAATGAAGTAAAATTAATATACAAAGAAATGTGTAACGAGACATTTTATTTAAAACAGCAAAGTTTGTCAGGACAAACTTTGAATTTTGCTGTTGGATGGATGAATGGTTAAATATTATATCATATTTAATAAATGATCTTTTGTGGACCAGGGTGGAAGAGCTTCATATCCAATATTGCATTACCTTTGTTGAATCTCTGTGAACTGCAATTTAGTAAATCCCTCTGGTTCTAAACAGTTTTTCCTATCCAACACTGCAGATTTAAAATTCAATTGTGACATTGGATTCAAACCTCCTGACTGGCATCTTTAAACATCTTTTTCCTTATGTTGCCAGCCGTTCTGAAAATCTGTGGCATCAAAATTATTGTAAAATCCAGCTGTTTAATTTTAGGCTTGCGTGCTCATTTTTTCAGGCATACTAGAAAAATCTTGTTTTAATTCAGGCTTTGTGTAACAAAATGTAACCTTTTCAAAACTATATTTGGTTTAGATGTAATCAGAGATAGATGGAATTTCATCCGAAGAAAGGAGTTTCTCAAGGTCTAAAACTGGAAAACTGGTGAATTTTCATCTTGACCTGACCTAATCTAAATGGGAAGTTTTTTCACATGGGAAAATTTTTTTAATTTTGTGTTGAGCATGCAGATTTCTGGCATTTAATACATCCAAAGGAAGGATAATAAAGTGATAAAATATTCTTCTAAGCTTTCCAATTTAAGTTCACAAATAGAGGGAAATATATAGTGAATATCATACAAAACCCTTGTAAAATTAGAGTACCATTTAAAATGTGAGTGTTGAAGTGCAAAGAAAAGACAAAGGTCGACCACTTCAGATGCATTTAGCTTCAGAAACAGTTTTATGAAAATGCTAAAACTGAATGTACGGAATAATTTGTTTTAGAATTAATGGCTTTTTTTTTTTTTTTGCTTTAATTTGACCATTTCCACAAGATATTTTTACCCAACCAGGAATGTACAGTAAATCACAGTAACCAGAGATTTGACAGAAGTCTTTTTAGTGATAACCCTGCTGAGAAAAACAGGTCTGTGGGGGGGGGCCCGCGCTGGGGGGGGGTCAGCGGGGGGGGGCGGGGGAGGCAGTGGGCGGGGCCAGAGCAAGCCGCCGCATAAACCAGCTTAAGTTGGTTCATGGTCATCTACTGGTTTAGCTGGTCGGCCAGCTGGTATAGGTGCAGATCAGTTTAGGATGGTTTAAACTATTTTCTCAGCAGGGCAATTTGAGAGATTTGTGTTGCTCATGCCGATGCTATCCCAACACTCTTTGAACTGAACCTATCGCTCTAGCCCTGGTGCTTTTCTAGTTTCCATGACAGCAGATAGCAGAAGCCTGCCTGCCTGTCTCCGCTAAGATTGAGAGGTAGATAAGACAGCAAATGAATTCATTTCAAGGGGGTCCTTCAAAGTGCACTTAAACAGGCAAAACAATTAAGTATGGTTATCGTTTTAGATTGCTTTACTTTTTTAGACCTTGAATAATATGTTAAGCAAACGGAATTACAGAGAAAAAAACAGGCATGCAGAGGAGCCTGTGACTGTCAGGTAGAGGACTCTTGTATACGACCTTAACTCTCTTGTGGATTCAAGCTAAAAATAAACTGACTGCAGAGGTCAACAATTTAGTGGTGCTCTAATTTGGTGTTTTTACTTTACTCTTTTCATTGTGTTAACATATTCAAAGCTTTGCAATGCAAATTTAAGATGAGTCTGAAATCAAATAGTTTCAAGTATGTACGAAATTCAATGAAGAACTTTCCTCTCAGCCTTTGATGAAGTATGTTCCATGGGTATGTATGTATGAACTCATATTCCCAGATATACTACATTCACTAGCTTAGCATTGTACCTTGACCTTAATTTTTTGTAACTGACATGTAGAATTGCTTCATTTGTTTAATTTAATCACAAGGAACAACTTTCTTGCTACCTACAACATTTTACATTGCCATTTAAATGTTTGGAAGTAAGTAAGATTTTTACTGACTCCATTTTAAAATGCTTTTATTCAGCAAGTATACATTAAATTGATAAAAAAAGGTGACAATGAAGACATTTATAATGTCTAAACTATATATATTTTAAATAAATGCTGTTCTTTTGGAAAAAATATTCTTCAAAGAATTCTGGGGGAAAAACTGTGTTTTCCAGTTTTTTTTCTGAAGGATCATGTGACACTGAAAACTGAAATAATGACAGCTGAAAATTCAGCTTTACGATCACTTTTCAACAGTAGTGTTCATTTGAGCAGCCTGGCTCTTAGTTAAGTTCTCTGTCATCATGATACTGCATATGCGGATATACTGCTTATTTGATATATTGCTGTTTGCATGCATTATAGTAGAGAAGTATGTGCATATTTGGACAATGTTAGATTTGAAATAGTGTAAAACAGCCAGACTGAAAAATAAACCTTCACAGTTTTGTGTTAAATATGCATCAGACAGTTAGTGATCAGACTATAGGCGGTCTGGGGACATGCCTTATAAAGGCTGATAGGCCCACCCCCCCCACCCCCCCCCCACCCATCCTCCCTATTTCAGACCAAAATATGACATTTCTTTATTAAATTGCAGCTGATAGATTCAGTTCAGTAACTGAACAGTACAATATTATACATGATTACTTGAATGAGGGCACAGTTGGTGTTTTTGTGACAATAGTTTGCTTTGAGAGCAGAAAAATGTCTTTCAGCGCAACGTTTTTGGCAGCAGACAGAAGACCACTGAGCGCTGTAACTTTTAATTTTATACAGACGGTCGGTCTCTTCACTCATAAAATGAGATGAATGGGATAACATCATTCAGAGACTGTTATTGGTCTCATTTTTAATACAGCTGCACTGTGGCAATCAGCAGAGACACCCGATAACAAATTACACTGATGCTCTTGCTTCAGATTACATAAGATTTGCAGTGTATATTAGCAATAAACTCAGTGAACAGAAAAAACTGATTGTAAGATTTGGCAATAAAGCACAAGTTCATATCAAAGTTTAACTTTTGGGGTAATGAAAATGACTCGAGTTGTTCCCCTTATGGGGTTTTTCATATAACAAAATGTTCTGGCATGCTTTTTAATCATTTCTGATCTTCTCAAGGCTCAGTCACTCCAAGTGAAATTGTCCCTTTAAAGGCTGTGAGCCTGATAAAAGACAGTGTTAACCCAAATGACTCTCTCTTCGGAAAGGATTGAACAGCTAGTAAATGACTGATGAGTAATCAGCTCCTCACAGAATGGCTGAAAACTGCAATGGCTGCAGGCAGTAAGACTGGCTTCGTTGCGTCTCCTCGCAAGCTGTCTTGGCTCTCATCCTTGAGCTGTTATAAATTAAGGCTGCAGAGCTGTTGTGGAATTTTCAATTTCCGGAATGGTCGCTGTGCATGTTTTCTAGGCCTACCTTGAGGCTAATCCTTCACCTCGCTTTCGAAATGACTCTGTTATACATCAAGCTCTCGGGCATTTAGTCGCCAACTGAGGACCAAACACAGCGTGCATGTTTAATGTTAGAGAGGTGCTGTATGTACACTGTGTTTGATTTTCTCCATATGCATTAAAAAAAATAAGACAATAAAAAATAAGACATTATCATATAGTTCCACTAGCTTAAAAAAACTCACGTTTCCTTGATTCCTGTTTTCATTAACATTTTCGAGCCATGGATTCCCTCAAGAAAATACACGCAGGCATATGCTACTGGCTTATTTATATAAATACAGTAAAACAGTAATATCATAAAATATTATTAAAATAAAAAACTGTTTTTTATTTTAATGCATTTAAATACATGTAATTTATTCCTTTGATAGCAAAGCTGAATTTTCCGCATCATTACTCCAGTCTTCAGTGTCACATGATCCTTCAGAAATCATTCTATTATGCTGATTTGCTGCTGAAAGAAACATTTTTTATTATTAGCAATGTTGAAAACAGTTGTGCTGCTTAATATTTTTGTGGAGAAGGTGATACATTTTTTCCAGCATTCTTTGATTAATATAAAGTTAAATTAACAGCATTTGTTTGGAATAGAAATCTTTTGTAACATTATAAATGTCTGTACTGTCACTTTTCATCAATTTAATGGGTCCTTGCTGAATATGAGCATTTTTTTTAAATCATACTGACCGCACAGTTTTGAAAAGTAGTTTACCTCAAAGGAGAATTTTGTGAATTTAGTCCTAAAGTAACCTGTGTGAAAGTATTATTAACCATAGACTTTATTTTACTCATAAATCAAAAACTGCTATTGTAAAATAGAAATTCAAAGTCGCAAATTAGCCTTTCAGGTTGGCTTATGAAGTGATGTCAGTTATATTCTACAATTCATTTGAAATCACCCAGCCTCAGCAGAAGCTATAAGCTATTGTTTAACATGCTTGAAGCTTATGGTGCACTCTTAAAAATAATGTTTTTATTGGCATCAATGGTTCCATGAAGAACCATTGAAGAATGTATCTTTTGTGGCTTAAGGTCGTTCTTTGTCTCTCCTGTTTTATCCAATGGTTTGACGAATCATTCTTTCTGACTCGAAGAAACTCAATCAATGTGTGCAATCAACAAGTGAGGAGTCTTGTGAATGACTTCCTGAAAAATACTGAATGGTACATCCACTAGTTTCCAGTCTGAAGAGGGTGAATGATGGGAGAGAAGAAAACTGACTTTCATTCCTTGCAGCTACAAGGGTCACCATAACTATTTACAGTAGTCATCTGAAGTGGATCAAAAAAGTTAATCAAAGTTGTCCTAAGACAAGAACGGGTATTGTTTTGATGAAATGTTGACTACTATACCAAATGTGCTTACAGTGCATATGTTTAAAACATCCTAGAGCGCTAGAAAATGACATTGGCACCTGAGAACCTCCACACACGCTCTCCTAGCAACATTTGTCTCTCTCAGAAGAAAAGGAACTGAACGGGATAATTAACCTCCCACACTGGCAATGGGGCGCATGTGAGGAAGGATGAGGTAAATTATAGTGATTGTGAGCCTAATGTGTAGGGACTAGGACCCCTCACCACCCTACTGCATCTTATCTTCAAGCATCCCTTCTTCATAGAGAAAACGAGTGTGAATGTGTGCATGTCTCTGTTGAATCATTATGATGTGTGATGTGGCCTCTAAACTATATGTGTGGCATATGCAAGCAGACATTTGCCTTGGTATCCAGTGCTTAATGCAGTTTGACAGGCAGAAGCATTGTTGACAGCCTGATGTGAGATCATACAGTTGATTTGTCGTGCGAGTGTGTGTGTGTGTGTGTGTGTGTGTGTGTGTGGTGTGTGTGTGTGTGTGTGTGTGTGTGTGTGTGTGTGTGTTTGATAATATGGTGGAGTGGGGGTCCTTGCCTCATTCACTTTACTTAGGGTGCTACAAACACCCAAGGCTCGGTTTGGCACTTGAGCAGTGTTCACTCAAACATGCTGACGGAAAGCATAGCAACGGATGGGTGGCAGAGCAAAATTCAGGACAGAAGAACTGACTCCCTTTCGATTCATTGTGAATTTGTGAACCCTAGAGTAAGCTGAATTGGAATTTAAATGACATGAAGAGGAATTTAAAAGAAAAATATTTCAAAGAATGATGAAAATAACACATGTACTGCATTCTGATAAATTATGTTCTTTCATCCTGGTCCACAGTTGATCTGTCTGACCGTCTGTCTGTCCTCCGTCCGTTTGTCTTGTCATCGGTTTGTCTGTCTTCCTTCCCTCCGTAGGTCCTATCAGTTTCAGTTTGTAATTTCAACATATTTCAATTTAAATTCATTTTATATACTGTATACACTACCATTCAAAAGTTTGGTGTCAGTAAGATTTGGTAAAAAAGTAATACTTATATTTATTCATTTGTTTGTTTGTGGCTTCTGAAAATTCAGCTTAAGAAATGAACAGAAATAAAAAATAAAAATTTAGATGTATTATTTCATCTAGACTTATTTTAATTCTATTTTACATATTTTAATCTCATTTTAAATGTAAACAATATAAAAAAATATTTATTTAAATTATTATATTTACAATATGTAAATATTATAGATATATTTTATAGGATAGTTACGCTCTTAACAGACTGCCAGAATTTTTCAGTGTCTGTGCAAAGAATTCTACTATAATGTATCATTCACATGCCCTTTATGGCTCAGGTGGAATACTTAATATCCCAAGAAACAAAGATGGCAGAAAGCAGGTTATGTCCTGTACTTCAATGGCTGCATGCGCCAGTCAAGCAACTGCCTTTTAGATGAATGAGAATGCTTACGCATATCGCCTCCTCAAGTCAAGGGACTGAGAAAAGGATGTCTTTTTCCACTTCCTACATTCGTTCTTTAATTCCTTGGTGTTTATTGTAAGCTGTCTGCTTTTAGGAGCAGTACTGTAATGTATTGTTTGTATATCGGCCGTGGAATAAAACACTGTGAAACTTCCCCCCCAAAAAAAAAACAAAAAAAAAAAAAACCCCCCCCCCCCCCCCCCCGCCTCCTCTACTTGTAAAGCCCATTCCAAAAATAAACTTAAGTCTTTCCGAGGACTTCTCAATAACAGCCAA
Organism: Sinocyclocheilus anophthalmus; assembly: GCA_018155175.1. Classification (NCBI taxonomy): domain Eukaryota; kingdom Metazoa; phylum Chordata; class Actinopteri; order Cypriniformes; family Cyprinidae; genus Sinocyclocheilus; species Sinocyclocheilus anophthalmus. Next base: position 550,957 of record JADLZN010006287.1, on the reverse strand, counting down.
ACATTCCATAGCAGCCGACTGTTACTAGACAGGCTGTACGGGTGAATAAAGTGCATTTCTCATAATAAGGAGACTCATCAGTTTTGTGGGATATGCTAATGTTCAGCCGCTGTCCTCCCCATTAGAATCTATTATTGTGATAACACTAATGAGATGCTGAACTGCACTTGGCAGCATAGTGCTGCCTGCTTGCTCAGACTCCTTCAGTGTGACTTATGCTTATCGGCCTTACAAATATGGAAAGCTATTCATAACCTAATTGCCCTGGATTGAAGGGGATAGAAAAAATTTATAAGAGTTGTCTTGGCGAGTTACAGTACCATGTTGGTTAAAGTTCCCAAATGAGACTCTTCTTCAAACAAGTCCTGCAGATCTGTGGAAAGATCAGAAATGCATAACACATACTTAAATACTGAAAATGTCTCCTTGGAATTGCTCTGTTCCTAGATTTAAAAGCAGACTGCTCTTTAAAGTGAACATGAAATCATAGTTTCTTAATAGATTTCTTGCTGGACTTATGTGAATGATTCATTGTTGCATGTATTGTTGTATATGTATGTATGTATGTGTGTGTGTGTGTGTATATATATATATATATATATAGATATATCCCCATACACAACCTGTATAATATACTATATTTAACCAAAGCTGATGTCATTCATAACAAACCAATAGCCAAATAGATATTTTTTCACAAACTCACATTCAGTCTGACTCCATCCATCTGTGTAAAGCCCAGTTTTAATCTTCCAGTCAATTAAAAATTAAAACCAGTCCCTGCCCTACATTTTTTCTTGTTAAATTTCCTTTTTTACTTGTAAATACATAATAATAATAAATACATAATAATAAAAAGGTACATTTATGTTTTAAGTTCATCATCAAGCAAAAATGAAAATTCTGTTATTCTTCACCTTCATGTTCTAGAAATGTTAAAGATTCTTGATGGAGATATTTTTCACACAACAACAGTTCATAATGAATATGGTCTGAAAAACACAAAAGACAAAAAAAGTACCATATTTGTAGTCCATATGACTTGTGCAATATCGCAAGTTATCAGAAGTGTGATGACAGACCAAAATGAAAGTTGTTATTCAACGATAATCTTTTAAGCACAGTACAAACATTAATTTCAGCCCAGACCAGATGTAATAAAAGCTACGGGCAAATCTGACACTGACTGCTATTATAATCACCATGTTAATTTATATTCAAGCTCCTCTGTTAATATTTTATGCCATAATTATTTCTCTGATCTTACTGTAATGTACGATATAATTCACACCATGATGAATGATATCATTACAGCATGCGGTTTTAAGCTGAGATCAAGACCGAAGTCATATTGCATGTGTTAACCATTTTAACCACAGAAGAGGATCACATCATCCCATGTTGACAGCATTTCACTGTATTTTTGTGACAGGTACGTTCATCTCAGCCTTCACGGTTCTGTGCGGAGCGAGGACAGACCTTCCCGACAGGCACATGTGCTGCGTTTTCTGGCTGAACATCGCAGCCGCCTTCATCCAGATCATCACAGCCATTGTCATGGTGGGCTGGATCATGAGCATATTTTGGGGAATGGACATGGTCATTCTCGCAAGTGAGTATTCCTCGATAATACCACTACAAGCACTTTTTTTTACATTTATTTAATATTTTTGGTTGTCTTGGTAGATAATATATATTAGCACATTGTGACCCTGGACCACAAAACCAGTCATAAGGGTCAATTTTTCGAAATTGAGATTTATACATCATCTGAAAGCTGAATAAATAAGCTTTCCATTAATGTATGGATGTTTGTTAGGATAGGACAATATTTGGCCGAAATACAACTATTTGAAAATCTGGAATCTGAGGGTGCAAAAAAAATCAAAATATTGAAAAAAATCACCTTTAAAGTTGTCCAAATGAAGTTCTTAGCAATGCATATTACTAATCAAAAATTAAGTTTTAATATATTTACAGTAGGACATTTACAAAATATCTTTATGGAACATGATCTTTACTTAATATCCTAATGATTTTTGGCATAAAAGAAAAATCAATAATTTTGACCCATACAATGTATTTTTGGCTATTGCTACAAATATACCCCAGCGACGGTTTTGTGGTCCGGGTCAAGTATATATGTTTTCTTGTGGAACCCAAGTGTATTAACCACTTTGATACTTTAATGGTGTTTATTTGGTTTATTTATTTATTTATAGGCCTTTGCTGGATATTGATAGCCAATATGAACTGTTGTTAAACCAAATAAATATTACAAAATAAATTCTTAAAATAATTCTCCTTTTTGTGTTCCAATAAAAAAGAAAATAATGTCTAAAAATAATTAATAAATATTTTCTGAAGTTATAGATTAATTTTATTCACACTATACTGTATGCACGTTAGGAAATCAATGCTCATGATTTCACAGACCTCTTTTTAATGATCTCCAGCAAAACAGAACCTAATCCTTAGCATTTAAGGGATAGTTCACCCAAAAATGAATATTCTGTCGTTACTTACCCTCATGTTGTTCCAAAAAAAACTTTCTTCTGTCTTTTGGGGGTTGTTTTTGTTCATACAGTTGAAGTCAATAGCATCAAGTGTTGTTTTGGACTTTCATCATATAGACAAGAACAGTTAAAACATCCTTCAAAATATCTTCTTTTGTGTTCTGCAGAAGAAAGGAAGTCAAACAGGTTTGCAACGACATGAGGGTGAGTAAATGATGACAGAATTTTCATTTTTGGGTGAACTATCCCTTTCACATGCGTAGTAAGTGTAGAAGATGACAGGATTTCAGCAGTCACCCTGCCGTGGGCCATAGTCAGCTCCGTTCATGTTCAACCTCAAATCTTTCTCACTCCTTCTAATATCACCTCCGCCTTCCAGGGCTGTAGAAGGTGCCAGAATCCTTTGAACAATAACTATTAGAGCGGTCTGGTGGTAGGAGTGCATTGAAAGCTCTGCAGTAATTGTTCTGTGTAGGCGGACGAAGCAACTCACAGAACTTTGTCACATGTTTTTCCTGTGGAACGTTTGTACTGTCATTGAACGTTTAAACGCATATGATTCAAAATTCTAATCTATTATTTATTTATTTTGCTATTTCACAACATTTTGGATTGAAAGTCTCTGAAGGTAGGTGAACCTAATATTTGACTTTTGTCTTGTCGCAACTTATAGTCAGACCTGTCTCAAATATTATAAAACATAGCCTGCGAGCATTGGCCACATATATACTGCAGCTACACTGCACAAAAATGTGTTTTGTTATAAACGCAATGTTTCTTTGTTTGCAACGTTTGCAACCTCAATATTGTCTAGGAGTATAAAGCCTTTTTCATTAAATATTAAAAATTTGAATGCTTGGAGGCAGCAAATGCTAGATATAATACAGTCGTGGTCAGAATTATTGGCACCCTTGGTAAATATGATCAAAGAAGGCTGTGAAAATAAATCTGCATTGTTAATCATTTTGATCTTTTATTAAAATAATTCACAAAAATCTAACCTTTCATTGCATAATGAGAATTTAAAATGGGGGGAAATATCATTATGACATAAATGTTTTTCTCTAATACACTTTGGACACAATTAACGGCACCCTTTTATTCAATGCTTTTTGAAACCTCCATTTTGGCATAATAACAGCTCTGAGTTTTCTCCTATAATGCCTGATGAGGTTAGAGACAATTCCTTCATCCAGAATCTCTCCAGACCCTTCAGATTGCCAGCTCCATGATGGTGCTTCTTCTCTTCAGTTCACCTCACTCATTTTCTGTAGGGTTCAGGTCAGGGAACTAGAATGGCCATAGCAGAATCTTGGTTTTGTGCCCAGTGACCAAAAAAAAAAAAACAAGGAAAAAAAAAAAAAAAAAAAAAAAAAAAAAAAAAAAAAAAAAGAAAACAAAAAAAAAAAAAAAAAAAAAAAAAAAAAAAAAAAAATAAAAAAAAAAAAAAAAAAAAAAAAAAAAAAAAAAAAAAATTAAAAAAAAAAAAAAAAAAAAAAAAAAAAAAAAAAAAATTTTTTTGTGTTTTTTTAAAGGTTTTTTTTGGTTATTGTTCCGGTTGGAAGATCCAAACATGGGACCATTATAAGATTTCTAACAGAGTCAGTCACTTTTTTAGATTTTTTATCTGTTGGTATTTGATAGAATCCATGATGCCATGTGTCTAAACAAGATGTCCAGGACCTCCAGCAGAAATATAGGCCCACAACATTAAAAATACAGCAGTATATTTCATTGTACGCATGGGGTACTTTTTATCCCTGTGTGCACCACACCTATCTTGAGTGTTCGCAAACCAATAACCCTCCTCACCATGCATTATGACGATATAGACACACGTCCTCTTCCAGGCAGATTTGTAACATTTTCTGTTGATTGGAAATTTTTAATTATTGCCCTGATGGTGGAAATGGGAATTTTCACTGCTCTAGCTCTTTTCTTAAAGTCACTTTCTAATTTGTGAAGCTCAATTATCGTTTGCTGCACATCAGAAATATATTCTGTGGTTTTTCTCATTGTGATGGATGATTAAGGGAATTTGGCCTTTGTTTTCCCTCCTATTTATATTCCTGTGAAACAGGAAGCCATGGCTGGATAATTTCATGTTCATAATCACCCTGGAGTGCTCAAAATTGTAAATCTGAATGTGAATATACTTCACAGATATTTTACTCATAAGAATTTCTAGGGGTACCAATAATTGTGTCCAACGTGTATTTGAGAAAAAACATTTATTTCATGAGATTTTCCCCCATTTTCAATTGTTTTAGTTCAATGAAAGGTTAGATATTTGTGAATTTTTTAAATAAAAGATCAAAATGATTAACAATGCAGATTTATTTTCACAGCCTTCTTTGATCATATTTACCAAGGGTGCCAATAATTCTGACCTCAACTGTATATCCACAAAGCATATTATTATTTTAATATTAGTTTCTTGTTCACAGACATGAGACGCATCAATAATGCCATTTTTTTACCTAATAAAAATAAAATATTTTATTATAAACGGAATGCAGAAGAATGCAGCATATGTTACATATTAAAGTCACTATTTTAATATATTTTGAAATGTAATTTATTCATTTATTCCTATTTCTTTTTTGTATAAACTTAAATTCATTCAGTTATCCTGACTCATCTGAATCATCTTCTTATTTTGGATCTAAATTTCTATATCTGGTTCTATGTCTCTATCTGGTTATGGCCACAGATTATTTATTCATATATAACGCAAACAGACTCTCCATCTTTACAATGATGCCCCAAGAGTTGTGTCGCATTAGCTTATTTGAAATCAATAGAACTGTAAAAAATCACTTACAACTTGGATTTATTTATTTTACTGAGCTTGTTGCAATGCATTATGAGTTTGCCTTTTCCGCTAATGGATGCAATATGGCTCAAACAAAGTATCTTAGCATAATTCAGTTTCATACTTTTATACACATTTAATGATATATGCAAACTATGCATTTTTTAACAGAATGATAATTTAGGGCATTCATTCTTGCATTTAAATGTCAATTGTCAAATAATAGTCAAATCTGCAGTGTGTATGTAACAAAGTAATGAATAGTAATGAATGTTACTAATGAAAACCAATCTAAATGCAATAAAAACATGGTAAAATCCTAAATAGCATGACACAATAATATATTTGACACAGGTCTGCTGTCCTCACAGTTTGGTCACTCATCTCAGCCCATTATCACTACGCATGCTACAAGCTTGGCTTCTCCCATTCTGTTTATTTTGATCCATCTCGGATAATGTGCCTCCCACCACTTGCCATCTGCCAGTCTCCTCTCAGTCTGTTTGATCCACTTTTTGTCCATTAAATGCCAGTAGAACCATAGCGCTCATTAGAAAAGAAGCTTTGCAAAAGTGCGACTTCATACAGAGACTGCTACAATGCTCCCTTTGACATGATCTTTCAGCAGCCTTGCCTTTGAGGCTCAGCAGCCTTGGAAGACAGTTTAAAGTAACAGTTCACCTCAGAAAGCATAATCCAAAACTGCATGATTTTCTTTCTTCATGAAACAAAAAAAGGTGTATTTTTGTACAATGTTGTGGTGTCAGGATCTGAGAAATGAACAATGAGGCTAATATAATGAGATTAAATAAGGAATAGTGGAAATATAAAAAGTATACGATCATCTAAAGTCATACAGTAGCTTTGTTGGCTCTTAATAACCTGAATCACTGAGTCAGTGAGAATCAGATCAGTTCTATTTTTGAACGAGTCATTCAGACCAGTTTTGTGAACTGGATCAACTGATTAAATGAAGAGATTTGGAAAAAAATATATATATTTTTCATTATGCTGAAAGTGATTTTCTTTAAGAAAGAAAGTCATTTGGGTTGGAATGCCGTGAATATTAACAAATAACTACTGTTGTTCATCCCTTTAACTATATTTGCCTTAAAGTGTGCAGTACAGATTACTAAATGGCTTGCATGCAAAAAATAAATGGCTTGTTATTTGAAGCTTGGGTCTTGATCTTTTGAAAGCTTTAATGCATTGAGTCATCTGCTTTTAAACCTGTTATAATGCAATGCTATAAGAAGGTCATGAGTTAGTAATCTATTCCCATTCTACATCTCATTATAAATACTAGAAGATAAAGCAAAACTGGTGATATTTCAGTGCACAGATAAGACTGCTTCGCGAGCTGAACCAGTGCTCTAAAATGCAAACCCCACTAGACGTTTTCAAGGCGACGTACAGTATATATGAAAACCGAACTGAGTCACCCCTCCAGACGGCGCTAACAAAAAAAAAAGGGCACCGCGGCATCAAAGTATTGGTTGGCGAGGAGGCTGTTTTTGTTGTGGTTTGTTTGTTGTTGTGTTGTGCTTGTTTTTTAATATTTAGGTATGCTGGGTATGCTTTCAAATCTTCTTAGAAGGCTTTAACACTTCTCCTCTATTATAGAAAACAAAAATCAACGTAAATAAATAATACTGTTTTTGGTCACTCGGTTTGATAAATATAAAATAATTAAAGAAATAAGAATTTTTTTTAGAGTATTATTTTATATACTATTATTTATTATTTTAAAGACCTTTTCTTTTTATATATTTTCGTTTTTTCATTTTACTTCAAGTTTCAGTATTTCATGATGCCTTTTAATCAGTTTTTAAATTAGTTTTTTTGTAATATTTCTATTAGTGCGATTACTTTTATTTTTATTTTCAGTTTTAGTACTTTTTTTTTTAAAAAAAATTTACGCCTTCAACCTTATTTTATTTACAGGTTAGTTTCCAAAGGGGCAACATTTCAATTTTTTTGTGAAGTTTTTCATTTTTGCATTAATTATATTCATTTATTTTAACAAAAAACTTAAAATAGTTCACGAGGCACGCCACATCCAACACGGCTCAAACTAAAACTGTCACCACCCGGGGAGGGACCTACTTTCTCTGGGGGGGCCTTAAACATTTATGCTGTTATAATACAGTGACAAAAAAAGACAAAAAAGGTCAAATCATGCGATAAAGTGATAAAATGAGGAATAAACCAATGAATAAGTTAATTATTCACCTACATAAAACCATTCAGTTACAATGGCAGATATTTAACCATTCAAAAGTTTGGAGCTAACACATTTTACTTTTAATTTACTTTTATTCAGAAAGTATGGCAATATAAATTGATGGTGGTCAAAGGGACAGTAAAGACTATTGGCTGTCAAAATGGCTGAAAAATAAATTCTAATTTTCTACTTAAATATTATCAAAAAATTCTTAATTAAGTATTCAAATTTAAATGGCATTATTTCAGTTAGGGGAAAAAAGCTTTTGGCTTCTCTCCTGAGGCCACAAGAGGTCGCATCGAGCAAAATATTATGCACGTTTCTTCAAAGCGTAATAAAATAGCACAACTATCTTTGAAAAAAGTGCATAATGTTTAAAATAATGTTTATAAACCATATATAATTGATAGTTGCTTAAACAATTAGAAAAAAAAAAACAGCAGGCCATGCATGTATGTAGAGTTTAATACAAAGGACCAAAAACCAAACACAAAGAGTAGGCTACTTTCTTCATCTAAAAACATGAGATACAGTGGGATAGGGAAAAACCGCCATAACGTCTTTAGACATGTTTTTTAAGAGTTTTAATTTTACATGGCTTTCTATCTAAACATGCAGCTCTTTTGTGCGAGACGCGAGTGTAATGTTGATAGATGTCCCTCTAGAAAATGTGTTGAAATATGTGTTCTTTGTGAACGGCTTGGTTTCAGTTTCGCTGTAAACAACATCATCTCCACACTGATGCTCTCGTTTTCCGCAATATATTGAATGAACAACATAGCAGCGCCGTTTAGTGGGTTCAACTGGATAGGCTAACATAAGCATTCAAATGCAATCAATGACACATACATCATCATCGCATCTCGTGCACCACTGATAAGGCTACCTGAAGACTCGCTACAGCGACCATAGGCAGGGATCTGTAAATTCCATGGCAATGTTTTTGGGCATATCCGAATGTGGATTTTTTTTTTTTGAATTGGAGCGAATATTCAAATTCGAAAAATAAATTGACAGTCTCGCTAGTAAAGACATTTGAAAATGTTCAGAAAGATTCAATATCAATAAGCCAACATAAATCATGGGTTTAGGCATAGCACAAAAATCTTAGAGGGCAGGGTGCTGCAAACTGTATTTCCAAGCATTGCTATATAACTGTTTGAGCAGTTCCAATCGATATTGAAATGATTTCTGAAAGGATTATGTGGGCAGCTGAACACTGAGTAATGATGTGGATGAAATTTCAGTCTTTGCCATCATAGGAATAAGTTATCATTTTTAAATATCTAAAATAGAAAACATAGTAAATTGTAACCCTGACTATTTCCAGCAATATCTGTTTTAGCTTATTTTTATCTAGCCTTTGTTAAGGCATATGAGACTACTTTCAAAACAAAAAAAATATGCAGTCCACAGTAGTGTATATATACAGAACGATCTGTTGTGAACTCTGACGCCCTTGTACTTCAGCTACAGTTGCATTGCCGCCGCTTCAGCAGGCTCTGATTGCTGTCCTCCTAAACCTAATCTTTGAATGTGCACCTTTCTCACTCCTGTGCTGTCCTGCGCTCAACATCAATGGGAGTTTGGGCTTTGAGACGACCCGCACATGGCCTGGGAAGATTCAGGGGTTGATTCCGCCTTGGCAGATTCTCACCCCAACTGCTGCTACTCATCTGTCAGGTACTGCATTGCAGAGGGGCACCCTGACCTGTTTGAGGGAGACAGCATAAGAGGCATGAACATCTGTGAGAATTATCTCTAAAAAAAATGTGGGCCAACATGTCCTATACCATGTCAGGGAAGACTGGCGATCTAATCTACACCTTTAAGTCTTAATTTATGTATTAAAATTGACATATACAGCTCTCACGGGACATTTGCAGTTTGTAAAATAAATATTTGTTAAAAAGCTTTGAGGTGTCTAATGAAGTAGCTGAAAGAATCTTTTAACGGACGTGTCAGCACGACGCCCAAAAAATGAAAATCTGTCATATTTACTCGCCCTCATGTCTGTTCATATAAAATATAAATGAAATCGTTTTTGGGTGAACTATCCTTTTAATATTTTGCTTCCCACAGAACACTATGAATGCATATTACACTGAATATTTATATGTCATGTGCATTACAGTGTCTCCAGTATTTCTTTATAGTGTGCTGTGTTTTTATTACTCAAATTAAGCCTTATAAAGCAGAAAGTGTGTATTTATGTGGTTTTATAAAACATACATTGTATTCTGCACGAATACATCACCTGTTATTGTTAATCTATTAGTCTTAAATACCCGGAGACCATCAGCCAAAAGCATAACCTTTTTGTCCAGTAATTATCTGTTGTTGAGTTAAACAGCCAAGTATTGGTGAATCATGGTAGGCCAGTTGCCATAGTGACTGGCCACTGTAATCAACCCATGCGTAGGGTATGAAATAATGTAATTAAGTGCAAGTTATTTTTATGTGACTGACATAAGAGAAAGGCACTGCGCAAATTGAAATAGTCAAAACACTATGATTTAAGTCTGACATTGAAAAATTAACCAACAACTGCAAATGACTGCAGCAACCGAGCAAGCAGAATTTGTGCTCTTGCTGAGTGTTCGATATATTCTGCAAAAAAAATTCAGCCCCAAAAATTAGGTACTCTGAACTGGTTTCTAATTTATTACTCACACTGAAGAGTCTCACATTTTGTTGAGTCTCTTTTTTGGATGTTATTAATAGATATTAGCTGGTCTCTGGTGTGAATGTGTGCTCTGAATGTGTTTGAGGATTTGTTGTAAATATGGACAGAAAGTGAATTAGTTGTGTAAAGTTGTGTGCTGTTGTGTTTAGTGCTGCCTTTTAAATAGAAACAACATAATCCAAGTCCAAAGGCATAAATATAGTACAGCCAAACATATGTTAAGCACACTTACACAATGATGCTGTCACATCTCCATAAATGTCAGAGGTACCATATCTAATAAATTCTGCTTTTAAAAAGTGTCATTTTGGTGTCTTGTTTTGTTCTCTAATTACAATCTAAGCAATATGTATTGTGAAATTGTTTTATTTATATCAAAGTCATCTTCTAACTACCACAGACCATCAGAACCAATAAGTTGTAACCCAGTATTTGTTTGCTTGGCTTAATTTCTGCTTTGCATTGGGTTTCAAGTGCATATGTCTGAGTGCACAGTTACAGTACATCCTGCTTGAGGGATGGTTTTAATGATAGCTGTGAAAGACTTGGGTTTAGTACTTCTGTCCAAAATACTTTAAATTGCATCAGGTGAGCTGCATTTTTAGTTATCTACAAGCTGCTCAGAAATTGATAAACCTCTCCAAGTCTGGATAGAAAAATAAAAAAATGGGAAAGAATCCTGTCTGACTTTCCAAATGCCAAGTTGTCTTACCATAAAAGTAGCTCTTCACTACATTGAATACCGAAGTGCTTAGTTTAAATGCTAAATGTCTGATGCTTATCATGCCAATGATGAACAGTAATAGATAAATTATTCTTATCTATTGTACTATCTATATACCTATTTCCAATACTATCAACTACAGGCAAAATAAACTGAAAATGGCTTTTAAAAAGTTTTTAAAAAGAATTTAGATTTTGACAGATTCAGTTTTCCTACCAATTTCTCTGAATCTGAGTGTAGTTGAGACAAAATCATCTTACAATGCATCTTATAATTCTTAAAATACTTAAGTATTTTTGCATTACTCTCCAATGAAAAATACCCTGAAACAATTAAAAGCAACACTGCATGAGATATAAAGAGGTTTTTTTCAAAGGAAATCTATCTATCTATCTATCGATCTATCTATAATAATTTGTTTAATGATTTTGAAACAAGTCTTACCAAGGCTGCATGTATTGGATAAAAAAACAGTCATATTGTAATTTATTTATTTTAATTTTTATTTAAGTAATTTGTTTGTAATCCCAATTTGGATTTTGTGCAGTAGAGCACTTTACATAACAGATCAAATCTGTCCCCTGAAAATCTACCATCATTTTTTTCTGCTGTTTTTCTCCCTCTTATAGTGTTTCTGGCTCTAGGGTTTTCTCAGACTCTGTTTCCAAAGCATAATCATTTGCCTCCAAATAAGGCTGTTCCTCGTGCAGTTGGGCATGTATTCTATCTTCATAGGCCTTTTCCCTGCATTCCTCTAGTCTCGCTGGTTTTTCTCGCCTCTCGTGATAAAACCAACCAAAGGCACTGTGAATAGTTTCAGTAAACAATTTAATGTCGTGTGTAAAGCCTCGCTTGTAAAACCAAACACTTTCATGATCTACATGACAAACAAACTGTTCTGTACCATGAGGACTCTTGTGAACCATACTGAGCTGGTTTACAGCTGAGGAGAGATGGGTAAATAAAAAGATTCTAAGGTTTAAACTAATGTACACCAAGAACATATGGTGCACGACTGGCCCCTATCTATATATATAGACTTCTTTAATCACTCCCTGTCCACAAACCACTATGGTGCCACTGTGCCCCCAAAAAGGTGTCAAGCCTGAAGAAGCAACCAGCTGCACTAAGACTAGGCTCATTTTAGATGTCAAGCTCCTCACGTATTTGACAAGAGTGGGTGGTTGCAGTCGGGGGAGGAATACTTCCTGCATCACCCAAACAAACGGGGCTGAATACCTCACAGCTCAATTACCCTTTCTCAACGTTTCTCATTGCCAGAAAAAAAGTTTTAACATTTTACCATCTCTCATTGCCAGAAAATGTCATAGCATAAACTAGTTTCCGCCCCTAGTGCCTGTCAGAAGTGTAACATTACAGTGCAACTAAAGTGAGCAGTTTTCATGCCACTTGTTGCCACCAGTATGAAAGACACTCTTTGCAGATTTACATTCATGTTTTCACAAAATTATGAAAAATGTTGCACGTTTAATGAACCTAATGTGTTATTTTGCAGTATATCTTCCTAGGATTGTTAGCTTAATAGAAAAGATTTCTGTTATTCCTTGAACAGCCAGCAGATGGCGCACTTAGATTAGCACTCATTCTACATTTGCTTACTACATAAAAAACAAAAATTAAAGTCTCAAAACAGCTGTAATAATATTATATGTATTATAATTAATGTTATATTTGATAAAAAAAATTATAACAGGGATCATTACTTCCAGTTTCTTCCTATCCACATGATGCATCCGCACATCCTCCTGACTACCAGCTATGGAGTTTTGTCCTCTGTAGAGGACATAATGTTTTAGCGATTTCTCTGAGATGTTACATGTCACCGTTTTAAATCTGGATGTCCTGTACAGAGCACATTCGGGGCTTTTCAGAGATACCAAATGATTGGATGTTTCACCATGACCGCTCCCTCTCTTCGGTCTTTAAAAATGGTTGACATTCATTTAGTGATCAAATGTAACACCCTAATGAAAATATGATAATATTTTGCAATTATCATTTAAATCTGATTGATTTTCTAATTGTTTGTCATAAATCAATATCTCAGGAAAATGTTATGGGGTTTCAAATCAAAATATGACCTTCTGTTATGAAACAGGTCATCAATTTCATACATGTCCACTGTAGAGGACACCAGGACTTAAAGCATGTTTATTACACATTTTGATATTCAACAAATGAATAGAGAAAAAATTATATAGCAATATTCCTATTAAATATGAGATATTATTATGAAAATCTTGCTAAGTATTACTCCCATTATTGCACTTATTTATTCATTCTATGTTGCCCCAAAAACACATTAATATGCAAATTAGATACAGTATATAGATACATTGTATATAATGGAAAAACTCGTTTATGGCCATTTTACACACATCTTGCATAAAGAAAAATGTTTTTCTTTCATAGCATAGTTGAGTATCATCTTTATATAAAGTTTGGTATAAAAAATTGAAAATTGATTTCTGGTTAAAACAAAAATCCCACTCTTTTTGCCTTTTCGTGTCTTTTTATTTTTTTAAAACAGGACTTTTTAAAGTCCCGATGTCCTCTACAGAGGACATGGCATAACATATGAACAAAAATATAATTTTTCTACATTTTTCTTGTGCAACTCTAAACAATGTAATGACATGACAAAATACTAAATTCACAAAACTGTTTTTTCCTGGTAGTCAGGAGGATATATGCCAATAAGACTTTCAATCATCCACTGAGTCAGCCAAATAAAAATTTGAATGCCAACATTTATAAGTGGCTGTTTGTGTATTTCATATTTTCACTTCTATTTTGATATTTGCTCATGATGTTAGGCTTCTGAAATAAAAACAGATGACATCATAATATGTTTGCAGAAACTACCGAAAGATCTCTTCCATTCCCAGACTGTCTTGGTTGCCGAGGAATGCAGGAGATGCAATTCCCGCTGTTGCCTGTATCTATGAGATCACAAACGTAAACAAACGAAAGCATTTGCTTCTCTTCAGAGCATTCCACAGGTCCATAGGGAACTACGCTAATATAAATATACATTACATTGCATTGGATAGTTGTTCACCATCGACTGTATCCTTTCGAATGATTGCTAAACTCGATCTCAAGGCAATGAAAACATCAAATAAACAAGGACAGGTAAGACAAACAAACAGCTGGATGAGAGAGAAGTTAACAGAGGATGACATGTCATTTGGATAGCTTATTAACAATATAATATATGTGATATTGTTCCATTATTTGCCTTGTGGCGTTATCATAATTATATTTTAGATGTAGGAGGTATTTAAATATTTAATTATTTTCTGTAAGGCCTGTCTCTCTGTGTGTGTGTGTAGAATGTGTGTCACATTCTATTGATTAGTCCAAGCGGTAGAATTCATGAAAACTCTATTGATTTGCCTCATTTTCTGTGAATCAGTCATGATTAAATGCGAGATGAATGCAAATTGTATCTATTAAATGCTGTATTTATTATCAAGTTATACCTAAAGGCCTTATCAGTAAGACAGTATTCACTTCTTTCTTACAGAGAATAGGCAATACTCTTATGACTAAAGAGTTGCCAAAATTCTAGTGTCTTATTATCTTTGTCTCTCCTGAGCTCTGCCCGTTCCTCTGAGCTGCTGCTCTGAAGTTTAATTTATGACTGAATGTATTTTTTAGCACTGTGCTTTCTGATGCCAGTGCTTTGTGGGTAGAATATTGCTGTGGGTCAAGGGCTTCATACATTTTTGAATGTTTTTTGCTGTATGGTCCTTTTTATTAGTATAGTATTGTGTGTGTGAGGCTGGTGGGCGGTTGGCTTCCTGACTCTTGAACATGGCTTCACTCACTCCAAGGTCCCTGCTCCCCAGGCTAATATTTCTGAGGCTCATTGCCAGTGGTGTGACTCAGTCCAAGTATGACTAAATAAGGAAGTCCAGTTTATTCGAGAGCAGAAAACGAATAATAAGCTGCGTAACTTCCACTATTTATGCCATCAGATAAAAATCGTTTTATTTGTTCACCCTCTGCTGCACCACAGGCTAATAGCCTACATCTGATCAGGTCAGGATAGATGGATGCCAAAAATATGTAACCACTGCACAGACTGCTGGTCTGTATTACTGACTAAACCTTTATCTACAATCGAGGAAATCATTTGGAAAAAAAATAAAAATAAAACATTTTTGGATAAGCATTAGACTATGTCAGTGCAGAGACACTAGGTGGCAACTATTCACTTTGAAAGAACAGAACTTGCTTTTATCATATGGAGTTATTTCCAGCATTACAGTTTGATTAAAACCTTTGAGGTGTTTGTATATCATCTTGTAACTTACTTTTTGGCGTTTATCTTTTTTATTTACGCCAATGTTGGCAATAATTCAGATGTCTGTTTGAACATTCATTTATTGACCATTTATTTAATATCCTGCAAGGCATAGAAAGCATTTATTTCCCAAAATATATCTTATGATGGCAGTTTTTAGAGAAATTCAGCATTACAAGACTTGCTCACCAATGGATCCTCTTCAGTGAATGGGTGCCATCAGAATAAGAGTTCAAACAGCTCATAAAACAACACAATAATCTACAAGTAATCCACACGACTCCAGTCCATCAGTTAACATCTTGGTAAGTGAAAAGATGTGTATTTGTTATTAACAAAGTCATCAAGATGTTTTAACATCAAATGTTTTTGCTTCTGGCTAATACAGTACAAGTCCTCTATCCATAATATTACTTTCTCCAGTTAAAACATCCAGGTTGAACTATGCCTTTAATTCTTATGGTTTTGAATTAAATGTTCAATTAGAAGAAATTGGTCAATTGTTCAAGTCCACGTACAAAGTAAAATAAAGAGGAAAATTACAAACTCTGTACAGAACTCATTATGTTTTTCTTTTAAAAACAGAGGTGATGACATCCGGAAGTCTTTATGGCAGACTGTTTTTACACAAATAATCGGAGAAAAAAAATAGGGATGCAATAATAATAAAATCCACACGATACCGATAAACCAATCATTTTTTGAAATTATGACTGACAACCAGAAAATGGTCAATATTATAACTGCATACTATTTTGTCTAAAAATAAAACATTAAAAACTAACATTCACAGTGAATCACAGTGTTTCAATGTAAATCATTTTTTTATACATTTTAAGATTTGTAAAAGATTGCATTTATTATTAATGCTTTTTTAAATCTGTAATATCACCAGATATCCCTAAGAAAAAGTCAAACCATGCGTATTTTTGACAAATTTGTTCCTGTTAAATTGTACAACCAAGCATAATAATAATTAATTGCCACACTGACACAGCAAACATTCAGCAGGGTTGAGCTGCAAAAAACATTGTCTTAAAATATAGATAGTGGCTGATAGATAGTAGATAGATTTGTTGTGTAAATGTTTCTTGTGCAGCAAGGCCTTGACCAACATAATGCAACAGGGTCAAAAGTCACTGGTTTCAGAGATTTATTTCATTAAAGAGACAGAGCACACTCTGAATACATTTGCACATTTACACAGCAATGAACTTGGCTTACATTACAATGAACTGCTATATCAC
Organism: Sinocyclocheilus anophthalmus; assembly: GCA_018155175.1. Taxonomy (NCBI): domain Eukaryota; kingdom Metazoa; phylum Chordata; class Actinopteri; order Cypriniformes; family Cyprinidae; genus Sinocyclocheilus; species Sinocyclocheilus anophthalmus. Next base: position 534,412 of record JADLZN010006287.1, on the reverse strand, counting down.
CAAGATATGGGAGGTAAAGCCAAACAAACAAGAGGAGAAAAACAATGCAGCTACATTTAGTGTTCTTGTGCAAAATATAACAAAATATAAATATAAGTATGCGTATGACACCACTAGAAATTCCCAAAGTTTTTGACCTCTCACAAATATGACATGAAATGTAAAACATCAAGGGCAAGAAGAAGGACTTGGTCAGTTTGGTTTGTTCTCTGTAATACAGCACCATAAACAGCAGGGGAAGCCCTACATCCATTTTTTTAAGCTTGTGTAGGGAGAAAGTACATCTGACTAAGATATAGTAAAAAAAAAAGTAATTTGGGGAGAATAATTAAATCTGAAACCACTTAGACCTGATTAAAGCTGCTGTACGCATTTTTATTTACATCTCTAAAAGCAAAAATATTGTTGGTTTCCAAACTGGTCCCCTTTTTCTTTCATCTTCAGGTTTGTGACACACATCTTGTGATAGATGTCATTCCTACACTATTATTATGGCAAGAAGTGTGTTTCTTGAAAGTAGCCATGCGTTAAAAAATATTGGAGATATTTTTCTCTCTCTTGGCTAACTAACTCAGTTTTACGCTGCCAGAAGAGAGAAGCGTTATTTCTCCTAGCAAGTGTTTAATTGTATAATTATTTATGTTTTAAGTGAGTCACATTTCTTAGGGATCTTATTTCATATATTATCATTAGATTTTTTTCTCTCTTTGCTAACTAACAGCAATTTTGTAGCTGATTACAGAACCATAACAGAAGTATTATTTCTCCCATAGTCAGGTTGTGAGGACAGTTTATGTGTGGTAAGCCTAATAAAAAATCACTTAAAACAGCTATGATTTGATCCATTTCATTTTTCCTACCCATTTTAAGCATGTTTAGGGAACTGTGGCTGTGGGACAGGGATTTGAGAAATGTTTCCACACCACCCCCCGTTAACCTTTTGTCCTCTCTGTTCCTTTTGCATTCGTAAAAGGTCATTTATAACAACAGCAAAATCTCATCATAAATAATGATGGGTAAAAACACATGGTGACATTTGGTTGGAGGCCTCTCGATAACCCCTCTGCCTTTACTGTGACTGGAGTGCGTCGTGTTGACGTGTAGGTCTGCCCTAGGTGTTCCTCGCCCCGGGCTAAATCAACCACGACTAATCACTGATTGCGTTTATGCTGGTGTCAGCACATGGTTTCCATACTGACCAACAAATTAGTTTTATCTCCAGTGATATTTTGCGTGGAGCATTATCTCATTGTTTGGGGGTATGCAGGGATAGTTCATTTGCATGGCAAATAGTCATGCAAACAACAATCATCTCTCTCAAACATGATGCGCTCTGAAGAGTGGCGAGTCAGCATTCGGAGGCATTGCATCGAGCACTGCCTTCAGGCACTTTTCAAAGGAAGAACAACATTTCTTAAGGCTCTCGTGAGCATTCGCAATGTTTGAACTTGCATGGAATAGTTGAAATGTTTGTTCAACAGATGTGCGAGTTAAGGTGATGGTCTGTATTTTTTTTCAAAATTGTATTTTACCTTGTACGAAAGTTCTTATTTTAACTGAATAGACAACGTCACCATAGTGAGCTTGCAGCCCTTACAGTTTTTTCAAAGACAAAAGTTAGCCAAGACTGTGTGTTCAAAGAGAACTTGAAAACATATCACAAATTACAGATAAATGGGAGCCACTTCCTGAGAAAAACCTTGGCATAGGGCTGGGTAAAAATATACATTTTCCAATTAATCATGTTCATTGTTGATTAACAATTTGAACAATTCCGATTTCAATTATTAAAATTGCAACACACTTCCCGTCCTACAGATGGGACAGTGTTCTGCTGAAATGACTAAAGTCATACCAAGGACTATAAGAAATAGATATATTTTTTAAATCGTTGTAAATTTAAAGAATAGAAGAGTCCACAGCTAAACTAAAATGATAACGGCACAGAGGATCTTGGAATCTCTTCTTCATAAACATTTTTCTCCAGCTGATGAATGATAAAAAAAAAAAACATTGACAGCCAATCAGAATCCACATGACTTCAAAGAGCTCAAGCATATAAAGCAGCAGACGGCAAAACTGCAGTGCACGCTTACAATAAACAGATCGTTATAGTTATCATTCTTGGTGTGAACGGGCCTTTACTCCGATTTTACTCACTACAGATTCAACAGCAGGGACATGGCAAAAGTAATCATATTTTTAATGTCATAGTTACCAATGTGTCATAGTTGAGAAAGTGAGTTTGCAGTCTGTTTTGAGAATGATGCAATAAAAATGACTTTGTACTTTGGAAAACGACTTTCTATTGAGTTGTTCTCACAGGGTCGCATGCAAGAATGTTACCAGTGTAGTGAGATTCACAAAGAAATGGTTCTTGAGCCATCAATTGAGCGAATCAGAATCTTATTCATGAATCTTAGTCTTATTAGCGACTAACGCATAGCGTGACTGGTAGGGCCAGATCTTATTTTTAGCAGGAGTGAGACAGAATCCTGTGGGAGTAAATTCAAAAATGAATTGCAAACTTCTAGCTTGATTCCCAAAATGAATGACGCTAATGAGTCATTTCTTTCTTGTAAATCAAAAACACATGGCGCACCTACTGTAGAGAGATTCCTGAAACAAATGACTTGTTTTAATGAATAGCTCAAAAGATGAGTTACTAGTTTAAATTAGTCCAAAACACTCCCCTGAATATTTTACAGCCTTAACAGAGAGAATAGACAATAAAATCGAAATGCTGTTTACTCAAATCAATCGGAATCACATTAAATCAAAAGTCCGAACTGAATCGAGAACTTGTGAATCATAATTAATTGGAAAATCTGTGTCAATACCCAGCTCTACTTAGGCACAAAAATGGCGATTGAATTTAAGGCATGTCAATATGAAGAATGTAAGTGTAAAGCACAATATAAGACCATCCACCAAATGGGATCATTTGTTCTACTATAGGCACTAAGTATAAATGATGTATTTGAACACTACTTACATTATCTTAACAGGGTAAAAAAAAAAAAAACTATAAAACATCTAGAGGTCAATTTGATTGTTATAGGTTTTAAAATGTGGATTTTTGTTTCAAATAAAAATGTTATCTGTGTAAAACAAAACAAAAATGAAAAAAAAAAAAAAATTCTGCAGCATCTAAAAACAAAATATTAAAACGATCACATTGAGTAAAATATAGCTGCAAGGGTTTTACACTTTTCCGTAACACTAGCATGTTGAAAAGAACGCACATTAAGAGAGTGTTGCTTTAAGATTCACCTGTCTTTTAAAGCACTAGTTGCAAAAATCCTATTCACACATGTTCTGAACTAAAACACTGGCATTTACACTATATGTACAGCATCTACAAGTTTACAAATATACACACTCGTTTTAAAGGCCATTGCAGTTGGCATTTCTGTTTTAACGTTGACCTTTTTTTTTTTTTGGCGAGACGGGGCGATCGGTTAGGATAGCTTTAGGGGAACCCAGCGAGGTCTTGAACTGTAGTGCAGGCGGGAGAGAAGATGGAATTCTCTTACTCTAGTGGAGGTTTAGGAGCTAGCATATTAGAAATAATGTCTATGAGGTGGTCTAGGCCGTAGTGGTAGCCGTCCTCTCTGTTACCCTCCACCCAGGTGGCCCTGTGGCTCAGCTCCTGCCCCTCCGGCAATGGAGTAGTCTTCCCAAAGTCTATCATCCACACTTTTGCCTGCTCCTGTTTGTCATGGACGAATAGTAGAGAACTCCCAATCACCTGAACACGAGAGATGGAAAAGTTACACACTCACGACATGGAAATGCGTTAAATGTCAGAGTCTGTTCCTTGCGTTTCGCATCTTTACAAGACTTTAAATGGTTCATCACAAGTCCATGTGGAAACATGACACAATAGACATTAAGATCCTGTTTCCATTATATTTGTGCAGCAAACATACGCTCACTTATGGTTTTTCCACCATACAGTTTTTTTGTTATCTAGTAATGCGAATAAACAAGGCTCTATGTTTGCATAGCCTGTTCTACCTCCTTAGAGTTCAGACAACAAAGTTCTGACACCGACCATATATTAAGTGTATCTAGCATATTTGTCTTTAAACCCCATTAAAAGAGTTTGTGTAATGCTTTGCATACAACCAAGTTGCTATTCTGGCTTTCAGCATCCAGTGTAATCAGATAATTACTTCAGAGCTGGTCTTTGCATAGATGCTGTTGTGTATTATTATTTTTCCACATTTTCACATGCTCTTATCACATGGGTGGGTATATGGTTGCATTTGTAAGTGTAGCTAATGTGTCTTAAGATGATAAACAAAAGAGTGATTTTTTACCTCGTGTGTTTTGAAAAACGGTGAAATTTCCAAAGTGTCCCTGATCTCTTTTAGTCGGTTCAGATAGGAATGCTGAGGGAAAAGAGACAAAGTGTAAGTGACTATAAAACTATAAAAATACAAACAAATAAGTATGACAAGTATTTAATCAGAATAATATTGTCTGCATGTAATAAAAAATATACAATGTATTGAGAAAATAAGACTTTTATTTTCATTAAATCTATTTATGGGTCAAAGAGGAGGCATCCCATTTTGGTGTCTGCATCAAATAAAATTTACAAAAAAAATTACATTTTATATACATATAATAACCTGATTGCCTGTAAGCCTCTCTACTGTAATTTTCTAAATAACTGTTGTAACAAAAAAAAATCCATTTTTCCTCCAAATTTGGCGTGAAACCTAGTGATTTTGAATGATATAGTGGCCAAGTATATGGTAAATTGTCATTATCTTGGTACGTTTAGTTGGTAAGTTTTTGGGGGTGCTGCATGTTGACCATAACTAGCCTTTAAAGGGCATCTAATGTTCTTGTTCTCACATCCTTACAAACTCATTGGCTATATACTTTGTTACAAGAATGACATTTTAGTGAGTGTCTTTTGTAAATCATGGTAAAAAAAAGTATGATAGTCATTATTTTTGTTAAATCTCTGTGAAACTTGTATTGTTTTGATGCTTGAAAATGTATTTTAAAAAATATTGTATTTTTATGAAGAAGAAAAAAATATATATATATACATATATGTGAAAAGGGGATATCAAGATATGTTTTATCCTTTTTTGAAGAGTCCCAACTTATGGAAAGTTATTTAAAAATGCATTAACACTTTACAGTAATGTTCTATATGTTAACATTAGTTCATTGCTAAAATGAAATATAACTTTCAGCATTTATTCATCTTGATTAATGTTAATTTCTACATGTCCTAATACATTTTTAATATTTAGAATTTTTAAACTAACATTATTTAAAGTATGTAGCATGAGCAGTATTTATTTATTAAAATGAACATAGATTTATACATTCTAATAAAGTTGTTGTTCAAAAAATATGTTTATATACATGCAATAAATGGAGGAGAAAAAAAACATTTTTAAAAAGGCGAATTTTGGTGAATCACTGATTTCCTCATGTATATTTGCATACTAAACAATTAACCAACATTTCCAGGCACCAAAGACCTACATGAGTCATTACTTATTAATGTGCAATCAGATCATACAGTGCCATGCTCTGTTCATTAATTCAGCATTTAAATCGGCGGTGGTTAATTACACATTCATTGTGGAAGTAAAAGCAAGTTTATCTGTAAAATCGAAAGCACATTGATTTATCAGATGAATCACAGAGCATTTAAGAGAATCAGGATGCACATATAGTTCCAGGACACACTGTGGACAAACATAGGGTTAAATAAATGCTCCATAAGAAGCCAAGGACAGGTTCTTTGGAACTGTTTGTCTATAAGGCTGAACTTTAAGGAAACACCCCTGTTACAACATGGGAATCCTACCATGCAATAAAATTTCTTTGTGCTAGGTGCTTTTTAATATTTAAACCCATTAAGATTACATTTACAGTACTTTGATGTCACAAGAATACACATGACAGTCATGTGTCAACTACAGCATTATGCAAAGCGCTTTGTATTTGCATGTGTGTATTTCTCCGTAATATATTCAAGTTTGTGTGCAACTCGAAGAGTGGTTTTCCCTGCCAGTAGGTGAGCTTTCGCTGGTTTCAAACAATATAACCCTGAAGGGGCTGCACCACACAAAGGAAACCCTTAGTTTCACAAACCGCCCTTGGGGGGTAAATGAGAGAGTTTAGCTCCACCTGTCACTCGCTTCCCCTCCGTGTGCCACAGGAGACTTAATAATTGGCAGAAGGCCCTAAAGCACATAAACACACAAGCACACACTTACCAGGATGTTTTTGTTTCCTTTGACGAAGTCTTGGAAAGCCTCAGTCACTTGTTCTCGGGTCTTAGTCTTTTTAAAGTCCCTGTTTACTGTTCCATCCTCATTCTGTAGAATGGAAAGGGAAGAAGAATTGATTGTGCTGGTCAAAAAAAGATCAGAAACATGAAACCAACTCCGGTTCTGCATCAGGGCACATGTTTGATACATTTGTGCCAACACAGACCAATTGTTTCGTGAGGTTTTCATAAGTCATGTTTTCATATGCAATTGTGGTCTGTACACAAAAAAAAGCATGTTATGGAAACTATGGAAACCCGTTTCTCCCCCTGAATAAAAAATAAAAAAGTTTTCTCGCAATTGCACGTTTACATCTTTACATCTTCTCAGAATTGCGAGTTATAAAGTCAAAATTGCGAGATATAAACTCAATTCTGAGAAAAAATGTTTCCCTCAGAATTGGAATTTATCACTTTTAAATCGCAGATTATATCTCACAATTTGGACAGAAGGGAATAACGTTGGCAATTCTGACTTTTTTTTTGCAATTGTGAGTTTATTAGTATCAATTGTGAGCCAAAATGTCACAATTATGAGATATACGTCGCAATTACCTTTTTCATTTTTTATTCAGTGGCAAAGCAGGCTTGCATAGGAAAAACTGCACAATCAGTTCTTAATAAGTAATGAAAAGAAGTTTACTTTTTCGTAAGTAAATAAATAAGCCCCAATGCTAAATTGTTCTGAATGGTTACCAGGACATTGTTATCCAGCTGCTAAGGTTGGAGTGATTTTCAGAGTGTTGTTATCGCTAGGGTGTTCTGGGAGGTTTCTGGGACAATACAATGCAGATTCTAGGGTATTCTGGGTGGTTGCTAACACAGGTGGTTACTAGTGTGTTTCGGTTGATAAGCTTCATTGCTAGGTTGTTGCTATGCAGTTGCTAAGGTGTTCTGAGAGGGTTGCAGAGTGTTGCAGTTGCTTGGGTGATTTCTAGGTTGTTTTGGGTGGTCGCTAGGGCCAGGGCCGGATTTACACATAGGCATTCTAGGCACGTGCCTATGCTTGCTCGTCCATGGGGGGCCCAAACACAGTGAAGAGATATATAATATTTTTGTTATGGGCTATCTACAACAGTAAAAGAATTAAAACCCCAGAAGACATTGAGCAAATAATTATAACAAACAATAGGGTAAAAAATGGCAAAGTATTTCCATGTCTTCCACCTTTTTTTTTTTATGTAGGCTACGGCAATAATGCTTTCTTTTTCCCGTTCTCTTGACGCCGCACGCACACACGCGGAGATGCGATCAGAAACTTGTTGTCAGCACTCTGTGATACGAACAACAAAACAACCGCGATTTATCAATAAATGTTTCGCAGCTGAAATCTACATGTTCTTTCTTGAGGTTCTTGAAGCATTTAACTTAATAGATTTGCTATTAGTAGCGCTGTGGATGACCTGCGTGCGAGACTCAGGTATTCACACGCGCTCAAGCCTCTTCTCTCTCTCTCTCTCTAAGTTGCGTTAGCTTGGGCATAATAACTGCATATAGCCTGCATCTCCATTGGCTCAGCCTCTTGATTAGCTCTAAAATGACTTTTTGGAATTTGCAATGGAAGGTTTGGGATGAGGTGCTTAAAAAAGTTTGTTCAACCCACACGAGATTTCAGGATGAAAACACGACAAATGTCTTGAAATAAATCATCTTAACAATGTCTTGATGTGTGGTTGTGACTCCAGGCCGTTAAAATTATTAGAGAGATAATGCACTCCTGAAGTTGTTATGTGGCCACGACGCTGCACCTATTAATGGAATGGTCTTTCTCAGTTCTCAACCATATATTTTTGTTTGCTTGGGTGGTAATGTTAGGCCTATTATATTATAGGGAAGGGGGGCCCAAAAATTTGTTTTGCCAAAATTTCTCTTCACGAAAAGAGGTAAATCCGGCCCTGGCTATGGCATTACAGTGTAGTTGCTAAGGTGTTCTAAATGGGATGCAGAGTGTTGCTGGGATATCTTAGGTTGTTTATAGGGTGTTTGCGAAGTCTTGTTTAATTATTTTGTATTAGTATAATAATACTATTTAAGTATTTGCTGAAATAAGTATGACCCATAGTAATAGTGATGCTTGTCTTCAAAGGAAACGTAATATTGATGGACTGCTGGCAAATTAATGTGCTTCTAAGTTGAGACAATAGTCACAACAGACAGCTCAGCCAAAGACACAAAAGCCAAAGTCTGCCTATTATTCAGGAAAGACTTTATTTAGAGCCACCCAGGGCATCCCCCATCTGCAAAAAAAAGAAAAAGACAGGGAGAACCTGACCTTTGTGCTAATGGAAAGAGCAAAAGGGGAACCAATCTTTCCCTATTCATGCAAGACATCTACAGAGCTCTTGTTAACAAAGATGTATTTCGGAAAATCATGACAGAGACCAAACATAAGCTTTCTAATCTCCTCTTCCGTATGTTAATGGAATTGTGGCTGCCTGGTTTGACTTAATTAGCTGAAGGTTTGTCGAGTATCTCTTATGTCTTTTTGACATTTTCCATGAGGGTGTATTTACGTTATTAGGGCCGTGTGCGGTAGGCCGGAATTACAGAACTGAAATCATGTTGTGAGAGCCATGGCCTGTCACTGACTGATGTTGAGCTCAAAGGACGTGCCACAAACAGGCCGTGTGTATGACAGGAACATTCAGACACAATCAACCTCTTGAAAAAGGCCAATCCTGCCCCTTCACCTCAGTCTGAAATCCGGGATCTAATTAAAAGACGCATGGGTTCAAGGCTGCCTTGATTCCCCAGATAAAAACAGCACTGAACTTCCAAGATCTCATGATTCAAGTTAAGCTCAAACAACAGCATTTGTTGTGGCATAATGTTTACTTTCACAAAAAAAAAAATTGCCTTAAATATAAATCAAGGTTACAGTGAGGCACTTATAATGCCGGTGAATAGGGCCAATTTTTGAAAGATTTAAAAGCAGAAATGTGAAGTTTGCCATTTTATAAAAAGGACTTCTTTTAATTCATATATTAATTCATGTGTAAAAGCTTGTCTCTTATTTGAGCTGTAAAGTTGTTTAAATCATTTTTTAGGGATCATGATATTTTGTTGTCATGGCAATAAACTAACACTAAATATCACATTACACAGAAAAGTTTAGTAAAAAAAATGTAATTCTTTTTGAAGGCTTGGCTATTATTTGACCAGTAGAGTATTCTAATTTATAATTTTTATAATTTTTACAGTTGTTTTAGGGTTTATGGTGTTTCGTTGTCATGGCAATGAAGTAAAATTGAATAAATTATACAAAGAAAGGGTTAGTAAGCATAATTAATTCTTGTGTGAAAGCTTTGGTATTTTTTGAGCTGTAAAGTTTTTTAAATCATAATTTTTCAGACATTTTATTTTAGGGTTTATGGTGTTTCGTTGTCATGGCATTTAGGTAAAATTTAATATAACGTTTACACAGAAAAGTTTAGTAAACATTTTTTAATCACTAAAATCATGTTAACATATTTTTTGTCTCGTGGCTGTATTTTTAAAACAGTTGGTATTTTAACATTTAAAAATGGGCCCCATTCACTTTCATTGCCGTTGCCTCACTATAACCCAGATTTTTTTTTTTAGGAAATGGAGGTTGAAAGTAATTTTTGTGGTAATCAATATTCAACGTGAATAAAATCTAGAATATTCCTTAAAAGCCAAATACTTAAAATTAATAAAATGTAAACCCTGAACATCAGGAAATCTCACAACTTTATTTCAACCTTTTAGTTGAATGTGACGGTGAAAATACAGTGTAGTTGAGAAAATCAGTTGAAGTAACACCATCTTCCTTTGTGCTAAATCCGTTGGTTCGTTTTTTTTTTTTTTTTTTTTTGCTATTTCTTTGCAATTTCAAATTATTTGTATCCACAGGTTTCAAGAGAAATTGTGAAAAAGTGTTACGATTGAACGTCTCACCTTGATGCCCTCGATCCGGAAGCCAAGCATGGCCGTGGAGCTTATGGTTTCCCTCCACTGCATGTAGCGCGGCTTAGTGACCGCTTTCTGTTCACGCTCCTGTGCCGTGGGCGCATCGGGGTCCACCTCAATCATCTTTTGGTACATGTCAGCTCTCAAGCTGGGCTTCTTCCTGGCTTTCGTCAGTTCTTCTTCCAAATACGTCCTGCAAGAGAGGAGAAAAATGGCCCAATGGCTCAGTTTCTTTCACTTAACTTGTTGCATGTGTTGCATCATCAATCAAATTCTGTTGAAATTCAAGGTGCGCAATAAAATGCAGTTCATCTTATTAGCTAAAGGCATGATAACTAAATATTTACTCTCCTTTTATTCTCCAACTTGAGTTGTCTTGGAAAACACTGCCGCAGAAATTTAAAAGTTCACTGAATGTGCGTGAATCTGAAAGTGTCGCATTGTTTTGTTTGGACAGGTCAGCAGAGGTTCTGTTAATATCCTGCCCATCTGGTTATCTCTATATTTGTCCATGGCTGCTGCTGTGATTCAGTCAGGCATGCAACAGCAAACAGAGTAGTCTCAGGAATAACAGAGATGAGAAAGTCGAGTCGTGAGAGAGGAGAAAAAAAGTGATGAGGGATGTGTATCAAGGTCTCCCTGCACCAGCCACAAACAAGCACAGCTATCTTTCAGCAGATTAGAGGACACAGAGCTGCTCCTCTGCTGAGTCTCTGTGGAGGGAGGTCCTGCTTCATGTTCTGTGGTGCTTGGAATGTATAACATCTGTACAAATAATGGCTCAATGGAACTATTCATTTTAAAATATCATACTAGATTTTCAGCAGTGGACATGCTGTTGCATAAGTGTAAGATAAGAAAAGATGAAGATTCTTTTCATTTCTATTTATTTTTATTTCATACACAAGAGAAATAACTGTTCTCTATCAATTTAACATCTTGTTGCTCTTCTTTCTCAGAATTTTATAACACTCATAGATTGACTCGAAGCTTCACTGTATTAATTTGAGTCATTTTAGTACTCAAACTTATTTTATTTCAGTTAGTTGCCAAAGCATTTGCAACATTTCATATTTTAAGCTAAGGTAGGTTTAGGTAAATTTTGGCATGTACTATATTAGATATATATATCTATTTTTTTTTTATGTCGCCCTTATTTCAGTTAATGGAACACAGCGTAAAGTTATCATTTTATAGGTTTACTTCAGCTGAGCTAGAAGTTGAAGTTGAAACTCTAAAGTTACAAGGATATGCAGTCAGAAAGCATTAATAAGTGGTTACTAAGGTGTAGTCTGGGTGGTGCTTAAAGTGTTATGGGAGGTTTCTAGGGTGTTACTTACAGTGGTGACCTGGGTTTGTGGAGCGTTGCTATGTGGTTTTTAGGCTGTGTCATTTCTAGGGTGTTATAGGTGAGCTCTGGATTGTAACAAGGGTGTTTTGGATCTTTCTAAGGTTTTCTGGGTGCTATATTGTTTAGATTTTTGTATAGTAAAAAATCAGGTGAGGCAGTGCAGCATCACAATCTCAGCAACCGACCTGACGCCCATCTTGCAGTCCATGACACAGGGTAGGTCAAAGTCTGCCAGCAAGTCCTCCATCTGATTGTACCGCTCTCCATCCTTCTCTACATCTCCGTGGTAAGCAGGAACGTAGGGCTTTAGCACGTCTCTCATTAGCCTATCGAGACATTGCTGCTCACACTCACAGTGTTTCTTCAGGATGCGACCATTGGCCCCTGCCTTGAAATTGCCTGTGTAGAGCAAAGACAAATGGCATATCATTGCATTCTCAGCATTACCTACAAGGAGTGCTGTAGTGAGCATTAGCATAAACTAACTTTCTACTATTGTTTTTTTTCTTTGAGATTCAAAGCAATTCACAATACTCTGTGTTTTGAGTGTATTAACTGTCTGTGATTCATGAAAAGTAGCATCTACACCTCTCTTTTGAGGCCTACCTGCATGGCCAGCCAGCTGGATCCAAGGGTATTTTTTCTTGAAGGACATCACAAATGGTGACCAGTGCACCATGTTCTTGATCTTCTTCCATGATTTATGCTGTTCAATGACAAAAAGTGAGCAAGATGAGTCCACATTTAAATGCAAGTGCTACAACAGTGACAGCAGTCTATTTTAAACAGCAGTCAGCATTTTCAAATTTCAAAATATTATGCATGCAGTTTTTATGACCTTGCATTATTTGAGAGTGTAGATGGTGTATTTATACTTTTAAAAAATAATTTGTCATACAACAAGACGAACAATACTTAAACTCTGCCCCGCTATCAAAACATTAGGGTGAATTTTTTTTTATCTTGTTTAACAGTCTTATTTATATATATCGATATATATATAGTAATCTTTTTTTAATGAATACTTATTCACCAAGGATGCATTAAATTGATCATTAATAATCTTACAAAAGTTTATATTTTAAATACATGCTGTTCTTTTGAACTTTCTATTCATCAGTCCTGAAAAATCATGATTTTTATACAAAAATATTAAGCAGCATGTGACACTGTCTTGGCAGTGTGAAAATTCAGCATTGCATCACTGGAATAAATTACATTTTAAAATACATTCATATTGAAAACAGTTATTTTAAATTCTAATAATATTTCACTTCTTGTCCATGTTATTTTTGGAAAAAAAAAAAAAAACATGCCTGGAGAGTGCGAATTGCTAATAAAGATTTTGACAGGTGGGGTTCATTTTCCTACAAAAACAAAAACAAACAAAAAACCCAGACCAGCACACAATATGCGGGAGAATAAACAAACAGGTCTTTTGCATGTATTTACATACATTTGCTGGCGCTCCTAGAGCAGTCAGTGATGATATCATCGTTTACACAGCACAGTAAAGCACTTTATGTGAAGGATTTATGTACAAACATACATCAAGATTCACTATAGCACATAAACCCTGCAAATGAATAGGGAATCTGGGAATCTGTTTAAGCTTGTTTTCCTGCCAAGGTAAACCCTTTCACCTGGAACCGTCTCAGAATGTTCTTGCTCTATTTGGACATACTGACAGCATGCAGAAAACAGGCTGTTTTCCAGTTCGAGAGGAGCTGCTCTGTTGAGCCATTACACTGTTATTCCACTTCACTAAATGTCCTTGAGTGAGATCTTTTTAGCTCTCCATGTTGGCATGGTAAACACATTCTTTACTCAGCTCTCAGTGTTAGATGGGGGGTTTCCTCGGGTGACCAGGGAAGCCTCTCTCCCCCCCAGCACAGTTTGAGCCAGCTCTCCCAGAAAGAGTGGTTCATCCTCGGACACACAATGACCACAAATCAGCCCCCTTCCAAATCTAGAGAACCCATCCGGCCGACAAACACAATCCACAAAGAGCATTCAAAAACTGGTGAGAGACACTTTGTCATGCATTTTGATTAAACAATAATAAACTGTCAACAGATTCAGCCATGAAAGTACCGAAGGTTAAAAAACACATTTAAGTAAGAATTAAATGGCTCATACTTGACTGTTGTTTATTCAACTTGTGGTTTTAAACATGTGTGACTTTTTTTTCTTTTGCAGAACACAGAACAGAACTTTTGAAGAATATCCTGCCATTTCTTTTTCATATAAAAGTGAATAAAGACTGGTGTTGACAGGCTTCAAAATGACAAAAACGGCACTTTAAAGTTATCATAAGTTATCAGTCGTCCATATGACTTGTGCATTATATTTTAAGTCATCTGAGGCCATATGATTGCTTTGTGTCTAAATAGTCATTATTCACTGAAAATCCATCTCTCTAGTAAACCTATAACTGCTGAGACCAAATCAGCGAGTTGAACTTTTGAACAAATCATTGAGACCAGTTTTGTGAAGTGGATCAAACGAATCATTGAAAAGATTTGACTAAATTAATGTTGAATGATTTGTTGACTGACTGGATGTCACTTCTTCTCTCATGCAAAGGAGAGCTAAAGTGGATGTCAAGATTTTCAGTGAATACATTTCAGTCTGTTCCACATGCAAAGCTATCATATGGCTTCCAAAGCAAGTGTGTGAGTTACATGGACCTCTTTTACGATACTTTTTGGTGTTTTTTTTAACACTTCAGTCCACATTCAATTGTACAAATTTAACAACAAAAAACATCTTTTGTGTTCACAGAAGAAAGTCATACAGGTTTGGGACGACTTAATTTTTGGATGAACTATTTCTGTAAGCTGGACATTACTCCCTGCAACGTCTCTACCGAAAAGGTCTGATTTAATTTAGTCTAGAAAGAGGCCCATAAAAGGTATGAACCATCATCTGAGAGCAGCATGAGTTTTATCTGTCACATGAAGGTTGTCCTGTTCTGCTCCAGTGGAGGAAAACAGTTCCTCTGGCCCTTTAGATGCAGTTAAAGAGGGGCTAGGAGCAGTGGTGTCTGTCAGGGCTGCTTTGTTTCCTGTGTCCCCTCCATGTCCCCCTATCCTCCCTCTACTTGGGTCAAACTCAGTGATCCAGAGGTCGCCAGACTCGCCACCGTTGCTTGAGAAAGTAAAGGGCTGATATTAATAAGATTGTAGCAATGAGAGTGTGAAGGTTCCCTACGAGCCATTTCATAAAAATCCAAAAAGTGATAACAAGAATTCACATGCGTGTTTGAATATAGTCCTTTGATTTTAAAAATTAATAAATTAAACTTTTATTATTATTATTATTATTTAACATTTGTTAGTGAATATTTTAAATGATTTAGAGAAATGTATTCATTGTTTATGAGGAATTGTTTAACTGTGTCTGCCGACTAGAGCAACATTGTGTGACAGGGAGGCATAAAGCTGCTATAAAGAATATGGCAGTTTTTTTAATTTTTTTAAATGTATTTATAAAAATATTTGTCATTATGATTCTTACTATTTTTGAATATTTTAGCTAAATATTAAATATTTTAAATAACATGATAATAAAAAGTTCAAGCAAGGAGACACATGGTCAGTTTTTTTTTTATTATATACAGTGGTACGCGAAAGTATTCCGACCCCCTTACATTTTCACTCTTTGTATATTGCAGCCATTGCTAAAATCATTTAAGTTAATTTTTTCCTCAATGTACACACAGCACCCATATTGACAGAAAAACACAAGAATTGTTGACATTTTTGCAGATTATTAAAAGAAAAACTGAAAATATCACATGGTCCTAAGTATTCAGACCCTTTTGTGTGACACTCATATATTTGACTCAGGTGCTGTCCATTTCTTCTGAACATCCTTGAGATGGTTTTACACCTTCATTTGAGTCCAGCTGTGTTGATTATACTGATTGGACTTGATTAAGAAAGCCACACACCTGTCTATATAAGACATTACAGCTCACAGTGCATGTCAGAGCAAATGAGAATCATGAGGTCAAAGGAACTGCTTGAAGAGCTCAGAGACAGAATTTGGCAAGGCACAGATCTGGCCAAGGTTATAAAAAAAATTCTGCTGCACTTAAGGTTCTTAAGAGCACAGTGGCCTCCATAATCCTTAAATGGAAGACGTTGGGACGACCAGAACCCTTCCTAGAACTGGCCGTCCGGCCAAACTGAGCTATCGGGGGGAGAAGAGCCTTGGTGAGAGTTTGAGAGAGAGGAAAGAAGAACCCAAAGATCACTGTGGCTGAGCTACAGAGATGCAGTCAGGAGATGGGAGAAATTTATAGAAAGTCAACCATCACTGCAGCCCACCACCACTCGGGGCTTTATGGCAGAGTGACCCGACGGAAGCCTCTCCTCAGTGCAAGACACCTGAAAGCCCGCATGGAGTTTGCTAAAAAAAAAAACACCTGAAGGACTCCAAGAAATAAGATTCTCTGGTCTGATGAAACCAAGACAGAACTTTTTGGCCTTAACTCTAAGCAGTATGTGTGGAGAAAACCAAGCACTGCTCATCACCTGTCCAATACAGTCTCAACAGTGAGGCATGGTGGTGGCAGCATCATGCTGTACGGGTGTTTTCCAGCTGCAGGGACAGGACTACTGGTTGCAATCGAGGGAAAGATGAAAAGTGTGGCCAAGTACAGGGATATCCTGGAAGAAAAACCTTCTCCAGAGTGCTCAGGACCTCAGACTGGCCGAAGGTTTACCTTCCAACAAGACAATGACCTTAAGCAGACAGCTAAAATAACGAAGGAGTGTTTTCACAACAACTCTGTGACTGTTCTTTGTTCTTGAATGGCCCAGCCAGAGCCCAATTGAGCATCTCGGGAGAGACCTAAAAATGGCTGTCCACCACGTTTACCATCCAACCTGACAGAAATGGAGAGGATCTGCAAGGAGCAATGGCAGAAGATCCCCAAATCCAGGTGTGAAAAAACTTGTTGCATCTTTCCCAAAAAGACTCTTGGCTGTATTAGATCAAAAGGGTGCTTTTAGTAAATATTGAGCAAAGGGTCTGAATACTTAGGAACATGTGATATTTCAGTTTTTATTTTTTAATAAATATGCAAAAATGTCAAAAATTCTGTGTTTTTCTGACAATATGGGGTGCTGTGTGTACATTAATGAGGGAAAAAAAATAAACTTAAATGATTTTAGAAAATGGCTGCAATATAACAAAGAGTGAAAAATTTTAAGGGGGTCTGAATACTTTCCGTACCACTGTATATATTATATATATATATATATTCTTTTTTTTTTTTTTGACATTAAGCCAACGTCTTGTTGTGTTCATACCTAAAAAGGACATTCCAAGATTCTTTTTCAAATACGTTTAGGCACATGTATGTATTGATGATGATAATAATATAATAATAATAATAATATTATATTATATAAACAAAAAACTGTTGAATCCAACATAAACAGACTTTTTTGCATTTGTATTTGAGATACATTTAAAATAATAATAATAATACAGAAAACACAAGTGATACACTTACAAAACTTATTTAAAGCACTTATTTCTGCAGGTTAGCTAAGATTACTTAATGTGACGGAGAGGTCTGATCAGATCAATTAAAAAAATACCTACAGTATGCAGAGGTTCTTGTTAATATTCAAGCATTTGACGTGAAACAGATGTTATCAGTGTGCTGTGGGTTGGGCCACTGCAAAAAGCACTTAAAATCTTTAGGATTGATAGGCAGGTAGTGTTTGTCAGACATTAAGATCAGAAGACCACAGGATCCCACCTCCCGATGACTACACAAATTAAAGTTCAGTGGAAAGACAAAGTGGATCTGAGAGACATTTCTATAGTGAGGGAAATGTTCAGGATGTGGGAAAACAAAACAAATGGAAAACTCGCAGGAAGAGATGGGAGTTGTAGACTCTTTCAGAGAGCCACGGTCAGGTCAAAATGACTGTTGCCCACTGTGTAAAACAACAGCTCTAGATCGTATGTTTCTGACACAGTTGTTTACTTTCACAGATTTTTTGCTCCTATGAAAAATTGTGAGATTTCTGGCTGTAAAATCACCTGGCAAAACAGCTGGATCTCATGTGACTTTTAACCCATAAGCTTTTTTATTTTTTTCATTTTCTACTCTGATTCTTGGGGAGAACATGCTAAAACTGAGCTAAGAGTACTGCGCCCTTATTGGCAGTTGAAAGCATAATCAAATTAGGCAAAAGTATTTAATAACTGAACACGCAAAAAGCAGGAATGCGATGTTACAGTCCAACTACGGAGAAATTGAAGCAAACCAGAATCTATTACCTGTAAATCTTTGACCATCAGGATGATTGACGTGGCGAAAAAAACCAACAGGGGTGCGATGAAATTCCAGATGTGCATGATGAAAAACGACATGGTAAAAATCTGTAAGATCATGCACTAGTGTGCTGCGTGCAATCACAACGTACGCTGGAATTTGAGTGAAGGAAAGTGCAGGGCAATGTGAATTTCTCATTTGTTTCCATACAAAGCATTCAAAAGCACAATTGGCCCATGCAAATATGCTGGTAGGCCAAGCTCAATGTGCAAAGACCACAGTAAAACTATGGCATGCCTACGAGGGCCACGAGCAATGCAAATGTTCAGTGTTCTTCAAACTCACCTGTAATTCTGAGAGTTTGAAATAGCAAAACGAACAGCTTATATAACACCTGCTCGTGATTTTGCTCCAAAGATTATATCTGAAACCCTCAAAGTCACATCTGCACTGTAAAAAAAATAGCACTTAATATAATTACGTTGCCGCCTTTATTTTGAAATAAATGTTTTGAGTAAAATTAATTTGATGCATTAACTGCTTCTTCTCTTTGTCTGCATGACTAAATGTGTTCCGTGCATAGGTGTCTATAACGGGTCTGCAGTCTGTTAGTCAAGAGGGTCAGCCATCTAAATGTTTAAATAACTAAAGGACAGTCTCACCAGTGTTTTCAGACTGAGATGCGGTCAGCACCTTGTTTTGACATCACCAAGGTGATTTGTGAGAAACTGACTTCCTTTTCCCGAAACGTGATGATGATTGAAATATTTCTATGACTGTTGCAGACCGAAGGTGAGAACGATTTTCAAAGTGCATCTTTCATTACATGTATTGGAGTTTTTACGGGAAACAACAGAAATGTATTCATAATTTTAAAGGAATAGTTCGGCCAAACCGGGATTATTAACTAAAACTAAAACCATAAAATTATATAGACAAAAAACAACAACAACAACAACTAATAAAATGACTAAAGATACACACACAACAAAATTACTAAAATGAAAACAGAAAAATAAAAATTAAAACTAAAATATAACTAAAACTATAATAGTATGTCAATAAGCATTCTGTCATCATTTAAAAATCTTTTTTAAAAAACAATTAAAAATGCTACATTCTCTTTCCATGTTCCACAGAACAAATAACAGTCTTCAGGTTAGTAAATTATGACAGAATTTTTTTTTTTTTTGGTGAACTATTCCTTTGAGTGTTCATATAATATACTGTAAGTTTAAGTATCAAAACTCATCAATCTTTCATCAATCATTATGTATCATTTTACTGCTGAGAGGTAAATGTATTTGGAAATCATTAATTATGCTAATGTTCCATGCAAAATATGAAATCATTGCTGGTAAACAAGCCTCCCTAGCAGGGTAGCTTGCATTCAGATTAGTCAGGGTCCCATATTTGCATGGAGAAACACATTTGCATGACTTGGTTTGTGGTTGGAGAAATACTTAAAGGGTTAATTCACCCCAAAAATGAAAATTCGTCATTATGGTCGGTCCCTCTTTAGTACCTCTTTCCATATTTTTGCAATTTCTTACACAAGTACTATCGTTTGAGGCAATTACGCGACACTTTAGTTTCCATTTTCTTTACCATTTTAGCATTCTGCCAATCAGCGATGCAGCAAGTACCATCCGCCAACCGTTCTCTACATACTCGAAGTTATGCTTTTTAGATGTGCAGCCCGGTTTTCTCAGTTTTTTATCGTTTGCGGTGCGCTTCGATAGCACCTTCCCTATTTCCCATGGATTCCGTCCGTTTAGCTTAATGTAACTAGTGTCATCAGATTCAATCCCCTGTGCGTTCTTTTACGTCTCATTGAACGTCACCTCCCACTGGATTACAGATCACAGTCGGATTCCCTGATACTTTACTGAAACTTTTGCTTCAGCACCCCCCTACCGGTTCTGTGATTACCCCCATGCATGCCAATCCCTGATTCATTGTTCAAAGCTGAATTGATCAATCCCTATCGATCTTTTTGCTTTATTTTTGCCCACCTCATGCCGAATAAAATTGACACTTATCTACCGTGCTTACCCGCTTTTTTTACGCGTGAGTGTCAGAGCACTCGTAGGTCACTCCCCCGTTTTATTCGTTCATGTGAATAACCCTTACTTTTCAATATTAACCACACAAGCTTATCTCATACACTTTATCAGATAATTGTACTAAATTGATTTGTAATCCTACTTCTTTGATTGTCCTCGCATTATTTCTACTTTTAGCGATTATCTGGCGTTACTGCGCCCCCCTGCTTTTGCCGTGTTTGTGCGCCACATGCTTCCATGAACTATATCCCTTTCCCATTCTACCCTTTGTATGTTGCCATATTATACATTATTCCCCTTGCGCGACACTTGACTACTGCGCAACGTGTCATTACCATTATCCTGACACATGCAATCCCACCCTTTTTCCCCTTTCTTATTGCACTCCTCGCGTACGTATTATTTTAGACATTAGTTGTATCTACATCATCCCCCCTTTCGTGTATCTATGGGATAGACCTCCTTCGTAGAGTTCGATGCCGTGTATATATGCATTTGTGACTCTATTCACTACTTGGAGTTTTGTCTTTACAATTCTTGCGGATGCCTTGTTGCACTTACTGATGATATGTTGGTTGCTGTACCTTAGGAACATAACTTCAGTCTTATACTCATGCGCTGTGATTAATTTTCCCTCTTTGCCAAGCCGTCCCTGATGAGATGGCGCACATAAGTGTTTACTCCTTTATCCTTATCCCTTCAGACGCATCTACCCCCTGCCCCTAATGTGTTTTTTTCACACATAATGCTTTTCACAGTTATTCAAATGTTGACATTCCACAACCCCTGTTTTGTATCCCCTACGTGTTTGCACCCATCTCCTCCCTTCCATCCCAGGATCCCTATTTCCCCTCTTGCCCCTACGCAGCGTGCAACAGTCAACCCCCTTGCAACTCGCTTCTTCCTTTTTTTCCCACATTGTCCCAGGCTCTCAGTTTCGCCCTTGTCCTTCTGTACTGTTATCTGGCATCGCATTCTCTCATGCGGTGCTCTGGCTCTCGTCTGATTCTTAGTTAAGACAATAACCAGCTTTATGCATTTCAGTCTCACACATAACCATGTGGTATGTTTAAAACCTAAGATGAACTGGTCGCACTAACCGGGCGTGATCGGTTATAGGTGGAATAAAGGATTACTCTTGTACTTCAGTTCTTCGCTTTTTGGCACACACAACAGGGTCAAACAGGAGACTTACACATACCACAAAGGTGAGCGACCCTCCTCCTCTTACTGGCATGACGTGCACCCATGCTACAAAACACACAAAACTGTGTTCCCGACGCGTCCACACGGCCACCCTGCGTACACACACCAGACCACCTCGAGTTGGAGTCAGATGGTTCGCAGCCGTGTCTCAGCCCAAGACTAGGACATCAAGTGGTGCTTATATTTTGCTGAAGACCACAGAGTGTTCTCTGTACACACATCCAGCCCGCCCAATTACACAATCAAAGGCAAACTTCACTGTAGAAAGTAAGAAGTAATCCATGAGTGAGCAGTGTTGGGGGATACACTTACTTTTACAAAGCTAATGGGCCAAACCACCCTACTTTTTATTGTGTGCGTTCCCATCCATATATAAAATTGCTACCACCGTACCTTTATTGCATTACTTAGTCCTTCTTTATGTGCACCGTCCTATTTGCCATCGCCCAGATTACTTCTCTGCGGTTACCTTTGTAAATCCGGACGCCGCCCGCCTTGCTTTGTGTCGTATTTTGTTGGACACATGGTAAACGCCTTGAATCACCATAATTAGTGATGTTTTTTGCGATTTTATAACGCCCGGCGTGTATGGTAGCAACGGCAGTTTACCCCGTCGTGGCTTGGCGTCAGAAGCATTCCAGACTTGCCATGTCAATCGTGACAGCTGGCACATAGCATTATACATATTAGTGGTCCTGAGTGACATCTTATTCTATGTGTTTGTGTCTTAGTGTCCTTTGTGTGCTATGTGTCCTACACTTGCGTGCTCGAATGTGGCAGTCCCGACGACAGGTCAGTATACTCGATACTTGATGATTGTGCGTTACCCTAGTGAATTGGGTTCCATTTCCGTCGGATTATCACACCTAGCGCATATTTGTGCATCCTCCGGACTTACCACGTTTTTTACCACACCAGAGTCCAGACCAGTTCGCGAGGTGATGGTTCTGACTTTATGGCGGACCCCGTTACGCACCGACACTGACACTTATACTATTCACGGGTCCTAGCGCGGCATTAAACTTACTGACTACGTATTTCTGTCTTAGCAAACCACCATGTCTGAGTGGAGGATCTGTGTAAGTACAATGATGCCATTGTGTTCCAGATGTAGATCATTTGTTAATATTTTCCTACCCGATACAACTCACTATTCGTAAACTTAATTTTTGAGTTGGACTTATGCCATGCTAAGATCTTTCCTGCGGACCACACCCTGTTTAAACGTCAATTTTCGCCAAATAGTTAGATTTTGCCTGCACCACTCCTTGATCTTTGAGTCCTCCTACCTGCTTCTCAGTAGGTGTACAAGAGTTGTATCTCGCGTACCAACATCATTGTTTACCCTAGATTGTCCTGTAGATAATATTCATAACCTGACGCACTGCAAGATTATTTATTAGTCTTTCCACAGCCATGAGTCTATAAATTACAATATTTTTGTTGTGCTTGAAAAAGGGTTTCCTGTCATGGTTCATGCCCGCGGCGTGCTGGTCGCAGGTCACATCGCATGCTGTGGATCTACATATTGACTGTGTTTGTGTTGACTGAGACGTTTGCGCGTCAGTAGTTGGGCTTGCATCTAGTCTTTTATTCGTTCTTCGCTGCGCGGATCGACTGAATCTGTGTTTGTTTGTTCTGCGTTTTTGTGAGTGAGCATCGCTAATGATATAGCCTCATTATGATTGGATCTCAATTTACACCTACGCGAAAGGCTACATCGATTGTTTCTCACCTTATTCCAGCCGGCGGATCACGCCCGATGATCTCGTGTTTCCCAACCTACCAATGTAATTCAGGTGGTAGGGGTCGCTGTCCCGCCGATGAATTAGAGCACGTAGCCTCTTATGTACTTTTCTTTTTCATTTCCCACCATATGCGCTCTTCCTTCCTTCCTTTCCCTTCCGGACAACGCGGCCCGAACCGCACACAATACCCTTCTCTCCCTTTCCCCCCCTTCGGACCCTTCTATTCGCGAGAAAGGAAAAAAAAAGTAACTTGTGTTACTTTTTTTGAAAAAGTAACTCAGATATTCTCTTGTAAATTAAAAAGTAATGCATTACTTTACTAGTTACTTGAAAAAAAAAGCAGTAATCGAATTCCAACACTGGCCGCGTGGTACACCACAAAATAGTCTAATAATAAGACGCTGACAGTCTTGTCTTTGAGCTGCCATCCCTTTGGAAAGCCAGAAAAATAAACTGTCCCGTAAAGGACGTAAATGCAACCGCATCTCTCCATTACTCATTTAGGCCCCCTTCCCTTCTTAAACTCCTCTCGCTTTGCTATTTTATAAAGTAACTATCAATAGCTCAGGGTTTTGTTAAATTGGTGAGCGGAAGCGGCAGCGCCTTATCACAAGGGGAGCACTCCGCGGCGCTGGGTCGTGCCATTGTTCTGATAAGGGCAGTGTGAGCTAAATGGAGCACAAGGAAAGGGATGCCGCTCTTTACAGCATCTCCTTGACCTCACGGGTGTTGTTAAAGTTTCCACTGAGCACTGAGGGAGGAAGTGGCTTTTAACCCCTCGAGAGGAACCACTCTGTGAGACAGGAAAGCGCAGAGGGCTCTGAGACAGTATTTTCCACATCTGCAAGCAATACTCAGCAACATGACCAAAGACTAAACAGCTACCATTAGCCCCTCAAGAACCAAAATGCACCCGCAGTCAGTGCAGCCAGCCTTACCACCAACACTGACACGTTTTCACAAGGAAAAGTCCAAAACAAAGCAAATTATTAATGAGTTATCAAAGACCCAAAGCTGTGACCTTTGCTCTGTTTTGTAGAATGGATCAGGAATAAAAAAAACTTTCATTTCAATTTCATAATAATGAGGCTTAAATTAATTTGTTTTATGTAATAGGCAATAATTTTATATATTATATATCTATATATTAGTATTATAATATATATATATAGATATATATATATATAATTTATAAAATGACGCACCAAAGAGGAAAAATTATATACAATGAGAATAATAAGTAAATATGAATATGTAGTTATAAGTCTGAATATATAGAAGTGAATCTGAATATATAGTTTTAAGTCTGAATATATAGATACAAGTCTGTATACAATGCAAATGAATTAAGTACAGTTACATTGCATATTGTATTATTCCATTTTTATTTTAAATACTCAATTAAAAAACAATATCAGAGAGGTATAGATCAGGATACAAATAGTATTGTGACCTGAGCCTGACAAAGACATGAGGGCGGGGCTAGTTGTTTTGCTTTAGGCTAGAAAGATGATCTTCAAGTGTGTATTTGTACATATTGTTCATTCTTTTTGAGTAAATGGCACTTTAAATTATATGATATGCTCAAGCGTAGTGCTTTTTTCAGGAAAAGGTAAGACATTTCAGATCAGCATCTGTATCTTGAAAATCCTGAGGTACAAGTTTCCATCAGCAAGTCAGGTACATGTCTAAATTGCATCAGACCATGTCTGTTCAGAAAAAAACGTGCATGAAATAAAGAGTCAAGAAATTAGGTTCAGCTAGACTCTTCTGTATAGAGGATATACAGTAGGAGGATATACAGCTCAACACATGTCAGAAATCAAGAGAGTATTATTTAGCATGAATTCCCCTTTGACAGTTGAAAACTACATTGTCACGTTTCTTGACACTCCTGCCCTTTCAAAGCATGTCATAGCTGTTCCTGCTTGTCCTGAAACCGGTCTTTTCCTATCAATGACAGGAAAGCTCTTTCACAGAAGTAAGACCTCCCATTAAACTGCCATTTACTGCATCGTAATGTACACAAAGGAGTAAAGCTGTTATAAGACGCTAAGCAGAAAGCTGTATCACTTGCTTCTTATGGGATTTGTTGAAATAAAAGACACCCTCTTCACATATTTCCTTGTTTGAAGATGACGTACTGTATAATGGAGTTGTGAAGGGGTGGGTCTGCTCTGTGTAAGGGATGTGAGCTGTCTACTGCCTACATAGGGAGCTGCTTACATAGACAGCATTCTAACTGTAATCGAACCTCACATGTGACCGATTTGAAACACTACAAATGCAGCAACTACACAAATAGCAACGCAAGAGACTCAACATGTTAAAAGGTTGCTAAGCTAATGCTATGATTCACCAATAAGCATAAAAGCACACATATTTTGATTAAAACAATTAATGTTTAATCACACTGCATATTTTTTTTACCTTTACTTATATTGCGCTTCATACAATACAGATTGTCAAAAGCTTTACAGTGTTAAACAGGAAAATAAAGCAAACAAAATTCAATTCTGCTGTTTTAATATACAATCTAATTTTATTATCCAATATGTATATTTTTTATATAATACATTATTATTTTTATACTTTTTACTAAATTAAATATGTTTATATATAATCAACATTTCTCTCGCAACTTGAATACATTTTTCAGGAAGTTTGTTGCCTTCACTAATGCATGCAATACCTTAAAATATGACTAAAACAAGGTGTCTTAGGTGTCTTATATATTAATTGTGTTCATCCCTCAAATTGATTAGGTTCATTGAACATTTAACTTTATTTAAAGGAACACTCCACTATTTTTGAAAATAGGCTCATTCTCCAACTCCCCTAGAGTTAAACAGTGATATTACGTGTTCGATCAATTCAGCGATCTCCGGGTCTGGCGGTAGCCCTTTTAGCTGTAGCTTCTAACCGTTAGCATCTCGCTCAAAAATGATCAAAGAGTTTCTATATTTTTCCTTTTTAAAACTGGACTCTTCTGTAGTTAGATCGTGTACTAAGACCGACGGAAAAAGAAAAGTTGCGATTTTCTAGGCCGATATGGCTAGGAACTATACTCTCATCATAAGCACTTTATTTTAAGGTCCAGTTCTCACTATTAACTAATTATTAACTACGACTTCTGCCTCAATAAAGTCCTAATTGCTGCTTATTAATAGTTAATAAAGTAGTTGTTAAGTTTAGGTAGGGGGTAGGATTAAGGATGTAGAATATGGTCATGCAGAATATGTGCTTTATAAGTAAACCCCCGATGTGCTATGCATGCTTGCTTATAAACAACTAGTTAAAAGTGAGAACTGGTCCCTATACTAAAGTGTTTTTTTTGCAAACTTTCATTTAGCCTGTCTCTATTCTGTTATACTGGAACTAAGTTTCTCTATATCCGGTTATGAACACTGAAAATTATGCATGCAATGTTGCCTTAAATATAGATATCTTAGCATAATTAAGTTTCATGCTGTTTTAGGCAGCTCGCATGGTTTTGAATCAGAGCAAATTCGTTATTTTGTGAATTATACAACTGCATGAAATATTGACTTGATTCAAGGTTAATTTATTAAGAAGAAAAATAACATAAAATCAGTTCCCTGAATCAATGGTCAATTATACAGTTTAGCGGTGCAAAATGCCATGACTGACCAATCGGAATCAAGTATTCCAGCAAGCCATGTAATAAGGATAGGCATGCAGGTTTTAGTTGCAGGCCGTAGGTTACGCAAAGTTACCACTACAAGAGAGTGTAGCGATGTGCAGGGGGCATCAAAGAAGTAGCTCACTGCTAATTTCCAGTAGTAAACCATTACACTCATCTGTTTCTCAGAAAGACAATCACAATAACATTCCTTATCGCAGCCAGCTGTGCTAAGAATGGCTCATGTCATTCTGTGGCTCTTCTTCTTTTTAAAATTAGTAGGGGTAAATGGAAAAACATGCAAAACTAAAAAATAAATAAATAAATAACTACAAATTTAAAAAAAATCTAGAGCTCTTTCTTCCCATTTTAAGTGTAAACAACCACACATTAGTAGTAGTAGGGTGGTTTCCCCTTATTGAAGTGTTCTACGATGCATACAAGTGAAGCCTGTTGTTAAAAAAGTGGCCAGCACAACAACAAAAAAGGGGCCGGTGCACTTCCTGTCTGTTGCATACACAGTATGAAACGGCTCCCTCCAGCAGCACTGCTGCAGCTAAGAACCCCAGCTGTTTGAACCAGGCATGCCTTGACGTCAGCTGGTCGCCAGGCAACCGTCAACCACAGGGGTGTTACATTTTCCATTGCTCGTAGCCTTCAGATCCTCCAGTGTATCATGCTACAGCACTTGTATGCTCACAGTTGGGGTGATAGAATCAACCTCACACAAAAACTGTTTGTGCTGGCTCGCACGCCGCTGCAGGAGTGTAAGAGTTCGGAGCAAAGCTATGCTAAGACTGAACAAATACACAGGGCTTGTTTTGTCATTCTATATCTGGTTGCTGAACATTTATACTTTATTTGAACAATGCACACTTTTACTACATTTAGTTTTTGGCTTAAAAAGACTTTTTGGACTTTCTGGCTCAACCATTGGTGCAAGTTTGGGGCAGGACTACCTGTTAGTTAGACTAATGAATGATGGGGGCGGGATGAAAGTATTTCCTAAACCTGTTTTAAATATTACTGTTTTTTTTCACTGGAGAAAGCAAAGTTATGGATAGAGGACTCATACAGTATTTTATCTGGAAGCAATGTTTTGAATTTAAAAACGAGTTGATGGTTTTGTTTCTTACAGACATGCAGTTTTTTTTTTACTTCACAAGACATTAATTTGATGGAGTCATGTGGGTTACTTGTGGATTATTCTGATGGTTTTTATAAGCTGTTTGGACTCTCATTCTGATAACACCAATTCACTGCAAACACACATTTGTACTGGCTCCCTTTTAGTTTATAATGCTCACTTTTTACTATCCAATCAATTCATGATCTCTAAAGTGGTGACTTATTTGGTATAATTAAATAATTTAATGCTGTCCATGATATTGCTCTAAGAGCGACAATATTTCCCAACAATAAACAGCCTGTGAGTGTGTTCATTCAGTTTGCACAATTTTTTTTTTACATGAACATGTGTGCTACACACACTATCTCTAGAAAGCTGTCCGCCCACTTGCTGTAGCCTGCAGCCTACAGCGATCCACAGGCCTAGACATGCTTCATCATACCTTATTCAAATTCTCACATAAATTTTCAAACCTGTTGGGCTTATATTAGAGTTAAAACAACCATTAATATGCCAGAGCTTATTAAACTGCCAATCATTTTAATGTAATGTAACATAATTTCAATATTGACCTAATACAGTCAACATCAAGGCCTACATAAGCAGAACAAATAGAGCATTATTTTTTTTACTTTACATACCGAAGATGTGTCGTGCAATTAGATAAAATAACTTCTAAAAATATTCCTGTTTTTTTTTTTGATTTTTTTTTTACAATAAAGCTGTGGTTTTTAAAAGGTTTTAATTCAAGACCCAGATTTTACACTGGACATCAAGTGGTACAACACTCAAATAATATTGTTATTTACACTAATATTATTGTTGTTGTTGTTGTTTCATTTCTGTTTTTATATTATATTGTGTAGGGGGAATGATTTTTGTATTTTCTTTTTCCTTTTAGAATCTGATTAATCCTATTTATTTTACTACCCAAATCATATGATTATATGATTAGTTGCATTTTATTTTATTATATTTTATATATTATATTGTATGTAGAGTTAGGTTTTTATATTATATTGTGTGGGGCGAAAGAATGTTAATAGAAGTTAATTATTCCTATTTATTTTGCTATCCTAACTATACATGATTATATGGTTAGTTATTTGCATTTAACATTGTTTTTTCAGCTTCTGTTCCTATTAGAACAGACCTGCAACATTCCAGATAAGAACTACTGATTGTAACACAACTTGTCTGGATCATGCAATAAAATGCAGCTCGGCATTGTGGTAAATAAACAAAAAGTGACAAAGTCTGCACGTCTTTGTGCATTTATATTGCACAAAGACGTGCAATATAAATGCTCACAGCTTTGCTCACAGCAGGCTTGGTTAGGCTACACTTGCTGTTGGGTTTGCTAGAGCAAGTAACCACAAGCCTCTGTGCAGAGACAGACAAACACACAGACAAGGGTTCTTCCCTCATCTGATTGACACAGGAAAAGGAGACACCAGATCAGGGGAGTTACTGAGCATGCAGAAAAGTGAACCACACCTCTTGGACAGTGTTATCTTGCATATCTGATCGTCTTTATTAAAAGAACTTGCCGCATTAACAACAACAGTGCATTGCAAGTGTGTCAAAGCAACAGGAAGAACATTTTTAAAGATACACAACGATAATTATTCTTAATAGTGGAGCAAAGCAGAGCAAATGGTTCATTTTTACACACTTAACAACCAGTCCAGGTGCATTCCCTAAACACATCCTGGCGACACACCTTTAACCTGGTCGCAAGCAGGAAGTGCAGGGAAAATTTAATCTTGAGAAACTCATCTGTGGTATAGTTTCACTTTCTGTGCTATTCGAAAACATTTGGAGATCCAAAAAATGTATGAGTTTGCAGTCTCAGTGAAGTGAAAATGTGCAACAGCTGTCAAAGGAACCGTGCTTGAGGGATCCCCTCTGCTGAGCACATGGGACGTAATTAGCAGTACTAAACCACAACACACCGCCATTAGCGCTTAAAAGGCAAGCCCACTGGAAACTTTTCTGGGTCACATGTTTGACCGAAAGCACTGATAACAAGTTTGTGGTTTTTAATCACCATTAAATTTTCCGAAGGGCTGGTGCTGCTCACGAAACAGAAACCATGCTGCAAGTGTTTGTAGAGTAAAATGAACACAGATATGTTTATTGCTCATGAATTTCACCCCAGACTGTGTTACTGTGTGTGGTGAGAGGCTAAGCAGAACCATGAAATGTGAGATAAACCTGTTTTGGAAGAAAGAATGAGATCATTGAAAGCATCTGTTTATTGATTTTTAGTTATAACCCTTTGAAAAGCGTCCTTGTGATACTCTTGTGATCCCTCAGAGCCTGGAAACAACCGAGTGAATAAAAAACTGAAATGACCACAGAATATTTCAACAGTAAGTACACAACATGAGCCAAAGGGCTTTCCTACAAGGCTAGCTTAAGAGAAGAAAGCCAAGCCACAGATATTTCTTGTGTATATATCAATATATATATATACTATATTATATAATATATACATACGCACGCAATATATAATATATTTATATATAGATTATATTTGTGTGTGAACATATGCTAGGGATGTTCAACTTATTTTATTTTATTTACTGACTTTTTGCCTTTACTACACGGGGCAATTTAAAAGCAACAGGAAAGTACAGAGAGAGTGAACAGTACTAGAATATGACCTTGGACCGACTTGAACCCGAGTCCATCTGTCACGGCACAGTCGACTAATCCTTTGTAAGGAAACCCACTTGTATTATTATCTTTATTATCCTGGTTTCAAGTTCAACTGTCGCCGATCAGACACATTTCACATACAACATTGTTGTGTTCAAAAACGGCTACATAGAGCAAACTAGAATAGAGTGCAACGTTCTTAAAAAGTTTTTTTAAATAAAACAATTTTTAACCTTACAGACTGTCATAAAAATGCAGAATTGCCCTTGTGGGCAGCACTTCGACATATAGCACATACAGTGGGTACGGAAAGTATTCAGACCCCTTTAAATTTTTCACTCTTTGTTATATTGCAGCCATTTGCTAAAATTATTTAAGTTAAATTTTTTTCCTCATTAATGTACACACAGCACCCCATATTGACAGAAAAACACAGAATTGTTGACATTTTTGCAGATATATTAAAAAAGAAAAACTGAAATATCACATGGTCCTAATTATTCAGACCCTTTGCTGTGACACTCATATATTTAACTCAGGTGCTGTCCATTTCTTCTGATCATCCTTGAGATGGTTCTACACCTTCATTTGAGTCCAGCTGTGTTTGATTATACTGATTGGACTTGATTAGGAAAGCCACACACCTGTCTATATAAGACCTTACAGCTCACAGTGCATGTCAGAGCAAATGAGAATCATGAGGTCAAAGGAACTGCCTGAAGAGCTCAGAGACAGAATTGTGGCAAGCACAGATCTGGCCAAGGTTACAAAAAAAAAAAATTCTGCTGCACTTAAGGTTCCAAAGAGCACAGTGGCCTCCATTCCTTAATCGGAAGACGTTTGGGATGACCAGAACCATTCCTAGAGCTGGCCGTCCGGCCAAACTGAGCTATGGGGGGAGAAGAGCCTTGGTGAGAGAGTTAAAGAAGAACCCAAAGATCCCTGTGGCTGAGCTCCAGAGATGCAGTGGGAGAATGGGAGATGGGAGAAAGTTGTAGAAAGTCAACCATCACTGCAGCCCTTCACCAGTCGGGGCTTTATGGCAGAGTGCCCGACGGAAGCCTCTCCTCAGTGCTAGACACATGAAAGCCCGCATGGAGGATTCCAAGATGGTGAGAAATAAGATTCTATGTGCGGGGGGACGGGCTCGGATGAGGCCAATATAGAACTTTTGGCTTAATTCTAAGCGGTATGTGTGGAGAAAACGAGGCACTGCTCATCACCTGTCCAATACAGTCCCAACATTGAAGCATGTTGGTGGCAGCATCATACTGTGGGGGTGTTTATTAGCTGTAGGGACAGGACGACTGGTTGCAATCGCGGGAAAGATGAATGCGGCCAAGCACAAGGATATCCTGGACGAAAACCTTATCCAGAGTGCTCAAGACCTCAGACTGAGCCGAAGGTTTACCTTCCAACAAGACAATGACCCTAAGCACACAGCTAAAATAACGAAGGAGTGGCTTCACAACAACTCTGTGACTGTTCTTGAATGGCCCAGCCAGAGCCCTGACTTAAACCCAATTGAGCATCTCTGGAGAGACCTAAAAATGGCTTGTCCACCAACGTTTACCATCCAACCTGACAAAACTGGAGAGGATCTGCAAGGAGGAATGGCAGAGGATCCCCCAAATCCAGGTGTGAAAAAAAACTTGTTGCATCTTTCCCAAAAAGACTCAGGGCTGTATTAGATCAAAAGGGTGCTTCTACTAAATACTGAGCAAAGGGTCTGAATACTTAGGACCATGTGATATTTCAGTTTTTCTTTTTTAATAAATCTGCAAAAATGTCAACAATTCTGTGTTTATTCTGTCAATATGGGGTGCTGTGTGTTACATTAATGAGGAAAAAAAAATTAAATTAAATGATTTTAGAAAATGGCTGCAATATAACAAAGAGTGAAAAATTTAAGGGGGTCTGAATACTTTCCGTACCCACTGTATATCTCGGGCAACACGAGTTGCGAGTCTTGGCTTTTCTTGGTCTTGTTCCCACCATGCAAATTAAAGCGCCCGTGCCACTAAAATGTCAAAACCAACAAACAAAAAACTAGAATTCTTTTTAGCATCATTGCTGACATGCTAATCGACTAGTCACTTTTGAGAAAGCTAATTAAAATAACGTTTTTCACAAATACTTGTCATGCACCTTTTTTAGTTAACGGTCATTAACTAGTATACGTTATTCAGACCAGTAAAGTGAGCATTAGATAGCTCCCTTTAACTGACTGTTCCCTGAATCCCAACAACATGCGGCTCTGATAGTACATTCTGCCCTCCAAAACCAAAGCCATTCCATTTTAAATGCACATGTCCGGGAACAGCAAAGATTACATCGCAGAAGTTCAAGGCTATCAAGTGATCTCACCCTTGTGATCACTGTGAATAGTTAAACAATCTTGAGTGCTTTCATTCCTCCAGATGGTACAATAGGATGTTTGCTCTCCTCCACTGTGTTTATAAGGAATAGACGTCACATAAAGTGCCCTGCGGGGTAGAGCCTGTGTGGCAAGCAGAGCCACATTATTCTACAACTTAGTGTGAGGCTGGAGGACTGTGTGACATCCATGTCTAAACAATGAGCTTCTCTGTAACAGCATGCTAGCCGCAGGGTCTCTTGATGCGCCTGCAAGCACAACATGCCTAAATAGTCGGGCCCACACATTCTCATGAAGGCAAACATCGCAGAGACAAGCGTAACCCCCTAGAAAGTGCGTCACAAGTGTCACTTGTGCAGCATATGATTGTATATGCTTGCGGTATAAGATTAATTCTATAAAACTGCTAATGCTGTTGACTATGAGGTCTCCATGTTTCATTTACTTGTAACGAATGTTTTTGTTTGAAAAGCTAATAAAACACATAACATACAACTAAAGTGTTAATGTAACCACTTCATGACAAATCATGAGTATGAACCCATGGAAAAGTTGCTGTCGCTAACTTTATACACCGCTGTTGTTTCTCTGTTGTTCACTCTCCTTTTGTACTTTGTTTAAAGGGCGCCCAACTAAAGTCAGAGAAAAAAGTCCATCTGACAGCAGGACACAGAAGTACCTTTGTATGTGAGAATGTCAACAGTTACTCAGGGTGAATACAGACGAGCCCTGAGCAGGAGAGCGTAAGGACAGTGTGAATGCAATGGAGGAAGTCGAGAATACATAACTTGTGGGACTGACCGGTACATGTATAAGCACTTCTAAGGTAAAACCTACACCCCTGAAAGTAGTTCTGCCAAACAGAGAAACTGAAGACATCTAAAAAGCATTTGTGTTTGAGAGCAACAACATCAAATTTCGTAAGCATTCCTGTAGCTCAAACAGTGAAGCATGGCTCTACCAATACCCAGGTCATGGGTTCGATTCCTAGGAAATGGATGAGCTGATAATACATATACCTTGGCTGTAATGTAAGTCACTTTCGATTACTGTGTCTGTGAAATTCATAAATGTAAGCTACATTTGCTAGAAACCCTTCAAACCACTGTGTCTTACACAATCAGAGTGATTGAATTAAAATAAGGACAGGTTGTCGGAGTTGTGGCACAGAAGGTAGGGCGTTGCACCAGACATATGTGATCAATTAGGGTTAGGGTTGGGTAAACCCGGTGCCATATACCTATGTAACCGGTATGTACTAGAACCGAATCAGAACGCAGATTTCGGTGCCTCATTTCGGTGCCACTTAAATGCTTGAACGATTGATTGAAATATTTGTTCTCTGGTTCTCCGAAACGGATGTAAGGATCACGGCATCGCACGTGAAAAATAATTTACCGACTGAGAAAATTCACGAACGCAAGTCGGAAAGCTCTAATAATACAAATCCAACACATCTTTGTAGTAACGTGAGTGTGCATGTTGTTTTCACATTCCGACTTAAAAACACAACTCGGGAAATGAGAGCATCCGAGGAGCGCGTGAATGCAGCAATTACACTTGCTCTGATGGCAGCAGGTAGATACCGATAGCTAGCTAACGCTAAACCTCTAAATTAAAAATGCCCTAAAGCTAAACTTGCCTTGTATATGGACTTGCAATGAGGCATTCTAAACCTGTTGTCCAACAAAAGAGAACACTATAAAGTTTTTACTCCACAACTGCTTCCTTTTGTGATCTGATGTGGCTTCTTGTCACAGAATGAGGCAGAAAGTATGTTAGAATACTGTAAAAGAATATGGTAAAAAGGCTATGTCAATAGCAATGATGATAATATATAATTTGATGTGAAAATACAAAGATGGCGAATAAACCACAGATAAAAGACTTGACAGTCACAAGTCGGTGTTTATTGTCTTTGTTTTATCATTCAAAACGTTTATATCTTCTCTTTACTCAGTTACAATGATAGCAATGCCTTTGTCCATTTTAGGGATTTCCTGAGTTCTATTCCTTCTGTGATGCACATGTGGAGTTTCTGCGCATGGGCGCCCTCTGGCGTCCAGTATGAATGAAACAGACATTAAATGTGTTTATAGTGCTCAATAATGGCCAATCCATCCTATTTTGGGTAATTATTTTATTTTTTTAAGTATCGGTTCAGACACCGTTTAGGCACCGGTACCATTTTAAAAGTATCGATTTGTTACCGGTATCGAAAAAAAAAAAAAAAAAAAATAACACCAATCGTTCATGTGAAACCTGGTTCAAGGCCGGTATGTCTGGCTTCCTGTACACTCCCAGAAAAAAATTGCAAAAATTGTACCTTGGGAAAGTACCCTTAAAAGGACAACTTTTACCTTATTTTCCCCCTTAAAAAAGCATAGTAGAACTTTTAGAGAACTTATTACTACTCTAAGGTGCTAAGATGCACCTTTTAGGGGTAAACAAAATACAAAGTTGTCCCTTAAGAGTACTGTCCCAATGACAAGCTGCTGTACCATTAAAGGTGCAATATTTGCACATTTCTTTTCTGACACGGTATTTTCCTGTCAATTATCCACTGTCCTATCTACAAAAGCCAATAAATTAAGTATAAAAGAGAACAGCGTATAACAGGTGGTCTTACCGCTTTCTGTTGTGTCTGCAGGAAGGCTGGGGACCGCTCTGTGTCGCTGGAAATATCATCCTCTGATTCCTCCCAGGAAGAGGAGAATCCCGTTGACGAGGCAGAAGAAGAAGATAGCTTCCTCATGGCTCTGTAAGGTTGAGGACTAACCTGGGGCTCCTTGCCCTCCCCACTGACCTCCATGCCGTGGTCCGTAATAATGACAGCGGGGATGGAGCCCACCTCTGGACTGACCCCGTCGGGCTCTACCTGGTTTTTTTTTGGCTCAACTTCCGCCTTTGTCAAACATGTCTCAGTCCAAGATGCTGAGCACTTATTGGCCTCTGGTGAAGTCCTGGACTGATTGTAAGTAGGGCTGTCAGCTTTGCTCTTAGTTCGTGCTGATGTGCTTTCAAGTGGGCAGCCCTCTTCTGTATTTGGGTCAGCCCTGTCCTTCTCTTCACCGCTGACCTGCAGCCCCTCCTCCATGCCAGAGAAGCGCTTTCCATTTTGCAGTTCTTTGGGGATCCCCATTGAGTGATCCTTGTACTGCGTCACAAGTGTTTCCTCTGGGTTTAAGGAGAGATTGGCAAGTTGGACAGGGACAGAATTCAGGGGAGTTTTCCTAGAAATCCGTGGGCTTCGTTTCGCCGATATTTGGGCCTCAAACAGGTCCACCTTCTTGTTCACCTCCACGTTCTGCAGTTCCTTGTGGCGCTCAAGTTGCTGAGCGGCACGGCGTTCTTCATTCTCCTGTTCGTCCTCCAGGCCGGACCCGCTTAGTCTTCGCACACGACTTCCCACATGCACACCCAGCGATTCCGGCAGTCGACATGGTGAATGTGCCCTTTGACAACTGGAACCGGTACCTGTTGGGAAGACGAAGGTTTTTCCTGCTGACCCAGGGCTCAGGCTGCCAGGGCTATAGGGACCTCCACTGCCCCCAAGCACTGGGTTAAATGTAGAATGACTGGGCACTGAGAGCACAGGCCTTCCTGTCCGTGGGCTGCTCTTATTGGTCAGGTTGTTGGGGTTCATCATTATCAGGCTGTTCAGAGCATAAGCTGCCATAGTGGCAGACTGACTCTGTCCGTTTTTGCTCCCATTTAGGTCTACTCATCC
Organism: Sinocyclocheilus anophthalmus; assembly: GCA_018155175.1. Lineage (NCBI taxonomy): Eukaryota > Metazoa > Chordata > Actinopteri > Cypriniformes > Cyprinidae > Sinocyclocheilus > Sinocyclocheilus anophthalmus. The sequence continues at coordinate 497,957 of JADLZN010006287.1, read as the reverse complement.
AAAGTCCATTGGACTTTTGTGCCAACCATTGTTAATAGGAACCAAGGAAAGTTGACACGTAGAATAGATTACAATCCCAGACTCCTTTCCTCATTCACATGTTATATCCACTACTGGTTTATCCTTTTACAGAGTGCTGAAACAAAGCACAAGAGATGGTTTAAATAGAGAATATCACGTTTTAATAGTTAGCTTACTGTTGTGCAAAACACTGAATGTGATGGCTATGATAACAAGACTGCCTGAATAAATTCAGTAAACGTGAGGGCATTTCAGAAATGCAAAAGTGCCTTATTGTGGTCACTGTCGTCATATTCATTTGCATTAAACACCTACTGAAATACAGACAATAAATTTGTTTTTTTTATTGTTAAATGTAAACGCCTTCTGCTGATCACCAGATATTTTTATAATTGTGTTGGTTTTGATTGCTATCTAGATGTTTCCGTTGGCTTCTGTAGTGAGACACTTCAAGTTTTGCTTGTCCTTCTGACTAATACTAGCTCATTTATTTGTCTGAATAATCTTCACTAAATCACACTGCTTATTCAGTCAGGGGAGTCTACATGTTATGAACCCACAGTTTTAAGTGCGTCAGACAAAATACCTTTTTCCATTTGCAGAAACATACACAGAGCTGATCAGATATAACCTTTCAACATAACATAACCTTTTATGTCTTCGCCTGGAAAAGAGAACGACTAAGGATGTAATACAATTCAACTTCATACAAAATAATAATAACAATAATACATTTCAAATACCATAATGCTTATATCGCATTTAATTTGTCTTGCCAGTCTGTAAATGAAAAGATAATGATGTACATTAATTTTCACAGTACCAGTGTCTTTTTACTAACAGCGATGTTTGTGAGGCCTCAACCCTGCTGATGTTAAGCATCTGAGGATCTTAAGGAAAAACAGTCAGTGAGGTATCCATTAGCTGCTTCCATTTATAGCAAAAGCTACGACATGGGAAAAAGTTTAGTTTAACTGGTGCATTGAAATTTGATTAACTCAAAGGCTGAGGCAAATGATTTCATAATGAACCAGAACAATTTCCTGCAAGTTTTCCAAGTGGGACTAATTCTTTTTGCAGTTGAGGCAAATGATCCAAGGATCAACACACCCAAAGAAAGCAGCAAAATATATCTGTATAGAAACTGTTTAGTTGCAAATATATAATTTTCCTAAACACTCTTGTCAGGATGCTCACCTTCCAGCAACCATATGCGAATTGAAACATCCACCTCTTCAAGATGAATTCGGTTGTTCGATTAAATAGCGATGCCTTTCGTAGAGTCAAGATAAACATCACATGCTTTGACTAAGAAGTCAGGTGGGACGGACACATTGTGCCCTGCATTTTAAATTGAAGGGGAGAGGTCAAAGTTGGAATGCACCTCCTCTCTCGTTACCCAACCACCACCATTTTAAGTGTTTTTTAACGGTCCGTTATTGCTCTAACAATTCAAATGCATCTTGAGGCATCCCACGTCACTGGTGTACCACACTGTTTGTGTTTCACAGCAAGTGTGATGTCTAAAAGCCGTTCATCATCACAGCGGATCATAAAGCAGCAGAGGGTTTATATGAACTAATCTGATACAAGAAACAATTACTCTCCTGAGTCTTTAAAGCATCTCAATAAAAGCCCTTCACTGAACTGCCCACCCTTTGGCATTCACTGAATTTGAATGAGCTGGAAAAGTGCTCACTCTCTTGTGAACTCAGTAGAAGCATTTGCCACATTCTTATTCCAAGAAAAATGATATTCCATTGGGATTATTATGTATAAGAAATACATAAATAATACGAACATAAATGGATAGTGGAGTTCTTTTCAAGGATAAAACTTTATCACAGTTCTTGCAGAGGTCAAACACATTCATATCCATTCACACCTCACACTTAGTGAATATTAGGCAGTTTTTCTACACTTTCATCGTACATTTTTAATCAGTTTTCAGAACAGCGGAACATAAAACATACACTTTCTATTGTCATCACTATTTAAGATGTCTCAACAACCCCTTAAGAAAACGCTTGCATTATTACAGTGTCATAAACTAAACAGAGCTCTGCAACTCTCTCGATTGATTCATATTAATAAAACAATAATTACATGTTTTTCCTGATAGTTGAGTCTGACTGTTTTAGGTCTCCTTTATGCAGATGTTTCTAAAAAGTGAACTTTTACAGCACGTCACACTAAAGTCGGATGCTTACCAACAAGTCTCCTTGTTGCAGACGCTGTTGCTTAAATTGTCGCTGAGGTGCGGATTCGCGAATTCGGGACACGTAGCAGAATAAGAACTAGAGCTGCTCCGCTGCTGTTACATTCCAAGAGTTCTTTCGCCAATTTAAAGCAATGTAACTGTGTTACTGTGTATCACACGAGCTGTTCGACACCTCGCGTCAGAGCCGTATGTTTATTTAATGTACAAAAGGCAGGAAGGAAGTTAAAATGACAGTGAGTCTGAATTCAACGGAACAGGCAGAGCCTCCCTGAGCTCTTTCGCACATTGAGCACAAGGGGAAGAACGAGGCTTGACGTCTAAGACTCCAGCTCAGAAAAGAAGAGCTCCATTAGAGTTATTACTTTATTAACTAGACTGCTGAATATATGGATGCTTGTTTGGTTTCTTGTTTTGTTTACGACTAGTTTACAAATCTACCAACGGTGTGAAGTGGCCCACACTTGACTGACTGTATGTTTATATATATATATGTATATAATTATATATTATATAGATATATATATATATATATATATATTATTATATATATATATATATAATAAAAAAATATAATGAAATAGCAATTTAATAATATGAAGTATTGTATTCCAATACATTATTTTTATATAGATATTCATATGAATAGAGTAGGTCTGTGTGTAGTATCATATTCATATATTCACCGTGAAACAAATAATGCGAACATTCATGTAAAATAAAAATAGTGCTGTTTTACCTAAATTATTGTATTATAATTTATTCATGTATTTTTATTTTCTGTATATTTTTATATGAAATGATGTACCCCACTTTAAAATATTAATATGATATAAAAATAATTAAGTCTGTTCCTATATATGATTAGCAGGTTATAACAAAAGATGCAACCAAAAGATCTATCTTGCTCTCTTTCTCTCTACTTACATTTTCAATATTTGATTCTTAATATAATGTGTAGTCGTTCTCAATCCAGAATATAATTGCATCCTCGCTGTTAAGCATTGTATATTGTAGTTATATGTGCTGATGTTATTAATGAAAGTTAAGTGTTACCTGTAAATTCTTTTAACAACCTGTATTTGTAGTTTGAATGACTCGCCAACTAAGCAGAAGAAGGGTCTTAGTAGCTCAGTGGGAATGTCTTCTCTGATGTATGTTCATGAAAACCATAGGCCTAGACTCTGTCAAAGGTCAGAAAGGAAGAAATGAAGCCAGTTCTTTAACTGACCTGCTAATATATAGCTCACCTACCACAACAATTCCTATTACTGCTCCCAATGTACAGTATGATAACATCACTCTGATTTTCTCTCTTTCTCTCTGATGCACCGATGACCAGCTCCACCGAACAAAGGAAAGTGTGTCATATGCACGAGTAAAGTGGATGGAAAATATAATGCTTCGGTGGACACTCTGATTTGAATGAGACGGGCTTGCAGATAGGTGGTATGAAAATTAATTTTCCATCCTCTATAATTGAGACGGAGTGCATGACCATGTTCAACAATAAGATTCCTTTCTTTAAAGTATAGAGCTGTCTCTGAGATCTTTCGAAGTTTCAGGATACGGGCAACATGTGAGCCCTCAAGCCAACATAATTCATTTCCACCAACATTTCCCTATCAACTGCAGCAGCTATAAAGTCATGACCGTGTAGTCGTAGAGCTCATATATATTAATTTCAAATGAGCTAGAAAGAAATCAGCTATGCCCACATTAAAATAAATAAGCATTAAGACTGAGAAGTTGCACAATGATGGTCTTTCATTAAAACACGTTTGTTAAAATTACTTCATAATATTTGAGTATTGCATTAGTTGTGCAAGTGTGAGAAATGGTCTCTACAAAGCTTTGCATATATCTAAATGTATTATATTGATCCACCATTGCAAATGCTTATTTTCCCACACAAGTTATTGCTTACTTTATGTCAACACACAGTATGTTTGATAAGTTTATGTTTCATTAAGTGTAGTGTCCAGCTTCATCCAGTAAAGCACTTTTTTTCAACATGCAGGCCACAATATAGGCAACACGGAACAGTAGACTAACCTATGGGGGGGGGAAAACTCAGCTTTAATTTAGAGTTTTAACATGTCATTGATTATAGATTAAATTGTCTTCATCAGATTCAGTAAAAAACCGAACAAATGAAAATTCATATTTGTCATCTAATATTTGAGGAAGCTACTCACCACAGAATCATAATATATGACATGTATTCCACCTAGCGGTAAAACACAGTAAATGCAACTATATTTTAATATTTTATTAATAAATGAATAATATAATGAATAGAATAGAACAGAATAGAATCGAATCGAATCAATAACAGTTGAGTCACTTAAAAAAAAAATCCACACAAAATACCCTGCATTGCAGGATCAGTTATATAGTCTCCTGTCAGGCAGTATAAATATTTATTTATTGATTAGCATATTTTTGTTAGATTCAGACACATGCTTTTCAGTTTCTGTGAATTATGTTGGGCCAATACAATAATCGCCTCGGTTCGTAATGGTTTTGGGCCAACCGAAGGGATTTTGAACCACTAGATGGCAGTAAAGGACCAAGTATGGGCATTATGTTGTTTTGAAATTGAATTATGCGTAAATTCAGCAATATAATTTGTTAAAAACTGCAGTAGTAATCGGTTTAATTCTGGTGACGCAACTGCTCATGAATAACTAATAATAAACAATCAAAATAGTGATCGCATCAGACAGACCAAATTAATCACTTTTGTATTATTACAATTAATTTGGTAAAACATTGTTATTGAGGCGCATCACTAGTTTTCTATCGCATAATATAACGGGTAAAATGTCCTTTGTTCTGAGTATTTTATGTAGAATGTTTGTCAGCACTTTCGTTGAGTGAAGAAGAAAAGAACCAATAAAATCGCAGATAAAGTTTCTAAGCACCGCCTTCTTGTGGCGACGCATCTACTGAGTAACCAATTGCAGCCGACTGGAGGAGGAGCCAAACAGCTCTGTCAAGCACACTTGAGAAGGGTAAACAGCTCTCACCTCATGGACGCAGATCCAGCGCACAAAGAGAGCTGGACAGTGAGCACAGCCATATATTTGCCTATTCTGGGGGTAAGTACCCATAAATCTAATTTCTTGGGATGAATAAACTTACATTAAGGTATATTACTAATTGATTGATCATCTGGAATGAAAAGAGCGCGGATTGTTTTTAAGCAACGTGTACTTCAGTACAGTGGCATGCACAGAGACCTCCGGAGGGGCAGGGCAAAACTCACGTGTCGTTTGTTGCATGCGTCCTATCACGCGTTGATCTGAATTCGAATAATATTTTCTATGTATATAATATTTCTGTACATATAGATTGGTGAGGTTACACGTGCGTTGTGCATGTGTTTTGATTCTGTCCACGTGGTCATGGGAACATTTATATATTGGCCTTTTAAAATTCCTTTAACTAAACAACTCTGCAGTAATATTGTGTAATCTATTAATTACGCTGTTCATTGGTATGCAAAACTCTGTCAAAGCACGAGATCTGTTTACACTACACATTTCCCTTCCTGTTTAAATGCTCTAGGATTGCAGGTGATATTTTGTGCTGGAATTCATGCAAAACAGTAAGCGTTGGCACAAACAAGTTGAGATATGACATGCATGATTTTTTTTTTTATCTTAATCAGTATTTTGTCTTGTTTCCAGGGAATATATCTAAACGTCTTCACATTTGACTGAGAGGCAAGATGATATTCTGAATTAAGTTAGCTTTTTTTACCCCCCTTTATTTTTTTGTTTTGTTGGGCCAAAACTAATTGAAGAATAATCATAGTTCTAAAAAGAAAAATGCTCACAACTACAAAAAAACTATTTGCCAATTAATAAAAGATAAGTGTATATCAAAAAATATTTTCTGAAAGGTTAAAAAAGTCTCACATAAATTTGCTTCTTAAGTACAATTGTCTAATTTGAAGTATGTTTAGATATTTTTAAAGGAAAACAAAACCACGATACTGACTAAAATAAATGGTTTTTATGCAGGCCATTCTGTGCAGTTTATGCAAAGCAAGCTCAGAGATGTGTTAATGCGTTAACTAAATGAAATAAAGGCAGCTGTTGTTGAGATCACCTCTTTGTAAAACCCATAGCCTTAAAGGGGTGGTTGATCGCGATTTCACTTTTTTAACGTTAGTTAGTGTGTAATGTTGCTGTTTGAGCATAAACAATATCTGCAAAGTTGCAGCGCTGAAATTTTAATGCAAACGGAGATAACGTCTTTTAAAATTCTGGCAGTTTAATGCCTACAATAACGACTGGTAAGGGACTACAACGAGCTTCTTCCCAGGTCCGTTACGTCACAAACCCAGTAAACACGCCTCCAGGCACACGCAGCAAGGGGGCGAGGCCAGATGCGTGCTTTAGAGAGAGGAAGAGGAAAACTAGAGTGCATGTAAAAAATCTAGTGATATTGAAGCCGATCTGTCTTAGAACGATTCTAATGGACTCACAAGATTCCAACAACCAATTGTCTTGAAGCAGCCCGGTTTCTTAATACTGTTCCTCGTGTACGCGTTGCTCTGATATCTCTCTCTCCTCTCTCTCTTCTGCTCTCTCGCTGCTCTCCATTCAGATCGTCAGATCAGGCTCAAACAAAAACTGTTCCATTTATAAACTTATTTTCACATAGCTATGAGAAGAGTTATACATGGACGCGCGTATGGTTGCTGTGCTGTATTAAAGCTTTAATCAGAATAAACCCATATATTAAAAGCTAACAGAAGCAGTAGCATTTACAAACAACAGCATATCTAAAAGTATGAGACAACAACAAACAAACATACCATTAAGAGCAGTGCTTACACAGGTTCTGCGCGATCCTCTTCAACAATACCCTCTGCTTCTCAATCGGCTCAAACTGATAAGCGATATTAAAAACGTCATTGTTTACAATACAACCGGAGCACATTCTGAGCTGAGGGGGGGACGTTTAGACACACACTAGCAGTTTAGCCAATCACAACACACTGAGCAGATGAACAATCTCAGACCATAGCATGATTTCTGGGGACGGGGGGGGGGAGGGGCTTCATAAAAAACAGGAAAATAACGAGGCGTTTGGTTAGCAGAAGGGGACAGATCGGTGGCTTGTGGACAAAGGTAATTATGTGAACAATAAGGAGTTTTTTGAAAAAACGAAGCCCCAACGAACACATGTTAGACTGCACCCCATAAACACAATCAAGCCTAGAAAAAACCCAGTTCAACCAACATGTAAGCCAAATCTTTGTTTATCAGGTTTTTGCCAGAGCTGCTGGATGACTAAAACGTCAGCCCCGGCCTAGAATTGAAACTTAAATCACCCGAATGCAGGCACAAATTAATGTAGCTTGTTTCTGTTTGCATTAGGCTTCACTGCAATGCACTAATGGCAACAAGGCAGGCCAGGGCGGCAATTAAAATTATAAAAAGACTTGCTTAGTGAATAATTTATTGCTTAGTTATTTAAATAATTTATATACATTTAATGCAGTTTTATAATATGTTTAATTAGTGAATTTTAGTATGTATTATTATATTTGATTATTGATGTATTTATAGATATAATGAATTTAAATATTTATGAACGATTGTCCGTTATGATTGTGTCAACAATCCTGTTAACATATTATTAACTAGGAACCATGTGCCACAGTGTTTAGGTGTTACTCACACAACCTGACCACAGCCATACAAACAGAAAAAAAATGGGTGTTTCCCCTAACGAACTGTCTGATTGGCTGTGATTTGCATGTGTTGTTTAGGTTCACTTATACTAGCATGGCCTCTTGGTGATTTCCTGCCACATGTCCTGCATCTCGAAGCATATTTCAACCTGTCATCACTCATGTTCCGCTTCTATATGACATAACAGCTGTGATTACCTTGCCATAGAAGAGGGTGTGCTAAAATGCCTGCCATTTGTTGCTTTTAGTTATCTGTCTTTGACACCTCGGTGTGTGATGTATTAAGAGGCCTGTCCTGTTTTGTGGAGGAGCAGCCATTGTTTTGGCTGTGAAGGAAATGAGAGGGCGTTGAAAGTTGAGAGATATGAGATGGCCTAAGATTATCTGACACTTTCTTTGTAGAACTTTATGCATAGTCATTAATATCATACACAGATATTTTTCATTGATTTCAAGCATCACATTTGCAAAGGTTTTGCATTTAATGTGTTAAATATTCCTACATCTCACTGACCACCCCCCTGGAGTGTTCCTGAAAATACACATTCCATAGAAGCCTGTAGCACTGGTGAATTGACCTCTGTGAGCCTTTCCAGTAAGTTAAAAGATTTGAGTGGTGTGAAATTAATCGCCTGTTGGATTGTATTTTTTTATGTTTGTGTGTCTGTGAGTTGTTTGCTTTACAAAAATTATTAGGCTAAGCTGAAAAATAATTTACTGAATGTGAATAACATAAAGTGTGCACAACAAAGGTCAATTGTTGCATTTCTGCAGCATCATTGCAATGGGGTGCGTCGTGATCTATTGTGAAGAATGTCGAAAAAGCCTGAAACGGAAGAGAAGAAACTGAATAAAGTTATTTTTGCGGACAAAAAGTATTCTTGTAGCTTCATACAATTAAGGTTGAACCATTAATGTCACATGGACCATTTTAAAGGGGGGGGGGGGGGCGATGTTTTTTACTCCGTTCTGTGGCCTTGAATGTGTCAAAAAGCTCTCGGATTTCATCCAAAATATCTTAATTTGTGTTCAGAAGATGAATGAAGATCTTACAGGTTTGGAACGACATGAGGGTGATTAATTAATGACAGAATTTTTGGCTGAACCGTCCCTTTAAAAAAAATAGAAAGTTTACAAATTCCCAAATTTTGAATGGTGTTGTAGTTTGACGCGTATTGAATGTATGTCTGTATATTCAGTTGCCTTAAACCGTGCAATTGTGCCACTGTGGGTCTCTGAAGCTTAGGCGATGTACTCCTTTGTTAAGCAACAGTGCGTTTAGTGTTTGCAGAGTAACTTGTCAGTTTTAAAATGTATAATGTCTCAGGGCAAAAAATAGAAGATATGTCAGCTAGGTGCAAAACTCTCTCAGGTGTAACAGTACTGAATGCTCCAGAGCCAGACTGCTTTTAAAGCGAAAACAGAATACTTCCTTGTTTTCTAGGAGTCTATACTAATGTGGATATTCTGAGGGCCGTGTTTATTTGTGTTGATTTGTGTTTTGTTTGTTTTTCTGTTTTTCTTCGTTCTGCAGAATTATTAGAATTCAAGTATGTGACCTACAATCAGTTACCCCGTCGACCACACTTCCGCACACCCCACCATTCCTGCCCCCCCCCCCTCGCACGTTTTCAAACATGAGGCGCGTGTATATCCTGCCAAGTTGCTCAAGGTCTTTTTGAGAGCTTTTTCCTTGTAGGCAAACCTTTACGTCAGGAAAGAGGCCAAGTTTAAAGCCCTTTATTTACAGGAGAGTCAAGCTCTCATCCATCCCTAAGCTTGTTTGTGTCTGCACTCCGAAGAGTTTACTGGTGCATTTTCCACCTTGCTATGTAAGTAAAGAGCGTTTTATAGTGGTGAGCTGGCATAATACAGAATAATAACCCTTTCATCATGAAGTTTTACAGTGGTGCTTACTAGGAGTGTGCGATGATGACAAAAAATTTATTTAGTAGATAACGATATTGATATTGCCGAGGTTGTCTTTTGATCATTTTGGCAGGTTTAGGACTGCCGTGGACCGCTGACTCCCAAAGCTTTTGATATTCTTCATATTCTGTGCGGTGGTTAGTTTGCAGTGGTAACAGAAATTCCAATAAGTTTAAATGTATGCCTTTTATGGGCATTTGTACCTTGATAAGGCCAATTTTTTTCTAACATAATTAAATGTGTACATTATCTTTTGTATCAAATTCTTAAAGGGGTTATATGACGTTGCTAAAAAGAACATTATTGGTGTAATTGCAATGTGTATGCGGTTAAGGGTTCAAAAAACCTTTTTCCGCATTGAATGACATTCTTGTTTATCACATCAGAACTCCCTCCCCCCCCACACCTGCCTGGATGAAATGCTGTCAGATTTGACAACAGACCATCCTCGTTCTGCAAAGCTGAGGTGTGCTCTGATTGGCCAGCTATCCAGTGTATTGTGATTGGCCGAATACCTCAAGCGTGTGACGGAAATGTTACACCTCTACCATAATGTGATGCCATGCCAGCGACGAGACAAAACCAATGAAACCCATTATAAGCACACCAGAACGTGTTGCATCCAGTGGGAACTAATATGCCTATAATGACTTATCCTGTATTTTAACGTTGCGTTGTGTACGTGATGCGACACATAAAACCATTTCTGCGTTTGTGATCGGAGAAATGACAAAAAAAATACATACGCTACTCTACACTGCTCAAAACTCATGTTTGAATCATCAGTGGCAAATTATTTCAATATAAAAAACTTACTTACAGTCTGAGAGTCAGAACAGACTGTCCTTGAAATAGGGCTGTCACGATTATGAAATTTGGCTGATGATTAATTGTTTAAAATAGTCATGGTTATTGCGATTAATTGTCTGTTTTAGGGCTTTGACGATTATGCCGATTATCATGAGTTATTGTCTGTTTTTATGGCTTTCATTATATAATTGATTAATTTAAGGGTTCAATAAATAATTATGCTATCTTTTAATCTTTTTGAGTTATTATCTTGCAGTGTAAGATTACATAGAGTATATCAAATTCTAAGAATCGGCCAATACCGATCCAACACCAGCACTATTTTTTTCTACACCACTACAGAATATCAATACTGTGTTTGTGGAACTAATGGTCACTCTTTTAAACCCTTTGTTAAACGCAATCCACTAAATACTCACTTCCTCATTACAGAGAAAAACTACATTTGAATAAAATATATAAGCTATGAAATTAAACTAACTAACTGTATAATTTACCAGCAAAAACAATATCTTGGAAATAAAATCTTTCGTGCACATTATACAATTTAAACATGTATATTCTGTTAACTATTTGTATTCTTAAAAAAAAAAAAATCATGAATAGAAGATAGAAATCATGAGAAAAAGAAAAGGCTTCTAATAATCTTTCCGTTTGTGATAATTCCTTCCTTCCTTAAACTAAAGTATTATAATGGGAATATATCATCTTGGAGAGAGAGTTTTACCGTGCTGACTGTCATAACTGAATGTGACCTGCTGTTTGAATGCTGAGCGGAGAATAACAGACAGCTGCAGCAGAAGGAAGATGAGTTTAGTTAACTTATTACACTGATTTTTTTTGTTTACCTATAATAATATATAAATACGGGGATATGAAATATTGAATTGAGATTAATGTTTTAAAATTTTACCCGTTTATAAATCCATTATGAACTGTGTACAAAACAATCGTCAGGACAATGTGATCACTATAGCAAAATTATAGTAGTATTAATACTAAATACCTCTGATTTCATTTTCAATACAATCAAAAAATTAGACGCAAGCTGCATTTGAATGAAACAAGAAAGAGTGTCCGAGCCTCTGTGGTGATACAAGAGACATGCGGCGAATTCCAAACAGAATTGAGCATCCCTATGCCCTACGAAGGGCAGAACCCTTGAAGTGTGTTCTTTGAAGGGTACAGGGCATTACTGTCTCGTATAAGCGTTTGGAACTCCACAAGATCTCCTAACCGAAGATCACATGATCACTAACGGNTGCTGCATAAGCTTGAGGACCCGCACCTTGCTACAGCCTACATCACCACATCGCACCACTTGACAGCATCCACCACGGCACCACAACCCCTCCTGGAGGCACTAACAGCCAAAGAGCCGCCACTGGCTCCTAGCCGTGAGTGGCAGGTGTGTGTTCGTTTGTTCTGCACCTTGACATCGCTCGTCGTTGTCTATTCTACGGACAACAACGCTCGTAAGGGGGGAAATATGTAGCGTCTCGACCGATCTGACACACTAATTTTAATTTGATTTCACAAATCAATTATTCATTAGATTAACAAAACGTCACAGTCCCCTCACTCAATATACTGGATGCCAGGATTTCTGCAAAACACCAGGCCCCCCTGGTCCCCATGGTAACTAATGCTGATATCACTGGTTTTATGACCCCCAGGAATGTGAGAAGGATAGCCCCCTCTTTGTCCCAAGGAAAAGCAGAGTAGAAATGGACTGTTTTCTAGTTAATTCATAGAAAAACCGTTATTTGAATGAACACACATATTTCCTCAGGCCATTGAGTATATTATTGTCATTGTGTTTTTTGTCTTTGATATTCTTAGACTATTTTTGTATGCTTGTGAGGGGACCCATTCCTGATCCTCCCTGTTCACTATATGTAATCTTACCTTGTTTAGTATCTATGAATTTGCCTTCTGATGATTTAAACGAGAGTGTATATTATATGTTGTTACATAGGCAATATATATTAGGGCCCTGAGAATCGTTAAGAATTTCGATTTAAGTCCATTTGCAAATTACCATGCTTAGAGAACAAAGGGGTCGTAACCCTCCAGCAATTGCCACCTCCCGCTCGGAAATTCCATTTTTCTCATTGGACAAGCCCATCTTGAATGGCGGGGATCTTCTCCGACCTTAAAGTCCCTGCTCCAGGGACCCGCCCCAGTCGGTGGGTCGGTCAGAAGCAAAGATGAAGATGTGAGAAAAACGCCTCAGGATACCAAAGCATCTGTGCCAGCCCTTTTCTTCGGCCTAGTCCTTTCCATTCATCAATTGACACTGACTCAAACTGGTTCTTCTCAACGCCTCCAATTCAGCAAAGATCTAGGGGAAGCTTTAAGATTTGCATCAGGAATCTATTTCAGACCGCCGAGACTCGCTAAGTATCAAACTTACTCTTATTACTTGATACATTAAGTATAATTTGTACCTTTTTACAAAGGTGTGTTTGAACCCAGAATCTGACGTATCCCTGAAGGCTATGATCTGTTGAATATACATGCAAAGTGTTCCATAAATCCAGTCTGTATGGCCCCTCTTTCTATCGGAGTTAAACGTTAAACCCTTTTCCATACCAACTGTATGTTGGTGTGGTGTGTGTTATGTGTAGGTTTAACCGGCTTAATGTGTTTATGTGTATGTTAGACTAGTTTAAGTGTTTGTGGTTAATAAAACCTTACTTGTATCACTCTTGATGTGTTCATTGTTTACTGATAACAGGAGTCACTGATCATGCAGATTTACGTTACGAACTTATAGAATTGTACAGTAAGAAGTTTATTTCCTTTAACCAGGAAATTAACGTCTTAGAATTGACAAGACGGTTGACCGAGTGGTCAGCTAAATATCTACATTGGATCTAAAATATTAATAATTAATCATAAATAGTTATGGTTAATTATTCATATTTCCCGATGAGCTGATCCCGCTCCCATTATTATTATTATTATTATGGCTTCATGTTAATGTTAATTTAATGTTTTTGTATATATAAATACTTTCATGAATGTTTTTAATGAATGGATTTTATAATAATACAAATAGCAATGTGTAACATTTTACCATATTTAGGACTTTTATTTGTTCCCCACAAAATGTTGTTTTTCACTAAATGTTTGGATTTCTAAAATTATTGTGCACTGATTTTTTCTAGAGTAACTTTTGCTGCTGAATTATCCTCTAACTTAGTTTATGATAAATTTTTGTCATAGATTTTAAATATACATAGGCCTATATTTTTTCGTATTTGTTTATTTTATTTTTCTTTATAGTGAAGTAGTCTGTATCTAGTAGATTGTTAAATAATGATTATCAGTTCCACACACAGAGTATATAAATTCTACATTTATTTAAATAAGGAAAAAAAACTTCACTGGTATCAGATCGGAATCGGTATCGGCCAATACTGAACCCTAGGTATCGGAATCGGTATCGGAAGCGAAAAAGGCGGATCGGAGCATCCCTAATTAGCAGGGCTCCAGACTGCAACCATATTTTCTGCCTGGCAACTAAATTTTTTGTGCGGTCGCACTGGCGCGACCACCGGGTTGGTCAACTCATAAGCGTGCAAGCACTGTCACCGTTAGTTTTACTTTTCTTTTTGTTTTCATTTTTGAAAAACTTTTTATCTTTGCTGTTTACCTCACGTTATGCTATGGATGCTCTCTTTTTTATTTATTTGATTCCTCATTGTTTGCTGAAAACTTTCTGTAATTTATTAGTCTGTATAGAATACAACATGTGTGGTGTGCCATGCGTTTTATTCGTTTTGTTAATACTACGTAATACAACGTTTTGTAAGCTAGTTTGTCATTGTAGCCTACTGTTTTATTGTTGTTGTGTGTTGTGTTTTAATTAAGAATAACAATGAATCCATCTTTTGTTTTAGTCTTTAAAAAAATTAAAGGTGTGTAGATGCAAGCGAAACAGTGCCAACAAGATCACGAATTCGAAAGTGAAAGCACCCGAAGCCTGGCTTATAACAGCAAAAGAGGAACTCCCATTCACAAAATTCAAATCACAAATCACTTTCGTTTCCATATAACTATAAAATATGATAAAAGTTCATCAGCTTGCATTGATTAATCCCATGTTGTAGCGGGAAAAAAAAAATTATAAATTTTTTTCGACCAAATCATGTGCTCGTGCGACCGACTGAGAAAGTCAGTTTGCAAAAGAGCGACCAGTTGGAAGAATGAGTCTGGAGCCCTGTATAGGATATATAGTGCATGAAAAGCAAACTGGTGCTCTTCTGTTTCTTTTGGTGTATGACTCCCCCCTTGTCTCCTATAAAAAGCACAATAATCAAGTTAGATCAAATAATCGCGATTAGACAGTTATTTAATTATCGCGACAGGCCTACTAGCAAAGTTTGAATTGCCCCACTTTATAGAAACAAACAACCGCTGGTAGTCTACTCTCCCAGGAAACTGTCCTCGTCCTCCATAAAATGTGCTGCACACATATTTGAATATTTGGGTTGAACTGTTCCGGGAACCGTGTTGTAAATACAACTTAACCACTGATTTCTAGTTGTGTCCGCTTTTGGAAGGCCAAACAAAGTAGTTTCACTTTTCACAACGAAACACAAAAAAACGTCTCCCGGACATGATACTACATTTCCTACAGCAATACAGCGAGAATCAAAGTTACGCCTTTCTTTTTTTGCATATATATTTGGGTGGCGTTATGCAAATCTTCCCCCATCGTGACACAGTCATGTGGGGGCGTGTTAGAATGAGCCGTTTTACATAGGCGTGGTTGACTCTCTTACTTCACTCTTTGGATTTGAGACTTTTTGTCTTTGCAACTTTACAGATCTTCTTATGCACCAAGAGCTTGTAACACTCCAACGAGAACGGAAAAATTTAAATCGCATCATCGGACCGCTTAAATGAATCAATAAATTTAACTAGTAAACCAGTCTATGGCTGTTACCAATCAATGAAGTCAGTAGCAACCCAAAAATTTGTGTTTGCAATGCAGGTGTCACAAATCGGCAGCTGAAGTGGCATTTATATGCCCATTTACAGACTGGTTTATCGGGACGTGATGCATTTTACCTGCAGATTACATGCATAAATCATAAATAAAAAAACAAAAAACGTTGAATACTGATATTTGAAGTGATTTTGGGGAAAAATGGAAAATATACTTTAAATGTAAGTCAGTAGGTGGTGGCAAATCACTGCATGAGTGAGTCATTGACTCCTTGAATCATTCATTCAACCGATTCGCTCAAACGGTTGATTGATTCAGTAACGAAACACCACTGTGTGTTGCTCAGAGACACACAACAGTTCTGCTGTGGCTTTGATTGAAACTATTTTTCGTTGACGAACTTGTGTCTAAAATGTAAGTCAATTTATATTAACTTCTTGTTTATTGGACTGTTTTATAAAATCAACATCACATTTGTAATCATACTGATATTTGGAGAAAAAAAACTGTACTCTTTGTATGATATTAACTATATCAGACGATATAAATATAAAATACAAGTCCTAAGGGGGCATATTTGGTATTTGGGAGGAATTTCTAAATAACTTTTAATTGACACGCAGTGCAAGCGTGACTAACTGTTGCTCAAAACGGGGTAGTTTTAACGTACATCTCATTGTATGCTTGCACTCTCTTGTTGTTTTTGTTTGGTTTTTTCTAGGATGCCCGATACTGGTATCGGTATTGGGCCCGATACTGAGCTCTTGTACTCATACTCGTTAAAATGCCCCGATACAAAACACAGATACCACATAGCATGTGATAAGTGCCATATTCAGACAAAAAAAAAACACAGACAACAGAACAACAGAGAGTAGAATGGAGTTTTTAGAGATTAAGGATGTCTATGAAGTATGTGTATGCAATGAATATAAAACATTCAGTATTAATGCCTGTATAGCTGATTTGCGCCAGCTGGTAAGCAAATCACGCTGAGTGGATTGAGCGTGCGGCGGCGCAGATGCGCGAGCTTGTCGAGTGGATATACCTTTCTCACAGACATCACTGAAAGTTTGTAGTTCGGTCGGATATGTCAAAAAGAAGTAAGTAAAACAATGCACAAGCTACTTAATGGTAGGAGGGAGAGAGAGAGCGCGCCTTCTGTTGTGTGATCTTTATTGATGTTTGCTCACTTAGCACGCATCATTTGGATTAAAACTAACTCGTAAAAAAGATAATTTATAGGGGCATTCACAATAAACATAATTTATTTTCAACCTTAAGCATACACGACTTTCTGGCGAAAGTGAAACTAACAGCCTGTGTGAAATGCGCTAGGCTGTACTTGTCCTTCTCATTCTGCATCAGTACAAATACGTGTGCGCGTTGCGTGCGTTTTGCTTGCTTCATGAGTGTTTCTGCATTATATGAGTGGCTTTGGAAAATAAATTGCTGCACGTTTCAGATGATAAAAACGCGACTTCTATTTATGAAAATATCACAGTTAAGAGATTTATAGCGAGTGGTTCCCTGCATTACAGCAAATCGCGTGATTACAGTACAAACCCGCTGCAATGGAGCAGCTCTAACGCTATTAAATTAAAGATAATGTAGGCTACCATAGAGAGAGAAAAAAAAAAAATTAACAGTGAAAGTAACAAAAAACTTGTAAAATACATTTTAATGGCATAATTAAGTGTGACAATAACCGAAAGATATACAGTCAAACCAAAAATTATTCAGAGACCAGATATAATTTTTGATATTTTTTTACTAGTGGGTGTAGGACACTATAGTTCATTTATGTAAAGTGAGGATAGCAAAATAAACTAAACTGTGATATGTTATACACAATAATTCTTCATACAGTGGACTAACCAGTAAAACTGATAACAATTTGGGACCAAAAATTATTCAGACCGAGTCTGGGGAAAAAAAATTGAAGTTCAGATTTGCATGAACCTGGATGAAGCATGCCCAGGAGAATACAGGCTGTCATTAACGCTAAGGGCTGCCCGACAAAGTATTGATAGTTGTGTAAATATTGACAGCTATAATTTTTGGTTTATTGTAATCCATAACATTCCTTTCTATCAAAATTATCTGACATTATCAAGCTGAATTTGTTCTGACACAGTTTAACTCTGAGTTCTTGTCATTTTTTATTACCATTTTCTAAACTATACAATAAACTGTGATATGTGAGAATGTTGAGGTGTCTGAATATACCTTTTCGTTGACTGTATCTAATGATAAATTAAGTTTAACCACTAACATTATACATACTCTTATGTTTCTGTACCCAGTAATTTAAAAAAATTACAAATGCAATGAAAATATTGGTATCGGTCCTCGGTATCGGCAAGTACCAAAAATAAGAGTATCGGTATCAGGCGAGTACTGGAAAAAGTGGTATCGGTGCATCCATAGTTTTTGAATGATGAATGAATGATGCATTTATATAGCGCTTTATTGTGTATTGTTGTACACCCAAAGCGCTTTACAAACATGTGGGGGGGGGGTCTCTCTTCAACCACCTCCAGTGTGCAGCATCCACTTGGATGAATATAAATCGCACACCCCTAGTTTAGACTGAATCGCAAGTTAGCTCCTCATATGCTTATTGTGACTGACTCAGTGTCTGCAGCCACTTTGTAAGACAGTTAGTCATTGACTAAAGGCTTTGACATTTGTCTCATCGTGAAACGTTTAACCTTTGATAGAGCTGCCAAGAACTGTGATAACAGCTGTTTTGTTGATGGCCGATGACACTGGCGTTGATTTAAAGAGACAACATGAGTCACTATTAAATATACAACCATGTACAATGCATTATTATACATATATTATTAATGTTTTTGCTAGCACTCCACACTACATTGCTTTGGTATCTCTGCACCAAACAAGCTTATTTGTTATTAGTGTTGCACAATATACCAGTACTAAAAAGGTGTCACGATACCCTGCTTTCAAAAACGGTGTAATTCCTTATTTTTCTAGTACCGGTACTTTAAGAATGACATGGGTTTAATAAGAGCCACCTCTCTCAGACTGCATGCAATCATGAATTAAGATCTCTTTCACAAGTTATTGTGCTTCAACCGCCAACTACACACACAAATATGTTAATATCCCTGTCTTGGCTTATGTCTTAAGTGAACTTAAACAGCTGAGAAAGAAAACGGGTGTGTATCAAGAAATTGGAATCTGTGCAGCTCTTGAAATGACAGCAGACTATTATTTCAGCTGCTGTCTGTATCTCTATTATTAATCAAACAACAAAAGAAAAAGAGAAAATCACTTACTGATCTGAACTGGACCTTATTTGTAGCTTTAATAAGGATCAGTGTATATTTAATTCATACAGTGAAGACTATGCAGTGCATTACTTTTAACATTTTGATTACTTGATTACTTGATTACTGAGTCCCTCGACTTGAATACTGTTAAATAGACTTGCTATACCTAAAAATAAAATCTATGTTTTTGTTATTAATAACAAAGATAAAACAACAAAAATATAAGAAATAAGTGAAATAAGATTTTGGTCATATTTCCCACCCCTAGCTCATGCCCTTAAATGTAAGCCAGATTAGTGTGATTTATTTTGTGACAAGTGAACCTTTTCACCACCTGAGTTTGACAGGGCAATTGAGGCCAATAATAACCGTCTAATTTGGCTTTATCCTTTTAGCTAACTTACCAATGTTGCAAAGATCTATATTTATCTACCTTTAGATCTCCGCTGTATCATAGATAGATAGGTAGTTGCTGACCGTAGGCCTGTGTGGTGGCACTTGCACATACTGGTCAAGTGAGAGATTTTTATTTTTATTTTTTTTAAATTAATAGATGAAATAAAGAATTATAACGCCCATGTCGTCTTCTTATTCATTACTTTTTCCATCTGTTTTATTCTTATAACATCTCAATAACTCTCTTATGATCACCAAGGCTGTATTTATGTGATCAAAAATACAGTGAAATGTTATTGAAATGTATAATGTTCTTTTTCCTAATATTTTTTTAAAATGTAATGTATTCCTGGGGTTTCAAAGCTTTTTGTGATGCTTAATTTTTTTTCCAATATTTTTTGATGAGTAGAATGTCCAAAAGAAGACATAAATCTTACTGTCATGTTCAATCAATTTTATACACCCTTTCTGAAGAAAATTATTAATTTCTTTCAAAAACAAATTTACTGACTCCAAACTTTTGAACAGTGGTGTCTATTGAATATAACCACAATTTATTGGAAATGCACCATGGTAATACAGTGTTTTGTTTCATGTCACCAATTATATGACTATATAAACATGACTATAGTGTTCATGCTTGTTAATCATTCAGTAGCATGGCTATAGTACTTTTGTTTTTCTTTTATTCTTATTTTTTCTATGCATGTATGGTAGATTTCAACTGTCGTTGTTTTCTGAAACACAGTAATACATGGTAGTACCATAATATTCTTTGAAATGCCTCAGAGTACCATGTAAATATCATGGTACTGTATGTCATTATGGTTATCATTCAGTACAATGGTATACAGTATATCAAAGTACCATGGTATTACCAGCTGATTGTACCATAGTAACAGTAAATGTTATACTTGTGAGTTTTTTGGAACTACGTACAATTAGTGTGACTGTTTTCCACCACAATTTTTGGCTTAAAAACGGTTGAGGATGAGGCTATTGAATCACTTGCCTTTCTCCTGTACAGTAGGTGTAAAGAGAAACCATCATGGCAGGCGACATGTTGTTGCTGATGAGAGGCCTAGCCAGGCTCAGCCAGGCCGTGATTGAGACCCAGGCAGGCTCTCTGCGTAGTAGTGGGTTCCAAGCTGTAAGCCAGAGCATGCAAATGACAGCTGAACAGGGCATGAGTGTGGCCATGCAGAAGATCCAGGTGGGTACCTCTATAAATGGTATTAGTTTCCATTATAAAATGGATGGTTCTGGCTATAAATTTAGATTGGATGTGAAATGTTTGATGCTGTTGTAAAATAGGCAATGTAGCTGTGACAATGCATCAGTTAAATTCTACAGTAATGAGACGGGTTGCTACAAACCATTGCTGTAAACAGTCCACTGTTATCACATTTTTTTGGTTGAATAATTATAGTAATATAAATTAGATTTATCAAATATGATTTGTTTTTGTTTTATTTCTATTCATAGACTTTAAGGTGCCCCTATTATGCCATTTTTAAGGTTGTTAATATTGTTTTATGAGTCTCCTAAAAAAGGTTTAAATGCATGCAAGGTCAAAAAACACATTCGTTTTCTAAAAAAATTTATTTAATTTAACCTCATTTCTAAATGATTCGTAAACGACCTGTGCGAAGCAGTTCAAAGAATCAGTCTCTCTAAACCCATCCTTTCCGTGAGCCCTCACTGCTGTGATTGGTCAGATGGCACAGTCCTTTGTGATTGGTAGAGAGAGCCGTAGAGAGATTGGCTCTGGATTGGCCACTCTTCTTTTTTTTTTTTTTTTTTGATAGAAGTAACTTATTTATCGTGCACTGTCACTTCACAACTTTGCAGATAGTTATGTTCACATAGACATCTACAGACCCTGCTGAAAGGTATATTGTAAAAGCAAATAGGCACTTTAATGTTAATACATTTATAATGTTAGAAAAAATTCAAATGCCATTCTTTTGAACTTTATTTATAAAACATGTATCACAGTTTTCCCAAAAATATTTAGCAGCAACTGTTTTCAACATTAATTATAATAATAAATGTTTCCTGAGCATTAATCTGCATTTTAGAATGATTTCTGAAGGATCTGTACGACTGGAGACTGGAGTATGATCGAAAAAATTCACAGGATTAAATTCAATTTTAAAAATATATTTAAAAAGAATACCCAGTTTTAAATTGTTTGGTATCATTTCACAATATACAGTTTTTAACTTAATTTTGATCAAATACATTCACCTTGGTGAGCATAAGAGACTTATCAAATATATTTAAAAAAAAATAATTTATTATAACAATAACAACAATATTAATTATATTGATTTGCAATTATGTATTGATCATTGGTAGTCTTTATCGTGTTGCTTTTAGAAAACACCATAAGCAGCAACAAGCCACCTAAAGCGGTTTTATTTTGTTTTTACCAAGGCCTTTCATGACTCATTGCTTTAGTGTTTTACGGTTACATGCATCTGTTATTCCCCAATTAATCACAGTATGGTTTTGTCTAATCCAGCATGCACATAATGGTGTTGGGTTACACCTCTGTTGTTTTTCCTCCACAACACACCTAAGGTATAATAACTCCAACAATACGATTATGCAAATGAAATTTAGGCCTACCTGGAGATTAGATTACTGCCTTCAGAGCAAAGGCGCACAGTGTGTGCTGCCAAGCTATTTGTGCTATCAAAACCTCTGGAACTGATTGTGCATTTCATTTTCAAAGTGTTTTGAGATTTCCTTATCAGACATCAGAAATGCATACCTCATTGCTTATTATGAAATGTATTACATTGTGTCGCAAAATCCCTGGTAACCCTTCGGGCAGGCATGTTGACATATTAAACCGTAAAGTTACGTGATTTGCAGTTCAGATACAGGTTTATATAATGATAAACATAACATAACATTTCAGCCTTTAAACCAATTTTTAAGAAAAGGGATGAGTCAAATAATTATTATATTAATTTAAAACAAATATAAATCTTACTGACTATCTCACATTTACAACTCTGCGTGTTTGCTTTGTAAAAGCATGGGTCGATTTTCGCATTGGTCTGAACTAAAACAGCAGATGGGCTTATTGAAAATGCAAATTCATTCTCTGCCACTAAGGCCCGGTTTACACTAGTGCGTTTTGGTTTTAAAACAAAAACGATCCTTGTCTACACTTGCATTTTCACTGCATTTCAGAAACGATCTCCGTCCACACTACACAACCGAAAACACGTCACATGACCATTCATGTAGGTACAACAATGAGCATGATGTTATTGTTTACACTGTCGTCAAGGATACGCAGAGCGAATGTTGGCTGCCACGCCATTGTTTTCAAAAGTCTCCGTTTTGGTCCATTTGCACTGAAACGCAACCCCGGGGTTTTCAAACTAAAATGGGGTCTGCAGCGTTTTCTAAAGTCTCTGTTTTCGAGGGTCGAAAACACCGGAGTATGGTGTAAACAACAGGCGTAAACGTAGCAAAAGTTATGCATTTTAAAACGAAAACGCACTAGGTGTAAAAAAGTATCCTAAGTGGGGCTTTGAAACGACAGAAATATAGGTTTTCAACCGGTCCGGCTGTACACAAAGCAGCGCTGAGCTCATAAACGCTACTTTATCAAGCATAATAGGTAAGATTAAATGGAAATTACATCGAAGCTTTTCTGAAGACAATCGGTTCCCTTAAAAAGATACATTCATATAAAAACACCCGTGCCGCATTTTGACTTCGAAACATGCAGCACTCCTATTTATGAAATGAAGTCATAGCCTTAATCGTCACATTAATCGTCTTTCCGTCGTTAAATGTAAGACCTCTTGAAACTAGTTTGACCAACTAGCAGTTAGCCAAGAGATAATCAGTCTCACTTTTCTGATTAAAATTGGGCCAATCTACATTTTTGTAACTGACTTTAAACTGTTATGACCAGTTTAGAAAAAAACTAAATAGATGGCTAACGTTTTAAAGTCACCATGAAATCAAAATTGAAAATTCTTATTTTTTTATGGAATACTGTAGTGTTTATTATAAATAATTTATCCGTGCACTTCATTGTTTTTTAAAAATTCATGTGCCCTCGTAATCTTTAATCAAAAACGTTAACCTCCCCTCCCCCTCAAAACGACTCATCTTCTCTTCCGGTCACAAGCTATGGCGCAAGGGCGGCGCTATCTGGAACTGCCAGCAGCTGCAGTGACATCAGTGACGTTTGGAATAAACGACAGGGGGGAAAGCTGAAGCTGATGCTTCACTTTAGGCACTGACACCAGTCATGAGGGAGTATGTTTACCCTTAAACATTGAAAAGATATTAGGATATTACCACAACATTACTCTAAGAACATCGCAAACTAATTTTTTTCATGAATATGACTTAACCTGATGGAGGATGCGCTCAGTCATTCAGGCAGTCTCTCTCTCTCTCTCTCTCTTTTCCTCGCTCTGCTCTGGCTCTGCTCTCTTCGCGCTTCTAGGCTCTCTCTCTCTCTCTCTCACTCTCGCTCTCTCATCTCTCTCTCTCTCTCTCGCTCTCCCTCTCGTCGCTCTCTCTCTCTCTCTCTCTCTCTCGCTCTCTCTCTCTCGCGCGCGAATGCGTTGTTTAGCGCCTGTTTGTGCCGTTGATCGGCGTCCATCCCTCAATAAAAAAAACATTTATTCTGTTCATGCTCGGGTGTCGCAAGTGAATCCTGGAGAGAAATCCCCCCATACTAACTGCAAACGGGCATTCAATCTGCCTCCATTTTGTTTGTTGGCAACACCCCAAAGTCCAACAATCCATCAATTCCACAGAAATGAAATCAGAGTCCCGCCCTCCTTCATATTCAGATGCCGTTTCACTCGGATAACTCACATCAAGAGAAAGACAATTCGCAACTTCAGTTTCAATGCGACCTTTAAAGGTGCAATAGGTGATTGTCTTCAGAAACATTTTTTGTTATGCTGGTTGAAAGTCTTTTCACATCCCGATAGCAATCATTAAGTTAAGTGGTCTAAATGTATTTATATATTCTGTGGAAGGTGTTCGTCCAATCAAAACGTTCGGTCCGAGTGTTTTAATTAGCTTTCCTACCTGCCTGTCAACATATGCATTAGCATACCTCTGCGCACCCTGTTCGCGCAGACAGGATATGTCGTCAGTGCGTTCACGCACGCTGTGTAGACAGAGCGAGAATGGCAGACAAACATCAACAACCCGATCTTCCTTCCTGGTATTGTAGTACTTTTAAAGTTTTCTCACCGTGAATGACACATGATGTAGCCCAGCGGTTCCCAATTCCAGTCCTCGCACCCCCCCGCTCTGCATATTTTGCATGTCTCGCTTAGTTAACACACCCGATTCAGATAACCAGCTCGTTAGAAGTGAGCTACATGCATGAACTGTGTTCCGACCGATATGATCCCTGTTTATTGCTCCCTACTCCCCGAGCAGGGGAAATCCGTTGACGTTTACTTCACTTCGGAACATGGACTGAAATTGGGAACCGCTGATGTAGCCTATTGTAGTAATGTTGTTTCTGGTATTCTGATCTGTGAGCGTACGTTCAGGGGGCATGGCTTTGGACGGGGGGGGGGGGCGACGGGCAGGGAGGGTGGGACGTTGGCTTTCAGTGCTATCAGGCTAAAGTTAGCATTTTCCAAGATCTCCTACTGCACCCTAGTCTAAGCAGTTTATGCAACCGGCCCTTGTCTAATAGCACCCTTTAGCCATGCCTCTATTTACAATATAGCATTAATTACAGCATTTGTTTATTTCAGCTGTGGGAAAGCACATGAAATAACTAAAAGATGTTCATCTATTTATTTTTATTTTTTTTAGGAGTTCACAGGCGACCAGCAGAGTGTTTCTGATTTCAACACAGATGTGGACTCCAAGTATGACTTCACAGCTTCAGAGGAGGACTTTGAGATCAAAGCACATGGAGGTTTGGACAGTGATTCTGTTTTCAGGGACGCTAACACAGGTGCTGCGCACACATACAGCCAGGCCTCAGGAAAGTCAAAGCTGTTCAAAGGTTACAAGGACCCTACAAGCCAGTTCACCGGACAAACACGATCCTATCACCAGGATCACTCTTCTGTGGGAGGCATCACAGCTGAGGACATTGAAAAAGCCAGGGAGGCGAAGCGAAACAGCTCCAAACCACATAAACAAATGGTACAGGTGACCTTTTCCAATCCTTCATCACCCATGAGTAAATAGACAATTGTTTTACCTATATATGTCATGCATTACAGAGGATAATAATAGTGGCAATGCAACTTACTTGTTAACCCTAAAGTTAGTAGTTGGTTGCAGTTTATTGAAGACCCCATGAAATGTTTTGAAGAGTGCAGTTTGCTGCATAAAAATAAAAATGTTCTGTGTATCATTAAAAGTTTGTATTAGGAGTACGCTAACACATATATGACCACTAAACACCACTTTTGTTTTTATGTAGTCTTAGAGCGATCAAACAAATCACAGAATTTGTAATAATTTTAAGTTAAGAAAATAGTACTTTAAAAAAAAAAAGATACTTTGTAATTGGAATCACAACACATTGAAGCACTGTTAATGCGTCTTGTTCTCCACAACTGTCTATAGTATGTCTGTTCTTTATGTAGCTTAGTGAAAGAGCAAGAGAGCGGAAGGTACCGGTCACACGGCTTGGGAGACTAGCGAATTTTGGAGGTAAGGTTACTAAAATTATTATATATATGTACGTACAGTACTGTTCAAAAATTTAGAGCTGGTAAGATTATTTTAATGTTTTTGAAAGAAGTCACCTATGCTCACCAAGGCTGCATTATCTGATCGAAAATACAGTGAAACCGTAATATTGTGAAAATTTTATTACAATTTTAAATAACAATTTTCTATTTGAATATATTTTAATTGTAATTTATTCCTGTGATGCAAAGCTGAATTTTAAGCAGTCATTACTCTAGTCTTCAGTGTCACATGATCCTTCAGAAGTCATCCTAATATGCTGATTTGGTGCTCGGGAAGCTTTCAACAGTTTTTGCTGCTTAATATTTTTTTGTGGAAACTGAATACTTTTTTTTTTTTCCGGGATTTTTTTTTTTTTTTTTTTATGATCTAAGTTCAAAGAACAGCATTTAATTTGAATCAATCCTTACCATTTAATGTATTTACTGTTGTCACTTTTGGTCAATTTAATGCATCCTTGCTGAATAAAAGTATTAAAGGGAGGGTTCACCCAAAAATTAAAATTGTCATCATTTACTCGCTCTCAAGTTGTTTCAAACCTGTATGAATACAAAACTGTTGAACACACAAAAAAATATATTTTGAATAATGTTGGTAACCAGATAGTTAACGGTAGACATTGACTTCGATAGTTTTTTTTTTATATATACTATGGAAGCCAGTGGCTACCTTCAAATGTTTGGTTACAAACATTCTTTTGTGTTCAGCAGAAGAAAGAAACTCAAACCATTTTGGAAAGAGTAGAGGGTGAGTAAATGACAATTTTCATTTTTGGTTGAACTATTAATTTAAATCTTTAAAATCTTATTGACCCTCATGTGAGCAGACATTAAGTTCACATGGCTAGTTGAATATTTTACACATACTAACTCTCCTGTTACTGGACTCTTTCATTGGAGGAATAAATTAAGCATGGATTACACTAATTAGGGCATTTCTACAATGCAATTGGTAATTGAAAACCTTTGCTTTTGCATGGTGCATTCAAACCAACAAGCGAAGACCACAAGTCCCCTTCAGATTTTGCACAGCCTGTGTTGCCACCAAATATATCAAATAGACTTGGTATGTGTTGTCTAATTCTGAAAGACATTGTTTCTGGATTGGTATATTTGGCTTTCCAGACTGCTGTCCTTTCTGGTATTGTTGTTATTCATGCTCTGATCTAAGGCCTGTTCAAGAGAGTTGTGTCTCTCTCTCTCCTCAAACAGCATGCCAGTGCCAGATTGAGGGCTCAAGGTTAATCTGCATTTCTTTTAACCAGTAATATCGTAGACTCTGGCTGCCCCTGCTTTGGATTATGGGACAGAGCTTAACCCGGTCTGGGAATGTGCATCACCTGTTTCCCCTGAGATAAAGCGTCCCATTCTGGTGTGTAACTTTACCCGCTTTTGTTCTTCAAATGACAGTCTATCAGGGATTTTTCAGGGGACTAGTGCTGAATACAGTTGCAGGCAGCAAATGGATGGATATAGCCGAGGGCTTGGAGTGAAAAGTGCCGTCACATGGGAAAATTAAACACTGGTGGTCACAGTAGCTCTCTGTCACATGTTTGCTGCACGCTAGTTTTTCACTGACGTGCAATAATTGAGACGTTAAACATATATCTGCTCTCATCTGCTATTGGTGTGTGTGCACTGTGCATGCTGGGTGATATGTTGGAATCCTTGTTATCAGATTGAACTCTTATCCACCACCGTTACAAGAAAACATCTTTGGACACCTGTTTACTACAAGCCCATATGTGTATGCTTGCAGTGACCTGTACATATGACAGGGTACTTGCATTCAACATTCTCTAAGCCACTGAAGCATTTTGGGCTTGTGTGAATTTATAAGGGGAATGTGTTGACAAGTGTTTGTCTTCTAGGGATCAAAGATACTGAGTCCGTTCAAGATGATTTATGTGGCATCCAGTTTGCAAGAGTGTGTTAATATTACATAGTGTCTAAGCAAATTGAGCAGCCATAAACATTACAACAAATTATTGTTAAATATTAAATTAAATGTTTAATTATTAATTAACATCAATATTATCGATATCATCCATTTTATTGATGTTATCATTATTATTATTAAAGTATTTTATTATTATTATTATTGTTATTTTTAATAGACCTTTTTATTATTGTTAACAACAGCAAAAATAAGAATAAATTATATGATTTAAAAAATGTTAATTAATAATTTCATATTTGTTGAAGTCAATAATATTAGTAGTATTTGACTTATACTACCGTAACATTTCGAGGAACCGTATTGTGTGTTGAATATTGCGTGATTTGTGTATTAGTTTTTCCCCGCCTTTTAAAGTGGTTTAAAAGTGGTCATATGATGCAGTTTCGAGTTTTCCTTTCCTTTCTTTTTGGAGTGTTACAAGCTGTTTGTGAATAGATGAGATCCCTAAAATTGCAATGGCAGTTCCAACTTTGCAAGGACAGTCTGGCTCACAGCCTGTAAGTACGTTTTTATATTTAAAGAATTTGCCACTGACGATTCAAACGTGAGTTTTAGAGTAGCATTGGTGTTTGTCAGTTTCTTCCAATCACAAATGCGACATGGGTTTTGTGTTTACCGCGCGGATACGTAACACGTAAATACAGTATAAGTCCTTATAAATCAGTAATTTGTACCCCACATGTGGATTGCAACACATGCCCACATCGTTTGGGTTTTATTGGTTTTGTCTCGTCACACTGGGACATGGCATCACAGTATGGTAAGGGGCGTAACATTTCCGTCACACGCTTGAGGTATTCAGCCAATCACAATGCACTGGATAGCTGGCCAATCACAGCACACCTCGCTTTTCAGAACGATGAGCTTTGTAAAAATCGACACGTTTCAGAAAGGTGGGGCATAGAGGAGCAACCATAATGTACAGTATGTGGAAAATAATGTGTTTTTTGAACCTTAAACTGCATAAACACATTTCATTACACCAAATACACAAAATAATATTATTTTTAGCAACGCCATATGACCCCTTTAATGTGATAGATGTATCTGACCTTTGTCCCCACCTTGACCTCACTCCTGGACATGAGCTATCCAGTTCAACCGTTCTCTGGCTCCATTCTTCTGGCTCTCGTTGGATAGTTAAATATAGTGATTAATCCGTCTGAGAATAGTATCCATCACTTTGGCAGGCTTTCATGTGGTTGCGTTCTTCATCTCAATTTTAGTGACTGTAGGTAACCCTTAAATCAGTGCTCTAACAACTTTTTTGTTTTTAGGCAGCATGTTCATTTTGTTTACCTTGTGTTTATGTTCAGAAGCATACCCCTCTGTTTTTGTAATCTGAGACTTGGGCCCATAGTGTCCTTGGTCATGCTATCGGGCAATCGGAAAGCCATCTAAAGCACTCTGTTCCAGTGTGCAAATATTATGGTGATGTTTCTGAATTTAGAATAAGTAGCTATAATAGTATATGTAGTAATTGTAGTTCAAAATTTTTGGGTTGGTACGATTGGTTAATGTTTTTGACATTCTCTTATGCTCACTAGTGCTGCATTTATTTGATCACAAATACACTAAAACTGTAATATTGTGACATATTATTGCAATTAAAAATTACTGTTTTAAAGGGGTCATATGATGCGATTTCAAGTTTTCCTTTCTCTTTGGAGTGTTACAAGCTGTTCGTGAATAGATAAGCTCCTGTAAAGTTTGCAAAGACTAAAGTCTCAAACCCAAGGAGATATTCTTTATAAAAGTTAAAAGAGTCAACCACACCTACCTAAAACGACTCGTTTAAACACGCCCCACATGTCTACTTCACGATGTGGGAAGATTTGCATAACGCCGCCCAAATGTTCATGCAAAGAAAGGCGGCGTAACTTTATTGTTGCTGCCACCGCCGCCGCCATGTTATAAAGACGCTGTGTGTTTCGTTGTGAAAGCGAAACTACTTTGTTTGGCCTTACAAAAAAGGACACAACTAGCAATCAGTGGTTAAGTTGTATTTACAACACTGTTCCAGAACAGTTCAACCCAAATATTCAAATGTGTGCAGCCATTTTATGGAGTACTGTTTACTGATCCTGGGAGAGTAATGTTAGACTACAATGCCGGCTGTTCTGACACGGAGTCTGTAAGTACGTTTTTCATATTTAAATGATTTGCCACTGACGATTCAAACGGAGTTTTGAGCAGTGTAGAGTAGCACAAGTTGTTTGTCATTTCTCCGATCACAAAATGCAGACATGGTTTTATGTTTACGGCAGCGCAATGCTGCAACGCATAAAAGACAGTATAAGTAATTGTAATCCGTAATTATGTCCCCACTGGTGCAACAAATGCCTCGTTTATAATGGGTTTTCCATGGTTTGGTCTCGTCGCTCCGGCCAGACAGGGCACCACAATATGGTAAGGGGAGTAACATTTACGTCACACGCTTGAGGAATTCAGCCAAATCACAATGCACTGGATAGCTGGCCCATCAGAGCACACCTCGCTTTTCAGAAACGATGAGCTTTGTCATAACGAACGCGGTTTCAGAAACGCGTGGGCATAGAGAGCCACCATATGTACAGTAATGTGAAACAAAAAACAAAACTGGTGGTGGTGGGGGTTTTTTTTTTTTTGTTTTACTTTAAACTGCCTAACAACTTTCATTACACCAAATACACAAAAATAATGTTCTTTTAATGACCCCTTTAATATATTTTAAAATGTAATTTATTCTTGTGATTGCAATGCAACATTTCCACAGCATCATTACTCCCCTCTTCAGTGTCACATGATCCTTCAGAAATCATTCTAATATGCTGATTTGGTGCTAATGAAACATTTATTATTATCAGTGTTGAAAACGGTTTGTGCTGCTTAATATTTTTGTGTAAAGTGTGATTCTTTTTTTTCAGAGTTCTTTGAATAGAAATTTCAAAATAACAGCATTTATTTGAAATGGAAATATTTTATAATATTTATAAATGCCTTTACTGTTACCACTAATGGCATTATTCTAGTAATTTCTTGGCTTGCTAGTAATTTCTTAAGTCTTAATGAGAGTAAGACTGAAATTATCTTGTTTGGTTCAAGTGATCACAGCATTCATGATGTTGATCTCGATACTCTGTTACCTTACAGTAACACCTGTGTTCGGAATCTGGGGGTTTCGCTTGATAACAGTCTTAAATTTAATAAGCAGATATGTGCTGTGGTTAGGTCTTGTTTCTATCATCTTCGTCTTTTAGCAAAGGTTAAGCCCTTTTTATCTGGTAAGATTTTCGAAACTGTCATGCATGCATTTGTAACATCTCGACTAGACTATTGTAACTCTTTGTATATTGGTGCCTCTCAGACATGTGTGACACGCCTACAGTTAGTTCAAAATGCCGCAGCCCGGCTCCTCAAAGGGAAGCGTAAAAGTGATCATATCACACCGGTTCTGATTTCACTTCATTGGCTACCTGTCAAATACAGAATTGATTTCAAAGTTTTGTTATTTGTTTTTAAGTCTTTGCGGAACCAGGCACCACAGTACCTATCTGAACTACTGCATCCTCCTTCTCAGTCTAGATCACTTAGATCTAGGGACTCTGATATACTATATGTCCCTAGAACCAGACTTAAAAATAGGGGTGATCGCGCATTTGCGGTCATAGGTCCTAAATTATGGAATAGCCTTCCAGCCTACATCAGATCCGCCCAAACTTTGTCAACTTTTAAATCCGCCTTGAAAACGTACCTTTTTTCCGTGGCTTTCAATATCCCTTGACTCGTATTGGCATTAATATATTTTGATTCTAGCTTTTCTCCTCTATTTTATGTATGTATGTATTGATGTTACTGTATATTATATATATACTGTATATATATATATATATATATATATATATATATATATATATATATTTGTTTTTTGTTTTTTTTAGGCTTTTATTTATTTTTATCATTTTATTGTTTCTCTATTGCTTAAATGCTTTGTGTCATTATTGTTTGTTTCTTTTAGCCTTGTAAAGCACTTTGGTCAACACCAGTTGTTTTTAAATGTGCTATACAAATAAACTTGTATTGTATTATTCCTGAATGAATCTATTAATTTAATCTTTCAAAAAAAATCGCACAACTTTTTTTTTTATCCTATACTTATTTTTGATTGGAACTTTTACTTCCTGGATTGCGCAAATATGTTGATTAGTATATGCATGCACAATGGAATGCAAATGTTATCTTTAAAAAGAGAAAATGCAGTACAGTGCTTCAGACGTTGCAGTTGTTGAGAACCCTGGCATGGTCCTTGTGCTTTCCTGTAGTGCTTAAACTCCTGCAGCCATAAAGAGACATAAAAACAGGAACCTGTTTAATCATCAACCACAACTGACCTAGAACTTCCTCAGCAGTTTTAATGAAAAACGTTTACGGGATAAGAGTCAGCATCAAAACTACACGTGTTTCTGTAAAGCGTGTTAATACTTCTTGAAAAAAACACCAGGGTGAAAACATGTCGGCCCCATTTTTTGCAGGTTTGCACTGAGGTTTAGTTTCACTGCTTGATTTACAACTGACTTGAAGCCCCTCCCAAATTTCTCAAAAGCAGAAGTGTTGCATAATTACAAAATTACATAACTACTGAAGATTGCACCAAAACTTGTTATTGATTCTCAGCTCTGCCACAGCAAATGTGTGCTGATCACAGTGGTTTGGAAATGCTATTTTGGTGTTTCCTTGTGTCAAGTTGACATTATACAGCTCCAGTGTTGTAGTGGGTATTTTTCACAAATCAGTCTAATAGATACAGCTAATTTTTTTAAAAGTTTTGTTTACATGGTGCTGATTTTAGGTGTGACATAATGACTGTTTCAGTATTTAACTTCTGTACATTTATGGACCATTTACTTTCTGTTTTTTAATCTCTTGCAGGTCTTGCTGTGGGTTTGGGTATTGGAGCTTTGGCAGAAGTGGCAAAGAAAAGCCTGAGATCAGAGGAGAAGAATGGTAAGACAATTGCATTAACTACTAGAATTGAACTGTACGGTTACAATTAGGATCATTACAATGTATTGTTATTAGGTTTTTATTTTTTGTCTGGTTCTCATGATAGCACCTGGAGAGACAGTGTGACCCATTAAAGTATATGCACTGCCAGGTTTAGCACTGCTGAGTGAAGCACGTCAGTGAATGAAATATCACTTTTGTGTTTTGCTCTTAGAACAGCAAAACGTTCATTAGAACATTTTATTGATTATTGAGATGTTATCTGGCATAGTGTGATTACAAGTGATAAATTGCATGCTATTAGAGTTTTTTGTTTGTTTTCTTTTTGGACTTTAAACCATTTCATTAACAGAGAGATAGTGAGTGAGGAGACAGGAAAGAATTGTGGGTATTTATGATAAACACATGTGCACTACCTACCAGAACCCACAGCAACCCTTATCTTAACCAGTGTGCATCCTTTATAGCAATGAAAAGATCTTTACTTTTTTTTCAGTACAAGCAGTACTGAAAATCTAGAGTGTGTACAGTATTATTTACTCTTAGACAGGAGAGCACCATTGCTTGGTGCACCAAACTATGTTTGCTTAAATTGGACTGTATGTATAATAATATACACACAGTAACATTTACAGTGTGTCCTGGTCTAAAGTGCACTTAAATTAGGCTGCTGTCAAGGCTGAGAGGCCGTTTTAATGTAGAAATGAGCCGTTAAAATATTTATATGCATCTGTGTAATTGGAATGAAAAATGCCAATACATTATTGAAATGTAAAAGTTTGTCCTTCATTCTTGAAATGTTTCACCTCGTTCACCGCTTGTGCATGCAAATATGTGCACCCCTCCCATCATCCAGGATCTCTCAGCTCAACTTCAAATCTTCTTATGGAACAGAAAGAGCTTTAGTCGGACATATACACTGCCACTGTTGTTTTGGCATGTTTAAAGGCAACGTGAAACCGCATTTGCTGCATGCCTTTGTTGTGAAGGTTTAGAATGTCATAAAATTTTAATTAAAGATTATAAACTCAAACATATTTTATTTTGTTCTTTTATTTTACTTTGCAGAGGTGAGTTATTAAGCTTTAATGCAGAATTCTGAATGCAAACTAATTTAATATGATTTAATTTATTTGGTGTCCCTTTTTATAAAAAATATTTTTTAATGCTTAATTTATTTTTAGTATTTAGGGTTGTCTTTAAATGCAGTATGTTTTACTTTGTGAATGTTATATTTTGTTTTGTTTTTTGTTAAAAAGACATAGTCTTTGACTTCAGGGCTGTAATAACATGTTCTCAATTTTCAGATTAGGTAAGTTTTTTTATTTTTTTATTTAGTTATTTTTTTTCCCCAGTAACCAATTCTCAAAATTACTTTAATTTTGAATATTGGGTTAAAAACTTTTTAATTATTTGAAAAGTGTCATTGAAAAATGCTAAAAACTCTAAATGCTCGAAGCTTTGTTCAGCACATTAAGAGAATACTAGATTCCTGTTAAACTGGTCATTTGCAGATATTTCATGGTTTAGCTTGCATTGTCAGTCTGACTGCATATCGGAACTCTTGAGTGTAAATGTGTTCTGAATACAGCGGCCTGTAACTAGATCTTATCTATGTAGACACCCGACGTGCAGGATAATGATTACCTTTGACCTCATCATCACATCCAGGAATAGCACTAATGTCCTCACAAAAATAATGAAGACCCCGATCCAGTAGTTTGTGGGGTTTTGTTTACATGGACAAATGGTTCTCAGCAACACAGACTCTCTTTTTTGTTTCAAATAGCACATACAGTGGTTGTCTGAGATTTTTGAACATCTGTATAAAAAAACATGGATCCATTTGTCCCATTAGGCATTACTGTGTTGAATATTTTTGTTTTTTAAAGGAATAATTAATCCAATAATATACATTTGCTGAAATTATACTCTCCCTCAGGCCATCCAAGATTTAGATGAGTTTTTCTTCATCCGAGCAGATTTTGAGAGATTTAGCATTACATCACTTGCTCACCAATGAATTCTCTGCAGTGAATGGGTGCCGTAAGAATGAGAGTCCAAACAGCTGATAAAAGCATCATAATAATCCAAAAGTAATCCACATGAATCCAGTCCTGCATGTTTATAATACACAAATTCTTCAAACCATTGCTTTGGGGCTAAAAATATGAGCCTTCTATCCATAATACTTTCTCCAATAAAAATGTTATCTCATCTAATTAAGGAGAGAAATATAGACAGATCAAGCACCATTTATAAGTTAAAATCCAAGTAAGTTCTAAACAAATATGTTGGTGGATTTAAAGTTAAAACATGTTAATGATAGATTGGTTTCTCACAAACATACAGCTTTTTGCTTCATTAATTGACTGAAGTTGTGTGGATTGTGATTTATAATTTATTTTTAATAAACCAACTGTTTGAACTTTCATTCTGATGGCACCCATTCACTACAGGGGATCCATTGATGAGCAAGTGATGTAATGCTAAATTTCTTCAAATCTGTTCCGATGAAACAACAAACTCATCTACATCTTGGATGGCCTGACAGTCAGGTAATTTACATTTTTGGGTGAACTATTCCTTTAAGTTGTATATTCAGTCCAAATTGTTGACAGATTCTTGTCATTTCACATAGGTGAAAAGAAGGCCGTTTTGGACAACAGCCCCTTCCTTTCGGAGGCCAATGCAGAGCGTATCGTCAGGACTTTGTGTAAAGTGCGTGGCGCGGCCCTCAAGCTCGGCCAAATGCTCAGTATACAGGGTAAGAGAATGCTGTTTGTACTGTATATAACAAGTCACCACATTAGACCAGGTCACTCCTCAAGGATTTATTAGGGCCATTGAGGCGTCCTCCATGACTGATAGGATTCAAAACCCATGGCTGCTTCCAGTGTTGGGATGGTTGTAAGTCATGGCCGCTCTCAAGTTAGACTGGTACGTGATCGAGGCCTGTTTCGGGTTTACAGCCTGATGATATGAGTGACTGTAATCCTCTTACAGAAAGGTGCAGAGAAATTGGAGAGGCAATTTATTTCCTCTCTGATATGCAAATGTCTAAAGTAACCTCATGTGTTCTTCCTGCGTTATTTTCCACTCAGTGGTGGAAAATGGATGCTAACTTTTCTGCTTGCTGACTGTTTAGGGTCCTCAAACACTACCAGTCTGGACACACTTGAATTAGTTTGTTCTCGTGATCCTAAAGATCTTTTTATCAAAAGGGTTACACCATCTTCTAACTAGTCGAACTGTACTGTAAATAACATAGATAACAGAGACGATTTGCTTTCCAGTTCATAACTCTTGAAAAGTTGCCTGTTGTTGCCTCACGTCCTTGAATCCTTCTATCTGCATTGACCAGCAACTCAAACATTGTCTGACTTCTTCTGTGACAAAAATGGCTCTCTTTTCTGTGCAAATATGTTGATTATTTCTGGTAGGCATGTGAGGTCATTTTCCCCCGCTCTGTGTGCATTAGTGTGTATTGGAAAGCGAGAACAAAAGCATCTGTATCTGTGTCACCTGATCAAGAATGCAGCTACTATTGTAGCACGGCCTCCCTGCATGACATTTCCAAACCACGGCCACTGCTCATGCACTGGACTCATGCACCGCATCATTCTCATTAAGATAGGCAGTATTTTGTAAGCTGCAGATCCCTACGACTGGCAGTGAAAGACAGTGACAGCGCTGGCATCGGCAAGGCTCAAAATAAGCCCACAGCTATGCCAGAAACGTGACCTATATGCTACTCCTCAGGAAGTTTTGACACAATGTCCAAACTGAAGTGTTGTTCTAATGTTGGTTATGAAACATATGATTTATTGACACTTGATTTCTCGAACCTCCTTCAGGAAAACTAGTCCCGTCTGAATAGGGTTTTAGTAGCCCACATTCCTCAGCAACCGTATCAGCTGAGAAAATGTGAGGTCATCTGACTAATCTAGGTCAAAGAAGTGAACCAGGATAAAAACCATGGCAACTGTAAAAATAAGCTTTTTTTTTTAATAGTCACTTTTGATGTACATAGATGCAGTCAAATTGAAAATCTTCGATACTAGAAGCCTTCAACACTCTAGCAGTTCTGCATTTCACTGGGATTGGATCAAGCAAGTTGTTGTTTACTCTCTCTCTCTCTCTCTCTCCCTCTCTCTCTCTCTCTCTCTCTTCTCTCTCTCTCTGGCTCCTTAAGACTTGAGACCATCTCTAAAATCCTGTTTACATGTTTGGATTGACTGTGCACTGCAGCCCAGTAAACATGCAATATGACACCGATGATTAAGGAATAAGCAAGATGAAATGCAAGACTATTTTGTATTGTTGGGCATTTGCAAACACTCTTTTATATAAGAACTTTATGTGAAGCAGAAAACAGCCCCGTGAAATTGGATATCAGCATCATCTGCCTTGAGGATCCATCATAGTGGACAGCATTAATGCAAAGTGATCCAAACATTCAAACCACATTCAAAGGTCAGGAAAGCATTTGACCACATCACGTTTGTTGTGTAAACACTAATGTGTCCTAAACAAAGTACTCACAGGGACACCTGCTCACCTATCAGCGAACCTTTGCATAAAAATAAGCCCTGAGAGGCCATTCTTTACAGTGATTTTGACCATGTTTATACATGCATCATATGTACCATATAAATCACATTTGTAAGTATATTAAACATGTATTTAAAGGAGACATATTATGCCCATTTTTAAAATATGTCCAATTAAGACGGTGTCCCCAGATGTGTAAGAAATATGTGTAGTTTCAGCTCAAAATACTCCACAGAACATTTATTATAACATTTTGAAAAATGCCTATTTTGAATGGAAGCAGAAACCGCTGTTTTTCGGGCCAGTTTCTTTAAATGCAAATGAGTTGCTGCTCCCCACCCCCTTTTCCAGAATAGAGCTGTGCCATTACAGCTCGTACCTGCTAAAAATATCTGTTTTGGGTCTGATTAGCATGTTTATCGCACTGAAATCATGCGTTATAAACCATATCAGTTTAAACTTCTGACATACGTTTTCTAAGTGCACATATTCGAAGCACACGGACAGAAAGCAGCCACCACACAGCATGTGAGTACTAAAATAAGTTCTCATTCACACAAGTTTACGTAGAAAACACACACAAGTTACAAAAACAGTCGGTTATGTCTGTGAAGGTAAACTGCTGGGAAATAAATCACATGTTTATTTTAGATCTGTGCGGCAGCAGCAGTAAATAAATCAATAAATCCACTGCTCTCTTGTCTCCTCTGAGGCTGGGACTCTAAATAGTGTTCTGTGCTCGTCTGTGCAGCCAAAGACAGAGCAGTTGGCATGTTTTGCTCAAACTTTCACCATGGCATTAGAACTGGTACACCGTTGTCTCTTGTGAAAAAACAATAATGGCACCGTGGGTGGAAATTTACAGATTAAGGGGCAGTAATATTATTATGAGATCCCTTTGCCACGTCACCAAGGGAGTGAAATCTGACATGCTCGTTTTTTCAGACGCTTGCAGAAAAAGGCTTACCAAAACAACGTTACTGGGTTAATCTTTCTCAACGTTTCTTTGGTTGGTAGATGCACCGGGGACCTGATTATAGCACTTAAAACCTGGAAAAGTCAGATTTTCATGATATGTCACCTTTAAAATTTCAATTGTAATATTTCACAATATGTATTTGTGATCAAATAAATGCAGCATTGGTGAGCATAAGAGACTCTTTTTTTTTTTTTTAAACATTAAAACTTGATCGTAAATGATTGTGTAACAAGCAGTTTAGCAGTTGCTGCAATAATAGTTAATATGCATTGTCACAGGAAACACATTTGATGTTAATGTAATTGCCAATCTTTCTGCTGAGCACTTGTGATCGGATCACCCAGGAAGGATGTTAATACCGGCTATTAACTGGGCCATCATTTTCATTTGGCATTTGTTGAAGAGTAGCACTGTACTATTTCAACATTGGATGTGTGTTTAATGTTTCAGATGATGCATTCATCAACCCACAGCTGGCCAAGATCTTCGAACGTGTGCGTCAGAGTGCTGACTTCATGCCCATCAAACAGATGATGGTACGGTCTACTTAAACTACAAAATATTTAAATGTTTTACATCTGAAAATCATATACATTTTTTTTTTAAATACACATCTGTTGCTTTTTAATCTGTGCAGAAAGCCTTGAACAATGACCTGGGACCGAACTGGAGGGAGAAACTAGATATGTTTGAGGAAAGACCCTTTGCTGCTGCATCCATTGGTCAGGTGCATCTGGCCAGGATGAAAGACGGTCGAGAGGTCGCCATGAAAATCCAGGTTGGTTGCATCATTCAGAGGAGAACGTTTTCTTTAGCATTTAGCTGAAGCATCGTCAGGACTTTGTGTAAAGCCATCCAAGATGTAGATGAGTTTTGTTTGTGTTAGCAAATTTCCCCATCAAAATCACAAACAAAGCTTTCCTCCTATTATGTGCATGTAAAATGCCCTTTTTTAACAGTCCTTTTAATAGGTTAATTTGGAGCACGACTGCTTGAAGTCCAAAGAGCAATAACCGCTAACTGCTTTTGCAAACGATATCGACTTGAATGTTTATGATTAGATAAGTCTGGCATCTCTCCTCTCTACTTTTTTTAGTAAAACAAACAGTTTTGAAATGTTCTGAAATAAACTAGCCCCCAAAAATGTGCTCAACAAAGTCGAGGCTGTTTTGCTGGAGGTGTTTTTTTGTTGTCAGCAGTCCATGTCTGACTGCCTGATGCTTTCACCGGTTTGAACGAAATGAACTGCTACTGCATAATGTTTTCTGAGCCCAGTGTAACATACTCTTGGTTCCTGCAGTACCCCGGAGTCGCACAGAGCATCAACAGTGACGTGAATAACCTGATGACTGTCCTGAGCATGAGCAACGCTCTTCCTGAAGGTGATCTGAATACACATACATTTGATTTTTGGAATTTTAGACAAATAAATTATTGGATGCATGTGGATGGCATATGTGTCAAAATGTGGGTGCCTCTGGTTATTTCCTGATCCAAATTAGTGTAATGTAATAAAGCAGACACTGTTATGCAGGTTGCACATCATCATCTGTCAAGGTTCCTACAGTCACCCTGAAAATATTGGTTTTAGAATCTTAAAAATTAATGCTTTTTTTTTATTTATTTTTTTATACACAGTAAGTATACACTACCAATTCAAAGTTTGAGTTTTGAAAGCAGTCTCTTAGGCACATCAAGGCTGCATTTGATTTAAAAAAAAAAAAAAAGAATGATGTTTTGAAATACTATTGCAATTTAAAATATACATTTTTTTCTGTTTCAATATTTTAAAATGGCATTTATTCCCGTGATGGCAAAATCGAATTTTCAGCATCATTACTCTAGTCTTCAGTGTCACATGATCCTTCAGAAATCATTTTAATATGATGATTTGGAGCTCAAGAAAAAATGTCTTATTCCTATCAATTTTGAAAACAGTTGTGCTGCTTAATATTTTAGTGGAAACAGTCTTTGATGACTAGGAAGTTCAGAAGAACATAATTTATGTGAATTACATTTATTTACTGTCCCTTGTGATATTTAATGCAATAATATTATTTTCTTCAATTGTACTAACTTCAAACTTTGGAAAGGTAGTGTGCATTTTTGTAGGCTCTAAAATATTTTGGCTTGGAATATTTTAAAGGGTTAGTTCACCCAAAAATGAAAATTATGTCATTAATTACTCACCCTCATGTTGTTCCAAACCCGTAAGAACTTCGTTCATCTTTCGGAACACAATTTAAGATATTTTTGATTAAATCTGAGGGCTCTCTGACCCTCCCATAGACAGCAAGGTAACTACCACGTTCAAGGTCCAGAAAAGTACAAAGATGATCGACAAAGTAGTCTGTGTGACATCAGTGGTTCAACTGTAAAGTTACGAAGCTACGAAAATACTTTTTGGTTGATCATCTTGGTACTTTTCTGGACCTTGAACGTGGGTGAGTAATTAATGACAGATTTCATTTTTGGGTGAATTATCCCTTTTACATGGCGTAGTAAGTCGAAATAATAAACTTATGAAATTGCACTGATTTGGAAACTTTCATTGACCCCATTATTTTCAAGAGCATAGTGTCAGTACACTCGGATCTATGTTTAGTGTGTTTCAAACTGGGAGCTCAGGGCCTGTTGAGTCTCAGTGGGCTGATAGATCTCAGGCTGCATGCTGACCAGTCAGAACCCCAGAGTCACGCACACGAGCAGCGTCAACTGCTGCATGATCAATGCCAGTTAAATGTTCAGCTGTCAGAGAAGCCTAATCCTCCAAACATAGTCTGAACTTTCATTTAAGCTTGTAAATGCCACCATAATGTTGTCGATCCTTCTTTTTTGCCAGATACCCAAGGTATTTTTTAATGTCTTGCCAACCCTTGTGGAAAAACAAGTATATTTTAGCATACTTCTAAAAAAATTAATTATATACTTATTAACTTGTTTTCAGGGCACTTAATTGCTATTAAATGTAGTTTACATTTATATTAAATGCAATTATTTGAACTTATGAGTGCTTTTTTGACCCACTTAAGTAGGACTTATGTACATGTTTATATGTAATTCCATAATTACTTTTACTGTCTTTGAAATATGGTGATGTACTGACAAGCATTTATATAACTAAATTATACTTTAATTTCTATTGAAATTTGTATTGTCATTTTTTTAAAGCATGACAAAAGATGAATAAAACCTAATGACTTAAAATTGTACTTTATAGTAAATCTTACATTTGACATAATAAAGGGCTCTACATTAAGTGGTTCTTTATTTCAATAATATTATCTGCTAGTACAATTTCTTTTTAAATATACTTTTAAGATTTGAAGTACACTACAAGCACACACTCAATACAATTTAAGTGCACTTCTTTTTCACAAGGGAAGCATAAACTCTGAAGAATTGTGAGTGCCATCTCTTGGTGACAAATCTTTTTTTTTTTTTTATATGAACTAACCTGCTGACTCATGTCTGACTGTGTCTGTGAATGTGCAGGTCTGTTCCCGGAGCATTTGATAGATGTGATGCGACGTGAGCTGGCGCTGGAGTGTGATTACATAAGGGAAGCCAAGTGTGCTCGGAAATTCAAGTGAGTGGACAAAAACAACCGGGAGACATTTTTCTCACTGCTAATTCAGAGCATCCCATCATTCTATACGTTAATCTACCCCTCTATAAAATCCCGGGCTGCTGTGGGCTCATAGACGGCCTACAGGACGTTTAAGACTGCAATGTGCCTCATACCCAAGCTAAATCTATCCTGTACCATAATGCCTTTGAAAGGAAGGTTTACACACACGAAAATAAACATTACAACTGCTCCGAATGATTGTGCACTTCTGTATCCTCATATAACAGCTTCTCTGGAGCGTTGTGGCCTTAGCGCAGGGCTAAAAATAACCACCTAGCTTGTAGGCCAGGGATTGAATGATTTGATCTTAAGGAACAGTTTGCGTGCTGACATATTTTAAATATAGCACAAATGGAAATAATAAACATTGACAACATGCCCGTACCCTATGTCCTGTCCTCTACTGGGACCCTGACTTTACAGGGAGGGTGAAGAATGAAACGCATGTTCCAAGAGAGAGATATAGTTACGTACATGCCTTCAGGGTGAGATGTGTCTTTTACTTTTGAGTAGACTAATGAGACTCTCAGTGTTCAGCAGATAAGCTCTTTTCAAAATGATGTAACACTTTTGTTTCCTGCAAGTATTGACGTAGTGTAAACACAGCCTTGCATCCGAAAGAGCTGAGGAAATAATCAAACACTTCTTCTAGAATATCCGCTCTTTGTCAGGTAGCCCCATTGATTTTATTGAGTTGGTTCATTTGGACAGTTGCCCTTTAGATGATCTGTGATTTTACTGTTGATAACCTCACAGAATCTATATTTCCAATCTATTTGAAAAGTTTTAAATGCAGTTTAACAGTAACTATCCAACTTATCAGTCCTCCGTAGACTTAGATTA
Source organism: Sinocyclocheilus anophthalmus (assembly GCA_018155175.1). Classification (NCBI taxonomy): domain Eukaryota; kingdom Metazoa; phylum Chordata; class Actinopteri; order Cypriniformes; family Cyprinidae; genus Sinocyclocheilus; species Sinocyclocheilus anophthalmus. The sequence continues at coordinate 454,939 of JADLZN010006287.1, read as the reverse complement.
GAAAAGAGCAAAAGATTGAAGTCTGGAAACAGTTGCTAATTGGTCAAGTTAGTAAAGCTTTATTTAAAGATTTCTTAAAATGGTGTTTGCAGTGTAGTTTTATAGAAAACACGAATGTAATAGAATAATATAAATTGTACAAATAAAGGCGAGGCTTGGCGACGGCTCAGTTGAACCGGTTCAGTAAAGAGTCATCATTCATTTTAGTCATCATTCAGTAGTGTTTACGTTAATTTCTTATTCAGTATTTTTGTCTTGTTTTCCAGTACAAATATCTAAATGTTCTTAAATCAGTATACATTTATTTGAGATGCAAAAATAATATTTTTGAAGAAATTTGTCTTAAATTTGTTTTATGTTTAAAACAAAAAAAATAAAATCTGCTATTAGAGATAAACTTGCTTTCCCTTTGAATTAAGTTTAGTTTTCCTAGCCCATTGGTACTTTTTTCTTATTTTAGGAATAATTGATATTCTCAGAAAAGAAATCTTTATCGTTTAATAAAGCCATTTTGTGTCCAAGAAATATACATACATTGAGTTAAGAATTTCCAAACAATATGAGGAAGAAATTACAGTGGGTACGGAAAGTATTCAGACCCCCTTAAAATTTTCACTCTTAAAAATATTGCAGCCATTTGCTAAAATCATTCAAGTTAAGTTTTTTTCCTCATTAATGTACACACAGCACCCCATATTGACAGAAAAACACAGAATTGTTGACATTTTTGCAGATTTATTAAAAAAAGAAAAACTGAAATATCACATGGTCATATGTATTCAGACCCTTTGCTGTGACACTATTATATTTAACTCAGGTGCTGTCCATTCTTCTGATCATCCTTGAGATGGTTATACACCTTAATTTGAGTCCAACTGTGTTTGATTATAATGATTGGACTTGATTAGGAAAGCCACACACCTGTCTAGATAAGACCTTACAGCTCACAGTGCATGTCAGAGCAAATGAGAATCATGAGGTCCAAGGAACTGCCTCAAGAGCTCAGAGACAGAATTGTGGCAAACCACAGATCTGGCCAAGGTTACAAAAAAAATTCTGCTGCACTTAAGGTTTCTAAGAGCACAGTGGCCTCCATAATCTTTAAATGGAAGATGTTTGGGACGACCATATCCCTTCCTAGAGCTGGCCGTCCGGCCCAACTGAGCTATCGGGGAGAGAGCCGTGGTGAGAGAGGTAAAGAAGAACCCAAAGATAACTGTGGCTGAGCTCCAGAGATGCAGTAGGGAGATGGGAGAAAGTTGTAGAAAGTAAACCATCACTGCAGCCCTCCACCAGTAGGGGCTTTATGGCAGAGTGGCCCTACAGAAGCCTCTCCTCAGTGCAAGACACATAAAAGCCCGCATGGAGGACTCCAAGATGGTGAGAAATAGGATTCTCTGGTCTGATGAGACCAAGAAAGAACATTTTGGCCTTAATTCTAAGCAGTATGAGCAGGCACTGCTCATCACCTGTCCAATAAAGTCCCAACAGTGAAGCATGGTGGTGACAGCATCATGCTGTGTTGGTGTATTTCAGCTGCAGGGACAGGACGACTGATTCCAATCGACGGAAAGATGAATGCGGCCAAGTACAGAGATATCCTGGACGAAAACCTTCTCCAGAGTGCTCAGGACCTCAGACTGGGCGAAGGTTTACCTTCCAACAAGACAATGACCATAAGCACACAGCTAAAATAACGAAGGAGTGGCTTCACAAACAACTCTGTGACTGTTCTTGAATGACCCAACCAGAGCCCTGACTTAAACCCAATTAAGCATCTCTGCAGAGACCTAAAAATGGCTGTCCACCAACGTTTACCATCCACCCTGACAGAACTGGAGAGGATCTGAAAGGAGGAATGACAGAGGATCCCCAAATCCAGGTGTGAAAAACTGTGCATCTTCCAAACGACGCAGGCTGTATTAGATCAAAAGGTGGCTTTACTAAATACTGAGACAAGGGTCTGAATACTTAGGTTCATGTGATATTTCAGTTTTTCTTTTAATAAATCTGCAAAAATGTCAAAAATTCTGTGTTTTTATGTCAGTATGGGGTGCTGTGTGTACATTGAGGAAAAAAACTTAACTTAAATGATTTTAGCAAATGGCTGCAATATAACAAAGAGGGAAAAATTTAAGGGGGTCTGAAAACTTTCCGTACACACTGTATATATATATATACACACACATATATATATATATATATCTATATATACGTTCATTAGCGAGATACATTTTCAATTAGCTAGCTTGACTGTATTTCAAAGCTGACGTACCCATTATTACTTGGCAAGCTATAATTTAAAGCTGACGTATCCACATTTTAAGCTTCATTGTGGATATCCTCACACCCAGAGAATAGAGTATTGGATTTTCCCACATCATTTTAGAAGCAGACACGTGTGTGTGTTCATCATCACGTCCTGTCTTTGGTGCACGTGCGGGGTGGCATGCTTTTTCGGAGATGCTGACTTATGCTCAGTGACTCAGAAGCTTTGTGGTTTTTGGCAGGGAACTCCTGAAAGATCACCCCTTCTTCTACGTGCCAGAGGTAATCGACGAACTCAGCAGCCAGCACGTCCTCACCACCGAACTGGTGCCTGGATTTCCCTTGGATCAGGCTGATGGACTTTCACAAGAGTTGAAAAATGAGGTATTCACCAGTGCTGGTAAAACTAGTGTTGCAATGAATGAAATGAAGTGAAACCAGACCAATTACATCTAGCAGGGTATCTGCAGGATTTTGAAAAATCTAATTTGAGGCTTTTGTAAGACCTTCACAAATAAAATGAATACTGTATGAGTGGGTTAGGGCAATGTCTATCCATCTACAAACATTCAAAACATTATTTGTAATTGGATTATTAATCGGTTACTACCTTATTGGGCTGGAAAACCTATTTTTAGCTTACTTTCTAGTACTTTCAGTTCTCCTACTGTTATTTACAGTAATTTTCTTATAGCATTTGTTTAGCAAGTTATAGAAGCACATTCAAATTTGGTGTTGTATCAGGCCACATTGTATTCTAGGATGCCTGAGTCACATGGTCTCAAACGTGGCTAGTATGGAAGCCAGTGATCTTCCTGAAGCATTATCGCCATCTAGTGGTGGAAGTGTTTTATTGCATTAGTTGGGCAAAGTGTAAACAAGGTCATGTCCATACCAAAAAGAAAAAACATTCAGGAATGCAGTTAAAAAAAGTAAACTGTGTTGATCAAACCATAAATAGAGGAAATGATGCAGACTTACACGAAGGCAATAAATGTGACTGAAATTTTTCAACATGCCATACAGCTATGATTTAAATGCTCATCAGTTACGTAGTTTGTAAACATTGCAATAAAACAGTCTTTTGTTTTGAGTTCCAACTGATTTATGACATTATACTAAGTACTACATATTCATTAAAGCATAAATACTATGGATTTAAAGCAGTCCAGTGCAGGTGTAGTAACCATACTTCTGTTTGCACAGATCTGCGAGAACATCCTCAGCCTGTGTCTGAGGGAGTTGTTTGAGTTCAGATACATGCAGACGGATCCTAACTGGTCCAATTTCTTTTATGATCCACAAACCCACAGGGTAAGAGCTATGTTCACTATCACTGATCTTTCCTGGTTATTTACACTGCTGGTTTAGACACACTTGGCTTAATTTGCTTTAAACCTGCTTGAACCCTGGTGTCTTTGAAGAAGCTGAAATATAAGAGTGTTTTGATGTATTAAACATTTGTTTGGTCACAACATAATTCCCTTACTTTCATTTGTTATATCATAGGTTTGAAGACTTCACTGTTAATCTAAAATGTAGAAAATAGGAATTATTAACCTTTGATTGGTGTTGTAGGTAAATACACTACTGATCAAAAGTTTGGGGCCAGTAAGAATTTTTCAAAGAAATTAATACTTTTATTGAAATACTTTATTCAGCAAGTATGCATTAAATTGATCAGAATTGACAGTTAAGACATTTATGATATTCCAAAGTATTTCTGTTTCAAATAAATGCTGTTCTTTTGAACTTCCTATTCCTCTAAAAAACATTTTTTTTATCAATTTCCACAAAAATATTACACAGCAATATAATAATAATTACAATATGAAAAGATTTTTGAACAATAAATCGGCATATTAGAATGATTTCTGAAGGATCATGTGATACTAAAGACTGGAGTAATGACTGCAGAAAATTCATCATTGCCATCACGAATAAATTACATATTTAAATACAAAGCAGATATTTTAAATGATAATAGTATTTCACAATATTACTGTTACCTTTGATTAAAAAGAAAAAAAAAACTTTACATTTATACCATACAACATTTTATCATATAAATGTAACATTTATATTAACATCCTACCAACCATAAACTTTTGAACCATAGTGTATGTATATATTGATTTTATTTATTGAGTTTGAGTATTTTGTACAGTAAATCAAAAGTATATTGTTTTGGCTTCATCTCTTAGGTGTGTTTTTTTGTTTGTTTTAATAATCAAGCTGTTCTTCAATCCACAGGTTGCTTTGCTGGACTTTGGTGCAACAAGAGGGTTTGATGAGAGTTTCACTGATGTTTATATTGAGGTAAGACATATAAAATTGAAAGTAAACATTTAAATGGATATTTTATTTCTTTAACTGATTGTATCTTCCAGATCATCAAGGCTGCAGCAGATAACGATCGGGAAGGAGTGCTGAAGCGATCCATAGATATGAAGTTCTTGACTGGTTACGAGTCTAAGGTAGTGTATATACCAGATTTTTTTTTTTTAAGCTACACATACGACAGTCATGTTAACACAACCTCTTCTCCTCATTCAGGCCATGGTGAACGCCCATGTGGATGCGGTGATGATCCTTGGTGAGGCTTTTGCCGCCAAAGAGCCATTTGACTTTGGATTGCAGAGCACCACGGAGCGCATCCACAACCTCATACCCGTCATGCTGAAACAGCGCCTCATCCCTCCACCCGAAGAAACCTACTCCCTGCACCGCAAAATGGGCGGCTCCTTCCTCATCTGCTCCCGCCTGAATGCTAAGCTATGCTGCAATAACATGTTTAGAGAGGCCTACAGCAATTACTGGAGCAAGAAGAAAGGTCCAAGCCAGTGACACAGGGCTTTTTAAACAAGAGAAACTTGGATAAGCACAAAATGCTCTGGCCAGTCATTCAAATGTAAACGAACGGCACTTTTGTCTCAATTGTCTCAACCGTACCGTCATACATGTTTTTGGCTTTTGTTTTTCCCTTTTGAGTGTGTTAATGGGAAATCATGTCCATGATTATCCATGGTCGTGTGGTGCAAAGAATGCTATTCAAATGAATGTATCTGTATGCCTATGGAAATTCCTATAACGGGGGAAAGTTGGTTACTCATCAGGTGTGGCGATTGGCTGTAGAACATTTCATAACCAAGCCAACAGTTTTTTCCAGGTTGCCGGACTACGCTCGTGAGGACCGTCTCCCTAAATCAGTATATTAACTGTTTGAGAAAGCATTAATGTTTATTTTTCTTATTTCGGTTTGTGAATATTGTGCACAATATTGGCTAAAGTATGATAAAGAAAAGTTCGGTAATCAGTGCAGGTTTTGATGTACCTGCTATAGTCACTTACGTGTTATCAGTGTAGGTTGGCTACAAGCTAGCTTGTAAAACTACCACAACTACTTTAGTCATAATCCATTTTAAAAAGCTAGGATCTTAATAATATCACGTCTCTGATGTGTGAGATGTACATGAATTTAAATGTGTCTACATGAAGGTGAGAACGTGAAAGCATTATGGTTTGATATCAGAGCATTGATGAAAAAGGTGTTTTTCTAATGTTCCTGCTATTGGCTTTCTTACTAAAAAAAAATGTGATAAAATTGTCTGAATATATTAAATTTTTGGAATCAACACGCCAGTCTTAAATGTTTATTAGCAGGCTTGTTATTTTTGTCCACTTATATGACCATATAACAAATACATTGAGTTGTCATTTTCAGCGTTTGACAGTTAAAGCATTTGATGCAAGGCCTGTTTACTTGTACCGGTTTAAGACAGACTGAAGTTTGATCATTGCATTATTATTTGCTGGACACACAAGAAGACCATGGTACGAGTCATGGAAGAGCACATTAACATGTTCCACAATGTTCAATGTTAACCTTAACAAAAATTAGCTACTTTCCTCTAAAATACAATATTAAGATGTGAAAACTAGTTGAACATTGTTTTAATTTATAATTACCTGAAATTTTCTTCAGTGCTTCTTCAATGTCAGTTCCAGCTCGTGAGACCACAGGACAGAAGACCAGTATCAACTGACAGTCCCGTAACTCACTTTCTCTAACTCCCTTAAGTTGTGCAAGAATGTGCCTGTCAGTTCCCAAGGTTTGACCGCACACAAGTGGAAGCACTCTAACTGAAGTCTCTGCAAAAAAAAAAAAAAAGGGCATGTATGAAAAGTGGGGGCCCAAAATTGTGAGACCACATTGATTTTTAATTTTATTTTAACCTTGAGTTATGCCATGAGTTTAATTATTAATTGAAATATTTAAGGTTTTTCAATTCAACTTTTTACTCCAATTGTTATGTTTGTAATAAAAACTATTATTTTAGAAAAATGCTAAATGGAAACACTTTCACTAGTGCTTTCTAATTTCAGGACTCCACTGTAATAATGCAAAAATACATTTTTCTAATCTCTTATTCAAAAAAAACAACAAAGTTAAATTTGAAAAAATGTGGTTTTGAGCCCTTGGATGAAAGGGCATGTACTCTAACTCTTACTCACCAAAAGTAGTCTATGGTTGGAGAGGTCATATCTTTTTGGAATGAGCTTGGAAATTTTCTCCTGCTTGACGTTCCCTCTGTATCCCAGTCCTCTTGTCTAGCTGATGCCTCAGTGAAACTGTTCAAGACCTCAATGTACGGTTTCAAAGATGCCTGTGCTGTTTTGAGCTGATCCTCCACTAATCTAAAAGCTCAAAGGGACTCCTTCAAAACATCCTGTACAGCGGCATCATCTAGGAAAAAGTCGTAAGACTACTATGAAGCATGCCTTTTACAAAGAGAACTCCCTTGGTTCTCTGCTACAACTGAAAATGGTAGATTTGTAAGTCATAAGTAACTCACTGCTTTTGTTTTTGTGCATTAAATGCTTCAGTGCACCGGCAAATGTTTCTAGGCCAGGTCTAAGCGAATCCTTTTAAGAATCAAATAATGAATAATTACAGATGATATCTATTATATAAACAAATACAATTTATGGAGCATGCACATATGCATGCAATTTACTCAGTTTACATTGTATTTGGTTTCTGTAACATTTTACTGTTAAATATATAAAATTACCCCAAAAAGTCACAATTAATATTATATTAATATTGAAGTATATTCATATTAAATATTTGCACACCTTCTGGTTGTCATGTTAGTGGAACATGTTCCACAAGTGATGAACTACACCCGTTTGAACTTCAGTTTGGAGCAAATGGCCTAAAACATGCATCCAAAATATAGTTTGGTACTTGTTGGTTAGAAGTCATTGTTAAAAAAAATAATAATGCCACTGATATCTTGTTATCTAATACCACGAAACTCCCAGGGGTCATCAAACTCGGTCCTGGAGGGCTGTGTCCTGCAGAGTTTAGCTCCAACTTGCCTCACACCTGCCTGGAAGTATACCTAGTACAGGGTTCCTCAAATCTTGCCCTGGAGGGCCAATGCGCTGCAGAGTTTAGCTCCAACCCTGATCAAACTCACCTACCTGTGATTTTCTAATGATCCTGAAGACATTGATTAGCATGCTCAGGTGTGTTTGATTAGGGTTAGAGCTAAACTCTGCAGGAAAGTGGATCTCGTGGGCCAGATTTGAGGATCCCTGACCTAGTAAGACCTTGATTAGCTGGTTCAGGTGTGTTTAATTAGGGTTGGAGCTAAACTCTGCAGGACACGGCCCTCCAGGACCGAGTTTGGTGACCCCTATCCTAAACTTTTAGGAGTACCTTCAGTGTGCAAATATTTTTGGAGGGCCACTTAATTTCAATTCCACCAGCATCTTGACCAAATACATTACCTTCACTGTGTCCGTGATAAGCGCCACAATGGTCCTTCTGAGCTGAAAGTTCTTAATACCTGGAAAAAGCTCATTCAGATCTCCTCTGGTCAAAGTAAGGACTTGAGCATCATCAATTCCTACATCTAGAAACAGGTGCACAATGTAGCATGTCACACTGCAAGAGCTTAGTTTAATACATTAATTTTTTTTACAGGTGTGATAGATAAATGGCATTATAAACATTATCAGATAACATAGCCTACATACCATCCAAGACAGAAGACTGAGAGATTGCATTGATTTGTCGGAGAGCTCTTCCCTTCTTGAAAGTTTGGAAATAAAGATGGTAGTTATATTTTAACCCTGACACAAGCACCCTTTTATATAGACTTCCTTGCCAGCACATACCCATAATATTTGAAGCAACAGTAGTGTGCTTTGTATTATTAATATTAGCTGGTAAATAAAAGATATTAAACGTCTGTTAATTGTACCTTTTCCTTGGTGGACCTCCATGTGTTTGAATTAATCCACATTAGTCCACTGGGAAACCAAGAAGACTCTGCGCTGCTCATTTCTAGAGTATTTAAACCAAAAATTGATGTAGATCGAACTCAATTGGTTAAATTCTGTATACAGACTGACCCCAGTTCAGTTAAGGCGCATCAACCGCAGCAAGGTGTAACAACAGAGGCGTGTCAAAATCTGATCTAGGACCTGCAGTCACCAGCGATAGGTTGTTGAGGCGTCAAGACCCGCCCCTTTTGGTATGTTGTGGGAAGAGCGATTTCTCATTGGCTGGCGAGAAATGGGGGCGTATTATGTATGAAGTGATCTCGCCGAGAGGACGGTAATGTTATAGCGAGTCTTGATTGTTTTGTGAACATTGAGTGTTGAATATGCCTTTCTAAATTTAATGTTTAGGGTATGTCGATGTCATACGGATTGTTTGACGGTCGGATACATCCGCAGAGGGTTTATTTGACGTAGTGCCGTCATGCCTTATTTTTTTTTTTGGCTGGGAGTATTAGTGGGCAGTGATGGTGGCAGTGCTCTTGAAGACTATGCACTGCAATACAGGTGCATGTAGGGCTGCATGCAGCTTCAGTGTTTAAATGCAGGGTTAGTCCATGCATTCAAATGTGGTTTCTTTTTCAAATTCTTAGTCTTAGTGCAACACTCTTAGTATCAGCTTGAGGGACATTGGATTAATGAAATACTGAAATTCCACACAGGAGCTTACCTATGTGACTTATATATTTGTTTTTGATTATGATAAAATAATCACGCAATATAGATAGTAGTAGTGGATCTCTATGTATGCTTCTGTATCTATCACTGATTTTTGTTGAATATGATCATGGATCAGACCCATTATAACATGTCTGCTACATGTGTACCAAGCAGGAGGAAAATGTCAAAACCAAAACTAAACCCCCAAACACCAGGTAATTATGTATTAATGAAAGATTTACTAAATCGGTAAGTCCTATATGGCTTATTCTGAAGTTGTTGCATTCCCAGATCATGATTAAGTATGAAATGAATTACATTTACATTAGAGGGCTGGTGTAGAATTATGATCTATTTTAGAGCTGTTACATTTATATTGTTTTTTTTTTTTTTAAATCTATTTGAAATTATTCAAAAAAATTGATTGCAATTTCAACAGATGTCATAAAAGATTTGGGAAGAGAGGCTGAAGGTAATGGAACGAAACCATCCAAAGTAAGACCAAGCATCCTCAACTTGAGTTATGCATCAATATGCCAGCGGATAAGATATATCTTTAGGCAGTTCATTAATTAAATTAAACATGATATCATAAGATTTTATTATTGCATTTGTGTTATTGCATTTCAGAATGAGGGGACAAGCTCTCAGAAAATAAAGAGAACTTACACCAGAAAAAAGTGAGTTTTGTGTTTCCCTGTAAAATGTCAATTTCATTTAATAAATCTTAAATACTGCTTTAGTCTGTTCTCAGAAACTTTTCATAAGGTTTGCCTCTTAAATAGTAACTTATTGCACCATATACTAGATTAATAATGGTGTCAAAATATTAACGTAACATTAGCACACTTCTTAAGGTACCATGACCTCCAGCCTGTGATTATGAGACCAACAGAGGATTTCGATCATGGGTCATCTTGCAGTTCAGTTATCACAGTTAGTGGTTTGGAAAGCCATCACATGCTCACTGACCACACCAGCGTAGTGATGGAGAAAACTGATGGATCCAATTCAGACACTTTAATAGAGACAGGTAAGTACAGACTTAAATATATTTAAGTAGAATAAATTGATATATGACATTTTAGATTATGTCCAAAAGTTGCACACGTTTTATGCCACAGATTTTAAATTGAAGAAGAAGCAGAAGATGGAGAAAACTGACCAGCCCTCCTTAAAAAAGTACATTGAGGAAGTAAAGCAAACAGGTATGCAATTCTTATATTTTTCTTTAATAATCCGCATGATAAAACATGAAAAGTACAGACTACATCTTTTTCCTTTAACAGTACCTGTTATAGTTCCTGTTGCTCAGTTCAGTCAGAGGAATCAGATAACTGACAGTCACAGCATGCAGGAGCAGAAATCATCTCAGCACACAAAGAAGGAGTCACCTGTTTATCCACCAGGTAAATGATACAGTCATGCAGACCAAATGAAAACAGCACAGACACATTTTTTAAGTATTCATTTGTGGTTCTTTACAGGAAGTCAGGAGGAAAAATGGCAGCTTCAGATCTTGGCAAAGGGTAGAGTAAGCTGCCCAAAATGCAAAAGTGTTGGAAGAAAGACAGTGGATGGTTTAAAGAAGCACCTGGAAACCTGCAAGTTGGTATGTGCATATGGGTTGTTGACGTGACATGGCATTTTCACTGTCCCACAAGATAAAATTAATATAATTAATATTGTCGTTATTTAAAATGCAGTAAATCATTAAACATTTCTTTGCCCTACATGGACCTGTTGTTATAAAAGCTGCAGTGCTATTCGATTTTTTTTACATTTTTGAGCCAAATCTCAAAATTGTCCTATGGTGTGACTGTCTCAAGCATGGTTCAGTAGATTACAAGTTTTATAAATAAATAAAAAAACATCAAAATGTTCATAAATACCTCCGGCATAATTGTACAAGTGTCTATTTTAGTAAATGGCAATAATTTTTTTCATCCATATATTTCTGAAAGCGTAGGAACTTGATACATTTTGTCTCTGAAAACCATGTCCTATGGTGTGACACCATATCCTGATTTTAAATCGGCCAATTCCAGAAAAAATTTAATTAGTTGAAGGACCCCATTCATGATGATCATGTTACTGAAGCCCCCTGTGAAGCCCATGACATATGCACATGGTCAATTTCTTTCTCCAAATTGAACCACTACAAAAGTGTTACGTTTTGTTGTCCATTGGTGTGACACCCTTAAATTATATTTTTTAATTAAAAACTGCATGTTAAATTACATAATCATGGAAAATTATGCAAATGTGTCTTGCTAACCGCTAATGACATGTTAACTCGGAATAGCAAGGTCATTAATTGACAGGAAAAGGCTGAAACGTCCTGTGGTGTGACAGAAAATGTCCTCCGGTGTGACGCCTGTACTGTCACACCATAGGACAAAGATGTCACACCAGAGGACAAGGTCTCTTTAAAAAGCATTTTAAATAATTAAATAAGATTTATTTAACTACTTTTTAGTCTTTTTTTGATAATTTTCAGTGTTCTTAAATGCAATAATTACATTAAATAAACTATTTTCTGATGTTTTTGCAGAAAACTTGTACTGTTATAAAGTGTCATGAAAATAAGTATAAAATGTGGTCATTTGTTTTTGAAACTGAAAGAATTGAGGGAGAGAAATTACTGGAAGAGAAAGGACATGGAAATATAGACAGAAAATTAACAGGGATCCACCAGAAGGGAGGAGATCCTAAGAGAACGATGCAGAAAGTAAATAGAATCAAAATGATGCCTTAAAAAGAGTAGCCATATAGTTTAAAAAAATTCATTCACATCTTAATGAATATAGTTTGAATATCAATCATATTTAGCTGTGCCACACATGTAGCAGCGGGGCTAGAAATGTTTCAGTAACATACTGATTGACTAAGAGACTGACTTTTGTTGATGAAAATAATTTTTGTTTTGTTTAAAAAACATTGTTTGTTTAAAACAACATTGTTTGTATCAAAATTAAACTTTCTTTCTCCTTTGACATGTTCAAAATTAAATAGAAATAATTTAATAACTACCATTTCTGTCCTTTAGTGTGACGTAATGTCCTATGTTGTGACACACATAAAAGAACCACAGATTAGTTTTTATCTCAAAATATCTTTAAAAAAAACAGTTGAGTATTGTAATGGGGGATATAAATATCACTTATCTTAAAACTGTATAATTTTCAGCAGGTTTGAACGGATGACAGCAAAGTTTGTCTTGTTGTCAAAGTTTGTCCCGAAATTGTCCAACAAGTCATGGGGGAAAAAATGATGTTAATTATAATTTCATATGAAATAAAAAACACTATGAAAATAAGCATCTAACAATGAAGACAGTTTCTTTTCTTAATTTTTGCTATGTCACACCATAGGACAAATTTATGGTACAGTTCAGTGAAAATGTAAAAAAAAAAAAAGAAACCGTTAGTTAATGACACTTTATATTTTCTCAAAGATCAGACTTCACACTACATAAATATATGCATTTCTTCTTCAAAAATTGTCTTTTAAAAAATAAGCATTTTTTTACTGCCTATTTGTCAGCTACCCATATAGCAATGTTTGTGAAAATATCATAGAGATGTACCAGATTTTTTTAGTACTCGTTTTAATTCTGAACCTGATTTTGTATTTGTTCTTTGTGTAGAATCCTTTTACATGTCCAGACTGTGGGAAACAACTGAGAACTTCAACTGGAATGAAGTACCACCTCATGGCTGACCACAACAACTTGGTTCGGGTTTTTTTTCTAAATTGGCAGTGGCATTGACAATGAAGACGATGGTGTTGATGCAAAGATTTCTTTCTTGTTTGTCTTTTTTCAGTCCATTCCAGATACTGGGAATGACCTAATTGACCAAGCAGTGAAGGAAAAATTGCGAAAAGTACTAAAGAGGATGGGCAAATTAAAATGTTCAAAAGAGGTGTGGTCATATTTTACAATTAAAAGTACTTTGCAAAAAATAATCACTTCCCTTTTTTTAATAATTTGATGATGCAGTATGGATGAAACCTTTGTGGAGGTTTAATTATGTGAATTTGTAGTGTAATAACAATAATATTTAAATATTTTTTATCTGTATAGCTAAAAAGCTTTAAAAGGGGGTCATATGATGCGATTTCAAGTTTTCCTTTCTCTTTGGAGTGTTAACAAGCTGATTGTGCATAGATAAGATCCCGGAAGTTGCAAAGACTAGTCTCAAAACCAAAGAGATTCTTTATCAAAGTTAAGACTCTGCCACACCCCCCTAAAAAGTCTCGTTCTAACACGCCCCCACATATTTAGGTCACTATGTGGGAATATTTGCATTATGCGCCCAAATGTGCACGCAAAGAATAAGGCGTGGTTTCAGTAACCGCAGTTTAGTGTTGAAGCAGCCATGTCAGGGGGGCGCTGTGTGTTTCTAGGCGAAAGAAAAAGTACTTTATTTGGCCTTCCGAAAGTAGAGGCATTTAGGAATCTTTAAGATTACTTACTACAGAACAGCAATGCATTTTATGGATGACCTTTTCGTGAACCTAGGAGAGGAGGTAATTATGACTTTGCTATGACAATCTGGCATTTCTGAATCAGCTACTGTTTTATTAGTTTTAAGTATTTGCTATTGACTTTTCAAATGCGGAGTTTTGCGCATCGTGGGTGTGTGTGGCTCGAGCGAGAGAGAGAGGGGGGGGGGGGTCACATCACATCACAGTGGAGTCAGCTGTCTTAACAGTTGCTTGTGTACTGCAAACACATACCAGTTTCATCACTGTGTCTGTCACGTCGTCTACATTTATTTTTGAAAGATGAAGCTCGCGATTATGTAAGGGCCGTTACATTTCCGACGAGAGCTTGCAGTGTTCGGTCCAGTCACAATGCACTGGGTCAGCTGGCCAGTCAGGGCAGACTGCGCTTGTCGGAAGGAGGGAGTTTGTAGAAAATGAAGCGTTTGAGAGAGGTGTGGCATATAGGACCTACAATAATGTACATTATTTGAAAAATATTGTGTTTTTTGAACAACTTAAACATGTCAACTAATTCTGTTCCACAACAAATATGATCTTTAAAAAAAAGCATCATAGACCCCTTTAAAATACATTAATACTTTTAATTAACAAGAATACAACATTGCTTGCAAACGTGACCGACGGCATTTATGTACAAAATATTCAAACCGCAAAGAATCTGGGGGAAAAATGTTCACAGTTTCCAGAAAATATTAACAGCAGACCGTTTCACCATTGATTTAATAAAAATGTTTCTTGATCACCAAATCAGCACATTAGAATGACTTCTGAAGAATCATGTGACACTGAATATTGGCTGCTGAAATTCAGCTTTGCCATCACCGGAATAATTTACATTTTAAATAATTACATATATTAATATCAAATTAGCGAATATTTTTGATTAAATAAATGTCAGGCTTGGTAACTTAGAGACTTTTTACAAAAAAAAAAAAAATTGTAGATCCCAAACCTTTACAAACACATGTAAAAGTGAAAAATAATAACGGTAGATGAAATGCTAAATCAATCATAGTAATAGTACATTTTAAACATGACGGTATCCATTGCGAGTTTCGATTACTGCATAAATGCAAGGTTCTGGCATGAAACTCTAGATGGTGCAGTCCAATAGGTCTAGCTCAATCTGACCTGGTGACATCATTGTCACATGGCAGCTGATTGGTTCTCTCCTGTATTGGTAGCCAATGAGCTTACTGTTCAATATTCAAATACCTGGCTTTTGTTGCTGGGGGGGTAGCAGTTGGGCATCACACCTTCAAACCCTCCACCTTCCCGAGCTCACCTGTATAGATCTGCTACAGGGTGATTCATGTATGCTATATGGGAGTTATTCATATGTGTTATATGTGCAGCAGCAGTATTTCTTACATACTTACAGCAGCATGTTGTGGATGTTTTGGCCGTAGCAAATCTCGGTACTTGCTCTGCCGCAGCAGTGTTGCAGATCTATTCCACCAAGACCACATACATTGACATTGTCATGTACATTACCATGCCAATCCCTCCTAGAGTTGTCATGACAGAACTCAAATACCTTAAACGATGCTGAATGTTTTGTTTTAGGGTTGCACTGGAACGTTCACTAGTATAATGGGTTATGTGTACCACATGAAGAAATGCGGCAAGGAGCCGTCAGAGCTGGAGAAGCTCTTAATGAACTGCAAACACTGCGGAAAAGCGTATCGTTCCAGAGCAGGCCTGGAGTACCACCTCAAGAATGAGCACAGTCTGGTGAGTCTTCCTCCCCTGTGTTCAATTCCCTGTATTAATAAACTTTAAATTAAATGTCTGTTCTGACATGACAGATTCTCATTCAGGCTGTTGATATTTTCACGAATGAAAGTTCACTATTATCTGTTGTTGCAGACGACCCAAGAAAGTGAAATAGAGGAGGTGAAGACACAGAAAGAGCCCATCCCAGAGCGAACACAGAGCGGACGCACCAAGCGCTTGTCGGCGCAGGTGGCCGTGTTCCACTTGAAAGAGATCGCCAGTGAGGAGCTGGTGAAGGAATGGCCCAAAAGGAAAGTGCAGCGTGACCTGGTACCAGACGACAGGAAGGTGCTGCAAAACATGTATATGTCAAGCTATGTCGACATGTTGTAATTGCAGGGCTGTGAAGAAGTCAGAACCTGTGTGAAGCTTTTTGGTAAGGCTGCATCACCTTTGTTTGTTTTGCATACTAAGATTTTTATTATTTCTGTTGACGATGGTTGGAATCTTCGAATTTGCAAAAGCACACTTTCGTGGATTCACTAGAAGGTTTTAGTTTCTCTGTCACTTTTTGAGGACTGTGAATGAAGAATCAATCTTTTATTAATTTTTATAGGCATTTATGGTGTTTTGTGTTCATGTAGCTGAAGTATTCTCGTCCAGGGTTGCCGGTTTTTAGCCAGGACACTCTACGGAAGTGGAAGAATGAAGTCAAACTGCATAAAAAAGTGCAATGTCCAAACAAGGTGTGAACTTCATGCATAAACTGTTATTATTCCAGGTGTTTTTACCATTGTGTTCGAACTTAAAGGGCCATTCATTAATGTTTTACGTATGTTTTGCACTGATTGTAGCATTATGCAAAAGCAAAGATTTTCAGTGAATGAATGGTTTGCTGAATCAATGTGTAATGATCATCTTTGTTGTCAAATTAGGGATGTAACTGCTTCTATACCAGCATATCTGGCCTAAAGGCTCATCTTGGGCTATGTACCTTGGTAAGAATAATTTCCCTTTGATTTTAAGAACACACAAAATACAGTTAAAACAGTAATATTGTGAAATATTACAATTAAAAATAAATGTTTTCTATTTCAATATATTTTAAAATGTAATTTATACCAGTGATGACAAAGCTGTATTTTCAGCAGCCATTACTGCAGTCTTCACAAGATCCTTCAGAAATCATTCTAATTGACTAATTTGGTTAATTTTGCTAATAATTCTAATTTGCTCAGTGGAAACTGTAACACTTTTTAGGATTCCTTAAAAGGTTAGTTCACCCAAAAATGAAAATTAGGCTGCGTTTAACTCACCCCGGAGGCATCCTAGGTGTATATGACTTTCTTCTTTCGGACGAATCCAATCAGAGTTATATAAAAAATTGTCTTTGATCATTCAAGCTGTTTAATCAGCGGGTGTTGCATTGCTTCAGTCCAAAAGAAGTTAAATAAAAAGTGTCCATCCATAAAAAAAAGTGTCTCACACAGATACGGGGGGTAAACAAAGGCCTTCTGTAGAAAATCGATGTGTTTTTGTAAGAAAAATATACATATTCAAAAACGTAATAATCACTTTAATGTAGCTTGCGCCAACAGTTGTACACAGAAGCAGTTCCGGGAGCATGACGTATGAGGTCAGCGTTGCACATTACAATTTTTAATATAACTCCGACTGAATTCGTCTGAAAGAAGAAAGTCATATACACCTAGGATGCATCGGGGGTGAGTAAAACGCAGCCTAATTTTCATTTTTGGTGAACTAACCCTTTAAATAAATATAATTTCAAAAGAACAGCATTTATTGAAATAGAAATCTTTTGTAAGATTATGAATGTCTTAACTGTCACTTTAGATTCGTTGAATGCGTCCTTGCAGAATAAAAGTATTAATGTCTTTAAAAAAAATGACTGAACCCCCAAACTTTTGAGTGGTGTAGTGTAGTTTAATCATAAAAGATATTAATCTGTATAGTATACAGTATATTCTGAAACTAAATAACTATTGCCGTGTTATTAGTACCTAAATCAATCAGTTTCTAAGGTTATCTAATATTGATTTTTCTTGTTTAATGCACATAATTGGATTTGCTCTGGAACAGGATACAGTTGTGGAAAAGATGGTGATCTTTTGCCTCTCTCTCTCTCTCTCTCTCTCTCTCTCTCTTGCAGGAGAATTTTAAATCTGGTAAACTTAAATGCTTGATATGTAAGAAAGAATTCAACTCTGAAAGTGGAGTCAAGTACCACATTAATTCCATTCATTCTCAGGTAACACTGTCATTTTTAATTTTATTTAATTTTATGCTCTTTAAATATCATAAAAATATAAATTTTAGAGGAATCATTCTCACTCTTATTATTTTTCATAGGACTGGTTTGTTGTTCGGTCCAAATCTAAGAGTTCAAAGTTTGATAAACTGCATAAGACTCCTCCAAAGGAAGATTCCATGAGGTGTCCAGACCTTCCCTCACCAAACCCAGGCCTCAGTTTTCCCCAAGTACCCAGCGCCTGGCAGGATAGACAGACGTCAGCGGTGCCCTTGTCAAGTGGAACAGCAACCCCAGGAAGAGTGGAAATAAAGAGGAAGGAAGGGCCAAACAAACAGAAAGAGAAGGAAAGCAGACAGGAGAAAGACTGCTATGAGTTCAGCGGCAGTGACAGTCCCAGCAGCAGCAGTAGTGAGAGCTCCAGCAGCGAGTCGGAGGCCGAGGGTTCAGCGGCACACAGACATGACGAATGGGCCCTCAGCAGGCCCCTCACGAAGCCTGTGTCTAGCCAGCAACCCGGAAGTAATTCATAAACCATTTCTGCTCCTTTTCTAAATACTGTATGTAGTTTTTCCAATGTTCACCTCCAAAGATTAAAGAGAGAGACTACCATTCAAAAGTTTTGGGTCGGTAAGATTTTTATTGAATTTGAAAGATGTCTCTCACACTCACCAAGGCTCCATTTATTTGTTAAAAAATACAACAAAAACTATAAAATTGTAAAAGATTATTACAATTTAAAATAACTGCTTTCTATTTTAATATATTTTAAAATGTAGTTTGTTCCTGTGATGGCTTAGCTGAATTTTCAGCATTATTACGCCAGTCTTTAGCGTCACATGATCCTTCAGAAATCATTCAGATATGCTGATTTGGTGCTCAAAAACATTTCATATTATTATCAACACTAAAAACAGTGCTGCTTAATATTTTAGTGGAAACGATACTTTCCACAATTTTTTTTTGGATGAATAGAAAGCAAAAAAAACAGGGAACTGTCTTTACCTTGATCAGTGTAATGCATCCTTGCTGAATAGTTTTTTTTTTAATGCTAGTGTATATATTTGTAGGATATGCAGAATTGTGCTTCCCTTTTTATTGACAAGTACTGCATATATAGAAAGGCCACTTGCAAACATTTTTAAATGTTTTTGAAAGTAATATCACAATTTAATTTGATTTAATTTTAGGAATAAAATATAAGCAATGTATATTGAATGTCGAGCATTATGTTTATTTTTCTGTAAGCTCTGCTCTGTACCTTTAAGTTTCACTGTGGACCAGTGACCGACATTATTAAAACAGTTGCATGTAACAATGTTCATGAATGCTGCTGTTTTTTTGTGTGTACAGAATACGTGTTCGTGGATGTCAGGGAGAAAAAATGAGTTTGTTGAAACGCATTTACCAGCTGTTGTCTTGATTTGAATTAAAGTGTCTATTGAGGTCTTTGTTCATTTTGTTTTTTACACTAATTCGCATATTCCTTTATGATAACAAAACATGGATATTAAAATAAATATGCACAAAGTAGAAATAGCTTACAAATGTAAAATCAGTCCTCTTTGCAGTTGTAAATGTGAAAAATGACAAAGTACTCTACTCTGCTTGACCACATTGATACCAGCTCGTGGTCAGGCGGGATCACGCACAGATTTAAAAGCTCTCTGGCGGCAGTGCTGGATAGGAGGCGGTAGTGAGCACGCGAGCGTTAACATAGTGGCGACGGCAAACTGATGTCAAAAAAGCTTTAGCCGAAACGTGTCGTGGAGATTAGCACATTTCTGAACAGCACGAGTGAAAATAAGCGTTTTAATTGCACACATTGCACCTGGCTGGGATCTGATTGCGTGAGTGTTTCCTTGTGTCGAGTGAGTTGGATTCGAACCCGCGTGAATCTTATACTGTGCCGTTGAATGAAAGCGTGACCGGCAGTATGTGTTTATTTTAAAAACCGTTTTGTGGAAGCTTTCTACAACGTAATGTCAAATGTATTTATTTTGCAGCAGGAGATTGAATTACTTGAGGAATTGTTGTTTAGCAAAACTGAGTGAGCTCAATGTGCTGTAGGCAAGTCGCCTGTCATCGCTATTTTGCGCATGCGTGGATTTACTTCCGTACTTTACTACTATTCTTGTATCACACTACCAGAGAGAAGTGCCAACAAAACCCAGTAGCCCCTCACTGCAGAACAAAGATCCAGGGGCGAGGTTGGATCCAGATGATCCCTAAACCCACCCATCTCCACCCATAAACCTAACCCTAACCCTGATCCCTAAACCCACCCATCTCTACCCCTAAACCCACCCATCTCCACCCCTAAACCCTCCCATCTCCACCCCTAAACCCACCCATCTCTACCCCTAAATCCTACCCTCTCCACCCCTAAACCCACCCATCTCTACCCCTAAATCCTACCATCTCCACCCCTAAATCCTACCATCTCCACCCCTAAACCCACCCATCTCCACCCCCTGATCCCTAAACCCACCATCTCCACCCCTAAACCCACCCATCTCCACCCTAACCCAACCATCTCTCCCCTAAAACCCACCCATCTCCACCCCTAAATCCTACCATCTCCACCCCTAAACCCACCCATCTCCACCCCTAAACCCACCCATCTCCACCCCTAAACCCACCCATCTCCACCCCTAAATCCTACCATCTCCACCCCCTAACCCACCCATCTCCACCCCTAAACCCACCCATACTCTACCCCGACATCTAACCATTCCACCCCCTAAACCCACCCATCTCTACCCCTAAACTACATCTCCACCCCCTAGATGTGGATCCAACCCCGCCCCCTGGATCTTGTGTTCTGCAGTGAGGACCATTGCACCATCTCAGCAAAACGGTTGCGTGATGTCGTGATAATACAATGATTTTTGTTTTGGATACGAATCTTTTGACTTTGTAATATGGAAATTGTTTGAATTCTGTTTTGCACACGCTTATATCTAGGAGAATATATATTTATACACATTTGTATATAAAATCAATTTTTAAAATCAACATTTTTCTTTACTTCTAGACTGTGCTGGCAGCAGTTCTGCGGAAGAACAGGTATTAATGGCAGCTGCTGCCCTGAAGTTGGGCGAGCAGAAAGGCAAAAAAATGGGTTTGCTATGTGAAAAAGACACTGATGACCAATCGGCACAGATTAACCTTGAGAGTAAAGGAGTGACTCAGGATTCAGGTGAAGTTCTTGACTCTTCAGAGCCGCAGAAGATGGAGTTAGAGATGCAAATGCCTGGCACGTGGCCAAAGACCAATTCTGATACAATGCTGCATTAGTATCATTAAGATACTATTGTAATTTTTCATATTTTGGATGAGTTTTTTTATATTTTTCATTTTAGTTAAAGTTTCAGTAATTTTTTAGTGTTTTTGTCATTTTTTTCAAATATGTCTAATCCGAAATGCATCTAATTCCTACATTATTCTTTGAAACTTTTTTTTATTGTGTCTGGCTTTCTTAGGACACACACCTAGCTCTGAGGGTCCCCCAGGTGTGGACCAGGAAAACCCAGTCAATACAGAGGGAACCCAAAAGAAGCAAGGACCAAAGGCAAAGACTCCCGCCAAAAGGAGAAGAAAGGAGATCGTTCCACAGACTCCACCACAACATGACAATTCAGCAGCCTCTGATACTTCTGAACTCACTTCTAGTGATCGGCCCAAGAGGAGAGCTGCGAAAGTGTATGTTCTCTAGTTGTAGTTTCCAAAAATCCATACAGCATGCTGTATGCAAAATGTACAATCACTTGCAATAAAACCGGTTGTTAAACAGCAGTCACATGCAGAAAAAAATTAAATTGCGGCGTTAACATATTTAGAAGACATTACTACTGTATTTAGTTTGTAAATTGCAATATTTATTATATCTCCTGAAAACAATGCATTGCAGTCCTGCAGCAGAGTGAGTAATCTTTCTCCAGAATAATCAATGGTCAGATGACATGTTCTGATCAGGACTTGAACTTACAACAATCTTTGTGAGCTCCCACAAAGTGGCTTTTTTTTTTTTTTTTTTTTTTTAAAAGAAAAAAAAAATTCAGATGCAAAACATGGATGGAGATAGAAAACTCACATTCGCTAAACAGTTTTTGCACTTTTGCACACAGCAGTTCAACAAAAAAGCTTGATATATTTCATTAGGATGCTATTTGTTCTGATCAGCTGTTTCTGTGGGGGCAGTCGTGGGCTAAAGGTTAGAGAGTCGGACTTGTAATGCAAAGGTTTTGGGTTCAAGTCATCGTTACGTATTGTAGGTGGGGGGAGTGAATGTACAGCTCTCTCTTCCACCTTTAATACCACGACTGAGGTGAGACCCTTGAGCAAGGCACCGAACCCCCAACTGGGTGCTGCCCAGAGTGACCCCTGCCCAGTGTGTTTTTTTTGTGTGTTCACTATTCACTACTGTGTGTGTGCACTTGGATGGGTTAAATGCAGAGCACAAATTCCAAGTATGCAACACTGTACTTGGCTTCTCGTCACTCTCCATTTTAAATTTTTTAATGATGTTGTTAATAATCAGTTTTTCTTTTCCATCTTGATTAGTGCTTTAGATTATCTCCACAACCTTGCCAAGGATCTTGGTGCTCCATCAGAATCCTCCATGAAAGATACGTCCAAATCTGGTGAAGTAGATGGCACTGACCAGAAAAAGAAAACGCCAAGGAGGAGGGGGGTGAAAAGAAAAATTCCAGATTATGAAAGCGGCTTGGATGACGATGAGGACTTTTCCCCAGGAAAAAACGAAGAGGCAGAGAGTGAAGATGAAGAAGACGATTCAGAGCCAGACCTCAGCTTGAACGTGGAGCGCAGATTATCCAGACCATCCAGCAGACCACCCAGAGGAAATTATGCAAGTTTATAATCTGATACTCACTAAACCTTTTGCACTGTTGGATGATTTTGACATTAATTTCCATATCTGTGTTGTCAAATTTTTTAATTGTGTAATGCTCAATAGCAGTGTCTGCTTCCAAATGGATTGGCTAACAATGTCATGGAGCCTGTTTGGAACTGTTTTAGTAGGACCAAAAAATTGTAAGCCATCCACCGATGATGTAAAATATAACAATTCATATTATCTGTATCACTTGTGTCTTGATAATGCTTGCCCTTCTTTCACCGAATGCTCTTGCTAGCCGGGATGAAAACTTTTCCCCCTGGGTATTTCCAGAGTGGATTCCTTTTGCCAAAGATTGGCATTTTCTGTCTAACAGGTATCAGTGTAGCTAAATACCTCATAATATTAATGGAATCTAAAAATTCTTAATTTTAACAGTCGTTTTGTTTCAATTAACAGTGAGGCTGAAAAATATTTGCCCCAAGAGAAAGAATCCGCTTCTTTTACCTTTACACGGGAAAGCATCAAGGGACAGATCAAACTGCAAACAGTGAAGAGGTAAGATATCATTAGTTTACGATTAATTTCAACTAGTACTGACCTAAAAATTAATTTGAAGTACCCACTTAGACTTAATATTTGAATAATTTAACAACACATTCACGTTTAATAATAAAATTCATGATTCTCTACAGCTTATAGTTAACTATTTCAACAAATAGAATAATTATAAATATATTGCTTTTTTAATAAACAGTTATTTTTAACCTCAGTTAGGGAAACCCTCAGCTAATAGATTAAAAACTTTTCAGCCTTTTTTTTTAATTTTTTTTTTTGCACAGCACACTACTATTCAAAAGTTTAGGGTGGCAAGAATTCTTAATGCTTTTAAAGTCTCTTCTCCTCACCAAGGCTGCATTTATTTGTAAAAAATTTCAATAAAAACAGTAATTTTTTGAAATATTACAAATGTATTTTAAAATGTAATTTACTCCAGGCCCGGCAGTGTCACATGATCCTTCAGAAATCATTCTAATATGCTGATTTGGTGCTCACGAAACATTTATTATTATTATCCATGTTGTAAAAAAATTTCACTGCTTATTATTTTTGTGGAAACCGTGATACTTTTTTTTTTGTCAGATTACTTAATGAATGCGTTTAAAAAAAAATTACTGGGAGATCCCAACTTTTTTGAACAGTAGTTATGTGTACATCATCATATATATATATATATTATAGAGTTGTATCTAATCTGCAGGTTTGAATCATTGCCACATCATTCTGAGCGCTGGGATGCTCTTTTCTTTGTTGGGGGTCCTGTGCGGTCCTTGGAATGGTGCCCATGTCCTGACGGGGCGGCCACAATACAGTATGCTGCCATCTACTGCCACAAAGGCATGGATGACGAACACAAAATCAACAAACTGCACACAGGCCCTGTCTTACTGCAGCTGTGGGAAATTGGAGACCTTCAGTGCAAAAGCAGGTGACCCAGATAAGACACTTACAGATCGGCTTTAAGCTTTAGGCTTTGAGTTTTATAATAAAATAGTAATTTTTGACTTTATTTCCCCACGTCAGGCCCTCGACCGCTCCTCGTCTAGCATATGCTTTGGCGATAGATGACGGATGCATCTGGAATATAAGGTGGTGTCCTGCGGGAGTGTGGGAGCTGCCCTCTACCAGCAGAAAGGTATGAAATAACATTAGACCAAAAAGTTTAAGAATATTCGTAGAGAAAACAATTTTTTTTTTAAACAACTGTATTAAAATTATGCAAAACAGAAAAAGACCGTTTTTTTTTTTGTGTACATATATTTTTTGGTTTTTCACAGCCTCCACAGATGCCTAGATTAGGTGTTTTAGCAGCAGCTTTCTCTAATGGAAGCATTGGTGTCTACAGTCTTCCACACCCAGAAGCCCTTGCAGCACAGCATCAGAGTAAAGGCGAGTAAATGGTGAAATGCATAACCTATGCTTCTTATTTCTTTAGTTAGGTTACATTTTTTAGCATTCAGGTCCACTTGAAATGGATGTTCCAAAGCCAGTCAAAGTTTAGTTTTTCCTTGACTATTTTCACTCTCTGTCTCTTTGACACTGGCTGTTTTTTAGAACAGAGATGTCCAATCCTGCTCCTGGAAAGCCACCTTCTTGCAGAGTTGAGCTCCAACACCGATCAAACACACCTGAAGCAGCTAATCAAGGTGTTAAGTGTTACTTGATAATTACAGGCAGGTGTGTCTGAGCAGGGTTGGACTTGAAGTCTGCAGGATGGTAGCTCTGTAGGGGTGGGGTTGGAGATCCCTGCTCTGCTGGAATAGGGTCACTCCTAATTTAGAAACTCCCAGTGAATTCATGTGCAATGTGTTGGTCCTTCCAGAAGAGGGCAGCACAAGACAGAAGAGCCTCAAGCCAAGTACTATAATGCATTTTCCCATTACCACTAAACAAATGCTAATCTGTCTTGTATGATGTCTTTGCTTAATTTTCACAAATATTGGAAAACATAGTTTAAAACAGAACACACGGAATTTCCTAAAATTGTTTTGGAAGATTACTGTTTCAACTTCTTTGTTTGTTTATTTATTATTTATGAATAAATAAAACTAATCATAATAATCTTCTATAATTTATTAATAATTCATAATTTTTATTAATTATTAGTATTGTTATTTTAAAATGACAATATATTTTGGTTAACTCAAATGATTATAAACAATAATATAAAAATATTATTAAGCATCATTAATTTAATAAAAGTATAATTACAATAATGCTTAGTAATATTAGCTCTTAGTACAAATAATGTTAGGATACAATTCTATTCTATTTATTATATATAATATAAAAATCTTTATGATGAATTCACCATAGATGAATCAATCAAATCAAATGATTATAACAAGAACAATTATAATTCAGTCATTCATTTAATAAGAATGTTGATTTTATTTATTAAATAATAATAATAATTATTATTATTATCTAATAATTAATAAGAATTATTGTGTATTATATTGTTATTCATTCATTAATCATAATCAATAATATATCTGTTTATTATTGAAATAAGAATAATATTATTATTGTTATATACATCCGTATTATTCTCTAACTTCTACTACAATTATTGTGTCTTATTGATTCCATTATTATATAATTAATTTAATACTACTAATAATTAACTGTTTTATGTAAATAATCAATTGTTCTTATTATTTTATATAAATAATATAATTTATTGATTTATTATTTATTTTACATCTACTTACAATATTAGTCTAGCTTTATATTATATTAGTCTAGCAAATATTTTTTGAAGCTTTTCAGGCATATAAATGTGGATGAGGGGATTTTAATTTATTTCATTGCACATCTCAAGGCCTCATGCTCTGATCAAATGGCCAGCATAGGCTGATTGTCTCATGTGAGCTCATAATGGCCTCTCCTCAGGGAGTTCTGGGAACAGACTGATGACCTGCCATCCGCCGCGTCATTCCCTGTTTTCCTCTTTTCTTTCATTCTCTTAAACGCACATTTTGTACTTTTGTGTGAGTGTGTGTGTTTTCAAAAGATTATCCTCCCAGACCTTCTCATTTATCACAGTCACCGTGAGAGCGCTAGAAAAAAGAAGGGAGGGTCTAGTGCCTATTTGAGTTTCACTGCCTTCAGCCGTTTGATTAGCGCCCCCCCCCCCTTTTTTTACAGCAGTGAAATGTCGCTTATCTGCAGTCATACTGATCTCTCCTCCTAGCTGAGTCTGCTTTATGAGCTGTTGACCGTTCTGTTCGCAAAAAGTGTATTTATCCAATGACCATTCAAACATATCTGTGTATTCAGACTAAATGAAATTATTTGCAAGAAACATGTGAATAGCAAGCATTTTGTTATATTATGCTGCTTTTGATGTTGCAGAATTCAAATTACATACATTAAATGGGAATGGTATTTACCATAGGCTTGGTTGAACTATAAAGACCCTTTTGACAATCACAAATGATGACTGTAAGAAAGTAAGAGAGAGAGACAGATTAGTGTGTGTGTGTGTGTGTGTGTGTGTGTGTGGCATTCTCCCTCTAACATTGATCTGCTACTACTGTGTTTACTGACTGTATCCAAGGCAGCTGGGTTTAACATGATGATGCACATCATAATTTAATTGATTGAGCATACAGCCTACCAATCCATCATATCTCAAGAGCAGATAATATATTTATACTGAGTGATGTAGTCTACTGGTTAAAGATCAAAGCTGCCAATTGAAAGTTTGCAGGTTTGAACCCGGTAAGAAGCGAACCATTAACTCTTTCCATTATACCACTGAGACCTAATTTGTAACTCATGTAGCAGTCTTGTTTAAACATGATGGAAACATTTCTTCTTTGTTTTGTGCCTAAGAGCACCCTTTACCTGCGGTGAAAGCATTGTTTTACAATATAATACATCGTTTCACGATACAGTAATGCAAAATTGTGTTTACTATATTCTTAATTGGTTTGTTAATAATGTTACATTCATATTAATATTAATATAAATTAATGTTAATATAAACGTCAATCATTGTTTATATTTTGAATAAAATGTAATATTTGAAAAAAGCATAAATATATTTAATTTATTTTATTTTTATGAAGCCAAATATTCTTCCAATTCAAACGTTTTTTTTTTTAGAGAGAATTAATACTTTTATCAGCTTGTACGTTTATTGAAAGTACAGAAAGACATAACGCTAAAAAGTCTTTCTATTTCAAATAAAGCTGTTTGAAAAGACCACGTTGTTTTCAAAAAAAAAAAAAAAAAAAAAAGCATCAGCTCAAGTGGCTTTAAATGGATTTACCAAAAAAAAAATCCAAAATTTTTAATCTAAATATATAATTCAAGAAAAAAATTTTTAATAACAAAAACTTAAAATTTCAATAAATATTGAATATTTTCAATAAAATTGAATAACTTTTCTTATAACTTATATAACTTAATAATTGAATATGGTGAATTTAATAAAAAATAAAAAGAATCTTATTCAATGTTTTATCAAAAATGGCCGTGTAAAACCTGGAAATTTCATGTAAGATTTTTTTATATATAAACATAGACGATTAACATTTTTTAAAATACATTGTCATGCACATCCTCATCCTCATAACACAGTATGAGTAATAAACTTTCCACTACCCTTAATATACTAGTAAACAAGGGCCATTTCATTGCCATCCTCACAATTTATCATTCAGACTTTCCTCTTTTGTACTAGATTTCTCTAGTTAATGAGTAGTGATACGGTCCATCCTTCTGGTCCCTCTGGGGCCCTCTGTGTGGTAGACTCAGGCCCTGCTCCAGTAGAGATAAGAAACCAGCTGCCCACATTTATTAACAAACCATCTCTGTTTCATCAGTGCTGCCAGTGTAGTATTCTCTCTGTTTGTGAGCTTCTAATTCATTGATCCTACTCTAAGCTTTAATGTTTTCCTAATTACACTTTCCTGAGGCCACAAGGAGCAGTTCGGATGTAACAAATGCTTTCTTTAAAAATCTCTTTCTCTCAAAGGACTGAAGCTGTTAGCGTCAATTCTTAGTGGAGACTTAAAAAGGGAATTTAAGAGAAAGAAATCCTGGTTGAATGTGCATGAGTTTTTTTAATAAGCTGGATATTTTCCAACTAAAAAAAGTGCTGTATGACCTTTCAAACGCTATTCTTTCTCTCGCTGCTCTTTTATTCCCCTTGTATTCTCCTGATATTACCACAGAAATTGCTTCTCACACTCCACCAGTTTAACATCTCGCCACTGGCCCTGGGATGAGCTTGGAAACGGTTTCCTTTTTTTTTTAAATCTTTTTGTTTGTTATTAATTTTTATTGTATAGTTGTCTTTCATTTTGTTTTTTATTGCTTTTTTGTTTTTGTTAAATTTTTTGTTGTGTTGTCTTTCTGGTAAATTTTTAGGTTTAGGCTTTTGCTAATTTATATTCTTCTAATTTCCTGAAAATCACTGTATTGTATAGAGCACATGTGCATTCATGTGATCATTTTTGTACTGTAGATTGATTATTGGTTTGTTTATTGATGGAAAAGAACCCACAGTAGCAATTATAGGAAGTTTCAAAAGGCTAGTGATAAAATGGTTAACCACATTCCCACTTCCCATTATGTTCTCAGGTCTGGAGGTTTTATGGTAGATAATTATAAATAGGTTTTATCTGAAGTGAAAGAGTGTCCCGTGAAGAGGTGACAAGAGAGACGCAGATTCCTCCCTTGTCAATGGCGATAATTTACTGGCTTGTTTTCATCAGACAAGGATCTATAATTGAAATGACAAAAAAGATGCATCGCTACGCAGTTGTTAGTGTTTGAGGCCATGAATTTCAGCCGAATACCTGACACCCGTTTCCTCCGGGCCTGTCAATCAAAAAGACCTTAGTCAGTCCAGAAAAAGGGCCGTTGGTCAGGGCTGTCTGCCATGCTGCCAGAATGAGTGGATCAGAGGTACGATGCTTTATCAACCTGATCGACCCGTCACCGCTCTATACGGCTCCGACCTAAAGCCATGCATCTATATATCACTTTCACACTCTTATACACACACACACACACACACACACACCGTGTCTGTCCACAGTCACACACACTTTCATACACGTGATTCTAATCACCACCTCTAGCACTTCACTTTTGTTTTATATTGTCAGTTTATTGAGAATATGAATCCCTGTTTAAAGAACTTTGAAATTCTTTGTCTTGGGGTTTTTGTTGTTGTTGATTGTACCACATTAGTGGTAAATATTAAATAGTTCAAATAGAATTTTTATCATTGGATAGTTTGCCAAGTAGGGATGGTTCATGATTGTTTGTTTATTTATTTAGTGGTGTTGCTTTATTTAGCAGAGTGCTTTAAGCTGTTTGCACTCAAGGATAAAACAAAATGTATTTATTTATGTAAATTCATCCCCTTAAAAGCCATACAGATAAACACAGACATCTGATTCAGACTTCCAGATTTTGCAGTGTTTGTAGGAAATCTGTTAGTTGTAATCTATGCGGTAATGTGCTGTTAACTCAATTTGCGTGTGAAGAGAACAATTTACACAACAGTCTTAAAGCAATAGTAGCAAAAACAGCCCATTTAATTCTAATGGTCCAAGAGCGAGAGAGTGGGAAATGGTCATAAGCTAAATCATGACTCTTTCTAATGCAAAAAATATATATAATAATAATAAACTCATGTATAAGATCAAATGTACTGTGAGTGATCCCTTTAAATTATGACATTAAGCTGAACTGCTGCTTGTTTACACTTCAGTTTATTTCAAATAAGCACGTCATTTGATCTTTTTTCCTTTGATTGTTTTTCTTGATAAATGCAGACATGTGTTGACTAGTAATGCTCATATCTATAAGTGCACGGCATTGAACACATTTATGTGCTTTCCAATAGGAGAAACCAGCCAAGCACCGCTGATATGCCGGGTAGGTCAATATCCACTCTGCTAGCATGCCTCTTATTCTCACAGATAAGAATTCTGTCTTTGTTTCATTCCACACAATAAATGACGTATTACACATTCATTGCATTAGACTGAAAGCATCTGACTTTAATGTCAACAGATAATTGAATGTTTAGCTTGATCTGAGGTGTATTTTTCACTTAGCTCCATTTCACAGTGAAGTGGACTTTTCACTAAAATGTTCTTTGTATGGCCCTCTGGCCGTTTAAAAACGGGCTGGTCTACGTACGTTTTCACACATCCAAGAGATGATCCTTTGGAAGTTAGCTGTCATGGTAGAAGGGGCTCCTCAAACGAAATGTTAAGCCCAGCGAGGAGGATTAATGTAAACTTTTTTTGGATGATGGCAGAACTAAATGGCTATTGACTATTGAGCAAATGTTAAATTGTGATTATCATGAAATCCTTTATTATTATTGAATTACTTTATTAATATGAATTATTATTAGAATTAGTGCTATAGATATAAAGAAATTGTGTATTTTATATATATTAGATATTATAAGATATATATATATAGATATATATCTAAAAAAAGATAAACTGCCTTTAAACCAACCAAAAACCCCAGTAATTCTTTCATCTTTACAGGTTTATATGTGACCTGGACCACAAAACCAGTCTTAAGTCGCATGGTGTATTTGTAGCAATAGCCAAAAATACATTGTATGGGTCAAAATTATTTATTTTTCTTTTATGCCAAAAATCAAGTAAAGATCATGTTCCATGAAGATATTTTGTAAATTTCCTACTGTAAATATATTAAAACATAATTTTTGATCAGTAATATGCATTGCTATGAACTTCATTTGGACCACTTTAAAGACAATTTTCTCAATATTTAGATTTTTTGCACCCTCAGATTCCAGATATTCAAATAGTTGTGTCTCGGCCAAATATTGTCCTATCCTAACAAAGGAAAGCTTTCAGATAATGTATAAATCTCAATTTTGAAAATTGAGCCTTATGACTGGTTCTGTGGTCCAGGGTCAAATGATCTGTTTTATTGTGTTGTTTTTGTGCAGGTGAAGAAGGTTCTGACTTTGGAGATGGGCTCCAACCAGGCAGATCATAAAGGTCAAAGTGGTCTGTGCTTTGCTATGGACTGGCTCCACGTCAAACCACATAACCTCTTGGCTGCTGGCTTCTATGATGGTGATTTCATATGTTTTGCCTATAGGCCTCTTTGTCTATCTAAACAGAATTGCTAATTGTAAATACCTTGGTTTATATATTGCAGTATTTTATGTTGAGTTTTATGTGATTGTTTCTCTTTTCCAGGTCTGATTGGTTTATGGGATCTTGCTAGTAAATCTACACTACTGAAAGTCAGGTCTCCAGATGGTGGTGTGTCTCTCTACCCTTACCACTGTTTCCATGCTCACGATGAGAACATCCGGACCCTGTGCTGGTGCAGAGCCTCAAGGTGAGAATCATCAGTGTAGCATCATATGTCAGATTAGACAGACTTTGAGGTTGGTTAGTTTTTTAATTGGTATTAAAGATTTTTCTATTGAACTTTCTGTTCATTAAAAGATCCTGGAACAAATTGTCATGGTTTTCAGAGAAATATTAAGCAGAACAACTGTTTTCAACATCGATAATAAGAAGAAATGTTTCTTGAGAACAGAATCATATTAGAAAGAATCTGAAGGATCATGTGACACTGAAGACTGGAGTAATGGCTGATAACTTATATTCAAATAGAAAGCAGATTTTGATCATATTTCACAATATTAATGTTTTTATCAAATGAATGCAGCCCTGATTAGCATAAAAGAAAAACATTTAAAAATCTTAATTATTTTAAACTTTTAAAAGTTAGCATATGTTTGTTTAAAAAGGAGATTCTATCTTATCTTAACCGAATATACTGTGAAATTTTTATGCTAACACCTTTTGTTATGCCGGGGGGGGGGGGGGCTGATATCATTTGATTGAACACCCTGGATTGTTCTCGTTTAAGTAAAACAGATAACATCTAGATCAAATACATTACCATTCCTGACATGTGTTGTTTCAGCATCAGTAGTTTCAGCAGCCTGCTCTTAGCACTTACATTTAAAGCACTGTGACCTTATAAGAGGCTCCTTTAAGTGGCATTAGAGAAGTTTATCCTATCCCACTCACCACAGGGGGCTAGTGAAATCAAGTGGAGATTTCTTGTGTTTGGATATTTTTTCTCCTTCTTTATACAGGTGCATCTCAATTAATTAGAATGTCATGGAAAAGTTCGTTTATTTCAGTAATTCAACTCAAATTGTGAAACTCGTGTATTAAATAAATTCAATGCACACAGACTGAAGTAGTTTAAGTTTTTGGTTCTTTTAATTGTGATGTTTTGTCTCACATTTAACAAAAACCCACCATTCACTATCTCAACAAAGTAGAATACTTCATAAGACCAATAAAAAATTTTTTAGTGAATTGTTGGCCTTCTGGAAAGTAAGTTCATTTACTGTACATGTACTCAATACTTGGTAGGGGCTCCTTTTGCTTTAATTACTGCCTAAATTGGTTGTGGCATGGAGGTGATCAGTTTGTGGAATTGCTGAGGTGGTATGGAAGCCCAGGTCTCTTTGACAGTGGCCTTCAGCTCATCTGCATTTTTCTTTTGTTTCTCATTTTCCTCTTGACAATTTTCTCTATGGGGTTCAGGTCTGGTGATTTTGCTGGCCAGTCAAGCACACCAACACACCATGGTCATTTAACCAACTTTTGGTGCTTTTTGTAGTGTGGGCAGGTGCCAAATCCTGCTTGAAAATGAAATCAGCATCTTTCAAAAAGTGGTCGGCAGAAGGAAGCATGAAGTGCTTCCAAAATTTCTTGGTAAATGGGTGCAATGACGTTGGTTTTCAAAAAACACAGTGGACCAACACCAGCAGATTACATTGCACCCAAAATCATCACAGACTGTGAAACTTAACACTGGACTTCAAGCAACTTGAGCTATGAGCTTATCCACCCTTCCTCCAGACTCTAGGAGCTTGGTTTCCAAATGAATACAAAACTTGCTCTCATCTGAAAAGAGGACTTTGGAGCCACTGGGCAACAGTCCATTCTTCTTCTCCTTAGCTCAGGTAAGACGCCTCTGACGTTGTCTGTGGGTTTTTCAGGAGTGGCTTAACAAGAGTAATATGTGGTTGCTCTTGAATGCCAACTTGACCCCAGCCTCAGTCCATTCCTTGTGAGTTCACTCAAATTCTTGAATCGTTTTGCTTGACAATCCTCATAAGGCTACAGTTCTCTCGGTTGGTTGTGCATCCACACTTTTTCCCTCCACTCAACTTTCTGTTAACATGCTTGGATACAGCACTCTGTGAACAGCCAGCTTATTTGGCAATGAATGTTTGTGGCTTACCCTCCTTGTGAAGGGTGTCAATGATTGTCTTCTGGACAACTGTCAGATCAGCAGTCTTCTTCATGATTGTGTAGCCTAGTGAACCAAGCTGAGAGACAATTTTGAAGGCTCAGGAAACCTTTGCAGGTGTTTTGAGTTGATTAGCTGATTGGCATGTCACCATATTCTAATTTGTTGAGATAGTGATTTGGTGGGTTTTTGTTAAATGTGAGCCAAAATCATCACAATTAAAAGAACCAAAGAATTAAACTACTTCAGTCTGTGTGCATTGTTTTTATTTAATACACGAGTTTCACAATTTGAGTTGAATTACTGAAATAAATTAACTTATCCACGACATTCTAATTTATTGAGATGCACCTGTACTCTCAAAATGTGACCACTTTCACATTCAGATATACCTCAACCTCAGAAAAAGCAGAACAGTCTCTATGTGTCATTTCCCTGAGGTTTTGCCATTTCTACGCATTCACAAAATTCCAAGCATTCAAGCAAGAGGGTTGGAGGGGTAGAGGAGAAGTACACACACTGAATTGACATAATTTCCTCCCAGATAATCTCAACGACAGGACACTAGCTCACAGCAGCCTTGGTTCCTCTTCTTTTTTGGGATGTGTGGTGTAGTGGTTTAGACTGGTAACTAGAAGCTTACTAGTTTGAGCTCTACATGTTGCAAGCACTTAACTTCAACCCAGCTCAAAGCATTCATAATGTCCAGTTTTTTTAAATGTTTAAAAAAAACGTTAGAGACAACATTAAAGGAAAGTTAAATTTTCATAACTGATCAAATGTTATGGGAAGTTTATTTTTGAGTGTTCTCTAAATCAACTGAAACTAAAATGTTTCATAAAAATGTATAAATAATCTTGTGCTGATGTTTTGAGAATGTTATTATATAACTATAAAAATATATAACTTTGAACAAATGTTCTGTTGGCATTACTGGAAGAATATTTGTTCACAACTTTGAGAGAATCTGGCAAGAACATGACCTAAAGTTGAGAACATTCTCCGTTATCTGGGTAGTTGCTCCAGCAAGAGTCTCTGTAAATAGTTCATGCCATTCAAATCAGACAGTGTTCAAAAGTTTGGGGTCAGCAGGATTTTTTTTAAAGAATTAATACTTTTTTCAGCAAGGATGCATTAAAATGATCAAAAGTTACAGTAAAGACATTTATAATGTTACAAAAGGTTTCTAATTCAAATAAATGCTGTTTTTTTTTTTACTTTTTGTTTATCAAAGGAACCTAAAAAAATGGTCTCGTTTATACAACAATATTAAAGGGTTAGTTCACCCAAAAATGAAAATTATGTAATTAATTACTCACCCTCGCGTTGTTCCAAACCCGTAAGACCTTCGTTCATCTTCGGAAAACACAATTTAAGATATTTTTGATGAATCTGAGGGCTCTCCGACCCTCCCATAGACAGCAAGGTAATTACCACGTTCAAGGTCCAGAAAAGTATCAAGATGATCGACAAAGTAGTCAGTGTGACATCAGTGGTTCAACCGTAAAGTGACGAAGCTATGAGAATACTTCTTTGCGCAAAGAAAACAAAAATAACAACTTTATTCCACTTTTCATCTCTACGGCGTCACTTTGGATGTGCGTTCACGACAGTATATGACACGAGCGCCTTTGCGCAAAAATGTATTCTCGTAGCTTCGTAAAATTACGTTTCAACCACTGATGTCACATGGACTACTTTGTCGATCATTTTTGTACTTTTCTGGACCTTGAACGTGGTTGTTACCTTGCTGTCTATGGGAGGGTCAGAGAGCCCTCAGATTTAATCAAAAATATCTTAAATTGTGTTCCGAAGATGAACGAAGGTCTTACGGGTTTGGAACAACACGAGGGTGAGTAATTAATGACAGAATTTTCATTTTTGGGTGAACTAACCCTTTAAGCAGCACAATGTTTTCAACTTGTAAAATAAGAATAATGTTCTTGAGGACCAAGTCAGCATATTATATGTGGAAGGGGGGGGGGGGGGGGAAAGGACTGAATTCAGCTTTGCCATCGCAGGAATAAATACGTTTTCGGTCATTTATAATATTCAAAATATATTTTTTTATATATTCAAATAGAAAATTGTAAAAAATATTTCAAAACACTAGTGTTTGTAAACTAGTGTTTGGTAACTGTAAACTTTTGAAAGGTAGTGTAACTGTAGAGCATGTGGCTAGTTGTATTAACAAGATCACTTACATTTCTGCAGTGTAAATACTGGTAAAAATGTTCTATCTGTAATTGTGGTAAATATCTATCTGTAATTGTGATGAGGTATGAAAAAAGCAGGAATTATATAATGTTTCTGTCTCCTATTGTTGGCAGTAATTTGTTGGTGACAGTCGGAGATGACCGCATGGCTAAAATGTGGGACGTGAGAAAAACCTACATGCCTCTTTTGGCAGTAAAGCGCTGCTTGTCCCCTGAAGTTTACTGGCCCCTCTTTTGGAGCGGCATCCTGATGGCTCAAGAGTGTTGCTTTGCTTCGTCAGTCCACAAACATTTTGCTCTTTTGAATATATGATGTTTTAAAATTATATTTTTACTAAATCATAATTTTCCTTTGCTATGTGTAGGTTTGGACAACATGGAGTTCACTATTTTGATTCAGGTTACCTTGGAATCAAGCCTTACTTTGTATGTCCTAGAAAAGCCACTATTTGGGTATGTAGACATTTCACAGCGTCTCTACATGGTTTAGTATTGACAAAATGGTTTAATAATGACAAAACAACTTTTTTCAGAGCCTTTCTTTGTCTGACTGGATAAATACTTTTGCCGTTGCGGACAATGGAGGAGATTGTTTATTTAGTTTGCTTCCTGAAATAGACGTCGACCCCAACACTATCAGACGACGGAGATATGTACGTTTCTTTATCATGAATTAAATTCCCACAAATGCAAACCTTGAATTAACATTGACTATTTTGTTCAACCCACATAGTCAGTGTACAGGACTGACATGGTCCAGTTTGAACCCGGTCAGAGGCCTGGAGATGAGGAACAGGAGGAGGAGGAAGTGGAAAATGCTGCAAGTAATCCTAGGAAGGAGCCACTGAGCTACAAAGGAGCAATCAGAAAATACTATCTCCACTTTCATGACTTGGATCTGGTGAGAAACTCAAAAAGATGACTTTTGTGCAATCATTGTTTAATTCCATCATCGTCGAGCAGTTTTCTTCATGCCAAGGTCTCCGTGCTTGGGAATTGATGTAGGAAATCAGATTTTGAGAGTATTGATCTTTTGTTGCCACATAATCAACTTTCTTTCATTTTTACCAGAGCTCTGCACAAAATCGTTTTTTAAAAAACAGTAAAGGGGTGCACTGTAAACCTTATCAGGCAGGCTCATGAATATTAATTATATAAAGCATTTGACAGACACTGTTATCCAAAGCAACTTATGCTGCATTAAAGGCACACATTTACATTTGATCAGTTCTTGTTTTCCCTGGGAATTGAACCCATGCTATTGCCATGCTCTACAGTGTGAGCTACAGAAAATTAGGTGATTTAATATTAATATTCATAACTGTTTTGTTGAATAGCAGGCTGGCGCTGGCCATATTAGGGTTACCTGGAGGTGTCGTTTTATGTGACTGGCTAAATT
This sequence comes from Sinocyclocheilus anophthalmus, assembly GCA_018155175.1. NCBI lineage: Eukaryota > Metazoa > Chordata > Actinopteri > Cypriniformes > Cyprinidae > Sinocyclocheilus > Sinocyclocheilus anophthalmus. Next base: position 417,812 of record JADLZN010006287.1, on the reverse strand, counting down.
TGTGTCACATAGTTCTCCCAAAAATTTTAATTCTGGCTTCATTTACTCACCCTCATGCCATTCCAAACCCATAGCCTTTGGTTAATCTTCAAACCCCAAATTAAGATATTTTTAATGAAACCTGAGAGGTTTCTGTTCCTCTATTGAAAAACCAGGTAAACAAATCTTAAAAGATCCAAAAAGTTCATAAAGGCATTGTAAAACAAAGCCATATGAATCGTGCCATTTAATCCTAGTTTTCTGAAAAGATATGATCACTTTATATGATTTTAGCTTTTATTAACGTATAAACGCATATATATATAGTTCATCTCATATGGGAGACAGAAGATGTAAAACAAGAATCCGTTCACCATATAAAGTGATTGTATCTCTTCACAAGACTTGGATTAAACCATCTGATTCATATAGATTAGTTTTATGACGCCTTTATGGATCTTTTTTGGGGTATTTTAGTTTTATTTACTTAGACTTTCAATGGAAGGACAGAAACTTCTCAAGTTTCATTAAAAATTTGTGTTTGGAAGATTAACCAAAGTCTTGTGGGTTTGGAATGACATGAGGGTGAGTAATGACAGAATTTAAATTTTTGGGTGGACCATACCTTTAAAATTCGATAAAGTGCTGGAAGTTGGAAAGGATGTGTCCACCCCAGTTATAATGGTTTATACGCTCCTGATTTTCTGTATGTTTTTCATGTGTAAAACGTTGACTTAGTATGTATGTGTTTGCAAGACCATGTAAAAATCCATTAGTGGCCTCTTTAATGTATGAATATGATAGCAGCTGTTTATGTATGAGCTGTGTGTGATAGCGACTGTGTACTGCAGCCTATTCCACAGATCATTACACACAGACTGTGCAGGTGCCATGGCCGGATTGGATTTATTGGGTTAGTTATTTTCCCAGCACACCTGAGTGAGTGCAGGAGAGCCCAGGAGTGCTGTCTGCATGTTATCATAGTGGCACCCCTCTCTCTCCTATCCCTATGAGACTCATCATGCGCACCCCCCCCCAGAGATGCTCCATCTGTTCTGCTGTCTCACGCTCCAGCGCTCCACCCCCATCCGTCCGTCCATCCATGGCGCACTGCTACATGTCCACTTTAAGGGCACGGTCTGAAACAGGCCAGGGCTCCATTTCTCAAAAGCATTGTTGATTGTAGAAAACCATTGGTGCCAATGGTTCTATGATCTACTTAAGCTTACCATGCTTTTGGAATTTGGAGATTATGGTAAATTGTACTTATTTTGTCTTCTGGGAAACATGTAAGGATCTTCTGTAGCTCCTGAAGGGCAGTACTAAATGGAATTTTTTTTTAAATAAGTTAAATGTACACATGCTCATCTTGTTCAAAAGTGTTATCTAGCAAAACCATCAGTCATTTTATAAAAAAAAAAAAAATAATGTATATGCTTTGTAAACTCAAATGCTAGTCGTGCACTAGCTCGACTTCACGCATTACGTAATCACGTTGGAAAGGTCACGCGTGACGTAGGCGAAAGTACCGACCCAGCGTTTACAAAGCGAACGTGCAAAGAAAGTCAAACGCCCTTTACAAAAAAAGGTAAAAGAACGATGTTGGTCGATTTTGAAGTTGGAGGAGAAAATGAGATTTTCGGCCTACCCTACCTTTCTGAACCCGGAGTACACAGACGAAGAGCTAACCGCACGTGACCTTTCCAACGGGATTACGTAATACGTGAAGACGCGCATGCGCAAGCAGAGCTAGAGCAAGACGAACATTTGTGGTTAAAAAGTATATAAATTTTTAAGAAAATGACCGATGGTTTGGCTAGATAAGACCCTTATTCCTCGGCTAGGATCATGTAGAGCCATTTGAAGCTGCACTGAAACTGCAATTTGTGTGACCAACGTTGTTATATATATCTATAATATAATTACATACTGTATTTAATATTGCACAAATGTTTCATTTTACGTTTACATTGACATTTACATTGCCGCAAATCTTAAAATTTTCCATACTGTAATTTTAAAAAATTGGGATTCTAGTATAGTTTTTTTTTTTTTATATTACACAGAATATTACATTCTAGAATTAACATATCTAGAATTTTAATGTTGGTGCATTAATTTATCGTCTTGCTCTAGCTTTGTGTGAAGAAAACACTGAATACTAAGTCATTATCTTTAAGTCATATACTGTCGTAGTAACTCTCTTTCATAAAAATAAGTTTTCAAAGATTCCTGGGGTTTTATTTTTGTTTGTGTTAGTTTGTTTTTTTTATCTCTCAGGGGTCCTATGCTAAGAGTGAAAATCGGCCCATGATGAAGCACCTGCACCAGCATGAGGTCAAAGGTGTTGCTAAAGTGGACCAGATGCCACTGAGCGCGCTCTACAAGGTGAGATTGCATTTATCTATACAGCAGCACACAAGCCCAGCTGAGGCCCTCACTGACACCTGCAGCACCCTATCAGTGCAGAGCTGTGAAATAAACCTGAAAATCCGCATGCCATCTGCATCTGATCATGCTTGTTTTGTCAGCATAATGTCTGAAATCCAAGGAGAATTTTTAGTAGTAGACCAATCAAAATCAAGTATTCAAGAGAGCTGTGTAAAAAAAAATATGTATACTTTCACCATGTAATATAAGATTTTGGTTCTAAATATGTTTCCCATAAAGTGATCCATAAACAATCACCCTGTGTAGACTGAACCTGTATTAGCTGTATTGTTACTGGTTTTAGATAAGCTATAGTTGTGTGTAGCAGTGTCCGTGCACTGCTGTATTTGCACAGGCCAGTTGCATCTTGTAACAAATGCCCAGTTGCATTTTATTGATGTAGTGATCACTCATAATGTTATGCAGGTATTATAATTAGTAAAATTGAAAAAATAATGAAAACTGGTAATATAAATGAAAATGTTTATACGGTATATAAAATTTTAATAATTTAATTTGGATATACACGCATATACATATACATGTGTGTGTGTGTGTATACATATATATATATACTAGTGCTGTCAAATCGATTAATCGCATCCAAAATAAAGGTTTGTTTACATAAAGTATGTGTGTGTACATTTATTATATATATAAATACACACACATACATGTATGTATTTAAGAAATATTTACATGTGATAATTCATGAACTTTTTTTACTGTATGTATATAATATAAGATATATATGTATATATATATATAGTTACAGTATATATACCTACATTTTCATTAAATTATATATATAATTTTATTATTAAAATGTTGGCAGCGCCACATGCACAGAGTGTGAGAAGCTGGGCTGAAGCTTTCTAGCCGTATAGCCAGTGACTATTAATTATTAGTACTAATGAATCGAGTAGAGGTTCAGACTATATATATATATATATATATATAATATATATATATATTCAGGGGCAAAATTACAGGAATCGTGCAATGTAAAGCTGCCCCCCACTTAAGTGATGTGAATGGATTCAAATCAAAGACATGCAAACTAGTGTTATTAAATGGGGGGGTGGGGGTTCAATGCTGTTTCATGCATTCAGAGTTGTTTACACAGTTAAAGAGTTGGATTCTTATGCTAAACATGGCCAAAGTTTTAAAAAATGATTTGGATGTTTGACAGAGTATTTCTGTGCCAAATACACTTTTTTTTCGAGTATGGCATTCGAAATATGGGAATTCTTGTATGGCAACTTTCTTCGGAAGGGCGCGCCACACATTCAACCAGAGCGAGAGCAAAAGCACTCCCATCAACATTCTCATTCCGTAGGAGTCGTCGGCAGCGCTGCAAGGAAAACATTGTCATTTGTTTTAGACCACAAATTCAGCAATGTCACCACAGAAGTATGTTTTTGGTTGTGAAGGAAAGATAACCTTGTTCAGCTTCCCAAAGAACCCAGCATTATGGGAAGAGTAGACACAGTTCCCATAATGCTTTGCATGCTCATGACTCTTTAGCTCCGCCCACTGCATGCCTCCAGGTGCTCGGCTGTTTTCGGAGAGAATCATAAAGCTGTATCTGTCTTTTATAAATCTGATCATAAAACTAAAGACTCTTTGGAGATATGAAGGATGCAATACTATTCTATAGATACTCAAGATTAACATGAGATTGGCAGAAACTGTGTTATGTCCCCTTTAAGAAAACTTGTGTTTTTATTCTCTCAGGTCCGTTTTAACCCAAACATGGATGCATACAACTGGATCCTGTCAGGCGGGCAGTCGGGTTTGGTGCGTGTGAATTGTGCACGTGGACTGAGCTGCTCCGTGATGCTCAAGCAGTTGCATGAAGCTCAAGCCCAGTTTAGCGCCATGTTCCAGTCTCAGGAGCCCGATGACTCTGCAACAGCTGTCCGTCACAGCACAGCGGATACAGTACAAGTGCACTAGTCTCCATCCCTACACCCTCTCAGCTCTATCCTGCAATTGTCTGTGCCGTCATAATAGGCTAGGAGACTTTTATGTTTAGAAGACTGATGACACACTTTTTATACTTAACTTATATTGAAAGAAGGAAAACTATTTTGATAAGCCTCTGCATATTCCTGTTTTTATATTTTTGTGCATTTTGTTTTTAGTACTGTACAGAGAGGAAAACCTTTAGAACTTCTTTTCACCATTGTGAAACTCAAGACAGAAAGTCTGTTTGTGTTGTTTTTAGTTTAGTATCTCGACACATTGTTCTTGGAGAATGAAATCCTCAGCACTTATATACCCGTGCCATTTACAGGGAGCATTGTTCTCTGTTTCCTCCTGTTCCAGTTCAGTGCTATATTATGATCAAACATATCCATCTTGACATTAGAAAACATTGGATTGAATCTTTGATATTTACTAGCCTGCTCTCTTAGCTATCATATCAAGATGTGATTTTTTTTCCCCTTTAGCTCTAGCTTTCTTACCCTGAATCTTAATTTTAAAGGAATAGTAACACAAAATTTAAACGTCGTCATGATGTCGTTCCAAACCTTTATGACTTTATATCTTTTGTGGAACACGAAAACAGAAATGTTTTTCCATTCTATAAAAATGTAAAATCTTGCCCTTCACTGTCCTCATCTACATATATTCAAATATCTGGCATTTAGATACAATATGTTAATTCTGATGTCATTGCAAGTTGACCAATCATTAAATGATTACATGTCCAATCACAGTGCAGCCTTGCGAATAAGGTGAGAAGATTATAATGAACCTAAATTTGGGCCTTTTTATGTTCATATGGAACAAGTAATAAAGTGTTCTGTGTACTTCATTGTTTTGTTATTTTCTGAAATTTTGGTCATTTTGATGCTTTGGAGCCCAGATTCCTATTCACTTTCTTTATATAGAAAAGAGTGGCCATTACATGTGTGAAAATGTCACCTTTTGTGCTCCACAGAAGGAATAAAGTGAAACGGGTATGGAAAAATATGAGGGTAAGTAGTCAAAATGTTCATTTTTGGCAGAACCCTTCCTTTAATTCTGCATTTTGAGCTTTCTTGTTCTTTATTGTTATTCCTACCCATTTCAAGTCTTTATTACCTCTTTTCTGGCTTGTACATTCTTCTTACTCAGGTCTAGCCAGAGTTGTATGGGCATCATGGACTCCGCTGAATTTAACCCATCCAAAGTGCACACACACAGCAGTGAAGACACACACACACACACCACACACACACACACACACACACAGTGAACACACCCCCGGAGCAGTGGGCAGCCATTTATGCTGCGGCGCCCGGGGAGCAGTTGGGGGTTCGGTGCCTTGCTCAAGGGCACCTCAGTCGTGGTATTGAAGGTGGAGAGCGTTGGTCATTCACTCCCCCCACCTACAATCCCTGCCGGTACGAGACTCGAACCCGCAACCGTTGGGTTTCGAGTCCGACTCTCTAACCATTAGGCCACGACTTCCCACATGTGGTCCCTGAACCAATAGCACTATAACATTAAAGGGTTAGTTCACCCAAAAATAAAAATTCTGTCTTCATTTACTCACCCTCGTGTTGTTTCAAACCCATAAGACCTTCGTTCATCTTCGTAAACCAGGTCCGAAGATGACACAGTCCACGTGGTTACGAAGCTGTGAGAATACTTTTTTGCGCAAAGAAAATAAAAATAACAACTTTATTCCACATTTTCATCTCTACTGCGTCACTTTGGATGTGCGTTCACGACAGTATCATGACGCGAGCGTGTAGTGGCGTCATGAATACAAAAAAGTATTCTCGTAGCTTCGTAACTTTACAAAGCCACTGATGTCATACTTTGTCGATCATCTTGGTACTTTTCTGGACCTTGAACGTGGTAGTTACCTTGCTGTCTATGGGAGGGTCAGAGAGCCTCCCATAGATAAATTTAAAATTTAAAATATCTTAAATTGTGTTCCGAAGATGAACGAAGGTCTTACGGGTTTCGAACAACCCGAGGATGAATTTCATTTTTTTTGGGTGAACTAACCCTTAAGAATCAGAAGCACCTTGATACCCGCCTCATAATTTATCACCTCAATTTTGTCTGAGTGAATGTAATTGACTCCAGTGATGAGAATCTGGAGAGGTGCCAGTCAGATTAATGCTGCTTTGGTCTGTCAGATAAGATTAAATAAGGAAGCTTATTATAATGGATTTCAATTTAGAGTGTTAATTTAAATATCTCAATCTCACTGTGAGGCTCAGGATATGGTTAGTAGTTTTGGGCTGTTTTATCAGTAAATATTCTTACTTTGTAAATTATATTTCTTTTGTACTGTTTACTGAATTGTTTACAGCTACAGAAAAGTTAAATTTTATTGTTTCATCGTCATTTTAGATAAAATTGCTTTGCATATTTACCACTAATTAATAGAACATGGTGTAATTATTCTTGTGAAAGTCACTGCAAACGTTTGATTTGCATGATTTTATTACAGATATGAAATTAAAAGCATGTAAAAATTAAATATCCATCATAGTTTCTGGTTATATAGTGGCTTTATGTGGTCACAAAACATTTACACACAGGACTTTTATAGACAGATAAGTTTATACAATCAGCAAATTTATATACTGTACACATACACAAATCTGAAGCACGACAAAAATAATCATGTAGATTATTTACAGTTTCCACAGAACAACATTAATGTCTTTCAGTTCATGACACAAAATGCAGAACGTGTCAAAAACATGACCAATGATGTACCATCTCACACTCTGCTATCAGTTTTGAAGCTTTCATTAGGTTGAGTGCACCTGCATCTGAAATTGATTTTCGATTTGTCATAGTCATCTTACCTTGAGTTGTGACGCTGTGTGTGCAATGTCCAAAGTAAGCCTCTGACTTATTCTAGCAAATAATACTAGGAGAGTTTTCCACTCTCTTGTTGTGTGACTATGAATCCTGTGTATTTTACTTTAATTTAAGAATATCTGATTATTGATTGTTTCCCATAGATGTAAGGTTAGATAAGCTATACAAACTTAGATGTTTAAAAATGCAAGTAGGAAGACATGTTCCTGGATCAAAATCTTTTGTTGGTCCTGTAACAACATTCAGATTAAAAATCTTTAAAATCAGAAGCATATGATCACACGCAGGTTATTCTTGTTATGCAGTACATTTTCAGTACATGTGTTTTATATTTATATATAAATAAAATATGAAAGGCTGCTAATCACTTTAATAGAAATTGTTAAATGTCCAGCATAACAGGAATGACTCTCCTAATCACAGTAAATTGTCACTGTGGTCCTTCTAAAAGTAAAATTTTTAATAGAGTTTTGGCACATCAACCCCAACATTATCAAAAATATACTGCTTATGTATTGGTCCTTTCATATTATCATTTAGTTTACTCTCTCTGTTTTATAAATGACTGATATTCACATTTAAAATATATATTCATTTTATCAAAACAAATAGACAAAATATAGAATTGAATGAAATCTCAGTGAGATTGCGAGGTCCTTGGGTTGATCATTTATGATGACTGACCGTCACTTTAAAAACACAAAGCAATCATGCAAGCAAACCCTTAAAACTCTTTCACAACGCCACAACAGATCACAATGGCTACATTTGATCAGTACACGCAAGCTTTAAAACACAAAAAATATCTGTCAATTGTGTCTTTTATTGGTCTTAAATCATATTCAGTGTTTTATTTATATAAAATCTTCACATATAATGTAAATGAACATTAGTGCACATTTAGGGGCTCTGAAAGTTGTACCAAAATAAGAATGGAAAGAAAACAGTGTTGTGAATAGAAAATGTTTTTTAAAAGACATTCAGAAGCCATGTGCTTCGTATATTGTATGTTACTGCCATGACCTCAGTTTTGAACTGCAGAGATATGAGAAATGTGTTGCACCACTTGCTGGAATGTCATTGAGTCATTGCGGCAGTGTGGCAGCACTGAGATCAGAGATGGAAATTCTGTGCAAAACGTGTGTGTGTGTGTGTGTCTAGAGGCTAATCTATTTTCCTATACCTCATCGCAGACCACAGTTGAACAGATCCTGAAGACATGAGTGTATGGAGGGTGTGTTGTCTGCAGACTGTAGACTTCGACAAACAAGAGTGACCCACAACAGCATCCTAGCAAGGTGAAGTGTGTAATTTCTGTGCCACTACTAGCACCATCTAATGTGATTGCAAAATTAATTATTGATTCCAAACAGGTTTTTTTCTTCCACTCCTTTTCTGTTGTTGTTCAAACTTGGCTATATGTTTAGAATGGAATATTTAAGACTACTATTGCAGTATGCACTGTACATTCTACAGTTCTAATCAATTGATGTGTAAAAATGTCTTCCCTTTTGCCTCATTATTTGAACAAACTGCTGAAAGTGAATTACAAAAATGATAGTTAATATTGCTACCAGTTTGTTCATCACATTGGATGGAAGGTCAGTTTAATTGAATTAATGCTGGGAAACTACAGTGCTCTGTTGTATACCGCACATTTTACAAATGTAGTACATGAAGATATTCTATACATACAGAAATTTGTTCATTAGTATGTTAGTACTACATTGTATGTATAAATCAGCAAGTGGCGTCCACTTATCATCTAAATATGGTATAACATTGCATTTTATATCACTTTTGACAGTCTGTAATGAGTCTGGGAAATGTTAAAAATGATATAAAGTACCCAACAAAATTTCTGCTGTGGTATAATCCACATATTGTCAGCTATACTGTAAACAGATATTTGCATACAGTGTATAGCAGTTGGGTTTGGTGAGGATTTTGTAATGTTTTTGAAAGAAGTCTCTGATTTCACCTACGCTGCATTCTTAAATACAGTCAAAAAAAAAAAAAAAAAAATCATATTTTAAAATATAGTTTATTCCTTTGATGGTAAGACTGAATTTTCAACAGTCATTACTCCAGTGTTCAGTGTCACATGATCCTTCAGAAATCATTCTAATATGCTGATTTGGTGCTCAAGATGCATTTCTTCTTATTAACATGGTTGAAACCAGTTGTGTCACTTACTATTTTTGTGGCAATTGTGATATTTTTTCAAGAATGAAAAAAAATTGTAAGAATGTGAAAGTCTTTAATGTCACTTTTGATCAATTTGATGCATTCTTGCTGATCAAAAGTAGATTTAAAAAATCTAAAACTTTTGAATGGTAGTGTACATACTGCAGTAATAGTAAGAGTAGCATAGTAGTATGTTATGTTGAACATAACCAAACCCCTGCTAAACAGCTTATCACTGATAGTCCTGACCCAGTCACATCATTCAAAAGACCACTCCTACAATATTTTACTTATACTAATTTCTGCACATGAAACCGGGATAGTTAAAGTATTTCAAATTACACGCTTCACCTTTTGTCACTCTTAGTTGTTTCATTCATCAACCATTTTATCTCCACTGTTCTTTAAAAGCCACATGAAAACCACAACAGCACCTTCACTATCACAGCCATTGAGGAAGAACAGAGTTAATCTCTCGCTTGCTTTTGCAAATAGTATTGTACCGTGAGACAAGACATTAGTGAGAGATAGCCAACAAAATCCATAATTACACTTGAGCACAATCTTTTTTTTTTTTAAGCCCTACAACATCATGCCGCAGTTTGGTGGACATTTACATTGATTAGAGAACCATGCTGACAGCAGACGCAAGGCTGGCTGGGGCATAATAAACCCCATTCTAATTGTTTTTAAGGAAGTCACGTCAATACCCATCTTTTACCCTCCCAAGACCACGGACAGGCAATTACAGTACACTTCTGCTGTAATGTACGATCCCAACCGGCCAAGCAAAATCTTGCTAAGTCACAATAAAAAGGCTCACAGTGATGCCTCCATGCCTCATATTTATGTGCTGCCGCTCATACAGTATTTTAAGTTAAACATCACCACTTCATTTTAAAGCTATTCCTCCCATAAACCGATGCATTTTTGATGCTGAAGATGCACTTTTAAGATGTTACAGACACAGTGTGAAATCTCTTTTTTCTTTCCTTGGTAATCGATAGAAATGCATTTTGCATGTACATATTCGTAATGATATGTAGATGATACATTTGCACAGTGTTTCCATTTCTGGCTTGGACCCTCAATGAATCTTAATATGTGTGCATACATTTTATACAGGCATCCTCCTCTCACCGGTTCAGCTCAGTCCATAGGGTCCTGGCATTGGGTGCAGTGGATCATGTCCTCACAATAAGGTTCCACTTGAATGGTTGTGCTGTAAAAGCCAAATTTGGTCTGAAGGAGTTCAGTGGCTTCTTTTAAGACACTATGAGGGTCAGCGTTCTCCTCTTGGGAGAAAAAAAAAACGGTTAAGTTAGTCTAAATAGATGATGCTGTGCTTCAATGTTCATATATTTCTGTCATATTAGTATGCAAATATTAGTATTAGTATAATATGACACTAGTTATATTAGTATTAATACCATATTAGTATTCAAATGAATTAAAACTTGAAATGCAAAAGGATTTAGTCATTCCCAGGTGCCATTTGTGTCTAGATATTATAAGAAAATTTTAAGTACCTAGAAAGTAGAAAATTTAGATATATTCAGATATATACAGTGCTGCTTGAAAGTTTGTTTGAACCCTTCAGAATTTTCTATATTTCTGCATAAACATGACCCGAAAGATCATCAGATTTTTACACGAGTCCTGAAAGTTGACAAAGAGAATCTAATCAAACAAATGTTTTGGAATGGCCAAGTCAAAGTCCGGACTTAAATCCAATTGAAATGGTGTGGAAGGACCTGAAGCAAGTTCATAGGAGGAAACCCACCAACAGAGTTGAAGCGGTGCTGTACTGAGGAATGTGCTAAAATTCCTACAAGCAGTTGTGCAGGACTGATCAGCAGTTACAAGAAACGTTTAGCTGCCATTATTTTACTCAATAAATAAATGACAAAGTGTATATTTTTGTCTCATTTGTTTGATTGGATTCTCTTTGTCAACTTTCAGGACTTGTGTGAAAATCTGATGATCTTTTGTCATATTTATGAAGAAATATGGAAAATTCTGAAGGGTTCACAAACTTTCAAGCAGCACTGTATAATTCGTATATATTGAGATATATAAAATACACAATTTTGTAATCTGTGTAAACTCATTTTTGTATTTTGAAATACAGACCTTGAGGCAAATATAACTAACCACAAATAATAATCATAATAAAACCGATAAATATTCAATTCCATTTGAACCACAGGGTCAAAGTGACCTCATAATTTAAATTCTACATAAATATGACAGTAAACGTAAAACAAAATTTAGGTCAAATAAAATTGTTTAACCCGTTAAAATGTAATGGTGATATATGGGGGCTATGCAAATTTATATTTGACTAATATTCACAGAAAAACAAACAAAATATTTAATATTTAAATAATAATAATTGTAAAAATATATATATGGTTAATATTTCGTTTAAAAAATTGGTTTATTTCACACTGAAATAACATAATGTACCAAATAAATGCCATAAGTAAGTCAGTAAAGTGTTGGGACACAAGGCCAAAAACTGGTACGACACCCTTTAACATAGCATTTATTATCCTTATAAATAAAATAATAATAATAAATTTAGATAAACTAGATGAATAATTTGCATGAAGAAGAATACCAATGAACAGTAAAAGAGCTGTAACAGTATAATTGTACTTTGAAACAAGTGTTATTTAATGAACTTACCAATAGCTATGTGAACAGACAGCAAACTCTGGCCAATGGTGAGAGCCCATAGATGTAGGCTATGCATGGCCTTCACTGCTTTCAGAGACAGCAGCACCTCCTTCACTGAATTAAACTCTATTCCTTTGGGAGCCCCTGAACACAGACACATGACACTGAATTTACAAGGATAGAGGCAAACCTGTCTGAGAAATCCATAGTTTGCATCTAAAGGTGCTGAGTATCATTTTATTTAAACTTTTTTGGGACAGGGTTGTGTTTGGGAAATTAGTTTGAAACGTTACACACATCACCTTTAAATGAAGAATATTAAACCACATGTATTACGCGACAGAAATTATACTGACATTGCATGCATATTTTATGTGATTGAGAAGAAGGCAACTGTAATTTAATTATTAAATGTGCAAATTTACCCTCCATGAGAATGCGGAAGACATCTCTCAGGATGGTAATGGTGGTGCCCAGGACGAACACAGAGAAGAGGAAAGTGCAAATGGGATCGGCTACTTTATATTCTGGCTGCGTGAGAGAGAATAGGAGTTACTGATGCATTAAAGAACAAAATCAGATGGTTCTTTGCAAAGTGTCAAATTGAATTAGACTACAGATGTCAGAAGAAACATGCTCCACTCAGGTATTTTAGAGTCATGGAAGAATTCAGTGTCCTCTTCTTTTTAAGATAATTTCATTTGATTTCAAATAAATAAATAATCTAAAAGAAAAGGTGTTATATATATATAGAATATATAATATACACTGCGTTCAAAAGTTGGGGATCAGTAAGATTTTTTTAAAGGCTCTTATGTTCAATAAGGCTGCATTTATTTGATCAAAAATAGAGTAAAAACAATAATATCGTGAAATATTATTACAATTTAAAATTCGCTGAATATTCAGTGTCACGTGATTCTTCAGAAATCAGTAAGAAATGTTGTGCTTAATTTCTTATCAGTGTTGAAACAGTTGTGCTGCCGAATATTTTGTATAGACTGTTATACCTTCTTTATCAGACTATAGTTCAAAAGAACAGCATTTAAATATTTGAAATATATATTTTTTAATTAAATGTCTATGTTTTTACTCTAATGTCTTTAATGCATTCTGCTGAATAAAAGTAATGTCTTTCAATAGGTCTTACTGGCTTTTGAACAGAAGTGTAAATAATTAGTTTAGAATTTTTCTTTCTCAAAATAATGAATAAATATACAGTAAATATCCATATCTTTCATTAAACTATTCTCATACCATTAAATATAATTTACCTTATTTGCCTTTATAAATGACTTACTGTGCATGATTCGTCAGTGAACACTATTCTAAAAGAAGCAACTTTCACATCCATTATTTACACAAATTATTCTGATTCCTTGGCAAATGGAAGTTAATTGGACTGAACTCCATTTTATATTGAGCTTTAAGGGCTTGAAAGAGGTAAGGTAAGAGGTCATTTTTTTGGATGATTCTTTATGTTAGTGTTCATTTACCCTGAAGTAGATTGTGATGGCGGCCACCATCACTCCAAAGCTCTGTAAGAGATCCCCCAAAACATGAATAAATGCTGCTCTGACACTGGTGTTCCCATGATTACCCAGGAGGCTGTGGGAGTGGCCATGGCCCACAGGGCTCATCCCATTCTCATCAATCTTGTGGTAGCCTGAACCATGACTGTGGAAGGTCGTGGAATGGTGTAGAATATAGGCCATTCTGGAATAGAAACAATAATGCACACAAAAGCATATCAATTCATCAAAATTCTAGTTTTTATTGTTTCATTTTTTTTAAAGTATCTGTACCTTCCACAATTGGTAATTAAATCTCTGAATCTTGACTTTATTTCGAATAACTGAGATTTTATATAAAAACTACATAAAGTCTGATGACATATTTTGTTGCTGGATTGACAAAGCCTTGTCTGAAATTTTGAAATAAACTTTGAATAGCTTGAGGTTTTTCTCAGAGAAAGTCTGTATAATGTTGCAAATTTTTAGGTTTTAGCATGATTTAGCATATTGCTAGCATGTTTTAGTGTGTTGCTAACATTGGTCTCAAAGGAAGCAGCAGCAGCAACTTAAAGGGGTCATATGATGCGATTTCAAGTTTTCCTTTCTCTTCGGAGTGTTACAAGCTCTTGGTGCATAAAGAAGATCTGTAAAGTTGCAAAGACTAAAGTCTCAAATCCAAAGAGATATTCTTTATAAAAGTTAAGAGTCAACCACACCTACCTAAAACGGCTCGTTCTAACACTCCCCCACATATCTACATCACTATGTGGAAATATTAGCATAATGCCGCCCAAATGTGCACGCAAAGAAAGAAGGCGTGGTTTCGGGAACAGCAGTCGTGTTGATGCAGCCATATCAGGGAGAAGCTGTGTGTTTTTGTGCGAAAGCAAAAGCACTTTATTTGTTCTTCCGGAAGTAGATGCAATTAGGACTCATTGGTTAAGATTTATTTACAACAGAACAGCACAACCCAGATGTTCGAATTTGCAACGCATTTTATGGACGACAGTTTTTTTTGAACCTAGAAGAGTACAAGGCTGATTGTGCAAAAAGGCTATTTCTAAAAAAAAAAAGAAAAAAAAAAAAAGGGTAAATTCCGCTTTGCTATGCAATCTGGCGCTTCTGAATCAGCGACTGTATGTATGTTTTTTTTTATTAGTTTAAGTATTTGCTATTGATGTTCAAATGTGGAGTTTTGCGCATCGCAGAATAACGCGTTGTGTGTGAGGGGAACAGGGTCACATCAAAGGAGAGTGAACTGCCTGTCAGAAATCATAGCACGTCATCTGTCTTAACCGCGGCTTGTGTAACCGCATCATCACTGTGTCTGGCACGCGACTCTGTTGCCCTTTCGGGCTTGAACTGATGGTAAAACTAACAACATTATTAACTGTCTTGATATTTACTTTGAAAGCTGACGCTCGCGATTATGGTAAGGGGCGTTACATTTCCGACACGTGCTTGTGGTGTTCGGCCAATCACAATGCACTGGGTCAGCTGGCCAATCAGAGCAGACTGCGTTTGTCAAAGGAGGGGGCTTTGTTGAAAACTACGTGTTTGAGAGAGCATAAAGGACCTACAATAATTGAAAAAGAATGTGTTTTTTGAACATTAAAGCATGTCAACATATTCTGTTACACTAAATACACAAAATAATGATCTTTAAAATAGCATCATATGACCCCTTTAAATTGTAGACTTGTCAAGCCAACAAAATTATACCTAAATTATTACAAATTTAGCTTCTTATATTTATTTCAGCGTTCGTCTACTCACATGATGTTGACCACGACTGCACAACCTGAGGTGATGAGCATCACATGGCCTTCAATTTCATAATCATTTTTTACTACCCTCTCAATGGCAAGGTACACCAACACCCCAGTCACGATCCAGATAGACATCACCGATGTCAGGGCTCCCAGAATCTCTGTGAGATGTTCATTTGAGACAAATATGGTTTGGCATCACAGCTGGATGTAGCAAAATCTTAAAATCTGCTTTACATAAAAATAATGATTTAAATTTCAGTCCGCTTCTTATCAAAAGCTATCCTATAACTTCAGAGGATGTAGAATATAGCACAGCAGTAATGTATTGATTACTTTTGGGATATTTTTATGTTGATTTTGGGGCTTGACAAACAATTGTGTTCACTACAGGTGCATCTCAATAAATTAGAATGTCGTGGAAAAGTTCATTTATTTCAGTATTTCAACTCAAATTGTGAAACTCGTGTATTAAATAAATTCAATGCACACAGACTGAAGTAGTTTAAGTCTTTGGTTCTTTTAATTGTGATGATTTTGGCTCACATTTAACAAAAACCCACCAATTCACTATCTCAACAAATTAGAATATGGTGACATGCCTATCAGCTAATCAACTCAAAACACCTGCAAAGGTTTCCTGCGCCTTCAAAATGGTCTCTCAGTTTGGTTCACTAGGCTACACAATCATGGGGAAGAGTGCTGATCTGACAGTTGTCCAGAAGACAATCATTGACACCCTTCACAAGGAGGGTAATCCACAAACATTCATTGCCAAAGAAGCTGGCTGTTCACAGTGCTGTATCCAAGCATGTTAACAGAAATTTGAGTTGAAGGAAAAAGTGTGGAAGAAAAATATGTACCAACCGAGAGAACCGCAGCCTTATGAGTATTGTCAAGCAAAATCGATTCAAGAATTTGAGTGAACTTCACAAGGAATGGACTGAGGCTGGGGTCAAGGCATCAAGAGTCACCACACACAGACGTGTCAAGGAATTTGGCTACAGTTGTCGTATTCCTCTTGTTAAGCCACTCCTGAACCACAGACAACGTCAGAAGCGTCTTACCTGGGCTAAGGAGAAGAAGAACTGGACTGTTGCCCAGTGGTCCAAAGTCCTCTTTTCATATGAGAGCAAGTTTTGTATTTCATTTTGGAAATCAAGGTCCTAGAGTCTGGCGGAAGGGTGGAGAAGCTCATAGCCCAAGTTGCTGGAAATCCAGTGATAAGTTTCCACAGTCTGTGATGATTTATGGGGCAATGTCATCTGCTGCCATTGTGTTTCATTGTGTGACATTGTGCGTCACTGCACCCGTTTACCAATAAATTTTGGAGCACTTCATGCTTCCTTCTGCTGACCAGCTTTTTGAAGATGCTGATTTCATTTTCCAGCAGGATTTGGCACCTGCCCTTACTGCCAAAAGCACCAAAAGTTGGTTGTTGTTGGTGTGCTTGACTGGCCAGCAACTCACCAGACCTGAACCCCATAAGATCTATGGGGTATTGTCCAGAGGAAAATGAGAAACAAGAGACCAAAAAATGCAGATGAGCTGAAGGCCACTGTCAAAGATACCTGGGCTTCCATACCACCTCAGCAGTGCCACAAACTGATCGCCTCCATGCCACGCTGAACTGAGGCAGTAATTAAAGCAAAAGGAGCCCCTACCAAGTATTGAGTACATGTACAGTAAATGAACATACTTTCCAGAAGGCCAACAATTCACTTATGAAGTATTCTAATTTGTTGAAATAGTGAATTGGTGGGTTTTTGTTAAATGTGAGCCAAAATCATCACAATTAAAATAACCAAAGACTTAAACTACTTCAGTCTGTGTGCACTGAGTTTATTTAATACACGAGTTTCACAATTTGAGTTGAATTACTGAAATAAATGAACTTTTCCACGACATTCTAATTTATTGAGATGCACCTGTATATAAACTACTGTTGTATGGAAAAAAGTTATGTAATTAAATGTATGCTTAGTTACATGCATGGAAAACAACAGCATATGGGTATGGAACAACATGAAGGTGAGCAAAAATTGACTTTTTATTTTGTAAAAAATTTTATTAAAAATTGAGTTTTTATTTTTGGGCGAAATATTTCTTTAATTGATATGTATGATTTAGATGTAACATTTTCAACATCAACAATGTATGCCATATTTTATTTGATAGGACTGAGATGGGAACTCTGGGATGGACTTACCTGATCTGTGCCAGCCAAAGTTCATTATCTTGGTTGGTGGTCTTGAGGAGATCCACAAGGAAAAAAGACTGACCATCATACTGCTAAAATCAGTCAGAAGGTGGGCTGCATCAGTCATAATGGCCAGGCTGTGTGCTAGATAACCCCCTGCATCACAAGAACAGCAGAGAATAAGAAATAAGTAACTATCAGAGAGGTACACTCTTAAAAACAAAGGTTTCATATGGGAATTTTCACAATGATGCCATAGAACCATTTTTGGTTCCCCAAAGAAGCTTTCAGTGAACAGCTCTTAAAAGAACCATTCTTAGTGTGGAGAACATTTTTAAAAAATGTAACCTTTTTCCACTATAAAGAGCCATTTGTGCAATGGGAGCATCCATGGATGTTAAAGGTTCTTCATGGAACCACCAATGGCAATAATCGTTATTTTTAAGAGTGTAGATGGAGATCATTTGCTTTTATAATCCACCATAGAGCATTCACTGTAAATGTCATTAATTCTGAAATGTCTATATTTTATTATACTCTGAAAGCATTACAGAAAACTTTAGGAAGTGAGGCACAAATGGCTTTGAAGAAAGCTTACACAGCATAAATCATTTGTAGTTTAAAAGAAAGAATGACTTATTATTTTAAAGTGTACTTAGATTGTGAATGCTGACTTGGAACAAAAAGTGCTGTACAGGCTGAACAAAACACAGAAAAGCCTGCTTATCACATTTAATAGGTGAGTCAAAGACAAGTAATTTTGTGCTACCATGACAAATTGCTTAATCCATCATCATTTACTTGATTGTGAAATGCAATCAGAGCATTTATTGTGAAGAGAACAACTTTGGCACTTAAGGACAAAGCCAAATAAATGCTTTGCACTGACATTTTAATATACAGTTTTGTACTGTTTTCGTTTGTAAAAGGTGCTTGATCTGTGCATATTTCCTGATTCAGCTGAGATGACTTTTTCACTGGAGAAGGCAATACTATGGATAGAGGATCTTAATGATGGATTTGTTTATTACTGGAGTTGTGTGGATCACTTGTGGATTATTGTGATGTTTTTATCAGCTGTTTGAACTCATTCTGATGGCACCAATTCACTGCAGGGGATTAATAGAGCAAGTAATGTAATGCTAAATTTCTCCAAATCTGTTCCGTGGAAGAAACAAAGTCATCTACATTTGGATGGCCTGAGGGTATGTACATTTTCAGCAGATTTTCATTTTTGGGTGAACTACTCAGTGGTAAAACATTGCCTTAACTTTGATGTGCTTTTAATGTAGTCTTTTATATTTATGAGAAGTAATGTTACATTTATGCTAATTCTTCAAAAAATTCTGGCTTCATCATATTAGTAAACCCAATACTTTTTCCAAAAAGGCACAGTGTTCTTACCTATAACTTCTCCAATCATGAAAACCAGACAGACTATGGAGGCGATGAACAGTTTCTTCTTTGCTATGTGTTTCTCATGGCTCTCAATGAGTGCTGCTTTTTTTCCATGGCAATGAGTTCCAACGGGCCTCTTCAGCTCGATAGCACCAGCCATGTCGCCATTTCCCAAAGGCAAGTTTGGACAGCTTTCTTTGGAACCTGAGAATTCACTGTAAGAACAACGCATGATGTGTAGTGGCACCATTTTAATGACTTAAAATTCTTAATCGGCCATCAAAAAGATACTATAATAACCGTTCTAGTTGCTAGCCTATCAGGGAGTTCTGCGAGGAATAAAAGATGCAAATTTTACAACATCATATCATGTAAATCGCCTGTGGCCTGAAAAGCTGGGATAGGCTCCTATAATTAAATGCATGAACTACCAGTCAAAACCCACCAACTCAGCCTATATATATATATATATCATATGCAGGGGAAAATACTATGTGTAAATACACATGCCATGAGGACCTAGAGGACCCCTGAGTTTAAATCTGCTGACATGGTCGTTTTTGGCCCTTCTGTCTTGTGTAATGATGAGAGAGACGCTATGATGGGGCTAATGGGGCGGAAAGCGCAATATCGGTGCGCATGAGATAACCAGAGTACTGCATCAGGCGCGCTGCAGCTGAAAGGAGGCAGTCGACTGGAACACGGCGTCTGTTTAATCACCCCACCGGGGCACAGACATGATACACTGAATGAGTTGTTTATTTTATTTTTATTTTTTTTAGCAGACATAGACCAGTAAGCATATACATACAACGAACACATATTCTTTTCTGATCTCCTGACACTTTGACATTTTATGAATTTGCAGCTTTTATTATTTTAAAAAATATAATAGTAGGCCTAATATAATTGTGCTTAAGTTAGGAAGTGTGCCTCACTGCGTGCAGTTTAAATTGCATGAGAAATTTGAATGGAAACAATTCTTTCTGTTCCCAATTTAGAAAAGGATATATAAAAAAAAACAGTTAACCTGACTGTATCTTAACAGTTTCAAAATAGCGTACTCTACAAATGTGGGTTTTGTAAATGAAAATAATAATAAAACTGTAAAATGTTGTCAAAATCGGGTTTTTGCAAGTAAAAACACAAGCCACCTCATATTTTACGGTTCCTAGACTAATCACATTGATTAGCATATATAGGCTACATTAAGTTACGTTTCTTCTTATTTTGTAATCTTATATACAATAGTTTACGTTTATTTATTTTTGTAACATTTTATGTGTATGCCTATATTTAGTTTTACCAACGTGATGCTTTGGGTTTACTTTGTCAATATACATTAATTCCTGGATGAATCGGTTATTACAAATTGTAAGTTTGTGGTTTTCTATTTTATTATTATAATGTTGGTTGACAACCAAAATCTACTATTTCTGAAGTAGATTAGTAACATTTACATTTTATCGGTACAACATACAGCTGGCACAAATTGCTCCTATGCTTGAAACGTCACCGTATTTTTTTTTATTATTATTTTTTATATACAATGAATGTCTGGCAACCACACCTGGCAGGTTTAACAGCATTTATAGTATTTTTTAATAAGACAAAGTATATCTCCTCTCCTCTAATCTAACACTATTTTCTCTATTTATTAAATGCAAGTATCTTTTGTATGGTAAGGTGCATATGGATATGTTTACAGTTTGGCAGAAGGTTTTAGGCTGAAACATGCTGTCGATCCTGTGGCAATGCAGTAGAGCATGACATCAGGGCCCTGAGCACTTTATCTTTATACACGTCACTGAATCAAGACTGTGCAAAGTGTTGTGTTATGATTTCCTGTAATTGATATAATAGTATTTTAGGACTGAAAATAAAGCTTTTTTCCCCCCTTTAAAATAACGTTCAAAATCTTTATTTAAATAAATGTTTTTAACATTGTACTTGTAGGATTGATTGATATAGTTAAAAAATAGCGAACATTTATCACATATAGCATGTGCATTTCCTCATTTTTCTCTTCAAGACTCTTGTCTCTTGAAGACAAAATTTTTCGAGAAAACATTGCATAAATCAGAATACCTACTTCCTGGGTAGAGTAACAGCATCTACTTCTCAGGTGCACTTGTTCCATGTCCTTCGATATTTGTTCAGATGACCTGTTGATGTACCATCACCAGTGTAGGCTACTATGTTTTGAAATGACCTTTTTGTTAATGTAATATGTCTCCAAGCTAACTAGGTGATCCTTTATTTGTTTCAGCAGCTTTAGAAATCGCCTGTCACATCCATCTAAATTCATACTGAATTTTCTTGAGCTCTCGCCATTTCTCACTCAAGCCCACAATCCAACTAATGCAAACAGCAGGCTGTTCATTGCAATTCACTGCACACTTGAAAATGACTTCTAAGGCAATATAACATTTGCACAATCGCCTGTGGTAACTATCGTCTGACTTTTACTCATTTTTATCGCACAGTTTTAAACATATGTTCAATTTAAGCATTTGAAATAGAATATAGCTAATCGTACTGATCCTCGACATAATCAAAAAATTAAAAATGTAAAAGCTACTTTATACAGCTTTGGGTTTTAAAAAAAATGAATTTTGTGTATAATCACACTTTTAACAACAGTGTTTCCACCCATGTGCCTATGCATTTAAATATTTAAAACATATTTTCACCTTAAACACATAATTGTTTTGTGTCATATTTTCGTATTATTCATGATAAATGCTGACGAGTTTTTACCAGTAGCTCTAATTTATGTTAATTAGGCCTATGCCTAATAATGGTCCAAAATTCCGAGTAAAATATTTCTTCCCCTGACGAAAAAAATAAAAAAAAATTATTTCCTCCAGGAAGCTGCTTATAATTAGGAGAAGGAATAATATTGAAATAACACAATGTTTATATATTTTTTAATATGCATGGGTTATCATTTCTGAGTACGCGTTTGATTGAACTGTTGCTCTTTTTACCAACTCTTGTGAATCTGTCCATGGTGCTGAAACTGTTCTATCACCTGCTTGCATTAGGATCATTTTAGTACGGCGTGTTAAAGGAAGAAAAAGAGGCTGTGAAGATTTTGATAACAATTATGTTTCTTCATCTGATTTTTATTACTTCAAAGAAACACAATGAAAAGCTTAGCCCATATGGAAGCCATGCCATGCAGACTACGCTCATTCTTCTGCTCACTAAACTCCCCTGAGGCCATTGCTCAAAAAGGCTACTGTCCAAAATGAACTCAAGCACTGAAATGATTCATTTTTTAATTAAAACTATAAGCATCTCGTGCACTGCATGCTTAACAAATACACATTTCAATTACGTGCTGTTCTCAGAATAAACATGGATGGCTTTCGTGAAGTAGGCTAACTAAGATTGGCGCATATGGCTTTTGAATTACAGTGTCACAATGTGGAAATATCAGACTCCATCTGTTCGCTGTGACAGCTCTGTAACCTTAAGATGATTTTGAGAGTTATTATGTATGAAAACCAAACGATTTCGAAAATCCTCAACTAGACCTAACTATTTTGAATTGCCATTTTATTATTATTATTGTTATATGTTGTATTCTCCATAAAATGCTACACAAGATACAGGCCAATTTTAATAATTCAGATCATTAGTTGCGCACAGATTTCCAGACCAAGCATTTTCGAATCACACATTTCTCCTAAAATGATTATTATTAATAAAAAATAATAACAGATAAATAAATGAAATAGATTAGTGTAATTTTACCTGTTAAGTTTTAAAGAGTATACTTTGGCGTTTCTTTCGTTAATAAGATGCGATTTCTCTGAAGTCGGTGGAGGATCCATGGTCCTGTGCAGCTTCAGTTACCAGAGAAGAATCGAGTTAATAAAAATATATTCAAATATGCGTTTTTAATTAGACGGCAAAATAATAATTCTTCCAAGCTATCTTCGAAGGATTCAAGAAATGAGTGAAAGCACTCATTGCATCAGATCCACAGAAAAGAGAAAACAAGCTGGCAGTCAGTAATTCCGATGCTGTGTGCGGAGTCTGCAAACTTGGCTGTGTGTGAGATCGGATGGATCTGGTGCAGAAGAAGATTCAGCGGTCCAGTTAAACTCATTTACGAATCTTACCATGGTGAAGGCATGGCTATTAATGTTTATGAGCTAAAGCCAGGCATATAAAAGCAACTTCATCATTACAGATGTAATATTTAAGCCCCAGTCGAGCGCCATTGGAAAGCTACCAAGCAACGTCACCAGGACATAATTAATAATTACGAGCTGAGCCTGAGCTGTAGTAGGATTCGTAAGAGGCGACAGCGCATGTTTTATGTGAATGAAGTCTTCGTCTGTTGGGAATGAATGCGTGCGTCTGGTGTTTGGAACAAATCGTGTGCTGCGCAATTTTGGCTGCAGTGCAAAGGGGTGCACATGTTTGTATAACAGAAATGGACAAGTTCTTATCAGTTCGAGCCTGCAGAAATGTAGACAGGACGTCATGACGCAACCAGCACACAAACCGTCTCACACAAGGCATGTTTTTTCTTCATCTTCGTCTTCTCCTTTCTTCTCGAATTTAATTTATTTTAAATAATATATTACCCCTGGCTTAATGTTTTTTTTGTTCTTGGTTATTTTCCTGTTTCTTTGTATATTGTTTATATTATATCTCTTATTGCTGTTGTAATCTGTTTTGAGCTGTAAATGTGTGTATTTACCTTTATAGGCTATGTGTTCAATAAAAAAAGGCATGTTTTTTTTTAAGCGGTATTTGGTAATAAATAAATGCAAATTAATAAGAAAATGATCTGTTAACTGTGAATTAAAATAATAAACTGCTTATATATATATATTAGATATATACAGTGTTGGGGTAACGCATTAAAAGTAACGGGAGTTACGTAATCGGATTACTTTTTTCAAGAAACTAGTAAAGTAACGCATTACCTTTTTAATTTACAAGAAAATATCTGATTTACTTTTTCAAATGAGTAACGCAAGTTACTTTTTTTCCCCCCAATTTATTGATTGACAGGTCTCCTGTCCCCATGTTGAGAAAAATCAGAAGATATTACTGTAGTCCTAAAATAAATATGAATATGCATTAATTCATCTCACTCACAAAAAAAAACACAGATTCAGTATTACTCGAAATGAATAAAAATAATGCAACTCAGAATATGACGCCAACCTGCAATAATTAAATATTAAACAACACAAATATCCTTTATGTATTTAATCCCATCTACTAACCAGTGTCTTTGCTTCTGAGCTTCGATGATCTAGTTCAACCATATTAATAAGCAAAAATTACTCTAGACAAATATTTGTGTCTTTTTTTATTTATTGCTGAAGTGTGTTGAAATGTTTTCTTCTGCATTCTACTGTACAGACGTAAGTTTACTTTCCCTTCAGCCTGAGGCTTTCACTTTTTGTGGGAAAGGCTTTTATATTTGCAAAAATTAGAACTTTTTTATTTTAAAAACAAACAAGCAAGCAAAAAGTACAAACAAAAAGTAACGCAATGCATTACTTTTTCCATAAAAAGGAACTAAGTAACGTAATTAGTTACTTTTTATGGAGTAACGCGATATTGTAATGCATTACTTTTAAAGTAACTTCCCCAACACCTGTATATATAGATATATATATATTATATATATATAATATATATTTTTATATAATATATATTTTTAGCCTATATACTACACACCTGTAAACCTACCTATAACTGAGAAGAAACGTGGGCTGCCTACAGCTTTAATTGTTTTGTCTAAATAATTAATAAACATATCATTAATTGTTCAAACTAACAAAAACGGTAATCTAATACTATAATAGTAATAACTAGTCATATATATAATATTGTTATATATTAAGTAATACAATTAAATAAAATAAAAAGAATCATACATCATTCGTTTTTTATTACGCGATCATTACTACATAATGCCATAATTCGATCATTACTACGCCCCAGGGGCAGAGCCATAGACAGACTCTCTACGGCTCTGGCCAGGGGCCACCGCAAGCATTACGCAAACGCACTTCCGGACATGCGTTATTGCGTTTTCGCACGTTAGCGACACCAACATGGCGATGACAATAAGCCAAAATGATGTTCAGGTGCAACAGAAAGAAGGAGAGGAGGATGATCAATCGATATCTAGATCTGACAGGTGAGTAGATGAAGTGTCTATCGAGCTCAGCTAGTGTGATCAGTACGTGATCCGGTTGACAGATAAAGGGCAGTGTTGTGTTGTTCAGTGGCAACAGTTCAGCGAGAGTCGAGAGTGTTTACACAGTGTATCTGCTTCTGTTGGTCTTATTTTGGTTGGTGAATGTCTAGAACATAGATATTGAGTAGAACAGACGCGCTTGTGTTTCTGGAGCTGCTGTCGTGGCACATCTGCAGCTCACGTCAATGGAAAAGGAAACACATGAAGAGGCACTGAATGAATTACTGTTACATTTGAAGGCTACTAGTTGATATTGTCCACTTTCCGTATCAAAAAGCAAAACTAACATTGCTGAGCTCTATTTGTTGTGTTTACATTAAAGAATTGACATAGAAGGTTTTAAGTGGTGTGTGTGTGTTAGAGAGAGAATGTTATATTTTGTACATGTATACTATAAGTCAAAAGTTTGGAATAATTAAGATGTTTTTATGCTTTTTAAAAGAAGTGTCTTATCCTCAACAAGGCTGCATTTATCTAATCAAAAATAGTGTGAAACAGTAATATTGTAAAATATTATTACAATTTAAAATAACTTTTGTATTTGAATATAGTTTAAAAGGGGTCATATGATGCGATTTCAAGTTTTCCTTTCTCTTTGGAGTGTTACAAGCTGATTGTGCATAGATAAGATCCCTGAAGTTGCAAACACTAAAGTCTCAAAACCGAAGAGGTATTCTTTATAAAAGTTAAGACTCTGCAACGCCCCCCTAAAACGGCTCGTTCTAACACGCCCCCGCTATTACCTCACTATGTGGAAATATTTGCATAATGCTCCCAAATGTGCACGCAAAGAAAGAAGGCGTGGTTTCAGTAACCGCAGTTAGTGTTGAAGCAGCCATGTCAGGGAGACGCTGTGTGTTTCTAGGCGAAAGCAAAAGCACTTTATTTGGCTTTCCGAAAGTAGATGCATTTAGAAATCTTTAAGATTACTTACAACAGAACAGCAATGCGTTTTATGGACGACTGTTTCGTGAACCTATGAAAGGAGGTAATTCTGACTTTGCTATGACAATATGGTGCTTCTGAATCAGCTACTGTTTTGTTTTTAGTTTAAGTTTTTGCTATTGACTGATTGATTGAGTTTTGTGCATCGTGTGTGTGTGCTCGGCGAGAGAGAGCGCGAGCAAGCAAGAAGAGAGAGAGAGCGAGGTCACATCACAGTGGAGTCAGCTGTCTTAACCGTGGCTTGTGTACTGCACACATACCAGCTTCATCACTGTGTCTGTCACGCGACTCTGTTCCCCTTTCGCTCTGTCTTACATTATTTTGCCAAGATGAATGCTCGCGATTATGGTAAGGGCGTTACATTTCCGACGAGTGCTTGCCGTGTTCGGCCAATCACAATGCACTGGGTCAGCTGGCTAATCAGAGCAGACTGCGCTTGTCGGAAGGAGGGACTTTGTAGAAAACGAAGCGTTTGAGAGAGGCGGGGCATAGAGGACCTACAATAATGTACAGTATTTGAAAAATAATGTGTTTTTTGAACATTAAAGCATGTCAACATATTCTGTTACACCAAATACACAAAATAATGATCTTTAAAAAAGCATCATATGACCCCTTTAAATATACTTATTCCTGTAATGAAAAGCTGAATTTTCAGCAGCCATTAAGTCTTCAGTGTCACATGATCCTTCAAATGTTTATATTATGGTGATAGCTGGTTTTGATGCTCATAATTATCCATATTATAGTGTCACTTGTATTAGATAATTTTTTCTTAATAATGTTTCTGCAGTGGATCCATTTTTAAAGATTTTTTATCAATGTTTCCTTGAGTAGTATTTTTTTCAAACTCGTAATCTTTAGTAGTACTGTCATGTTTATCAGTGTCCTTGCTGATTAAGGTCTTTCCTTCTTTTTATAAATTTAAAAACATATAGTGTATTTGAGGTTTTCCCACAAAAACCTTAGGTTTCAGAAGCTCTTTTTAGTAATTGATTAATATATATAAGATATTTAGATGATTTTCTGAAGATCATGTGGAACTGAAAACTGGATAATATTTGTTGAAAATTCAGCTTTGTCATCACAAGAAAAAAATATTTTAAAATATATTAAAATAGAAAATGTATTTTAAATTGTAATAACATTTCACAAAATTACTGTTTTTACTGGATTTTTTATCAAATAAATGCAGCCTTGATGAGCATAAGATACGTCTTTGAAAAACATTTTAAAATCATAATTATTCCAAACTTGATAAGTAGTGTATATGAGGAAAAATGCATATTTCCATTACAGTTTCACAAAAATGTATCTTATTCCTTGTATTACTTTCAAAAAATCCAAAGGATCAGCAAAATGCGTACAACACGTCACACCACAGATAATAGAATTTCATGTGAACTATGCTTAATCTAGTATTTGTACAAGCCTAGTCTGTGAGTCAAAGCAAACATCCTGACCTTTTCAGCACTGCCATTGTGTAATGGACTGTACTTCATGTTGATGATTCATTAGTGTCAGTGAGTGTCCTGTGTCTGTCCATGTGATGAGAGCCTTACTCAAATGAGGCTCCAGGTTTGCCTGAGCAGATGTGTGGTTTCCTGGGCAGGATAAGAAGAAAGGTCTTAGTCCCTCTACCACACTAACAACCGAAACGCACTCTGGTGACAGCTCTTTCTGAGGACATCCCCAAGTTATGCAGAGGCCAGACAGATTCGACCGCAATATCAAAAAGAAGATATTATGTCTGCTTTTGAAGAAATTGATAGCAACATTTTGGAAGAAATAGTACAGAACCTTAAATCGTCAACCTGCTATCTTGACACACTTCCCACATATTTTTTTCAAAAGGTTGCTTAACTGTTTAGAAGCAGATCTCTTAGAATTGGTGAATGCCTCACTTCTTTCTGGGACTTGTTCAAACTCCCTGAAAACTGCAGTTGTTAAACTCTTTCTGAAAAAGAGCAATCTTGATAACAATATTTTGAGCAGTTATAGACCAATATCAAATCTTCCTTTATAGGCAAGATTATTGAAAAGGCCGTTTTTAATAAGTCTAAGTGGACGTCCATGACATGTGTAGTCCCACAAGGCTCAATTCTTGCACCGCTCTTGTTTAGCCTGTATATGCTCCCACTAAGTCAAATAATGAGAAAGAAACAAATTACCTATCACAGCTATGCTGATGATACCCAGATTTACCCAGCCTTATCGCCAAATGACTACAGCCCCATTGACTCCCTCTGCCAATGCATTGATGAAATTAATAGTTGGATGTGCCAAAACTTTCTTCAGTTAAAAGAGGAGAAAACTGAAGTCATTGCATTTTGAAACAAAGATGAATTTCTCAAGGTGAATGCATATCTTGACTATAGGGGTCAAAGAACTAAATATCTAGTCAGGAATCTTGGTGTGATTCTGGCGACAGACCTTAGTTTCAGTAGTCATGTCAAGCAGTAACTAAATCAGCATACTATCATCTAAAAAACATTGCAAGAATTAGTTGTTTTGTTTCCAGTCAAGACTTGGATAAACTTGTTCATGCCTTTTTCACCAGCAGGGTGGACTATTGTAATGTTCTCCTCACCGGCCTTCCCAAGAAGACGATTAGACAGCTGCAGCTCATCCAGAACTCTGCTGCCAGAATTCTGACTAGAACCAGAAAATCTTAGCATATTACACCAGTCCTCAGGTCCGTACACTGGCTTCATACATTAAGGATTGATTTTAAAGTACTTTTACTCGTTTATGAATCACTCAATGGGCGAGGACCTAAATACATAGCTGATATGTTCACTGAATATAAACCTAACAGACCACCCAGATCATTAGGATCGAGTCAGTTAGAAATACCAAGGGTTCACACAAAACAAGGAGAATCTGCTTTTAGCTATTTTGCCTCCCGCAGTTGGAATCAGCTTCCAGAATGTGATCAGATGTGCTAAAACATTAGTCATTTAAATGCAGACTCAAAACTCATTTGTTTAGCTGTGCATTTATTGAATGTGCACTGTGCTACGTCTGAACTGATTGTACTGTATTTTATGTATAATCGTTTTCTATTCTTAACTGTTTTAAATTCATTTTGAACCTTTTAAATCAATTTTTAAATCATTTTCAAAGTTTTAAAATTTCTTGTATTATTTTTTTATTTTATGTAAAGCACTTTGAATTACCATTGTGTATGAAATGTGCTATATAAATAAACTTGCCTTGCCTTGCCTTGAGGGCATAGATGGCACAGATTCCCTCAATCTCTCTGTGAAACAGTGTTTATAATAATAATTAGTTACATTTAGGTAGCGCTTATCTGTACTCAGCTCTTAACATGAAAGTGGGGTATCTCCTCAACCACCACCAGTGTGCAGCATCCACCTGGATGATGCGACGGCAGCCATATTGCGCCAGGACGCACTAGCTTATTGGTGGAGAGGAGACGGATTGATGAAGCCAATCAGTGTATGAGGATGATTAAGAGGCCATGATGGTCAGAGGCCAATGGGCAAATTTGGCCAGGATGCCGGGGTTATACCCCTACTCTTTTCGAAAAAATCTGGGATTTTTAATGACCACAGAGACTCAGGACCTCAGTTTAACGTCTCATCTGAAGGACAGTGCTTTTTACAGTATAGTGTCCCCGTCACTATACTGGGGCGTTAGGACCCACACAGACTGCAGGGTGAGCAACCCCTGCTGGCCTCACTAACACCTCTTCCAGCAGCAACCTAGTTTTCTCAGGAGGTCTCCCATCCATGTACTGACCAGGCTCAATCCTGCTTAGCTTCAGTGGGCAACCAGTCTTGAGCTACAGGGTGATATATAGCAATATAATAGCAATGCTCAGGTCAGATGGGGCTGTTCATGATTTCAAAGGCATGTCTGATGGCAGTATGGACACTCACACATACCTTTCGTTCTTAATTGATAATTAATTGTTGATGACTGTTAATTGAGCCTGTGACAGTGACATTATAAAAATATTTACACATTCTGTTTCCAAATGGCCATGGCTCTTAAACCAAATACCATTGTGTTCAATGGAACATTTAGAGTTTTTGCATTTTATTTATTCTTATTTTTTTTGTGGTAGTGGTGAGGATTCTCTCGATGGCCTTATGAAACACAGATGTCCCTTGACCCCTTCGCTGTCTCCACGGAAACGGACCACCACCCAAAGCAAAACAGAGCCTCCACTTCTGAGGACGAATAAAAGGACAATCTACACTGCAGGGCGTCCACCCTGGTACAATGTTACTGGGACCACCTTTAAAGAAGCCTTTGTCATAGGTACAACAGATATGCATGCCTTCTATTTGATAATGACATATCAAGTCTTGTTATGTAAAGGGCAATTAATTATTACATTTGATAAAGTCTTATGAAAACATTGCACAATATGACATTTGTTAAGAACATTAAGTGGGTATAATTTAGGTTTCATATTGTATTAATACTTTATTACACATAAGAGTTTAGTGAGTAATAAAGCAGCATAAATATAAAACATTAGAATTTTTCCTGTTTGCAAAATGTTTTCTCTAAATTTGAGACATGAATTATGCACTACTGTTCAAAAGTTTGAGGTCAGTAAGATTTTATTGAAATGTTTTTGAAAGATGTCTCTTGTGATCACCAAGGCTGCAGTTAATTCATAAAAAATAGAGTAAAACTGTAACATTAGTGGAATATCATTACGATTTAAAAAAAAAATCTGTTTTCTGGTTTAATATATTTTAAAATGTAATTTATTCCTGTGATGGCCTAAAAAAGGCCCTTTTTTAAAAAAAAAAAAAAAAATTACTACTCCAGTCTTTAGTGTAACATCCTTCATAAATCATTCTAATCAGCTGATCATAATGTGCATTTCTTGTTATAAAAAAGTCATAGTGACCCCAAAGTTTTGAACAGTATTTTCAGTAATTTCACACTTGGATGTGCTCCAGTCAATTATTCTTTAAAAAAAAAAGTGTGGTGTGTCTGTCTTCCCTGCTCGCTCAGTCAGAGAGAAACTAATAAATCCACCCAAGTGGAATGATCTTCCCTTAACAAAAGTCAGAGGAACAGGGAGACGAGAGAGGACATAACAACACTGAAGCAGTTTTAAGTAACGTTAGTCAATATAACAACAAGAAGCTTTTTGTTATTCCCACTGGTTGTGTATCTTATTTTATGTAGTGTTTTCATTATGGCCTTTTATTCTGGAGATCTATCTGATACTTAAAACTTTAGTATCTGAAAATGTAGTGGTCAGCATAATGTCTCACATGACTGGCTTTTGTATAATGTACCATCAGATGAGTTGTGTAATGCATTTTTCTTGTCTGATTAGCAGACTTTTTCTTTTTCTTTTTTATTCTTCTTTGATTTATATATACATATTGTTGTGACGCAAACATTTGTAATCGACCAGGTTTTGCAATAGCAATAAAAATTATCAATATTTAAAAACTAAAAATATCTATCTATCTATCTATCTATCTATCATAAGGAATGCACTGTTGCGTCCTGCAGGTCTGTGTGGAGGAAGTGCCTCTGGGAAAACCACCGTGGCCAATAAGATCATAGAGGCTCTTGATGTTCCTTGGGTTGTTCTGCTCTCTATGGACTCTTTCTACAAGGTACTTCACAACTGTGTTAAAGTAGACCCAGCTACAATACTTCTGCTTTGAACTTCCTGTCCTCTTAAAGTGAGGAATTTCACTCCAAATCCAATGACATGTTTCATCAGTGGTGCTATTGCTCCTAGTTGCATTTGCAGACCACTGTGCCATTAAAGTGCTTCAAATGAAACTTCTTCATGTGTTGAAACCACTGAAGCATTAATATAATTTGCTCTTGCCCCGTTGGATGTGCTGAAACCCTATAGGATCTACTCATCAATCCTTATTTGATTTAATGGCATATCCTCCAGCTTATTAGTTGTCTAATTAAGTGGTTCAATCAGTCAGATATGTTTCTCACTATGGTGGGAAGTCTACAGGCAAATTTCATTGAATAGTGCCGTTTTGTTGTTGTCAACCTCAACATTTCTGCATCACTGAAAACAATGTAATCTTTACTGTTTTCTTCTTTCAACTTTCTTTACTTGCCATCTTGCAGGTTTTCAGTAAAGAGGAGCAGGAGTTGGCAGCTAGAAACGAGTACAACTTTGATCATCCTGATGCCTTCGATTTTGAACTGCTAGTAACTGTGTTGAGAAAACTGAAAAAGGGCAAAAGCATCAAAGTGCCAGTGTACGACTTTACCAGTCACAGTCGTCGCAAGGAGTGGGTAAGCATGTTTTCTCCTCCAGAACAACACTATGTAGTTTCTGCATCCCTAGCATTACCAAACAGAATTGCAAAAATAATTTTGACGCTCAAACAAACTAAATAAACCTACAAACAGTTTGCTTACAGTTGTCGTATTAGGCTGGGATAGGAGAACACTTTATTAAGTAACACTTTATTTTGTAGTACCCTTGTTACACATTACATGTACTTATGTAGTAATAAGACTTACGTAATAAATGTACCTGTGTAAAACAGTAATTACATGTAGCTAACCCTAAACCTTTCCCTAACCCTATGGTAAGTACATGTTGTTAATTAAAATTACTCAATACTTTACACTGTAACAAGGCAACTTTAAAATAAAGTGTAACCTACTTTATCTTTATTAAATGTGATGCAGCAGTGCTAATGCAATTACAGTGTATGTTCTAATAATGATCTGTGATGCTTTTTTGCCATATTATTAATTAAATAGACACAATATAGCAGAAGAATATTAACATCAGATTACCATGAAACATAATTCAGAAATTGCAAACTTTACTGTGAATTAATGTTAATTTAGATCAGTAATTTACTTTCTAAACCTGATTAATATACAGTTATGTCTTTATAGATTTAATATAACTCCAAAACCAAACTCTCTTATAAAGCTGTCAAATTTCACCCTTTAATTGTTAACCGAGAACAATGTTTAAGTTTGCTTTTATTATTTACAGGCAATTTGCTGTTTCATGCCTGATAGAAATAAAGCAGTAGCAGTAACTACGGTTACTTTAGACACATATTTATGATTCCTTAGGAGCTGCGCTGCTTTTTATCTTCCTAAAATTGAACATGCATTAGGGTTTTTTTTTCTGTATTTAAAAGGGTTGTAATGTTAATGAGTGATAAAGTGAGATCTCTGGCTCTGTGGTGTATACAGGCCAATTGTGCAGCTGATCAATACCGAATGAGTGGCCATTGATGGGAGGCCTCATGGTAGTGCATCTGTCTTAATGGGATCATGACACCATCAGGGTTCCCCTTATTCTGAAGCAGGGGAGCATGGAGGAAATGCATCACCGCACACTTCCACAGTTTCTCCCAACACTGCCTCAGTTTATTGACATCATATTTGAAATTGAACATATTTTAAAGCATTTCTCTGAGCATTTTGTGTACCTTATTTTTGTGTAATTTGATCAGTTAAGGTATAAACCAGATTTTTTTAATAAATGTATTATATGCGGTAATTAATTTACTGACTATTTCATCAATAATTTGTACTTTTTCTGGTAATTTATTATGTTATGTTATGTTATGTTATGTTATGTTAGGTTAGGTTAGGTTAGGTTAGGTTAGGTTAGGTAAGGTAAGGTAAGGTAAGGTAAGGTTAGGTTAGGTTAGATTAGATTAAAACATGGCATTTTTTATATGTTGTTTTCTTCCAGGTCTTTTAATATTCTCTGTTTATGTTTCTCTGTGCAGAAAACCGTCTATGGGGCCAACGTTGTGATATTTGAGGGAATCTTGGCTTTTGCCAACAAGGAGCTTTTAAAGGTAAGCCTCATATTAAACTTGTAAAAGTCTCAGTTATCACCTTTAACTGTGGTTTGTGACATCACAAAAGGCTTTCAGTAAAAGATAGAAAGAGAGGAAAAATAATGGAAAGCTTCACAGCCTGAAATATAGAAGAGGCCTCATGGGTTTTGGGGGGGGGGGGGTCCCCATTACAAAACGCAGAGGGAAAATGGCGGGGTGTAAAAGATAAGGTCAAATGAAAAGAAAGATAGCTGTGTAATGATAGAATGAGAAGAGAGGGAATATAGTGTATTTTATATTCCCACAGGTTAGTTATGGATGCTGAATGACAATAAAACAAGAGGTACAGTCTGCTTATTTTTTTCTTTTGAATTTGGGGTGAAATGATCCTGGAAATTTCACAGTCTGATGTCTCTGCCACTGAGTAATGGATCTCATTCCCACAACCCGACTGGGAAGATGAGATGGCCTGTCTATACCACCTCTGTCTCTCTCTGCAGCCCTGCATATACATGAAAACCCATTAATGGTTAGCTTGATAATGAGTTCTAGTTGTCTCTTCTATCATTTAAGGGAACAGCTGCATCTCTGGATGAAGAATAGATATAGATAGATATATAGATATGTAAAATCATGTTCCTAATGCCTGGTCCTACTGAAACTGCACAAGAACTCTCTCCTCCCCTTGCGTTCTTTTCTTCCTGCATCCTGTTGTTTTCCTCGAACAGTGAAGATGACTGATTCTTCTGTCTCTCTAATGAGCGGCCACAGGAAGTGAAAAGGCGGTGTTTATCTACGCCTGCGTTGATGATTCCCATTGCCGGGTTTCGATTCTTCCTTTGCACGTGGTGTCCGGAAATCTATACAAATTAAAATGGGAGTTATGGTGTACGCTTTGGCAAAGCAATTCATCCTGATGTGATTTATGAGCACTGTGCAGCAGATGTGCCGCAGAACCAATGAAACTCAACAAACGGTAGACATCATTCGGCTAATGAATGGATCAGGGTTTTCAGTTGAACTCTTTCTCATCGCAGGCCTTTGTGAATACAGTCACAGCTCACTTCCATTTTCATCTGAGAGATATTCATTCAGGAAGGATGAGCAATGACTTCCTGTCCTTTAAAACTTGATATACACTTGACCTTTCACTCCATTCATGTACATTTCTTGCACGCCTGCACACAGAGTCTTATAAGTTATGCCTTGTTGTATTGGTAGGGCTGCTGGCACTGCTGTTTAAGGGTGTTGGATTTTTTATCGTTACTCTCAAATTTAATGCCTTTGCCATATCATGTGGGCTCACTGAATGATATTTTAGCGTCAGTGTCAGCACCAGCGGTACATCTTGGCTAGTTGGCGTCACGCTGCACTACATTGCTTTGATTGATCCTGACTTCCCCTTTGCTGAGCAGCTTTTATAAAATTTCTTATCCATTCGCTCCGTTGAAAGATCTCATACGTGTTTTCAGTAACAGGAACCGTCGAGGAGAGGCGGTAGTAGATCCTGGACAGATTGTGTCTGCCTAGCAAGATTTTGTCACTTTGGAGTGGAGAACAATGAGGGTTATTGAAGTTGTTGGTGTGTGTTTTTTTTGTCTCTCCAAAAAATCTTAGTTAACCAGCAAATTTCTACATGAAGAACACACTACTGTTCAAAAGTTTGGGGGCTGATGAGTTTTCTCTTATGCTCACCAAGGCTCTGTTCATTAAAATTGTGTAATATTATTACATTTTAAAATAACAATTTTCTATTTTAATATTTTAAAATGTAATTTATTCCTGTGATGGCAAATCTGAATTTTCAGCATCATTACTCCACTCTTCAGTGTCACATGATCTTTCAGAAATCCTTCTATTATGCTGATTTGCTGCACAGGAAACATTTCAATGTTGAAAACAGTTGTGCTGAAACAGTGATACATTTTTTTCTAGATGTTTGGATGAATAGAAAGTTCAAAAGAACAGCATTTATTTGAAATAGAAATCTATAAATGTCTGTACTGTCACTTTTAAACAATTGAATACATGCTTAGCTAAACATAAGCTGGAAGATGGAAGCTTTGTCTATAACACATTGTCAGTTTCTTGATGTTTTGTGTGGTATTACTGTTTCTGTGTGTCCTTCAGCTCCTAGACATGAAGGTATTTGTAGACACAGACTCCGACATCCGGCTAGTCAGGCGACTAAAAAGGGACATCACGGATAGAGGGCGTGACATTGCAGGCGTCATTAAACAGTACAACAAATTTGTCAAGCCAGCGTTTGAGCAGTACATCGAACCCACTGTGCAGGTTGCAGATATTGTGGTCCCAAGAGGTATGTGAAGTTGGAAAATGTTAAAACTGCCAAAGATTTTGTAAGATGTCATAGACTATTAAGCATATTTTACCAGACTGTCTGTTTTTTAATATTGCTAGGCAACATTTATATTCAGAAATTTAATTAAAAGATGATTTAAAAATGTTTCACCTTGGAAATGTTTT
Organism: Sinocyclocheilus anophthalmus; assembly: GCA_018155175.1. Taxonomy (NCBI): domain Eukaryota; kingdom Metazoa; phylum Chordata; class Actinopteri; order Cypriniformes; family Cyprinidae; genus Sinocyclocheilus; species Sinocyclocheilus anophthalmus. The sequence continues at coordinate 381,342 of JADLZN010006287.1, read as the reverse complement.
GAATTTCTGTATAAATATCGAACTGAAAGACCTTATACAGTTAGCCTTTGATGCTGGTATGGCAATAAATAATTACTGTGAAACCTTACTAGTTTGTTCAGAACTCAAAATTATGGGAATTTGTGTCTGTGAAAGTATAATGGAGATGATAAAATCCCCTTCCGTTGTTCCTCAGGTGGAGAAAACTTTGTAGCCTTGGATCTGATTGTTCAGCATGTTCACAGTCAGCTGGAAAAGGTATGTAAGGCTCCTCATTCTCATCTGTTGGACACTGAGTGAGAATGATTGGTTGGTCTGTGCATAAAGAAGTGCTGAGAATGGCCAACATGCATGTGGTTATCCCTGCTAGATGATCCACATGCTTCTAATACACACACAAATGTTGCATGCGTGTGCATATGAAGCCCATGCCATGGTATAAGCATAGTTTGCTCATGGTATAAGTATAGTTTGCCCTCTGGTGGTCATACTGTACCTGTGACACAAGATATTTTGTTCTAAATAGTATATGCATTGGTTAAAACAAGAGAAGGCAAGGCCAGTAATCTTGATCTTCATTTTACAGTCCATCTTCGCCTTTATAGTTCATTTGCAAATGTAATTTCTGGCACAATATTCATTAAAAATGACGAAATTATGACATTTCCAATGGGAATTGATTGGATCTTGAAAAAGGTGGGCATTTCTTACCGTAATATTGCTCAGCCATAATATTGGGAAATTGCTAAAACGGTGACTAAATAGCCTTTTGCCTGTTGGTTAACATTATCCACTCTTTTCTTTGGAATAGCATGCTCTGATGATTCAGACAATATGCGGAGAAACCAGGAGACAAGCAAATGTGTAGACAGTTTTTGATTTTATGTTGATTTTAGGTGCCTACCAAGGTAATTATTAGAAAGACAAAGATGTTAACACTAATGAACGTTTGCTGAGTGATGTTCTTGTGCATATACAGTATTGATGACAGATGTATTCCACGGAAAGGGTTTAGAGCCTGAGCCTCTTTGAAATGTAATCATTTTCTGTGCCTGACAGGCTGAATAAAGTCACGAGTCTTCTTAACTCGATCAGTCACAGTGATGAATGATCTTTAGGACTAATGAACCATGTGCTTTTGTACAAAAGATATCCTGCTCTAAACCCATCATTGGGTTTCTCATCACATAGAGGTCAGATTTGAACGATTTTGATGTTACGCCCAGTGAGTACTTTGACTGAAAAATATTTTGAAAGACACTGCAAAAGTTTATTATAAAAATGTTTTCGATTAGGGGCGCTTCTGACATTTTGTTTTGTATAACATGTGATGTGTGGGTTTTTAATACTGTGTGTAATGGTAATGACGGTATTGACATTTTTTGCTTTATGAGAGAAAAAAAAGAAACCTTGAACTTGCTAACTCAACAGGTTAGGTAGTAGCCCATTAAGTTACTTATTAAGTTATAGAACTCCTTATAAGAACTTATAGAAGGAAATGTATTAAATTAATTGAAACAATTAAATGCTTATCATTGTATAAAGCTATCTACCTTATTAATTTATTTAAAATATTAAATGATGTGTGTATGTACAATTTATACACACACATACACATTACTATTATAATATAACAAATTATTAATAATAAATATATTACTTGTTAATTACCTAATATATTCCATTTATTTATGCAAAATAGAATTTCCCTAATTCAAACTCTTTTTCTTTATTTCAATTTATTTCATTTTTATTTCATTAAAGTCACCCTTTTCCACAAAAAAAACAAAAACTGGTGTAACCTCAAATCAATTAGATATTTAGTACAATGGAAAATGTGTTGTCTATAAATGTTTTATCTAATCAAACCTGTGATTCCACAGTAATATAGTAACACTGATAAAGACTGTTAAATCAGCCTGAAATATTTTCTTTTCAGTGTTGGAAATATGAGAAGCATAAATGTATATTGTGTAAATCTGCAAGAATGTGATTGTATCAGGTTAAATATAGGGCGTAAGAGTAGCTGATAGTGCCATGAAATATTTTCCCAGTATACCATGGAGAGGGTGAGGGCTGACTGTTTGGAATGGCTTTTCAGAGTGAATATCTCATTTCATGAGTTTGTCTTTTTTTCTTTTCTTTTTTTTTTCTTCTCCTCCCTGTGCGTGTTTGTAATGAAATACTTGCTAAACCCTCAACCGATTGCTCTAACCATCCCAGCGTGAAATCACAGTGAGGTATGGCTGCTTTTCACCTCATTCCCATCCATCTCTCTTTCCTACATTCTTTAAACCTGTGCTTCATCTCTCCTTTCTTTTCCTCAAACCTGCAGAGATGCAAATGGAGACAAAAGGAAAAGCTTAGCTCTGGCTATGCTCTACACTAAACAAATGAAACGTTTAGTGTTGTTGAGGCTGCAGTTTAAACGGATACACAGCCTCGCCCACATTCAAATCTCACTTGTTCAAAATCATAGCTATAATTGAAACCGCTAATACACTACCGTTCAAAAGTTTAGGGGTGGTATTTTATGGCAAAGTCTCTTATGTTTATCAAGGCTGCATTTATTTGATCAAAAATTCAGTAAAACAGTAATAATATGAAATATTATTACAATTTAAAATAACTTTTTTCATATCTTTTAATTTATTCCAGTAATGCAAATCTAAATTTTCAGCTGTCTTCAGTGTCACATGATCCTTCAGAATTCATTCTAATATAATGATTTGGTGCTCAAGAATCATTAATCATTATTAATTTTGAAAGCAGTTTGGTGCTTTGATCAATTTAATGTTTCCATGTTGAATAAAAGTATGAATTTCTTTGAACGGTAGTGCTTGTTTTGATATTTACTTTCATATTTTGGCTGAAATGATCTATAAAACAAAATGTTTAAGTGAAGACTGTATGCTAAGGACCTGAATGAGTTGCACACAACTGATGTAAAGACAAAGAATATCATTATAAAGAAGCTTTATAAACACCATAGCTGGACTGTGTACCTTTTGTTTCCACCTCCACTATGTTATTTTGCTAACACAGGAATGGGTCTATTTCAGTGGTTTCGCTCTTCAGATACTGTGCAGCCTGTGAAACCCATTGATAATGCATATGGTCTCATTACTGAGACCTCTGTTGTCATTTGATCATTTTATTCAAAAACCACTGACATACTACCCACACCTGAGCTCATCTTGGCTGTGATGTGCATGTCTGTTCTGTATAGACTTTAATCAGGTCGTGTTCTTTTCTCCCCCTCCCTCTCTCTTTTCTCTGTCTCGTCATCATTGTCTCCCAATGAACATTTATTCCCTTCTTCAGAGGAAACTCCGCTGGGATATGTGAGGATAAATTCTTGCATCCTCTCGCGTTTCTTTTTTCTGTTGTTTTCTTCATTTTATTTTATTTTGTTTGTTTTCTTGGATCCATCCTCTGCAATACTTCCTCACTTGATAAACACATGTTCTGCTCTTTTAGTCCTTTTTGAATTTTTTAAAGCTTGTGTATGTTTAACTCAACTTCATCTTTTCAGAGTGGGCTAATAACATTCACACTATCAGTCCATCACAGTGTCCTAACCAGCAGCGACTGAAAAAGCGACAAGACATTTTGTCCATCACATGGTTTCTATTTTTGTGGCATTGCCTTGGTAGAAATCTGATTGGTCCAAAATCCCTGTACATATCTTCTGATTGGTTGTCATCGTATCATGCCAAGGAACAGTTTTGTGTTCAGTGTAGACAAAATACTTGTCGCCTCACACTGGTTAGGACGTGGTGTCTTTCTGAATGGGATTGTGGGCTGAGTTTTAGTGAAACTGGCAGCCACAATGAAGGAAATTTAGCAGCTACATATATTAAATGTCTCAAATCAGTCATTAATGTAGGTTGTTGTACACTGTAAAGGGCAGTGGTGGCTCTCTCCTTGCTAAGATTTTCACATTTACAATATTGTAATTAAATGAACAGAATTCAGTCCAATATCATCTTGTTGGTTTTAAAGTGCACGTATTATGCCATTTTTTTTAAGGTTCCTAATATTGTTTTGGGAGTCTCCTACAATTTTGCAGATTGTTTACATTCACATACAGCTAAATTACACACCGCATGAAAAGCGATATTCGAAATGGCATAATAGGGACACTTTAATATCACAGTATTTCACCATTTAAAGAAATGGTTTACTCTAATATTAAAACTGTCATTTACTCTGTCTCAAGTATGATGTTTTTTCTTTCTTTTGCGATATACAAAAAGAGGTTTTTACAATGTTAAAAAACAGCGTGAAAATCCTGCCTTTTTTGTGGTCTGTGAAAGAAAGAAAGTCATATGTGTTTTGAACGAAATGAGTGAGTAAATGATCACAGTTGTAACTTTTAGTTGTACTGTTTCTTTAATGCTTGTGCATCAGATTTTTGGTTGCAAAACCCTTACTTCTGTCTTCTTCTAATTTAAAGGCCTGTTCACACCAAGTCTGATGGTTCACACTGATGATGCACATTGCACACACTTGTACATAGAAACCTACGATATTAACAGGTTGTCAACACATAACCCAAGTCAATATCTTATTGGTCAGTGAGGTTTCTTTTTGGGATGAAATGTAAATTATGCCATTCTTTTATTTTAAAATGTATTCATAATTGAAATCCTGACTTGAAGTGAATGGGCCTTGACTTTACTTTGACCTATTACCATAACACTTCAAACTCACATCAGCTCTTCAAACCATATTCGCACTGGGAAAAAGTCAGAAAGTCAGTGCTTGTGTGCACCTTGTGGAACGTTTATGTCTCATATCCATGTGCTCTATAGATCAGCCCTGGCATCTGCCCATCAGGGTCAACCTCTACCCAAGACCCTGAGTGTCATGGAGAGCACCCCACAGGTCAGAGGAATGCACACTATTATCAGGTATTATCAGAACCTTATTATCACACTATCAAGCAAACTTGCTTATAAGATTCATTTGTTGTGAATTGTACTGCTTTAGTGCTGCATGCTTCATTTTATATGGACCTAATAGACATAACATAATAGAAGGACGTATTGGCATTATTTCACAGTACATATCAGTCAGAACGTTAGCAAACTGCTAGTTCGCAGCTCAGCTAATGCTGTAATTTCAATAATACTGTTATAGAATCATTCAAATTGGTCTGGATTTAAAGTTTAGGTTCAAACTCAGGAATCATAACAATTGTACCCTGTACAATATACACCTTGGGTTACTCCAGTGTAGGTGTACTTTATGTCACAGATAAATGAAGAGCAAAATTTATCAGCTAAATGATTTAATTGTGCATTTAATGAGTGGGGCTTCGGCAGGCCAGCAACAGCTTGAGTTGTGTTTGTACGTTTTGGGCCACTGATTTGTAATTAGGTAATTAAAATAAAATAGGGATTGTTTTCTCACTTTATCTAAACTCTCAGACCAGTGGTTCCTGTATATAGTATCATACTCTCTTCCAAAAGACCATCATCTCTGTTGTGTATTACTGACTGTGTCCCCTGTGCCCCCAGGAATAAAGAAACCAGTCGGGATGAATTTATTTTCTATTCAAAGAGATTAATGAGGCTTCTAATAGAGCACGCCCTGTCCTTCCTGCCTCTGAAGGTGAGTGGACCGCCATTAATGACCAACTACGAACTTTTAAACTTGGATATTGGTCATAATACAATGATGCATTCGAGTGTCAGGCAGCTCCCCCATTGACAAATTACATTTTTATGGTGTGAAGTGAAGCAAGTCTTCATTTAAGATTAAAGCACTTGTTTTATATAATTTTAGTTAAAAAAATCGATCACTGAACCTTATTTCGTCTTTTCTCTTTAGCCGGTGTCTGTTGAAACTCCTCAAGGAACTGTATATGAAGGGAAGAGGCTGAGCGGGAAAAGGGTTTGTTTATTTGGAAGATTAAAATGAGTTACATACTTTCGTGAAACAATTGCTGGGTCAAATTAGTTATCCTGGCTATTAATTTGTCAAAACATTTGGTTTCTATGGAAGCCTGTTTTCACCACAGAAAAATTTAAATAAAAGTCATTGCAAACTTTTATTTCAATTCAGACTTTTTCTCACAATTATTATTTTTTTTATTAGGAGTAAAGGGAGTTTATATCTCCCTTTCTTCTTTTTTTATTCCATGATAGAAACACGTTTCCATAGGTATTCCTATTATCTGTATGCCAGAACTTTATACCTGTGCTCCTTGTTTGTTTGTTTGATAGATCACTGGTGTGTCCATTTTACGGGCAGGAGAGACCATGGAACAGGCCTTGATGGCTGTTTGTAAGGACATTCGACTCGGAAAGATCCTCATTCAGACCAATCATGACACAGGAGAGCCTGAGGTATCACATCTTCACCCATCCAACTGACAGACACATCCTTAAACAAGCTCTGATTAAAAAGTTGGCTGTGTTATCATGTATCCTTGTGTTCTCAGCCTTGGTGAGACGGCACGGATGATTTACTCGTAGCCTATTAGTCAGGACTCAGGTCATGGTCTGTTTCAATGCTGTGCTTAGTCAGATTTGATATCTATGCCTCTTCTCACCTGACATATAAGATGTGTCGTAATGTACATGATAAACTCGACAGCTCTGTGCTGATGGATGTCAGTTTGCAGGTATTTTTTTGGAAGAGTGTTGTGTAGAGCTCACTCCAGCTGTATGTTCACTTTGCATTAAGTACAGTCTTGTACTTCTTATGACCGGTGTTATTTTAGTATAATTGTATACTATTATAGAATTTATGCATATTCTTGAAATTAGCTTTTAGCTTCATATTTCAGTTGTAATTCGTTAGACTTTTTTTATGTGCTTATCATGGATATGATATAGATATATATTATATATATATATATATATATTATATAATCGATTATATCTATAATATATATATATTGATTTCGCTTAGTTTTTGTAATTCCTTTTATAGTAGTTATAGGTTTTTAGTAATTTTTTCAGAAAAACTAACACCACACTGTTTATGGTTTGTCATATAATGAATATTCCTGAATATATTTGCTACAGATCAGGGACATAAGTTTGGATTAATTTTATTACAGAAGAAATTAGTTCAGAACTGTCTGTTTTCAGTGAAAAGTTCAGACCTGAAACCAAAAAAGATTGTCTTCAGTTATTGTTTGCATCACTAACAAATTTCCTGGGGTCTCTGCATTTTAAGAATTGCTGTAAAAAAAGAAAACAGTTATGTTTATTTTATTGCTTTATGGTGTATATTAAAGCATTAAATGAACAATAATGTACAAAATCTTAGCGCATTTACGTGAAAAAAATATAATTTATATTTCCTGTAATCAAAGGGGTAGTTATTATATATATATCGTATATAATAGTATACACACAGTTAGATAGTGTGTATAGATGATAGATATTAGATATCTAGATATGCTGTATCACTCATCCTCGATACTGTAGCGTTTTCAATTTGCATTTCTTTGATCTCAAAGCTCCTTAGATGTCTTATTGAAGTGCTTGAGAAGTTTAGTGTTTTCTGCACAGTAATGTCACATAAATCATTGTTTAGACTATAAATGTGTCTTATTACAGTCTAATTTCCTCCTCAGCTCCATTACCTTCGTCTTCCCAAGGACATCAGTGAGGATTATGTTATCCTGATGGACAGCACTGTGTCAACAGGAGCGGCAGCTCTCATGGCTGTCAGAGTCTTACTTGTAAGTCACCTCAGCAGACAGGTCACATTTATTTTTTTTTAAGTAAGTTTCCCAAATGTGCACAGATTTATTTTTAAATTTCATGGGCATTGTGGAGTATTTTGGCTCCTTTTAAGATCTCACATCTCATTATCCTGAATCTGTAATGGAAGTGATAGGAGATGTGAGCCCTAGAACTGACGTTGTCTTGTTAGGTCTGTTTCAGTGGACACCCAACACAATCACATTTCTACAAGAACCTCTCTTGGACCTCTCTTGCATAAAAAAAACAAACAATCCTAACCAGATTGCTCCCTTTTTTGGGAGCAAAGTCCACATAGGATGTGAGTGTTTAAAAGGTCTGCCTTGGTTCAATGTTTCTATCTGTTAACAACGTGGCTACTTGGAAATATATTATATATGTTGTATATTTCTGTATACATATGTAAATATATTTACATTTACATTTATGCATTTATGCATTTAGCAGACACTTTTATCCAAAGCGACTTAGTTAATATTTTGTATTTTATTTATAATTATATATATGTTGCCACTTTTGTTTATTACTTATTATTTATATTATTATTAATTTATTCCACAAATGTGTCATGCATTACAGACACCATTTAAATCCAGGGCTATACTTTATATTTTATATTTATCTAACTATTTATTCTATCTATTTATTTTGTACAGTGTTTTTCCAGACCTTGATATCCACATTAGTTAGTGCTCAGTATAGTTTAAATCAGGGTGGTTCACGAACTCATCTGTTCCAGGATCATGATGTCCAGGAGGATAAGATCTTCCTGCTCTCTCTCCTCATGGCGGAGATGGGCGTTCACTCAGTGGCCTACGCCTTTCCCAAAGTGCGCATCATCACCACTGCCGTGGACAAGAAGGTCAACGATGAGTTTCACATCATTCCAGGGATTGGTAAGAGCAGTTTGATTAAAGGAATAGTTCACACAAAAATGAAAATGTACTCAACCTCAGACCATCCAAGATTTAGATGAGTTTTTCCTTCATCAGAACAGATTTGGAGAAATTTAGCATTACATCACTTGCTCAAAAATGGATCTTCTGCAGTGAATGGGTGCCGTCAGAATGAGAGTCCAAAACAGCTGATAAAAACATCACAATAATCCAAAAGTCCCTTAAAAATCCATCCCCCATTCTCCTTTCACTTGAAAATCCACTGACATATTTGTTTAAAACGGTTTTGGTCCATTTTCATGTGTAAACGGTGATTGATCTGTGCATTTTTCTCTACTGAGTCAGAGATGAGAAAGCAATATTATGAATAAAGGAACAGTATTTTAGCTGGAAGCAATGGTTTGAAGTTAAATTTGATTAACTGGAGTCATGTGGATTAAGTGTGGATTATCGTGATGTTTTTAACAAATGTTTGGACTCTCATTCTGGCGGCACACATTCACTGCAGAGGATCCATTGGTGAGCAAATGATGTAATGCAAAATTCTTCCAACTCTGTTTCAACGAAGAAACAAACTCTTCTACATCTTGGATGGCCTGAGTGTGAGTTTCAGCAAATTTTCAGTTTTGGGCGAACTGTTCCTTTAACAAAAATGAAGAAAAAAACAGAACCCCCAAATATATTGTAATTGCAATTGTTTTGCAGGTAATTTTGGGGACCGTTACTTTGGGACTGATGCTCCTTCAGACTGGTATGAAAGTGATGAGGGGATGGACTACTGAATTTCATCAAGACTTGTATGTGAGCAACTGTATCTGCATGCGTCAGCGAAGGGAACTTTTAAGCACTTAATCTCATAGGATTGTGGACCCATTGCCCTGCCCTATATAAGCATAAGCCTTAGCCGCCTCTTGCTGTCGATTCTTGCAATACTGCGTCCTACACGTGAGCCCATGCTCAATACAGGTCAAAGCATTAATGGACCCCCAAACATGAGAGATTACTGCTCATTAGCTTTCCTTGTAGTGCCCACATGACCATCACAATTTAAGAGTTTTTCATTAATACTTGAACTAAGAAATGATAAGAGTGGAATAATAAGGGCACACCACAGTTTCTTCATGGGGGTGTTTGAAATGGCATACTACCAAACTACCTTGTACTGTTTTTCAGTAGTATGAGTATACAGTATATACTGTGTAGAATACAGTATACTGTATGTAATTGATTGCAAACACAGCTCATACTCAATGTTTGTTAGCTGGTTTCATGTTGTCTTGTCTTGACTTGACTTCTCTTTCGTTTGTATAGCATATATGGCATACATGTGCATTTGAAGTGCTTGACCAAATTGACATTTTATACTAAGTGAACGAAACACATGCTTGCTTCAATTTAACCTGCCTTTAATATTGCAGCTTTGCTAAAAATCTGCATAAATGTTACTACCTTGAATAGTAGCCCAAGCACAAATAGATATCACTATTTACTGCAATGCTGCAATTCTGCTTATACACAATACATCTGTTGTTTAATCTACTTTTACTTTGTTGTTTTGACTTTCGATTGGTGTCTTGAAGGCGATACAGATGTGAAGTGCCAATAATATATCAGTCTACTTGATAGTGTGTGTGTGTTGTGTGTGTGTGTGTGTGTGTGTAAAAATGTGGGGAATTCATGAAATATTGAAAAGGGACTTTTGCTAATAGAAATTTCAATTTTAAGTCCAAAGGAATAATTTTCCTCTCATCATTGGTTTTAGTATTTAGCACTACAGTGCCACAGAGGGGAACCAAATTAGGTTTATAGTTTTCCGTTACATACTTGAATTTTAAATTGTAGATAATGTATTTTTATTTTTCATTGGTTTATTTGCCATGCCTGATTGATTAGAGGCAACGACAAATTGATTTGCAATGACAGAAGTTGAGAAAAAATTATTAAAGAACATTTTGGGAGTCTTTTAGCAGAAATTAAACCAAAAGAGAGCAAAACATGTGCTTCTCCTGAATGCTTTTCTTCTTCTTCAATAAACCTGATCAAACTAATAGTGCCAAAATGCAAATACAGCAGCTCGAGATGCACTTAAATTTAAGTAAGCAAGCAGTTTGATCACATTCTCACCTAAAGCGGAGTGTTGCACATTATTTCAATGGCATTTAATTAAAATTGTATTTGTCTGTTTGGTCCCACTTGACATTATGTAGTAATGAAAATGATGTCTTTATGTCTTACTTTTCTTTGTATGTTTGTTTTCTAATTGGACCTGCCATTTGTTTTGCTTTTATTTATTTTTTTGTACAGTGATTTTATGGCTTGATTGTGTTATTCTAAATTAAATCTCAGTAATGGACTTCAGACTTAACTATATTGGCAGAAATATTATAAGGGAAAAAATATTTATCTTTCTTATTTAAGTTTTCTCTCTCCACAGATGTGTACTGTAATGATTTTGTTGTATATGTAAAAATGTCCCTGGGTTATATGTTTACGAGCTTTAAACTGACCTCCAGTGTTGTAAGCCATTCCACTTCTGTTGGAGCATTTTTTTCTGTCTGTATAAATAGCTCAATAAAATATTTTGTGCTTAAGTCTGTCTGTCTTTTTTTTTTCTCCTTCAAAAATTGCAAAAATGTAAGTGTAACAAGTGCATGTCCTTTCAGTTTTATTAGTCTTAACCAAAAATCAATTCCAGATACACTTTGCTATAAATATAATTGTTCAAAAAAATTATTTTAATTTAAGAGGGTTTTAAACTGTGTTTAAAATCAGCACACACAAAAAAAACATTTTAATTCCAATAGTTCAATTAATTCTCGAGTGGGACTTTTATTTTGAAATATATTGAGCTTTGAAGCGTTTGCTTGCTTCACACCACCTCAAGCATCTCGTTATGTTATGACTTTGGGGTAAAATGAATTATGTCAAACATATCTCAGGTTGTCCTGATACAAGTACAAACAAGACTGAATGAGTTCGGCGAGTGTGTTTAAACTTAAGCCACATCTTCGAAAGTCACTTCGCTTCCTCTTTTGACTTCGGGGTCTTTGAAAGCAGCAGTCATACCTCTTTAACTTCAGCAACACCAACATCTCTAAACACGCACTGTATCACTTCTGTTTGCGTGACAAGGTAGGACTACACTTCTGTCTAACTTAAGTCTCCATACGGGTTGAAACTGACTGTGCAAGAGTTATAAAATAGTTTTAATGCGCGTTGCGTAAGCTTTGTTATAGGCACTTGAGAGACAAATTGTATTAAATAAATGAAAATAAAAATGTACAGTGGATGACACATTCTTAGTTTTGTATGCCAGGGTTGTGAGAAACAGAATTGTCCGTATCTGGTTTTGTATAACATAAAAACGTTTTGTTTTTAAGTTTGGAAATACATCACGTTTTATTGCACGCGCACTGCACGCGCCTTTGAGCCAAAGCGCGAGACTTTCATCACTGTAAGAGTGCAACTGAACCTTATAAAAGCAGGGGTGCTCAGTACGGATTAGTAAGGTTGGGAACATGTTCCGTTTACAATTGTGGAGCGTGCTTTTACCGTATTAAAATTTAACAGAGATTTCTACTACACTGGGTGCCGCAACAACACGTTAAGCAGCGCAAAATATACAGTACACTGCACGCTACTGTGTAGTCCGATTCCCGAATAAATGACTCTCATGAGCCGATTCTTCTAATGAATCAAAAATGCACAACACAATCCGATTCTTCTAATGAACACAATCAGTGTAGTCCGATATCCAAATGATTGACTCTTATGAGTCGTTGTTTTTCAGAGAATCGGAGAATATTTCATATTTTATTATTTTCAATTACTTTTATTATTATTATTATTTACTTCTAAATGCATTGTATATTTAATGCAGCCTGCTTCTTTTTCACTGGAAGTTCCTGTCGCCAAGACAAATTCCTTGTGTGTGTAAACATGCTTGGCAAAGCTCTTTCTGATTTTCTTTTTTTGTCATTTTACACTGGGCGCAGAATGCTTTGACAATCGGAATGTAAAAATAGTTGTCAAGCCAATAAAGTACGGTGGCCGAGAAGTGCAGAACAAATCACAATTCTGAAAACAAAATAACAATTTACAAACGCAAATGCAAGTCTAAAAAATTAAATAACAATTCAGAAAGCACTACAACAATTCAGAAAATATTTTAACAAGTCAGAAAACACAATGACAATTTCGAAAACAAAATAACAAGTCAGACAACACAACGACATCATACAACCGAAGAGGTAGGTCTAGTTGAGACGGCCATGGTCGGTTTGGTATTACTCACCGCTGCCAATTGGACAGACATCTGGTCATCACCGTATACGGAAGAACCAGTGAAGAACCTCCGTGGTAGATGTTCGAGCTTGTATTAAAGTAGCTCAGTGTTAAATGTAGTGCATGAAATTCCCTGTACTATGTGATTAAAAATACTGTGTCTATTTAAACATTTCGTACAGTGACTGTAGAAACATCAGTTTCCCAGAGTGGCGCAGCACTTATCATCGGTCGTAGTTCTCCGCTTGCCCTTGCTTCTCTCATTGTGCATACTCGCCAGCTTACCTCGCCGGGGTTCGATCCCCGCCATTTGTGCCAAACTTTTTTTGTGTTGCCCTCCCTTGTCAAATCTCGTATTACAATAGATTCTATTTACACTAGTGAAAGAGCAGTAATTTTATCAATAGCTTTACATAAGTGCAAAACCTAACCAACCTTTACCCGATTTACAAGAGCAGGTATTTCCTACTATCATAACCTCCTTGTTGCGCAATAGTGGCAATTATCTGCAGTATTATAGTATTGTACATTATAAAACAGTGTGCAATAATACCGTATTGAGTGTAAATTATAATTTTAAATCAAATTATTAAATGGATGCCACCTTAATGGCACAATAAAGCCCTCCCAACACCTACCCTAACCCTACCCGATACATTACTTTCAACTTTTTGATTATTTCCTTAAATTTTTATTGAAAATAAATGCCAGTTACCTGAGTGGGCCCTTATCTCGACGATTGTTGAACTAGGGAGAAAATATTAGCTCGTCCACCAGGCGGGATCGAACGGGTCGATCGAGTCAAAAAAGCCAACGACAAGCGACCCCGCTTCTTCCATTTCGGCGCCACATAGAGCTGATTGTTTTCTATCATCCGCGTTTAACTAAATGTAAACATAACCTCCGAGCCTTTTTTTCCTACATTCCAAAGTAAGGGCAATTCATACAATACATTTAAACTGAGCTACCTTCCCTTCGGTGTACGTTACTACCGTCTCGAAACCCTTTCTACCTGCTCTGCTGTTCTTCCTCCTGTTCTTCCTGTATACCTCGATTGGCAGATGTCTCGTCCAGTCAGCGTTGAGTAATCCCAAACCAATGGCACTGTCTCAAACTATACATACCTCTTCCGGTTTGTCTGAATTGTCATTGTGCTTTCTGACTTATTTTGTTTTTGAATTTTTCATTGTGTTTTCTGACTTGTTAATTTTTTTCTGAATTGTTGTTGTGTTTTCTAAATTGTTATTTAGTTTTTTAGACTTGAATTTGTGTTTGTAATTTGTTCTTTTGTTTTCAGAATTGTGATTTGTTCTGCACTTCTCGGCCACCGTAGTAAAGCACCTTAAAACTGAAACAAGAATCCAAAACGCACAGTGCCACAAGTGTAGTCTGAGTTCCAAATGAAGGACTCCACTGAATCGATTCTTCTTTGTGAATAAAAATAGCGCGACCAGTGTAGTCCAAAATGAATGAATCTTATGAACCGGTTCTTTTTAGTGAATCACACGCATTGTTTCTCATTTTACATACCACGTTTCTTTCTGCTTATGGCCAGTGTTGTCGGAATCTTGAATGAACGGCTTTTTGAATCCTTTTTTAGTGAATCATATGTAAGAACATAAGCAAATCTTGGTTAATAACTAGTCAGTAACTAGTTTGGGATCAAATATTGGTTTGCATTTGTTGATAAGATGATGTTGCATAAAGTAAAAAGAGATTTGTTAGATCATTTGTCTATCAGTAGTCTAAGTGCCATGATGATATGACATTGATATTATTCTTGCCACATACAAATTATTAGCTATTGTTCAAGTTGTCAGCTATTTTTCAATCTCTGAAGCAGTTTTCATTGCAGTAATTTCAATAGTCCTGTGTCTTTCTTAGACTTTGTCACATGGCGGGCCTTTGGAGATCTTATCAGGCACTGATGGCCAAACATCCATGGACACTGCAGATTATAACTGCTGGTAAGAGCTACAAACTCTCCACCCATCCTCTGCTTTTTTAGCCTGTAGTTGATGTTCCCAATTCCCTTTAGGTCAACTCAATTTCAGAAGCTGTTGATTAAATATTTATCTTTCCTGTTTGCACAATCACATCTAAACAGCAAGATTGTTTTTGAGCGTCAATAATAGATCAGCCGTACAAACAATGAAAAGCCCTTCTCAGCAACAATCTGCTTAGCTGTTTGCTTGAACTTTGTCATTGTGGGTTTTACAGGGTGGGAGTATAGATTAAGGAGGGAAAGTCTATTTCAAGATGTTGAACTGTGGTTTTAAATGTAATTGTTATTAAATGTACATTTTAATTCATATTGAACCAGGAATGCTCACTTTATGCATCACCTTAAGACATTTGGTTTTTATTTGGAAAATACAATTATTTTTCACCGCAATTACACCATTCTACCAGAAGATGGAAGCACAAAACAACATATCATTGAAAGTCTTGTCAAGGTGTTTTGCTGAAGACTTTCTTTTTGTCCGAACATAGATGAGGATGTCTGGATTAAAGTGTTCATATCATGAGGAATCAAAATGTCCTTTACTTTTTGAGGTCAGAGTTCAGTGTACTATGGAAACATACTGAGTCTTTCAGAATGCAAGTTTCAATGATCGAAACCAAGCAATTGTTTAGCAAGTTAACAGTTTTTTTTTTTCTGAGCAACCGCAGACGCAGGGAGTGTGAAGTCTATTTGAAAACAATCACTAATTTTGCAGTTCTGTTTTGTGATGCCAGCGGGGCTGAAATTACACACCTCAGCTTTCATTTCAAGTGTGATTACTGTGCATTAACTGATCAGACCCATTAGATGGGAATCTTTTCACCTTGTTTAACAAAATGAGTGAATGAGAGTGCACTTTATTGTTAATCAATGAGCCTGCTTAAACAAGCTGCTGGCTGTATTATGAGTCATTCAAACTGTAGCATTAGGATTAATTGGTGCTTGGCTAGACTGGCACTGACAACTTGGCCAAAATGCTTAAAATCACCAGTGGCCTCATGTTGCTTAGTGGTTGAGGATGCAAGTTTATGTAATCAAGATTACAGACATGAGCTATGATTCATTGCCTTTGTTTTCCTCATGAGGGAGAGGACTTGAATATTTATAGAAACTTTATCCCTATGGGTATAGGTTTAATATTAGACCGCAAGATGCTTTAAATGTGAGGGAAGTGGGGTTATTTCAAAATTAAATAATATCTGGATGTTTTCTCAGTGATGTGGCTCAGCACTTATTCGCAGAGCAAGGGATGTGATCTTACCTTCAAATAAATTGAATGCAATAAAACTTGGCATTCTTGGGCAAGGTGGAAAAACTTCAGTGAATTGGAAGTTCAAGGTTAAGTGTGTTTCACCCGCCCCAAATTTTAAAGTTTAATTATAGAGTCAATTATTATAATATATTTAATTAATACGAAACATTTAATTAATATAATCTGTCATATTCAAAAGGCCTAAATTGAGTGCTAAACATCTGTTGTTGTGTTTAATTTGAAAACAAATATATTTTAGTTATATTAGATGTACACTACCATTCAAAAGTTTGGTGTTTTTTTTAATGTTTTGGAAATGAATCTCTTATGCTCAGAAAGGCTGCATTTATTTAGTCAAAATACAGTAAATTTAACAGTAATATTGTGAAATATTATTACAATATAAAATAACTGTTTTCTATTTTAACACATTTAAAGTACGTCTAGCTGTGACGGCACAGCTGAATTTTCAGCAGCCATTACTCCAGTCTTCAGTGTCACATGATCCTTCTTCTTTTTCAGGATTCTTTGATGAAAAGGCCGTGCAAAAGCAGCATTTATTTAAAATCTTTTACTAATGTTTATGACTGTGCTTTAACTCTCCATTTTGATCATAGTGTAATACATTCGTTGCTGAATAATTGTAATTGTTTTTTTTATTCTTAACCTCAAACTTTTGATCAGTAGTGTATTAATTCTTGTGTGTATAATGAGTATATCATAGCTATCAGTCATAATTTTTTTCATGACAATTTTCGGTGGTATAAATCAGTTCAATTGGATGTTATAACTTTACCCCCTGTGAGTATCCAGCTGAATAGAAACAAAACGGTGTCCATCTTCATTTATTCAGCTGTATTTACTCAGTGTAATTTATGACATCCAACTGAAAGATATAACACCAAAATGTCAGAAAAAATAAAATAAAATAAAAAAAAAAATTTAAACAGAATTACTGTTGCAAAAAATCTGTGGACCTTCGATCATTCGTTTTTATTGAATATTGAAGTAGAAAATAGAAAACATTTTTTTTTCCAAAAATGAAAAACGAGAATTCAGCTTAAATTTTTGTTTTTCGTTCAGGGGTAGAAATATTAATAAACAGCTTGAATATTAGATTTCTGCATGTGGGCGGGATTTAAACGCCCCTTTCTGCTGATTGGTCGGCCGAAGATCAAACCGTGCCATCATCTGTTCTTCTGCAGTATCATGCAGCAGATTAATAGTCCTCCACTGCTGCAGTTGTACAGATTAATAAACCATTTTTATCAATTTCATATTTTTCTCATCAAACGGATTAATGAATAGCTCGACACAACTCACCAGGGCAGGATCTAGACAGGTCTTTTTTGTGTAGACCAGCGGTTCTTAAAGTGATAGGGGTTCCGCAAAATAATTTGCTATAGCCTAAAGGGTAATTTTTTTTCCAGACTGTAAGCGCTTTTTTTTATCATGATCACAGCCTACGGTGATCTCTCCAAGTGACTTATTGATGCTTTAACGTCAAATCATCTAAATGAACCTTTTAAAAGCCAGTAACTCCTTGTGTTCCTTTTGTGCATCGCCAAAGATCTCAGAGACCGAGACGCGCTAAGCTGCGCATCGTTGTTCTCTTTATGTTTTTCAAAGTCATGACATGTTGTAGTTATTTGTGAACATATTTAAATTTAAATATAAAATGTTAAACAATTAAAAATAACCTTTTCCATACAATATTAACAGAGTATTAAGTTATCTCCCCTCGCTTGGGAAAACACCACCGTTGAACATCAATCAGTACTCAATATTATTTTAAACTGCTTTAAATATGACTGCTGTTTATTTCCTGTGCACTTCAATACTGGTCTGCGCTTGATTTTAGTCGCGTCTGTCTGCTTATTGAGTTATTTAACCTAATCGCCATTTATTGGAACTGTGTGAACTAGAGTGAACCTTACTCACCTTAATGTGGTTCAAGGCGTTTAACTTAATAACAACAAAGTCCTGCTCGCACCTTGCCAATTTTAATGGCAGACTGGTGACTTTTAGTTGTTTGTTTTTGAAGCGGATATCAGATCTGTCTAAAATAAATCCTACTGCATCTCGTGGCGTTATTCCAACATTCGAAGTTATACGCAGGTTTGGTGAGAAACAAACGCAATGGCAAGCTTATTATTTTTATGAAATCTTTGCTTTGCAGTGCAAGCACTATACACACATACACCCGTGCACAAGTGCATATCCTTTGAGATATATAATTACATAATCATTTTAAAAAAAATAACACAAGACTACATTAAACTCTAACAGTAAAAGGCTATTTAATATCTGTTGTCCCGGTTGTCAGTCAGAATGACCAAGTTCTTGGTGAACATTATAGGCCTATATATCCCAACCACTTTTATATTCCTTCCTTTTTGTCTTATTGTAAGGCCGGACGATATGGCCAAAATTTATATCACGTTATATTTCTTAATTTCGGTCGATACGCTATAATTCCGATATCGATATGAACACTATAAAAAAGCCTCATAAAAACGGCCAAAAACGGCCATGACAGATGTCTGTACCTACAAACTTATAAAAAAATTATTTGCCAACTCTATGAAACCTACTACTATAAAACTATATAATATTTTAGGAAAAAAAATGGCGCAAATAAATAAATGTTCACCTTTTTAGCCTTCATACAAACAATAAATGTGAAATCACTGTCAAAATAAATCTCAGACTCTACTGATTAATATTAATATTTTTTACTTCAAACAATAGGCTAACATACCAGTCAAAAGTTATTGAACAGTAATATTTTTAATGTTTCTTAAAGAAGTCTCTTCTGCTCACCAAGCCTGCCTTTATTTGATCCAAAATACAGCAAAACAGTAACATTTTGAAAAAATGTTTACTATTTAAAATAACTGCTTTCTACTTGAAAATATAATTTATTCCTGTGATTTCAAAGCAGAGCTTAGCATCATTAACTCATCGCATGATCCTTTCAGAAATCATTCTAATATTCTGGTTTGCTGCTCAAAAACAGTTATTATTATGATGTTGAAAATAGCGGAGTAGATTTTTTTCAGGTTCAGAAAGTTCAGAAGAACAGCATCTATCTGAAATAAAGATTTGTAATATTATAAATGTCTTTATCATCCCTTTTGCTCAATTTAAAACATCCTTGCTAAATGAAAATAATAATTTCTATAATACAAATTTTAAAAAGAGCTTTTGAATGGTATAGTGCAGCAGTGGCGAACTCCGGTCCTGGAGAGCCGCAGCACTGCAGAGTACAGCTCCAACCCTAATCAAACACACCAGTACAAGCAATCAGGTCTTAAGGTTAAACTAAAAGCTACAGGCAGTTAGTTTGATTAGGGTTGAGCTGAACTCTGCAGGGCTGCGGCTCTCCCAGGGGGCCCCGAGGTTCGCCCCCCTGGTTTAGTGTATAATGTTACAAAAGCTTTTTATTTAAGATAAATACTGTTCTTCTGAACTTTCTATTCATCAAGGAATCCTGAAAAAAAATGTACTCAACGGTTTTAAATATTGATAATCAGCAAATCAGCATATTACAATGATTTCTGAAGATCATGTGACACTGAAGACTGGAGTAGGCCTAATGATGCTGAAAATTCAGCTTTGATCACATGAATAAATTATATTTTAAAATATATTAAAACAGAAAAGGGTTATTTTTAATTGTAAAAATATTTCATAATATTACTGCTCTTGCTGTTCTTTAAATGCAGGCTTGGTGAGCAGAAGAAAATTCTTTAAGAAACTTTAAAAATCTTGCAGTTCAAAAACCTTTGACTGTAGTGTAGGCTGATTATTCTTATAGATTGAAACGTGCATTAGTTGCTTCAGAAAACAAAAAAATAGAGCAACAACAAAGCATGTTGCTGGAAATGGGTTTATTCTTGAAAATGCAATCTGATTGTCTGCCAGCAGGAGGCGCTTTTAGAGTGATAGAACTAGCTGTTTCTCCAGTAACGGCTGTAATCAAATTAGCTCCGCTCATGAACGCTACTTTATCAGATAAAAATGCCATCTAAACTATTCTGAAGACAGTCGGTTGCCTTCAGAGATACATTCATATAAAACACCCGCACCGTGTTATGATTTTGAAACGTGCAGAGCTCATGTTTATTCAAAGTCAAACTCCACAAATAAATCAATGTATGGGAAACTGGTAATGTATATCGAAATATCGGAAATGTGTTTAAAAATCATATCACCGTTATTGAAAAAAATTATATCGCGATACATATTGAATTATTGTCCAGCCCGATCTTATGCTTAAAATATTTATTTTGAAACAATTAATTAATTAATTAATTCAACAAACAGACTTTGCGATGCAGCTACATATCTACCCTGCATGCCACTAGAGGCAAAGATATCATTTTTTATCTACAGCAGAAGAAGCCCTTCTAGACTCTGCCCCGGTATGATTTTGTTCGAGCATTCATTAGCCCTGTTTTTTGATGAAAATATGAAATTTTAGTTTTGCAATAAATGCTTTTTAAGAATCAATACACTGCAGCAGCAGAGGACTAATTAGTCTGCTGCGTGATCTGAGATACTTATGATGGCACTGCTGACCAATCACAGAACGGGGTGTTTAATTCCCGCCCATGTGTAGAAATCGAATATTCAAGCTGTTTATTAATTTTTCTACCCCTGAACGAAAAACGAAAATCATTTTTAGGAAAAACACGAAAAAACGAAAAAGGAGCCGTTTTCAAATTTTTCTACTTTCAATATTAAATTAAAAAACAAATGATCGAATGATACACGGATTAAAAGGATCACCCCCTTGTGTTCAGTATTTTGTTAACGCGTTTTCTTTAATTACAGCCTTAGGCTGTTGGGATATGTCCTCTACTAACTTTGCACCTAGACTTGCAAATATTTGCCACTCTTCTTTCAGAACTGCTCAAGTTCATTTAAATTTGATGGTGAGTGTTTGTGGTTTAAGTCTGGGCTCTGACTAGGCATGCAAGGACATTCACCTTTTTCCTCCTTCAACCACTGTGTGCTCAGTTTTGCTGTGTGCTATGGGTCATTGTCATGTTGGAAGGTAAACCTTCTTCCCATTTGGCAACTTTCTGTCAGAGGGCAGCAGATTTTCCTCAAGATTTTGACAGTATTTTGCCCCATCCATTTGTCCTTCTATCCTGACAAGTGCTCCAGTCCCTGCTGCAGAGAA
Organism: Sinocyclocheilus anophthalmus; assembly: GCA_018155175.1. NCBI lineage: Eukaryota > Metazoa > Chordata > Actinopteri > Cypriniformes > Cyprinidae > Sinocyclocheilus > Sinocyclocheilus anophthalmus. The sequence goes on along the minus strand of JADLZN010006287.1, from coordinate 360,008 downwards.
ACATCCCATAACAGGATATTACCACCTCCATGCTTTACAGTAGGAATGCTGTTGTTTGGATGGTGAGCTGGATTGGATTTCCGCCAGACATATCGTTTGGTGTTGAGGCCAAATAATTAAAATTTAGTCTCATCTGCCTCAGAATCTGCAAGGTGCGTTTTGGCAAAGTTCAGTCGTGACTGCATGTGGCCTTTCTTGAGGAGTGGCTTTTTTCTTGCAACTCTCCTATACAAGCCACATTTGTGGAGAATTTTTGATATTGTTGTCACATGCACACAATGCCCACTCTTTGCCATAAATTCCTGCAGCTGCTTCAGAGCTGCTTTAGGCCTCTTGGTCACCTCTCTGACCAGTTTCCGCCTGGCTCTTTCATCCAGTTTGGAGCGATGTCCTGATCCAGGGAGGGTCTGTGTTTTACCAAATACCTTCCATTTCTTAATAATATAATTCACTGTGCTTCTAGGCATTGATAAAGCCTTTGAAATGTTTTTATCCATCTGCTGACTTGTGCCTGTCCACAACTTTATCCCAAAGATCTTTTGAGAGTGCCCTGCCACCCATAGTTGATTGTTTGCTTCAGTTGCACTAACAAAGGACTGAAATGCTCCAGGAAAGCTATTTTCATGCTGAGCTAACCAAAATAACACAGCTGATCACAGCTGAAAGTCAAATGGCTTTGTGTGTCATTGAGAAGGTGATAAGCTACACCTGGTTTTACAAGTCATTTTTAGGAGGGGGGTGATCCTTTTTCCAAATCAGTGATTCTGTTTTAAAAAAAATTTCTGACATGTTGGTGTTATATCTTTCACTTGGATGTTATAAGTTGCACTGAGTAAATACTGCTGGATAAAATAAAAACTGTGTCCATTTTCATTTCAGGCTGCAAAGCAACAGAATGTGATTATTTTAAAGGGGGTGATTCTTTTCTTTACCCACTGTAGATGTACATTAAAATGGCTGAATACTTTGTGAAGTCCACTTTGCAGTGTACTACAGGGTGATATGAATGTACCTATTATTTTTGCAATTCCGTTTTTTTGCCACTAGTGGCACAGAAATTACTCCCTTCCGCTTTAACCGATGCACTTGGTTGAAGTGATAAATGGATTTGTTTATAATAGGTACAGATGTGAAGAGGAAGAGATTAATGAACAAATGAATAAATTAATGAATGGAGGGGATGAAGGCGCTACATTTCCGTTTTCAAGTCATTAGCGATGCATTAACCCCATAATCTGTGCTAAATGTAGAACCGAAAAAATCAATGTCATCCAAAGAGGGCAAATCTGAACGTATGAGGCTTGAATGTGTTTACTGTACCGCAGGTAAGCCATGTCACACCGGTCTCATCAGCTAAATGGGTTGGGTTGCCAGAGCCCACTCCTGGTCCCTGTGGAGAACGTGCTGGCTGCAAATAGATCCCTGCCAAATTGATCACAGATAATTTCACTAAGCGCAAGATGCGTCAATCAGGGCTGTTCTTCCCCAGAGACTCTCCCTCAAGGACAGACTGTGGGACGTGTTGTGCTGACATCAGCATATTTCAAGATGCATTTAGCATAGATGAGTGACATACTCCAGTTGGCACGAGATACGGGACAGATTGCACCTGAGTGTGTGGTAAATTGCATTTTATTTGGCACAGCGTAATGACAAACAACCATGTTTATGGTTGAGTAGGGTCGTCGTCTTTTTTAATATAGATAAATGGATGGATAAATGCTGTTTTCTAGTTCATTGTAATCAGAGACCTGGAATATAACTTGTAAGCGCCTATTTTTCATGGTTTGGGGTCTAAAGAATGAAAAAATTTCAAATAAATTTTGTTCTTTTAAACTGTATTAATCAGAGTATCCTGAAAAAAAAAACTGCATCACAGTTTCCCTCCAAAAAGGAGTAGTTCCAACCAAAACAATTTTCTTAAAATGTACTCATCCAAAGCCATCCAAGATGTAGATGAGTTCATCAGAACAGATTTGGAGAAATTCAGCATTACATCACTTCCTCACTATTGGATCCTCTGCGGTGAATGGGTGCCGTCAGAATGAGAGTCCAAACAGCTGATAAAAACATCACAATAATCCACAAGAAATCCACAAGACTCCAGTACACCATTTAACACCTTGGAAAGTGAAAGAAACAAAAATAAGTTACAGTTTAAAGTTAAAACAAATGATTATTGTGATCATGTTTTTATCAGCAGTTTGAACTCTCATTCTGACGGCACCCATTCACTGCAGATCATCCATTAGTGAGAAAGTGATGTAGTACTACATTTCTTCATATCTGTTGATGAATGATCAATGAATAAATAAACTCAGCTACATCTTGCATGGCTTGAGGGTGAGTAAATTTTCTGCAAATTTTTATATTTGCGTGAATTCAGCAGTTCTGTTTTTACTGTTTTCAACATTGATAATAGCAGTAATTGCTGTTGGAAACTCAATGTTGTCATAATAGGAATAAATTGTAATTGTCATTGTAATCAGAGACCTAGAATATAACTTTTAACCACCTGTTTTCATGGTTTTGATTCCAAAGATGAAAGAAAAAGTAAAAGGGTCTGCTTAGGACAGTCTTATTATTAACAGATGTTTTAAGAGTTTACTCTTCGGTGCTTCTCAACCTGTTAACGTCAAGTTGAACCAAGAAGTGGAAAACATAAGTGTTTATTATCACCTCACAACATTGTTAGCTCTCACTCAGCCTTTGCCCTCCTGTCTACCTTGTTCTGCCTACCATGATCAATAAGCTGGTGCTGTTTTGATAAGATGACCCAATAAAAGCATGGCAAAGGTTCCTGTTTTTTTCCAATCTACTATACTGGGTTATTAGTCTTTCCTTGACATTTTATTAAAAGGTTAGGTCACTTAAAAAGGGCTACGTTGCCTCGCCGGGCTCTGTCGTTAATGCAGAATGTCCTTTGTAAACCATGATATTTGGGCAAGAGCGAGGAAGCAGCTGTCCTCTACATTTAAAGGCAGTTGCATTTTTTATTTGTGCTCAGTTCTCCCTGGTAGTTCTGTATTTTTTTTTTAAGGATCCTGCAATTTAGCCAGTCAAGGTGAAGCATAATGAGTGACAGACACTGCCTGTGTTTAGAAATCAAGGGGCATTGATGTAGAAACACTGTTGTCACCATTAAAAGCTTGACTTTATATAGTTGTCATTAGTTTTATAGTGTATACAGTAGTTAGGCTATAGTTATTCTGAAAATAACTATTTATAATACAGCTGATAATTAATATGATGGTTCATTATTTATATATATTTAAATATATTTATTCTAAAAAAAATCTTAAAATAAATCCATTATTCCGTTATTCTTTTTACTATAATTTTTTTTTCATTGTATTATACCTCTTAGAGCGCAGAAGATCTTTATTATCTAATCTTAACTTCAAAGGTTTGCAAACTTGTGGCTTACTCAGGGCTTTCTGTGAACTCAGTGGTTTTTCTGAAGAAACAGATAATCTAGAAGCAGTGTTAGTCTCACAAACCCACTGCCGGTACCATCAGTCCAGTACACTTAGTCATGTCATGACACTGAGTCACTATGTCAGTGTTTGTGGTGGAGCCCAATGCGACGCTCATAAGTCGTTGTAGTTTGTAAAATGCGATCGGAGAGTCCTGCAGTGTGTTTCTCTCACAGATCAGAAAAGGCTTCACGCGCTGTGTTTGTGTGGGGATGAGTGAGAGTGTGACACACTTTCTGTTGGTGGATCACCCCGCGGTGCCCATTAACAACCTGCTGGAGAGAGACCAGAGTTCCCAGCATCCTCCTCTCCAAGGCATTTCATCACACTGCCCTCCTGCTATGGCGTGATGTGTACAATAGTGGTTTCTCTCCAGCTCACCATGTGTTTTAAACAATGACCTCACTTATCAGAAGTTGATCCACCAAGGTTCTATTGCATCAGAATTGTTGATGGTATCTTGTGTTGTGTTATGTTTTGGAGTGCCTGTTGTTGCCCAATATATTTGTTTTTTGTTTATTGTTTTTAAATTGTCCCCTTCTTTAGTTTTCCTGTTATTTTATTGTATATACTTTACTATATTTATTTTGGTACTAAAATATGCCATTTCAGCACTATAAAATTCAGGATTATAATATGCCAGTAGTGTATAATTATAGTATTATTAAATATACCATGCCCATACTTTTTTATTAAAGAGATTACATTTTAGACCTATTTCAAATTTGCCTTTTATAGCAAAGATCCTTGAGAAAAATGTACTACTGCAGTTACAGAGCTTCCTAGATCCGAATAGTATCCTTGATAAATTCCAGTCTGGTTTTAGGACTAACCACAGTACTGAATCTGCACTATTAAGAGTATCGAATGATCTTTTGCTATCTGTCGACTCCGGGTCATTTTTGGTGCTTTTAGACTTGAGTGCAGCATTTGATACTGTTGATCATGGCATTCTATTGTCATGTCTTGAACAGTGTGTGGGCATCCATGAACATGCCTTTAGTTGGTTTAAAAAATCTTTTCTTACAGACAGAACCTTTTCAGTTGGCATTGGAGGCTCTGTCTCATCTGTAGCTCCTATTACCTGTGGCGTTCCCCAAGGTTCCATTTTGGCCCCAACTCTGTTTGATTCTTAGGAGGCATGCAGTGTCTTTTCACTTGTATGCAGATGACACTCAAATCTATATGCCTTTGAAACATACTGACAGGAAAGGTTTAGAAACCTTTGCTTGCTTGTCTAAACAATATAAGATCCTGGATGTCCTCAAATTCTTACACCTTAATGAGAGTAAAACGGAAGCAATTGTGTTTGGGCCCTCTGTGGTTAATAAAGAAACAAACTACTGTTAATGTTGCCAATCTGCACTCCTATATCAAAACGACTGAAAAATCTGGGAGTTATTTTGGATTCCTCTTTTACGTATGACCAACATATGAACACAGTAGTTAATTCAAGCTTTTTCAAGTATTTTCTATCACCCAAAGATCTTGAAGAGTTACACATGCTTTCATTCTATCTCGCTTGGATTATTGTAATTCTATAAACGCTGGAATATCCAAGTCTTCTATTACAAGGCTTCAGATGGTTCGAAACAATGCAGCCTGATTTTTAACAAACGTGAACACATTACTCCTATTTTAATGGCTCTTAACTGATTGCCGGTGAGCCATAGAGTTGATTTCAAAATACTGTTGTTCGTTTTTAAATCTCTAAATGGACTTGCATAGTTGTCTGAACTGGCATGAAATTTGAACATGCCAGGTAGGTGTCTATAGTCCACAAACAGTTACAGTCTGGCCCAGCCTCAAACACGGTTGAAGTTGAGAGGAGATTGTGCATTTGCAGTTGTCAGACCTAGGCTCTGGAATAGCTTCCCCTTATCTCTGAGATCCCTGTCCTCTGTACATGAGTTTAAATCTAAGTTAAATTGTTATCTTCTTGCCCAGGCATTTAACAAATCTTAATTATGTTTTTATTTCATTATGTGTTCCTGGGTTTTTTTCTTTCTTTATCATGTATCTTAGTCTTATACTCTCAACTCTTATTGTGTTTATTTGTCTGTATAATTAAATGAAATTAAATTAATTTGAACTTTTAAAACAACTTTATTACCCAGTGGGATGTATTTTGTGTTAAAATTGTAATTAGTAATTTTTTGATTAACAAATATTGAAATTGATTATGATTATTTCACTCTTCAGGTTATTGTTGTTTTTAAAGGGGTTATATGATGCTTTTTTAAAGATCACTATTTTGTGTATTTAGTGTAACAGAATATGCTGACATGCTTAAATGTTAAAAAAACACATTATTTTTCAAACACTGCACATTATTGTAGGTCCTCTATGCCCACGCCTGGCGCTCCTCTCTCAAACGCTAGTTTTTCTACAAAGTCCCGCCTTCCGCTGCGGCTGCTCTATTGGCCAGCTGACCCAATGGAGTGGTGATTGTCGAACACTGCAAACAGCTCGTCGGAAATGTACGCCCCGTACCATAATCGCGAGCGTCATCTTTCAAAAAAAATGTCAGACCGTAATAATGTCATAGTTTACATCGATTACAAGCCCGAAGGGGAACAACCCAGTAATGATGAGTACACAAGCCGCGGTTACACAGCGTGACTCTAGCTTTGATGTGCCGCTGTCTCTCCTCTCTCTCTCTCGTCTTCTCTCTCCTCCAACCCCACACACACACAATGCGCAAAACCCCACATTTGAACAGTCAATAGCAACTTCTTAAGCTAATAAAACTTAGCTGTATTCAGAGCGCCAGACGGTCATAAGCAAAAACTGCCCCCTCATACCCTTCTCAGCTGCCCCCCTCTCTTCTGAGGTTCTCCTCTCTCGTCTTCCTCCTCCTGTGCGCGCACTCCCCTCCCGTGGTCGATAAGCGTGCTCTCTGTTGTCCGGACCTCAGCCTCCCTCTCCGGCTTCTCACCTTTTCCAGTAGGCTCCCTCTCGCACCTCTTCCTACTACGTCTCTCGCGTGCGGTGGCGGTTCTGTTGGGGGTGGTAGGGTCAGCAAGTTAGTCAAACAGAAGGAGAGACGGGCTTCAGCGGGAGTGGTGCCCTCTAATACTTGTTTCTATAGATCTGCGGTTTGGAGTATTACGTGCTGCAGGTAGGAAGTATTTGTGGTCGGCTATTCTTCTAAACGGTTATATTGTTGTTTGCGTTGTATTTTTGATTGAGCAGCTTTCTCTGGAATTAAATAATATGCCCTCGCGAAAAGCACGTGTAATTTTAAATTGCTCCTTCCTGCGTTTAGTGCGAACTGTAGTTTTCGATTTGAGGATGCACTGCTTTTTTTTTTTTTGTTGGAGTTTTTTTTTCTTTTTGTTGTGTTTTTTTTTTTTTTTAATAACAACACCATAAAGACTATTGGCTGTGCTAATTAGAATGCGGCCACAGCTATTTCAACTTTAGTGCTTAGTACTGGGTCGTTATCTGATGTCTGTGCGCTGCTGACGGGAAGCCATCAGCGAAGCGTTCCAGGGCCTCCTTGTTGCAAAGACCGAACGATGTAAAGCCTGCGCTTTACCTGTGTGCGACTTCACCTGAGCAAACGAACTTCGCCGAAGGCAACTTAATATATTGTTTTTGCTCTCCCTGTACCACTCGCGTTATTTTCTGTCTCCCCCCCCCCGCCCCGCTCTTTCACCCTATCATGTGTTTCAACCTTCGGTTTGTCACGCTCTAACATCACACGCAGACGGCATCGCAATCTTGCTAACTTGCATCCTATCTCTACATCTTCTACCGCACCTCTTTCTTTCTCTGTGGGTTTCTGGAATTGTCAGTCAGCTGTCAACAAAGCAGACTTCATTTCTTCTTTTTCTTTAAACTCCACACTTAGCATCTTGGGCTTGACTGAGACCTGGATTCGTCCAGAAGACTCAGCAACCCCAGCTGCTCTCTCGAACAATTTCTCTTTCTCTCACACCCCCCTTCAGGTTGGCCGGGGTGGGGGCACTGGGCTGCTCATTTCTAACAATTGGAAATACTCAAACCACTCTAGCCTATGCAATTATAACTCATTTGAATATCATGCGATTACTGTAACAGCTCCTAAAAAAACTCCAGGTTGTGGTAATTTACCGCCCTCCTGGGCAAATTCTATCCGCCTTCCTAGAAGAGCTGGATGGCCTGCTGTCCTCATTCCCAGAGGATGGCAGTCCACTTTTAGTCTTTGGCGACTTCAACATTCATCTGGACAAGCCTTATGCTACAGACTTCCATTCACTCCTTGTTTCATTTGATCTCAAATGACTTACCATTACAAGCATGCACATATCAGGCAACCAACTTGACTTAATTTACTCACGCAATTGTATTGCAGACAATATTCTGGTAAAACCCCTTCATGTCTCTGATCATTTCTTCAGTACATTTCAACTACATTTTGCTACCTGTGTGCCACCAACCCCTATACCGGTTACTTTTAGACGAAACCTACGCTCCCTTTCCCCCTCCCATCTTTCGTCCGTTGTATCCTCCTCTCTTCCCTCACCAACCCATTTCTCATCTCTGGATGAGAATTCAGCAACTGACACTTCATGCTCTACTTTAACCTCTTGTCTAGACAATATTTGTCCTCCCTCCTCCAGGCCAGCACGGGCTGCCCCCTCGATCTCCTGGTTATCCGATGTTCTTCGTGAACATCGGAACAAACTCAGGGCAGCTGAGAGAAAATGGTGCAAATCAAAAGGTCCGTCAGACCTAAGTATGTATCAGTCTTTGCTTTCATCTTTCTCTGCTGAAGTCCATACTGCCAAATCTTCATACTTCCACAACAAGATCAACAGCGCTCCAGACACACGTAATCTCTTCAAAACTTTCAATTCTATCCTCTGTCCCCCTCCACCACCTCCTACCCCTTCTATAACAGCTGATGATTTCGCCACATTCTTCACAGACAAAACTAGAACAATCAGTAGTCAATTCTCAACCCCACACACAGGACCTCAAACCAACCACACCCACTGCTAAAACTCCCATCTTCTCCTTCTGTCCCCTTCCGATGGGCCAGGAAGTATCAAAACTTCTCCTCTCCAGCCATCCTACAACATGGCCTCTAGACCCAATCCCCTCTCACCTTCTCCAAGCAATCTCTCCTCCACTTTTACCAACACTCACACACATCATCAATACCTCTCTCCTCACAGGCACCTTCCCCACTTTATTCAAGCAGGCTCGGGTTATCCCACTGCTCAAAAAACCTACATTAATCACTTCACTTACAGATAGCTACAGACTTGTCTCTCTCCTTCCATTCATAGCGAAATCCATCGAAAGTGTTGTTTTCAACCAGATATCATTGTTTCACAGAACAACAAACTGGATGCTAATCAGTCAGGTTTCAGGAGTGGCCATTCAACTGAGACTGCGCTACTGTCAGTCACGGAAGCCTTGCGGATTGCAAAAGCTGATTCCAAATCATCAGTTCTTATTTTGCTGGATCTATCTGCCGCTTTTGACACTTTCAATCATCAGATCCTCCTGTCTGCCCCCTCATCACTGGGCATCACGGGGATTTGCTCCACTTTTGTGCTGGTTTTTGGGGGAAATCCTATCTCACTGGTAGGTCTTTCAGGGTGTCCTGGGGAGGGGAGGTATCCAAAGCTCATCAACTTGTCACTGGGGTTCCTCAGGGATCAGTTCTTGGACCCCTCCTCTTCTCCATCTACACAACATCACTGGGTCCCATCATACAGGCACATGGCTTCTCCTATCATTGCTATGCTGATGACACACAGCTCTATCTTTCATTTCAACCAGATGATCCAACGGTAGCTGCATGGATCTCAGGCTGCCTGGCCAACATCTCGGCATGTATGAAGGAACATCACCTGCAGCTCAACTTGGCAAAGACTGAGCTTCTCGTCTTCCTTGTCACTCCAACTCTACAGCATGATTTCAGCATTCAGCTAGGTTCTTCTACAATTACCCCTTCAACTTCGGTCAGAAATCTTGGTGTAACTTTTGATAACCAGCTGACCTTCAAAGACCACATTGCAAAGACTGCTCGATCTTGCAGGTTTGCATTTCTAACAGAGCATGCTGCACAACTTCTTATCCAGGCCCTTGTCATCTCTAGGCTGAACTACTGCAATGCTCTTCTAGCTGGACTCCCATCAAGCACAATCAAAACTCTACAAATGATTCAAAATGCATCGGTACGACTGGTCTTCAACGAGCCCAAAAAAACCCATGTTACACCTCTCTTTATCTCCTTTCACTGGCTACCGGTTGCGGCTCACATCACATAACATCAAGAACTGGATACAACTACACTTCAAGTCAATGAACCCAGAACAGCCACAGACTCAGCACCCGCCTACTTGCACTCACTACTATGAATTTACATCCCTTTCAGAAGTCTGAGATCCGCTAGTGAACGACGCCTCGTGGTACATCACAGAGAGGCTCAAAATCACTTTCCAGAACCTTCTCGTTCACTGTTCCTGGCTGGTGGAATGATCTTCCAACCCCTATCGGGAATGCTGAATCCCTGACAATGTTCAAGTGACAGCTGAAAACTCATCTCTTTTGAAGCTACTTGACTTCATCATAAAAATAAAAAGTATCTCTCTCTTTATTTATTCCTTTTTTTTCTAGCTTGTACTTATTTGAACATTGTCTAAGAACTTGGTATTACAACCAGTTCTTGTGTCTGTTTGCCTCTTTAAGACGAATCGCTTTATGTATCCCCCAATTGTAAGGTCGCTTTGGATAAAAGCTTCTGCTAAATGATTAAATGTAAATGTAAATGTTGTAATAATCTTAAAGATTCTCTAATTCTCTACTTCGAGGCCAATAACTTGTCTTTTTTATGCTTTCGCACTGAAACACACAGCGTCTCCCTGGCATGTTGCTTCAACACTAACTGCGGTTACTGATACCACGCCTTCTTTCTTTGCGTGCACATTTGGGCCATTATGCTAATATTTCCACATAGTGACCTAGATATGTCGGGGCGTTTTAGAACGAGCCGTTTTAGGGGGGCGTGGCAGTTTAGAGTCTTAACTTTGATAAAGAATAGCTCTTTGGTTTTGAGACTTTACTGTTCCTTTTGGTGGAACACAACAACATAAAAAGGATTCGGTATGATGACACAAATCCAGAACAACTATGTACACTCCAATACAAAGGAAAAACAGAAAGGGAAAACTTTAATCGCATCAAAAAACCCCTTCTACCCAGAATAATATTTGAATGAGTTGTTGTATGGTTTCTCTAAAAAAATCATTATAACTCCTCTTTGTAATATAGTATACTGACAGTTTTTTTCCATCTGAAAATGCTGTTTTCTTGATCAGTGAAATCAGAAACCTGGAATAACTTTCTCATGCCTGTTTTCATGGTTTTTGGCTCCAAATAACTAAGTGAAAAACCAATGTAAAAGGGAGATCCTCCTCCAGACATAAGACAAAAAAAGGAAAGAAAATCTCCTTTGTGATGAGTTCTCATTGTTTTTTGATATAATTCTTTTATTGGGTTTGTATTCATTTGGGTTTCGATACATGTCACTATCGCAGTGAGCTGTCCGTTTATGCACCATGCATAATGCTGCTCTATTTGCTGCCCTCATGGCTTTGACTGCAGTGGATCGAAATGTGTGTGAAGAGAAAGGAGACCTGTGACATTTCCAGCAGTTGGGAGGAAACAGCTCTGTCAATATGATTGACACACAGTGTGTCTGTGTGTGTGTGTGTGTGTGTACCTGTGTGTGTGCGCAAGTGATGAATTGCAGTCTATCCAAAGCTTACCATCACTCATTCAACAGCTTCTGTTCATTCAGTGTTTCCTCAAGGATGAATGGATGAAACTCTTCAAACTCAAACACTTTCAAGCTCTAGGGTGTTGGGAGGTCTCTCTTGGTTTAGTTGCTTACACTTTGAGATGAAGTTATACATGCATTCACTCACAGTCTCAGTGGACAGTACTAAAGGATTTTCAAGTATGTAAGAGGGAGAGTGTTTGATTTTATTTTAGATATACCTTGCATCTCTGTCAGGGCACATTGTGGAACTTTTGATACTTGTTTTGATTAATAAATAAGAGTTTGGTTTTACTTTCTGCAATGGCTTAAATGTATCCATAGTGATCTCAGAAATGTATTGTATGGCTTGTCTGACTAAACATGTTTTACAGAATGACATCTGTCCCTGCTATTAGGAAACTGCCCCCTGTGGTGTTCGTAAGGGGATCTCGATGCAATGTGAAATTTACAATGTGACATTTAAAGGTCATTGTGGGGTGAATAGTTGGATTTCTTGAAGTCTTTGCACCGTTGTTTTACTATAATTATGGTCTCAATTATTTTGAGTCCTTTGCTGTTATTTTTGTACATTTAGTAATGAATATGTGTTTGAAACATTGTAGGATAAATGTGGTTTAAAAAGTCTGAACATGTAATCGGTAGAAAAAATATACATTCAAAGAGCTAAAGATTATGTAAGACTGAAAGATTATCGTACAAAATTTGAGGACTGCAAGATATTTTTTAATGTTTCATATTAGCACATGATCACCAAGGCTGCAGTAATATTGTGAAATTGTATTACAGTTTAAAATATTTCAAAATGTATTCCTGTGAAGGTAAAGCTGAATTTTCAGCAACATTACTCCAGTCTTCAGTGTCACATGATCCTTCATAAATCATTCTAATTTATGCTGATTTAGTGCTCAAGAAACATTTCTTATTGTTAACATTCTTATGTTGGAAACAGTGCTGTTTTATATTTTCTTATTTTTTATTATCTTTGATATTCTTTGAAACATAAGAACTGCATTTATTTGAAATAGTAGTCTTTTGTAACATTGTAAATATCTTTCCTGTGATCACTTGCATTTTTTTTGCTAAATAATAGTACAATTTTTTTTTAAAAGACCCCAATCTTTGGGAATGTAGTGTGAATGATACCATAACGGTTACAAAGTCAAGATCTGTTATCCTTTGCAACTTAGTAGATCAACCCAAGACCTTGTATGGCGCATCTCATCTCTCAGTCAGTAGGCAGTGAATGGGGCAGCAAAAATCTGAACGAGTGTTTCCTGTCAGTTGTCCTTGGCGTGGTTACCTGAGTGTGGGCCTTCACGCTGGGCAATGGGGGCAAACAGATGCCCGACGGGCACCCTCTCTCTCTCTTTCTCTCCCTCATTTTTACTCCCTCTCTTCCAGGCTCTCTGGTGGGTGTGGGTGATGTCATCTCCCAGCAGCTGATTGAGCGCCGTGGACTGGCCAATCACAGTGTGAGACGCACCACCAAGATGATGAGCATTGGCTTCTTCTTTGTCGTAAGTCTCCTGTGATTCTGTTCCATTTGCATATGTGTTTCTCTTGAGATCCTCCAGCTTTGTTACTTCGCACTGATGTAATTTAAATATAGAAGCAAGAGAGTTAAAACTAAGCTTTGAAACTCTTCCCTTCTTCATGTCCTCAGTTGTTATAAAATTGTGATTCTTTTTATGTTTTGTTTTTGTTACATTCTTTCCAAAAAAAAAAAAAGAACACCGCTTTCAATGGAGATTGGAGAAAGATACTTTTTGGCCCAGAATGGTCTTATTACATGCATTTTCGTACCAGAGTTATCTGACATATACTATTGTTAAAAAGTTTGAGTTTGGTAAGATTTGTTAATGTTTTTGAGAGAAGCCTCTTATGCTTACCAAGGCTGCACTTCTTTGATCAAAAATGCAGTAAATACTGCTACATTTTATTACAATTTAAAATAACTCCTTTATATCTTAATATATTTAAAGTAGTTTATTTCTGTGATGACAAAGCTGAATGTTCAGCATCATTACTCCAGTCCTCAGTGTCACATGATCCTTCAGAAATCATTTTGATATGCTAATTTGGTGCTCAAATATTTTATTATTAACAAATGTTGAATTCATTTTCCAGGGTGATGAATAGAAAGCTCAAAAGAACAGCGTTTGTTTGAAATATGAATCTTTTTGTAAATTATAAATGTCTTTTCTGTCCTTATTTTTGATTTATTTTTATCTTTTTTTGTTTTTGGTGGTATTGTGGTGTACACCACAATATTTATTTTTGCATAATAAATTTTGAATGATGGCATGACAATGTAAAAAATGTAAACTACAAAAACCTTGCAAACATGGTAAAATCCTGAGATTTTTTTCGTTCTATTCTATTCTATTCTTATTGCTATTTCAACCTTTTTTTTGCAGTTGAAATCAGATTAGATTTTACCAACTCCCCATGTTAACAAGCAAACCCTTGGCACTTTGCTTTAAATTAGATAATAATACAACTTCAAAAAGGCAAAAAAAAAAAAAAATCTTGCTAAATGTCAGTGACCTCAAATGTTTACAGGTCTGTTGTTTTATGACCATTACAGATAATATGTGTAGGGGTGTCATTTGTTGGAACAGGTAATGATTTGCAGAGCAGAGTGATTGATATATTAAGCATCCTGCTCTTCCCTTCCTCCCTCACACACGCATACAAAGCACTAATGCACTAGTTCTGTCCAAATGACTTGAGGTCTAATCTGCAAATGGCCTGTATGATTCAAAGCTTTTACAAGCCTGAGCACACTCGATTCAGCCTTTTAATCATCAGACCGTAGTTGTTGTTATATAGTAGGCAAGTAACATCTGTTTCAACACACTATCTTTTCGAACAAAAACTAAGCACCCACAGGTCATACTTCATAAGTGAAATTCGTCATTAGCCTCTAAATCTCCAAGCAAATAAAATTAAAAAATCTTTGACAAAAAGCAAATTTATCTGTCATAATAGAGAAAACTCAAGAAATAAAATACAAAAATATTAGACATATAATCTGACAAAAAAAAAAAAAAAATTAACTGAATTGGCACAGTATATAGGTTATATAAGGCTATGATGTTCTTAAATTGTCACCAAACATACAACCACACATAAGAACAGAAGCAATGCAAGTAATAAAATATACATAAACTTTTATGTGTCATATGGCATCCGTTGTTTTGCTAAAAGGACGGGAAAGAATGCAGAAATACAATATAGAGCTGCTATATATTCACTGTACATAGAAAAATGGCAAACGTCTTCTCAAACAAGTGCACAGCTGTTTGTTAAAGACGCCCATATGCATAATTTGCCATTGGTGGGTGATTTTACACTGATGCTGCTAAACTGCAAATTATAATTGCATTAAAAGAGAGATTTAGCAAAGAATTCAGTTGTCATTGTTGACTAAAACACCCCCAGGAGACTTTGTTTGACACATTTATTGATCAGTTTGCTAATAAGGCCCAGACTGAAACTACACTGGGAAACAAAAAGAAAGCCCATTAATTCACAGAGGATTGGAGCTAATTACAGCCTGCTGTTTTCATAATCACGTCATGAACAAATGAAACCACTGGCACGGCCTCAAGATTTTGAGCTTGTGTTTATGATTGTTTACTGAAGTGTTTAAAATGCTACACATATGTGAGATGCGTTTAATGAAGTTTTCTGTGACTTGAAGGGTCCAGTAGTCGGTGGATGGTATAAGGTGCTGGACAAACTTGTTACTGGTGGTACTAAAAGTGCAGCTTTGAAGAAAATGCTTGTTGACCAGGTGAGCCACGTGCAATGTATTGCAGTAATTGTTTTGTGTGTGTGTGTGTGTGTGTGTGTGAACTACATGGTATTAATTTATTCATAATTAGTACATATTTGTGTATTGCAAGACAAAACTTGCGATCATTCAACATGTATGTATATTCACTATCCCTAAAAGAAGAACATTATTTCTATATATATATATCTATAGATTATATATAAGATAATGCAACATTATGAAAAATATGACTTTTAAATACTTCTGCCATGACATCGCTGAGGCTCATTCAGATGATTTGAGTTCAAATCTGGCCTGTGTCATTTTCTCATGCTGTTCTCCCTCTTCACCCCATCATTTCCTCTCCTCTCCACACTACAGTATTAATAAAATAATACAAAACACCAAAAATAAAGTCAGACCTCAACATTCGGTATATTACAAAATATCTTTACTTATAAATACACGCATGGAAAGTTTTCCTTAGAACTGACTTTCGTGTCTTTGTTGGGAGTATGCAGACACATGTAAAGTGCTTATGAGCTTCTATTTATTGCTGTTGCTACGTGCTTTATCCCTTTTGGGTATCCCATCTGAGCTCTCCCTTCATGCATGTCAAGTAATCCATCCTCTGATAGGCAGTCAAACAAATGAGTGTTTGCATAAGTCATTGTTTACATGATTGGTGGAATGAATGTACAGGATGGAGCGGACAAAGGCATTGCAAGAACCGGTCCCCAATTCGCTCCCCATCACCAGATTACACCCAAACAACAGCGCTTACAACGCCAGCCTGCTCTCACACATTTATTCAGTAAAGAGATTCTAGGGCTATTTTTAGAGACCCACTTTCTAAATTTCTAAAAGCCTGTACGGCCAGCGAGAAGTTGTGTGTTTGGTTGCTTTCATCTGTAGATATAAAATGTTGTTTATTGAGAGGCTTACAAAGGCTGATTAAACCTTAAAGATGCATGATTTATTCATAATAGTTTTATTAAGAAAGCATGATTTATTCATAATATTTTACAAAAAAGACAAAGATTCCCACAGTCAAGTAGCAGGTACTGTCATCATGTCCACAGCTTTATTTAACTCCTTATTACTTCTTTACATGCATTCTCAAGGTTTTGCTCAGTAACTTACACTGTCTCTTAATTTTTTTCTAAAATGAAAATAAATTTAAAAATATATTTTTTACAATGGGTTTGTTACACGTTACATGCTATACTTGCTATAGTAATTACAATAAATTATGCATAATTACATGTAACTAACCCTAAATTACAACCTCATCCTAACTCTAACCATGGAGTAAGTACATGTAGTTAATTAATATTACTCAGTACTTAAATGTATAAGTACACTCTAACAAAGGGGCTGTTTTCAGTCTGTGCTTGACAGGATTTTTTATTGGTTTCTGTAACAAATCTATTTGGGATTAAACCACACAGGAATGTGCTAATAATAAATGGATGCATCAGTCTCTCATTGTGTCCTTGATAGCTTTCAACATGTGCTATGCATATTTCATCAGATGTGAAAATGTGAGGCAGTAGTCTATAAATGAACAATTAGACTGGATTAGATGTATAATGGTATTTATTATGAACATTAAACTTGATTAATCATGTACATTTATGTGTCATCTAAAAATGAATGTGAAGGTTTCTATAAAGTAGATTAGATAAGTGTTCTAATCAGATATTTGTATATCCACAGGTGGGCTTTGCTCCGTGTTTCTTGGGTGCTTTTCTGGGAATTTCCGGAGCACTCAATGGACTGACTGTGGAAGAGAATGTAGCCAAACTCAAGAGGGTCAGTTGTCATCACAAACCTGAATTAAATACAAGCATCGTGACAACATGAAGGACTAGTTTTAAAATGCAAAAAAATGAGCGTTTTTCACAGAACCTGAAACGGAAATGTTTTTGGACACACTGAGATGAAAACCAAAAATGAAAATGCTAATTTAGATTTGTATTGGAATAACTGAAATTATATTAATATTATTATATTAATTTTTTTATTATATTAACATAATTATTTGTTTATTTTTTCTAATATCGAATCAATATAATAATTAATACAAATATAGTATAACATATAAAATAAAATATTGTGTACCATCAGTAGTCCTGAAAGTCCACTCTCACACCAGCTTTCGGTCTTGTGACCCTTATATTGGCCCCCCCTCCATAATTAGGAGGATATTTCTGCTGATGGAGGGCCGCAAGGAGTGACTCATGGGCTTGTAGGAACAACGGTTGACGCAGCATTGTCTCTTTGAGTGGTGCCATTAATTATTTATGTAGGAAAGGTGTCGAAGTTAAAATGAGGCTGAAAGGTCAGTCACCTAAATGTCAGAAAAGACAGAAAGCTAATGATAAATGCGCTCATTAACCCAAACAAAAAAAATGCAATCTGAAAGCCAATCACTAAAAACACCTTTAGTGATGCTACTCTGTGACTCGTCTTAAAGAATACCACTCTGATCCATTAAAACATGTTTTGTACCTGTTGGTTATTAGTAGGGCTGTTTTTGCTTTAAACAGGTCCTCCAGTGCTGATTAAAGGTGTCATATGATGTTGCTAAAAAGAACATTATTTTGTGTATTTGGTGTAATGAAATGCGTTTGTGGTTTAAGGTTAAAAAAACACATTATTTTCCACATACTGTACATTATTGTTTCTCCTCTATGCCCCGCCTTTCTGAAACGTGTCAATTTTTACAAACTCATCGGTCTGAAAAAGCAAGGTGTACACTGATTGGCCAGCTATCCAATGCATTGTGATTGGCCGAATACCTCAAGCGTGTGATGGAAATGTTACGCCCTTTACCATATTGTGATGCCGTGTCCCGGAGCGACGAGACAAAACCAATAAAACCCATTATAAACGAGGCATTTGTTGCATCCAGTGGGGACATAATTACGGATTATAATGACTTATACTGTCTTTTATGCATTGGGGAGTTGCATGCGCACGCGTAAAGCCATAAACCATGTCGCATTGCATTTTAGACAGACTTGATCGGAGAAATTACAAACAATAAGCGCTAATCTATACTGCTCAAAACTCGCGTTTGAATCGTCAGTGGCAAATCCTTTAAATATGAAAACTTACTTACAGACTGTGAGTCAGGACAGCCGGCATTGTGGTCTACTCTACCAGGATCAGGAAACAGTCCTCCATAAAATGTGCTGTTCCACGACATGGCGGCGGCAACAATACTACAGCGAGAATCAACGTTACGCCTTCTTTCTTTGCGTGAATATTTAGGCGGTGTTATGCAAATCTTCCCACATCATGACGTAGACATGTGGGGGCTTGTTTAAACGAGGCGTTTTAGGAGGGTGTGGACCAGTCTTAACTTTTATAAAGACACTTTTATAAAGAATATCTCTTTGGGTTTGAGACTTTAGTCTTTGCAACTTTACGGATCTTCTCTATTCACGAACAGCTTGTAACACTCCATAGAGAAAGGAAAACTTGAAATCACATCATATAGCATCATATGACCCCTTTAAAACTCATGGCTTGTTGTGGACAGTGTCCACCTTTGCTTCTAATGACTATAGGTCAGGCAATTGGGTGGAACAAGAGTAACAGGTCACTCAGATCACAGTTCGGATGCTACTTGCAGTAGTGCCCTTTAAAACAGAACTAAATGACACTCTGATGCTGGAATGGCAGCTTTTTGGTGCTCATTAGTCGGTAGCTTAGTGGTTAAGACTCTGGTGGAGTAATGGAAAGGTCATGGGCTTGTTCTCAGGTTGGAATGGCCTGTGAATTGGACAGTTCATGTGTGAACTGGTATTCTGATTGTGTCTAGGCACTTAACTCAGACGGTGTCTCTAGGGAAACTGCTTCGCTTAGTGAACTGAATGTCACTTTAGATCAAATGCACCTGCTAAATGAAAAGAAACCTTAACCTCATCTGGATTTTTCATTGGATGATGCCATTATCCAATGATCAGTGTAATGTATTTTTCTTTCCTTTTTTATTATTTAATTTATTTTACTTTTGTTTGGTTTTTTTTTTCTTAGTTTTTTGCTTCTCTTCTCCTTTCTTTCTTTTTGTTTCTTTTCTTTTTTCCTTTTTTTCCTTTTTTTTCTTTTTATTCTTTTTTCTTTTTCTTTGTTTTTTCA
This sequence comes from Sinocyclocheilus anophthalmus, assembly GCA_018155175.1. Lineage (NCBI taxonomy): Eukaryota > Metazoa > Chordata > Actinopteri > Cypriniformes > Cyprinidae > Sinocyclocheilus > Sinocyclocheilus anophthalmus. The sequence goes on along the minus strand of JADLZN010006287.1, from coordinate 340,819 downwards.
GTTTCTTTCTTTTTCTTTTCTTTTTACATCAATTTTTCTTGTTCTTTTGTTTGCTTTTTTATTTTCTCTTCTTTTTGTTTCTTTTCTCTTTTCCTTTCTTTTTTCTTTTTATTCATTTTCTTTATTTCTGATTCTTTCTTTTCTTTTCACCTCTATTTCTTTCTGTTCACATTTTTCTTTCATTCGTTCTTTCTTTCTGTTCACGTTTTTCTTTCATTCATTCTTTCTTTCTGTTCACATTTTTTTAATTTCTTTCTTTCATTCATTCTTTCTTTCATCTGTTCATTCTTTCTTAATTTATTCCTTCCATCCTTCCTTCCAAACTTTCAACTTTCCAAACTTCCAACCAGGAGTTCTTGGAAATATTTTGGAGTTAAACAGTTAAACATTTTACTATAAAACTGAAATTCTAAAATTATGAACTGAATAAAAAAATATTTTTGTCCTGTCTACACATAATGTATTCTAATAAACAGATAATCAAAAACAAATAACTTTCAATGTGATCATGGTTTTTTAGGGTGAAGTGTGTAATTTCTGTGCCAGTAGTGGCACCAAATTGAACTGCAAAAAAAAATAAAAAATTTTACACGCATCTGTAAGGAGAGAAAATTAAGATGTAGTCGTTAATATAACGATACATTATTATTAGGTCTTGAAATTAACATATTACATATAAAAATACATGAAATTTCATAAAATTACTACGCAAATATGCATTAATTCAACAACAATTTACCTACACTTTATACAAGTTACCACAACTGGACAGGACGTACAATCACTAAAACCATTTATGTTGCCTGCATAGTCTGTGGAGTCAGGTTAAATGCCCATCTCCCAACGAATACTTTATCCTACTCTAACAAAAAAAAGTGCAGCCACCATCATCACGGATGTTAGATAGAGAGTCGCCCACTGTTGTATTGAGATAGAAAAAGGTTTATAAGGCACATTAGCTGCAGAAAAAGAATTAGAACAGCAACTCACACGCAAATTATTGTCTTCATCATGAGCTGGTTTGACGCTTAAACCTGGTTGTGCTACAACAGGTAGGGATGCGCTGATCCGATATTCATATCGGTTATCGGCTCTGATAGTGCCATTTTTCTCGGATCGGGTATCAATCAGAGAGAGCCGATCCAAATCCGATAATTTTATTTATTTTTTTTCCCGATTGTGCGAATTATTCTGTGTTACTTCTGAAGCCATAAAATAGCTTAATGTGAGCAACATATGAATATTTAAGCCCTTACATTAAAATTCACACAAACTCTTTTCTCCACTGTAGCTGTCAGTCATTCGTTCAGCCTTTAAAACACTGGTCGCGTTCGGTTACAGCAGTCAGCGCGGTAAAGCTCTCTCCAAGATCATTCAGTGTTCCCATTATACTTGATTTGTAAACACATCTATGATTTTGCAAAAAGGACTTTAACTTCTTGCCGGAGTTTAATGTTGTTTTATTACTTGCTCGGATGTAGAGTTTTCTTTTTTTTGACAAGCACCCCGTCTTCCCCCCGCCCCCCCGCTCCGTGGGCGTCGGCCCGTTGTCCCCCCCCCGGCAGGCCCCCGGGTTCCCCGGCCTTCCCGTCCTGCGTTCGCGCCCCTTCTGTGAAGTAGCGGGGCCCGCGCGGCGCTGGCTTCGGCGGAGTGAGCGCTCCCCCCCCAGCGGCCGCGGGCCGCCCCGCGGCGGCGGGGCGTCCGCCGCGCCCGTAGCGGACGGTTCGACGTCCGTGCGCGCCGCGGCCGCCCGCGCGGCCCCGCCGACGCATTACGCGGGCCCGCGCCGTCGCGGCCCCCACCCCCCCCTGGTGGCCGGTGCGGCTCTCAGTGGGCGCCCAAAGGGGTGTAGAAAGACTATAACTAGTTTTTAAGTGCACAGTAAAGTAACTGAGAATTTAAAAACTGTTAAAGAAAGGCCAATAAACTGTTGCACAGATATAGCACTACGCATCCAGTTCTCTTCCCTGTGCTTTGAAAGTTTAACCGAAGAGCATTGCTCATAGACTGGTCAAAAAATTCTACACCCAACATTGCGAAGTAAACCTTTGACTTCGCATATGCGACTACTCTTCACTCATGGCGCGACTAAAATGATGAATCTAATATTGCAATGGCGAAATCAATTCTCAGATTTATCGCCAGTGTCAAGGTTTCCACTCTCCGTCAAGCAGATCTGTGATGAAGGTGTTTCAGAGGTGAAGAAGGAGTGAAGAAGAGAAGAAACCGAGAGAAATCGATGGATGCGCAGCGTACCTGTGTTTGTGTATTTGGCGTAACATAAACTCTAGTGTGAAGGGCGCACGACTCGCCGTCGCTTTCTCACACACGCGCAAAGTGTGAGAGAGAGAGAGTCTTACATAACATGAATTGATGCGCTACATGTAAACGATCTACTTTGTTGTACTTTCCTTTACAAATAACAGAGTTCATGTTGGGAATTCTTCAGCTTTAAGAGATGCGTGGGTGTTCCTGTGAGTAGGTTGGAAACTTATGCGCAAACGAGCACAAGATTAATTGGCTGCGGTGCTCACTATTAATCGTCCTGTTTTGATTCAGCGAATCGTTCGAGCAATCGCACAACACTGATAATATTCATGAATCCAGTAGCCAGTAATCGTAGGAGTTTTAATTGTTATAATTAGTTAGAATTCTTATAATATAATAATATAAATATATAATAATATATATCAGTATATTTTTTTTTTTTACAGGAACACTTAATGACCAAAAAAAGCACCAGCACCATTCTTAAGTTCATGGTTACCAAGTTTTAATTTTAATTACTAAACTTCTATTATTAAATACTTTTTATTATTATTTTTTTACCGTTTTGAATTGGTTCCAGTCTTTTTTTAACTAATAGGATGCTCTCTGTCTGTATTGGAAAACACACTTCCTCAGTTGCACATCTTTCTTGTGGTGTTCCGCAGGGATCTATTCTGGCTCCAACACTGTTCTCCTTATGCTTGCTGCCATTGGGTTCCATCTTTTCCAAATATGGAGTATCTTTCCACCTATATGCCGATGACACCCAATTATACCTTCCTCTTAAACATAATGATTCAAGTTCCATCGAGGTTCTGCTAGCTTGTTTACATGAAGTTAAAATTTGGCTTGTACACAATTTTTTAGCCTTAAATGAGAATAAAACCGAAGTTATACTGTTTGGTCCTAGTGATTTCTATGATTTTGTTGATCTGGACCTTGGCGACTTAAGCTCTCATGTTACTCCATGTGCGAAAAATTTAGGTGTGTTGTTTGATTCAGGTCTCAAGTTCGATAAACAAATTAATTCTGTTGTTAAATCCTGTTTTTATCATTTACGACGTCTCGCAAAAGTCAAACCTGTTCTTTCTTTAAAGAACTTTGAAAAAGTTATCCATACATTTATTACTTCACGCCTTGATTATTGCAATTCACTTTATTATGGTGTAAATCAATCATCCATCGGGTGTCTTCAAATGGTACAAAATGCTGCAGCCATGCTGCTGACTGACAGTCGAAAATTTGATCATATCTCTCCCATCTTAACTTCTCTGCATTGGCTACCAGTCAAACTGAGAATAGATTTTAAAATTCTAGTTTTTGTTTTTAAAGCATTACATGGCCTAGCACCAGCGTATCTTTCTGACATTTTACATTATCACAATCCTTCTAGGTCACTTAGATCAGGCAGCCTTGGATTGCTCTCTGTGTGTAGATCGAGGTTAAAACATTGTGGAGACCGAGCTTTTGCGACAGTAGGCCCCAAACTCTGGAACAGCCTACCAGTTTCGATCCGAATGGTGTCATCACTTTCCTCTTTCAAATTAAAATTTAAAACGCATTGCTAGGTGGATCTCTAATTTATTCGTATTATTTTTTTTTATGAGATATTATAATTTGTATCTTTATTTGACTTCTATTATCTGTACAGCACTTTGGTCAACCCTGGGTTGTTTTTAAATGTGCTTTATCAATAAATAATGAATGAATGAAATAATACTTGATTATCATATTATAAAGCTTGACTGACTGATATTAAGAGTGTACTTTCAGATTTTTAAAAAGCTGTGCCATTTTACAAACATTATATGTTTGTAAAATGGCATAACTTTTATATATATATATAGATTATAGTATTTCTGATCTGGAGTAAACAAAAAAAATATACTAGCCGATGGCGATTCAGTTGCCAAGGTGTCCGTAGAGGGTTGACTGTATAAAAACAGTTTGTGCTGCACTGTATTTGTTTTGTCCTATTGTATTTATCATATGTTGTTGCCTTATTAAAAAAGATGCTATAGATTTAAAAGAAATGTATTTTAATTTTATATTATATACTTATATATAAATACATTCATGAATGTTTTTAATGAATGGATTTTATAATAATACAAATAGCAATGTGTAACATTTTACCATATTTAGTGCAACACTTTTATTTGTTCCACACAAAATATTTTTTCACTAAATGTTTGGATTTCTAAAGTTATTGTGCACTGATTTTTCTAGAATAACTTTTGCAGCTGAATTATCCACTAACCTAGTTTATAAATTTTTGTCATAGATTATAAATATACACAGGCCTATATTTTTTCTTATTTGTTTATTTTATTTCTCTTTATAATGAAGTAGTCTGTATCTAGTAGATTGTGAAAGAATCATCCTCAGTTCCACACACAGAGATATATAAATTCTACATTTATTTAAATGAGGGAAAAAAACTTCACTGGTATCGGATCGGTATCTGTATCGGCCAATACTGAACCCTAGGTATCGGAATCGGTATCGGAGGCGAAAAAGGCGGATCGGAGCATCCCTACAACAGAGAGATCACTGTCATAATGAAGTGACAAGAACACAGCACATTTGTGTCTTTGGGGTTGTTTTGAACAATTGCCAACAGCTTTTTATCAGTGAGCAGATTCCAGGGCATTCAGGCTGGTCTTTGATGTTGCTCACTTCTAAAGATATAGCATATTAGCATCCCAGTTGTGTTCTGTGTCTTTGTGTATTCCAAACGGTCCAAAAAAATGAAAAGCTCTCTGTTCCTGAGGGGCTACACTCCTGTGATGTCAAGCTCAGGAGAAACAATATAATGACGTCTCAGCCCCACGGTAGTTTCACCCCAGGTGGCCGGTGCCTTGTTCATTCTTAATTAGAAACTGTTAAGGCAAAGTGTACAAACAGAGCGAGCACAAGTTTCTAATACTGGCTTCTTTTCAATCTCACTAAGTTGACCTTTCAAAAGATGGCACTAGCAGGCAAAGAGCCCTCGTGTTCCAGATGACTTGATTTTTATATGGCATCAGGGAAAGGAGGGTGTTGACTTGCGCTTGATGCGGTGGGACTGAATTATGGAGCTTTTACAGCACACTTTAAGGGAACCGTGAGTACTCTCTGCCTGAGTGGAGCCCTTTAGGCTGGGTTTAGGTACCAGCGTCATTGACATGATGAAAGCATGAATGAACAGGTAACAAGCTCTTTTGTGTCTGGATAACAGAAGCTTCAAATGACAAGGAAAACAAGGAATAACAACCAGTGACGGTTTTACTTAAAACATTCACCAAGGCTGAATATTTCAAATACAGTAAAAACAGTGATAGTGTAAAATATTATTACAGTTTAAAGTAGGTTTTCTGTTTGGATATGTTTTAAAATGTAATTTAGTCCTGTGATGCAAAACTGAATTTTCAGCATCATTACTCCAGTCTTCAGTATCACATCATCTTCGAATATTCTAATATGTGTGAAGCAGTGGTTACTATATTTTGTGGAAACCTTATACATTTTTTTTCAGGATTCTTTGATGAATAGAAAAGCGGCTGTCATGGTTCTGATTAGGGTCTTTGCAACAGCATGATTTATTTTAATTACATGAAAATTGATATGAATCAAAATTTTGTATTTGGGTGTTCACATAGTCCTTCATCTTATGCTTGAAGAAATGTCAGTTTGCTCAAAATATTACAAGGAACATTGGATAGGAACAAGCAGCATGGTCAGAAACACTTTATATATTTTATGTTCAGTTATAGTATAGTATATGTTCAGTACAAAGACTAGTTATGAAACTTTGCTTAAATTATTCATTAAACCTAAGCTTTTTATACTATTTTCTGAATAAAATGTGTGTGTTCTGCCACAGTGTGTGTTGTGGGTGGTTGCCAGGGCATTGCAATGGTTGCTAAGTTGTTCTGTCTTTTAGTATGTTGCTATGTGGTTGCTAAAGTGTTCTGAGGGATTCTAGCTGCTTGCTAGGTGTTGCTTAATGGCCAAAGGAAAAACCCAAGAAAAAGGTCCCACCACTTCTATTGAGTCTCACGAATATTCCTTCAGTGGGAGTGTGGTTTATCTATTTTATATCAGAAGTCATGAGCAATAAAAAAATACGATACATAATAATTATATTTAAAACGGGTATATTTTTGTAGATCATATATTGACTCTGCATTTTAAAGATCCAATGGACTAACATGGATGCCTTATCTGCAATTAATATGTAAGTTTTTCATGCTGTGCTTTCTTTGCTTTTCTCTCTTTTTTTTTAGTTCATTAGTTCATAGTTTTAGTCATTCAGTAATGTTCTATGTAATGCAACATCTCTTCATTTCTCCAGCTTTGGCCTCCGGTGCAGATCGCCAATTTTTATTTCATCCCTCTCCATCACAGGTAAAACCATCCTTTTTTAGCTCAAAAGTCAAGTGCTCAGGTATGATAATGCGTCCATTGCGCAGGGCACTAATCCAGCAGTTTAAGGGCAGCACTGGGTAAAGAACATGCAGGACGTGCCTCAGCAACTGTATGGCATAGCAGCATTATGAAAGGTTATTAAAGGGAAGGAAGCTGAGAAACGTTTGAATTAGGCTCTTATTTTCATTTGTACGTTGTTTGATTTAGGATTTATGGCACCTGACTTCCACACGGGGATTAACAACTCGAGTCAGCTGTATATCTGTCTCTCTCTCTCTCTCTCTTCTCTCTCTCTCTTCTCTCTCTCTCTTCTCTCTCTCTCTATATTATATATATATAGTTATATATATATATATATAATATATATACAGTGGGTACGGAAAGTATTCAGACCCCCTTACATTGTTCACTCTTTGTTATATTGCAGCCCTATTTGCTAAAGTCATTTAAGTTAATTTTTTGTCCTCATTAATGTACACACAGCAATCCATATTGACAGAAAAACACAGAATTATTCACATTTTTGCAGATTTATTAAAAAAAAAAAAAAAATACATGGTCCTAAGGATTCAGGACCCTTTGCTGTGACACTAAATATATTTAACTCAGGTGCTGTCCATTTTTTCTGATCATCCTTGAGATGGTTCTACTCCTTCATTTGAGTCCAGCTGTGTTTGTTTATACTGATTGGACTTGATTAGGAAAGACACACACCTGTCTATATAATACCTTACAGCTAACAGTGCATGTCAGCGCAAATGAGAATCATGAGGTCAAAGGACCTGCCCGAAGAGCTCAGAGACAGAATTATGGCAAGCCACAGATCTGGCCGAGCCCCGCCAACAGGCGGTCGGCCGCGAGGGCAGGTCAAGACCTGGAGTAAAGACTGGGAAGAACGTAGGGCGACTGAGCTATCGGGGGAGAAGAGGCTTGGTTAGAGAGGTAAAGAAGAACCCAAAGATTACTGTGGCTGAGCTCAAGAGATGCAGTCGGGACATGGGAGAAAGTTGTAGAAAGTCAACCATCAATGCAGCCCTCCACCAGTCGGGGCTTTATGGCAGCGTGGCCCGCCGGAAGCCTCTAGCTCAGGGCAAGACACATGAAAGCCAGCAAAATGGGAGTTGCTATAAAAAACACCTGAAGGACATCCAAGATGGTTTGAGAAAAATAAGATTCTCTGGTTTGATGAGACCAAGATAGAACTTTTTTTGGCCTTAATTCTAAGTGGTATGTGTGTAGAAAACCAGGCACTGTTCATCACCTGTCCAATACAGTCCCAACAGTTAATCATGGTGGTGGCAGCATCATGCTGTGTTGGTGTTTTTCAGCTGCAGGGACAGGAGGATTGGTTGCAATCGAGGGAAAGATGAATTTGGCCAAGTACAGGGATATCCTGGACGTAAACCTTCTCCAGAGGGCTCAGGACCTCAGACTGGGCCGAAGGTTTACCTTCCAACAAGACCATGACCCTAAGCACACAGCTAAAATAACGAGGAGTGGCTTCACAACAACTCTGTGAATGTTCTTGAATGGCCCAGCCAGAGCCATGACTTAAACCCAATTGAGCATCTCTAAAAATGGCTGTCCACCAACGTTTACATCAAACCTGACAGAACTGGAGAGGATCTGCAAGGAGGAATGCAGAGGATCCCCAAATCCAGGTGTGAAAAAAAAGACTCATGGCTGTATTAGATAAAAAGGGTGCTTCTACTAAATACTGAACAAAGGGTCTGAATACTTAGGACATGTGATATTTCAGTTTTTCTTTTTAATAAATCTGCAAACGCAAAGCTCAACCTAACAGTGGAGAAACTAAGACAAAAACGAGGAGTGTCAACAATTTTGTGTTTTCTGTCAATATGGGGTGCTGTGGTTACATTAATGAGGAAAAAAAATTAACAAAAGATTTTAGCAAATGGCTGCAATATAAAAAAAAATGAGTGAAAAATTTAAGGGCCCCTCGCCCCTCCCCGCTGCTGAAACTTCGTACCCACTGTATGTTACACACACACACAGGGTAATTTATACAATGTGCATATGCCACAGATGTACCCTCGTAGAGTGTGCTACGGCCGTTCATATAAAAACGGCTTGAGTGGAAAAGTACTTTAAGTCAGGGTATGAGAGGCATACGCACTATTCTTGTGGCAAATCAGAGTACTGCAGCTATGGAAACATCTAAGCTGCATAATAATAAAGCGGTGTACGTGCAAGCACGAAGTCATCATAAACAACAAAAATACAGTGTAGTCAGATTTTATATTAATGGGAGTTTTTGCGAGATTAAACTGACCTTTTTAGTAGCCTAATGTCTTCTGTGAAAATGAATAGAGATATCAGCCTTAAACTTTGTTTTTGTCATTTACATCAGTTATATTTGTATAAAATCCACTATAATTCTTGTGTCAGTAATAATGACACATTTGAGCAGCAGTAGTAAATATAAAGAAATGTCAAATCACATGCAGGTTTTTTCAGACCGGAGACCATAATCGTTTGTTACTAATTTATGTAGGATATGAAACATCCCATTTTTCTTCATGGAGGTTTTTAAGTTTTGCAAGAATTTCGTGATACTAAACTTTTTATTGGTTGTCATGGCAAGTGATTTTAAAAGTAGGATGGCTCACTTTTTATAAGATGACTGAAAATTGATCTTAATCTTACTTTTGGAAACCTAACTTGTATAATTATTATTACTATTATTATTATTTCTGTTGTTTCTAGAAGTAGTAATTTTGATAATAGTCAATAGAAAAAATAAAACCACACCCATTTTTTGTCCAGATAATAATGAAACATTATTAAATAAAAAGCGACCCCGCACGAACCTCTACCTCCGCCAGCAGGACCTCAATTTCAGACTCGGTAAAGTTTTTTTCCCCTTTGTGCTCGTCATTCTCAAGCATAGAAATTCGAATATTGGCGACATTTTATAATTTTATAAACATTTTATAAATGAGGCCCCTGAAAACCATTTGGATTTGTATTGTATTTATGTTTTAAGACATTAATGCGATATTTGCATTTGGTCACATTCATTATAAATAAATGATTTCTAATACAGTAATATGTTCATGCTTGTGTTTTTTCAGATTGGCTGTTGTTCAGATCGTGGCTGTTGCCTGGAACTCTTACCTCTCCTGGAAAGCCAATAAGATGTAATGAGATGTCCCAGATTGACCACTACCTCACACACGGGAACATTTTTGTTTGTAGTTTTTTAACAGTTGATCTTTATCAAATAAATGTAGTAACCTACTCACACATAGGTGCACAAAGCTTACAGTTTTCTCAACACAGGTCAAAGTTGACAATAACGTAATTCAGACCTCTGACATTTTATTAACCTTTGAAATTAACACTTTCTGTAAAGAATGTATATTAATTCAATACATTTGATTTAATCAAATTTTTACCAATGTTTAGATGGTGAATTATGGTTTGTCAATAACTAAGAACAGCAGGCCTGTTTGTTACAGGATGTGACTCCATTTTGAGTTTTGAGTTTTTAGTGTCTTCTGTGGTCACAGTAATTAAGTTCAGGAACATGTGATTGACAGACATGTGAAGTTATGGATGTTACGTCTTCTACTAGGGCATTTGCATTGATTAACACAATACAATGCTGTGTATAAAATAAATCTTTCACAGAAGCCAGAACATTCATTTCCTTTATTTCTAATGCATTTTACAGCTACTTTATAACTCAAAGTGCTGAAAAATCATGACAAATTCAAAGGACATTAAAAAAATCAAAAATAATGCATCACATTAAAACACCACATAACACATCAACACCCTAAATTAAAAGTCAAATAATACAAATAGGTTTTTAACCAAGCTTCAAAACTAGATTTACTAAATTCTAATTTCAGATGGCAAGCCAATTCATAACTTAGACCCTACATTCTTCATGAAAGCATCACTCTTACCAGAATCTCTTGGAAATATTTTGTGTGTAAAGCCCTTGACAAAGACCGTAAATCTGTCAACTATGTCCTTTTTTCAATTTCTGTGTCTGAATCTTGTTAACCCATTATTCTCTCATCCTTATGTCATGCACTTTATCACATTTGTGGACTTGGTAGATCGTCTATATTTCAAAGGAAACGGCTGACATTGAAAAAAAAAAAAAAGTTTTTTTTTTCTAGCACAACGTTGAACCAATAGACCCTGTTCTTTGCTGCCCTTGCCAATAGGATGTGGGGCGGCTGTTCCTCAGCTTGACTGCAATTCACAGCTTCAGCCTGCAAATCAGCTCTTTGAGTGGACAAAGCTGTCACTGGATAACTAATGTATCTGTCATCCCTCCAAAAACAACAAATCACACCTACAGCTATTAAGAAATATACTGGCTCTCTGTATTTTTGTCTCTTCACACTGATCAGGAATGTAAAGCCATGTTTAGGATTTTCCTTCGAGAGCATGTCAGGCTTATATAAATATCTCCGCATGTCAAGCTAACGCTTTGTGACTCTGGGGAATTGATGGCTAGCCAGAAACAATAGTCAACAGTGACTAAACCTCTGCATCTGGCTGATGAATACATTTTTCTCAGCCACTCTTTAAAACATGTTATATTTTACAGTCAGAAAGCATTTTAATTCATGACTACACTGTGTATTTTTACAAATAATATGAATGTCAGTATATTAGGCACCAGTCACAGGATTTAAGGATTATTAATATTATAATTTTTTTTTTTATTATAAAGGTTTTTGGGGCCCTGAACATGCTCAAAAACTCTTGAAACTTTGAAACTTCTGCAGTTCGTCATATGAGGCCGATCACATAGATGTGTCTATTAGAGGTCAAATTTATAGCGCAACCAACTGGCAGCAGGAAGTGTCATTTTTGAAATCAGCCTCTTATTTTTACTCGATTATCTTCAAACTTAAGCAGAATAATTTCAAAACACTGCAGAGGTAAAACTGCAAAGGGATTCTTGACATCTTAAATACTGTTTGCATGGCAACGTGTCAAACTTTATTCTTTTCAGGTGTTTTTAAGGCACTTAACATGCTTAGAATTTCATGAAACTAGATACACAAATCAGTATTAAAGGTGACATATCATGAAAATCTGACTTTTCCAGGTTTTAAGTGCTATAATCAGGTTTCTGTTGCATCTACCAACCAAGGAAACGTGAAGAAGATGAACCCAGTAACTTTGTTTTGGTTAGCCTTTTCTGCAAACGTCTGAAAAAACGAATGCGTCTGATTTCGCACCCCTAGTAACATGGCAAAGGGATCTCATTATAACATTACCTCCCCTTAAAGTCCACATGACCCGGAAGTTACTTGACTTTATTTGTGTAGTGATGTATTTCCAGCTGAAATGGAATATTGAATAGAGGGCATCACTTTATTTTTGCGCTCCTATCTGTCTCTCACTCATAGCAACCTAATGGTTGGAGGGGTGTGGTTAAAGATATTCTGCCCAAAGCCTCAAAATGTTACGTCATCAGAGAAAAGAATGCCAAGTTCAGATTTGATTAAGATTACCAAGACAATTTTTTCAGCGGTTAAACTTGCACAAATTAATGTATTAAGAGCTTGAAAAAAAACAGTCTGCACACTAAAAATCGAGTCAACAAGGCTTGTTGTTACTCGCTAAAATCTGCTTACCCTATGCACTCTCACCGTGTTTGGACTCTTTTGGAGGGTGAGTGCAGACTTTTTTTCAAGCTCTTCACCTTTGGGAAACTTTTTGTTTTGGTCTACGCACCTCACGGTGTGGAATTTTGATTTTCGCGGACTTAATCGTTAAATTTCCACCCACCGGCACCATTGTGTGTTCGCAAGCGACACGTCCTGACACCACAACGTTCTAGTATAGAACACTATTTACAGTCCCAGCATCAGAAGAGACAAGAGAGCAGTGGATTTAATGATTTATTTAATATATATTGCTGCTGCCACACAGATCTAAAATAAACACGCAATTTATTTCCCAGCAGTTTACAATGAACAGACAACGAGGGACATAGAATGTTTTCGTAACTTAAGTGTGTTTTAAACGTAAACTTGTGGGTGAATGAGAACTTAGTTTAGTACTCAAATGCCGTGTGACAGCCGCTTTCTGTCCGTGTGCTTCAGATGTGTGCGCTCAGGGAGAGAAAAAAAACATCAGAAGTTTAAACTCATATGGTTTAAAACGCATGATTTCAGCGCAATTAACATGATAATCAGAACCAAAACAGATGTTTTTAGCAGGTGCCAGCTGTAAAGGCGCAGCTCTGTTCTGGAAAAGGGGGTGGGGAGCAGCAACTCATTTGCATTTAAAGAGACAGGCCCGAAAAAACTGCTTGTTTCTGCTTCCACTCAAAATAGGCATTTTCAAAATGATATAATAAATGATCTATGGAGTATTTTGAGCTGAAATTTCACAGACACATTTTGGGGACACCAGAGACTTATATTACATATTGTAAAAAGGGGCATAATATGTCTCCTTTAATGATAGTTAGACACTGGCAAATGCTCAGAAATGGGTGTGGAGGAGGCACTCTATTGCGCCACCTTTTGACAAAAGTATGTGGGGGGGGGACTGTTTGGGGACTGTTTTTCCTACAGTCACCAAACTCTGTACATATATTATTCTCATCAAGCCAGACAACTTTCTAATTTACATTCATTAGCTACAGCCAACAGGAAGTCAGCTGTTTTGGTTTGAATGTGGATTTTTGGAAAAAATCAGGCTGTGAATTAATGCATACTCCTCCTAGGAGAATCATGCAATTCACACCAAACTTAGTCTTGAATGGTGCTGCCATGGCGATTTATTAAAAATAACAGTAAAAAAAGATAACAGTAATTTTCTTACAGATAACCGGTTTTCATAAGATAGAAATTTTTAGCCTAATCTTGTTCAGCTAAGTCTCCATCTATTAGAATGACAAATAAATGCATAGAATCAGTTGATATGTACTGTACTTTCAGTATACTTTTACATAATTAGTATTATTTATTTTTTTAATATGTAATTACTGATAGAGATTCAACTCATTTTTTAAAAAATCTTAAAGATCATAACAATTGTTATATATCCTATCCTCTGTCACTCATAGGATAAGAAATCGTTTAAGCCTAATCACTTACTGCTCAGTTCAGTTAGTTAGATTGGCAAACAAATACATAAAATAAGTTAATATGTCTGGACTTGGTAATTAGGGTTTTTATATATATTTTACAAATGCTTATAGATCATTAAAAGTTTTGGTAACACTTTACAATAAGGTCTCATTTGTTAACATTAGTTAATGCATTAACTAACATGAACTAACAATATTTTTACACCATTTATTAAATTTTGCTAATGTTAGTTGATAAAAATGTTCATGTTAATTCACAGTGCATTTACTAATGTTAACAGATACAACTTTACATTTTAATAGTGTATTAGTTTTGAACTTAATATTAACTTAATAAATGCTATATAATTATTGTTCACGTTAACTAATATAGTTAATGTGAACAACTGAAACCTTATTATAAAGTGTGACCACAGTTTTATATACAGTTTTATGTACTGATCATTAAAAGTTTTGGTTTACAATAATATATTATATATATGAGCCAATGAATGCGGTCTGTCTGCGTCTTGAAAAATTTCAGCACCTTGGACAGAGACGGAGCCTTTCGTGTCCCCGTCGCGCGCTTCTGCTCTCCTCTTGACCACAAATGAGCAGCCATGCAGAAATCCATCACAACAGCAGCTCCTTAGCATTAGAACCAAGTGATTTTAAAGTCTAAGGACCAATAAAACCATTAACTGATCACCTGTCTGTTACAACTTCGGATATATTGTCTTTGAAACCAAGTTTATGACTTTGCAACAGTATCAAGATGACCTTTTCTGATTGAAAACTTTGGAGAGACAAAGAAACGTCTCACTTTGTCCTTCGGATCTACAGCTCCTTTACTCCACTCTTCGTTTCACTTCAGAATTGCCTCATTTACAAGCAGTTTATGCAGCTCGACTGACGTCAATGGAGCGGTGTGTGATGTATATAACCATTGAGCTCCAGGAGCTCCACTCCAGTCTGTCTGCAAACACTCTTCCTTACAAGTACTCTTAAAGCAACAGAAGACGACCGAGTAAGTTACCTTACACCTTAGACCATTCGAGCTTAGACGCGAGCATGAGATCTTAGTGTTGATATTGTACAGGACTGTCATTATTGTTCATTCTGTGAGCTGATTGTTCGGTCAGGAGTGCATGGCGTCTGATTTCAAGATTCGGTTTCTGTAGCTAGTAGATAAGTATTCATTTTGTTGTTTATTTTAACGCATTTTTAATTTAAAAATGTATTTATTTATTATTTATTACGATAGTGGCATGACTATTGTAGTTTTTTTAACCATAGAACAGTGATCATGTTTGTGCTTTACATTTATTCAATAATTTATTTGTTTGTATTCATTGCTTTATTTTTTTATATATGAAATGTGATATCAATATTAATATTGCACATAAAAATACAAACATCTATTTTATGTTCATTTATTCTGTTTAATTAAAAATAACCAACTCTTAATTTTGAACCAATATTAATAATTTTTAAAATAATTGTATTTGTTAAAATACAATCATGTATACTAGTACTACTCTAATTTGTACTACTATAAAATTCAAAATAACATTTTAAAATCTTGTAAATTTTGTCATTTATATGAGCACTTTTATATTTATATGTACTAAAAATAAACATTTTATTATATATGTATAAAAAAATCTAATTAAACAACTATCTATGTTTTGTAATTTATATGAGCAACTTTTTAGTAATATTTGACTAAAAATAAACATTTATTATTTATGTATATATATATGATTTTAAAAAAAAAATTTAGATGAATAAACTTTTACTTTACTTAACAAAAATGTACGAAACTCATTTCATAATCTCAATTTTGTCATTTTTTATTAGCATTTTCATATTTGTTTACACTAAATACTAAATATATTTACTCATTTGTATACTTTCTTTACTAAAATAAACTTTTACTTTTTTGTTTATATTTGGTTTTAATTTGACAACAACTCCTTTCCTAATTTCAGTTTTTGTATTTTATATAAACACTTCACAGATACTTTGGCTGTGTAGCTGTGTACTAAACTTTTGGTTTGGTTTGAACGCGCGCCGCTGTAGTAACACACCTGGCTGTTTTCCTCAGGAAGCGCACGGCTGTGTCCAGCATGAAGCCCGTCCCTTTGGTCCTGCTCATTACTTCAGTCTTACTGACCACCCACGTCCCGCTGAGCACCTGTCGACCCCGCGATCTGAGCCTCATAAACAACCAGCTAGACGACGTGCTCTTAAACAGGGCTGGAGAAGACGCCATGTTCTACCTCCTTCAGTATTTGCTAAGAAATCTCGGAGCGCAGAAGGCAGGCGGTGTCCTGCATCTCCCGCACTTCCCCACGCCGCAGCTGCGCTCTCCTCACGAGGACAACAGCTTAGAGGAGCTCACGGAGTTTTCCAAACGGAACGACGATCCTCCGATCTCCATCGACCTCACCTTCCACCTGCTGAGAAACATGATCGAAATGGCACGGATCGAGAATCAAAGGGAACAAGCGGGACTGAACCGCAAATATCTAGATGAGGTTGGGAAGTAGCTGTAGCTCAATGATGATGCTTTCAATCGGCGAGTAAAGAACAAGCTCAAAGCACTCTTTCACATCCACAAACTCTCGTTAAACATATGACTTTCACCGATGCCTCCTGCTCGACCCACACTCTTAGAAATAAAGGTTCTTCAGTGGGTTCTTGCCACTGCAAAGAACCTCCTTCTCGTTCTTAAGTTAGCTGAGGTTCTTTGGAGATGAAAAATATAGGTTCTTCAGATGATGCTATTAGTTTCTGGGTTCCTACAGAAAAAAAAGGTCACTCGTGGCACCAAGGTTATGTGGAACCTTTATTTTTAAGAGTGGCATCTATCTGTTCACCAGAAGAGTTTCTGGTGACCTGCTGCTGTCTCCATCACTTCTGGACCATTTCAGAACCAGGAACCAAGAGCCACAACAGACCATCCAGGACCTCAAAACACTGCCCACGGCAAATGATCAGTCAGGGTGGTTCACATGTAACCAAATCAAGAACGGAATCAATCCACAATTGACTGGTGACCTTTGAGTGTTTACAGTTATTGGCCTCCTAATTAGAGTTACACTCTTAAAGGTTCTTAATTGGCATCTATGGTTCCATAAAAAAAACTTTTAACATCCACGGAAACTTCATAGTGGTTCTTTAGATTATTAAAAAGTTCT
The DNA here is from genome assembly GCA_018155175.1 of Sinocyclocheilus anophthalmus. Taxonomy (NCBI): domain Eukaryota; kingdom Metazoa; phylum Chordata; class Actinopteri; order Cypriniformes; family Cyprinidae; genus Sinocyclocheilus; species Sinocyclocheilus anophthalmus. The sequence continues at coordinate 323,863 of JADLZN010006287.1, read as the reverse complement.
TCACACAACGAATGAAATGGTTTCACTGAAAGGTTATTTGGGGAACCCAAAATGGTTCTTATATGGCATTGCTGTGAAAACCCTTCTTTTCTTTTGGAACCTTTATTTTTCAAATGTGTATAAATGGAAGGAGTATTACTAAACCATTACAAAGCCTGTTAGTATTTGAGTAACCAGTCCATATATAATAGGGTTTGCATCAGTATTGCTCACTAGTCACTTTAACGAGAGCTATTCTCAATGAAGTACAAGAAGGCCATTGCCAAGAGTAATTTCTGTTCAGATGGTTTGGTTGCACCCTCTCGCTTTGCCAACAGGAGTGCATGCTTTCATGACATAAAATGCTATACTTGGTAATAACACCAATATTTACCACATGCATAATGCCAGATGCTCACTGTATACTAAGTGCAAAAGTATGTTCTCCTCACATGATGGGAAACAATGATCTGTAGCACTTCAAACAAGAGGCTTACCCACAATAATGTTGGACAATATTACAAAGTGCTTGAGATATACTGTACATTGTATATTGCTTATCATTATGTAAATTACATATTATATTGCACCTAAATGAATAAACATGACTTTGTATTTTGAACACGAATCTGCAAAACTAAATGAGACTACATGCCTTTTACAAGTAACTGCAAACATGTAAACCTCATTATCACCCATTAAAAGTGGTAATGATTATAGCAGACACAGGTTTATAGGATGCCAGCATCACTGACATTTACACAAGCATCAACGCCATGCAGAACATAACAGTGGTGAGTGGTGAGTAACAGGTGAGATGTCACTATAGAAATTGCTGTACGTTCTTTTGAAATGTTAAATGCATATAATGAACTGAAGGGCTGTAACAGTATTAATCCAAAAAGCTTTCTTAGATGTGATACTACCAGTTGAACTAAGTAGTGATTTATCATTATTATTTTTTTAAATAAGACATCTTAATGTTGAGTGTATTTGTACAGCTATTCAAATTACATTTTAAAATATATAAATATTTCACAATATTACAGATTTACTGTATTTTTAATCAAATAAATGCAGCCTGCAGCCAATATATACATATATGTATATTGTTTGTTTTTTGAGGGGAACAAACCACACGTTTTCTGGTTTCCTATGAGCTAATTTTAAGATTAAAAAAAGACCAAAACAGTTTTAAACATCCAGGATGTAGAAGCTACAAAGAATTTGTAATTCCTCTTACTGAACTAAGAGGAGTTTTAGGACCACAAAATACCAGATGAAAGAAGCTCTTGCCATGTTGAAAGGATTAAAGAAAACCTCCTCCTTATAGTCTCTCTTAAGTCAGCACAGGAAATACCCTAGAAATGAAAAATAAAATATATGAGTTAAGTCTTCCATAATCTTCCACTTACACTGAGTCTATTTTAGTCATAAATGGGGCAAGTGGGAGAGGACAGTGCGTGCTTTGCATTGGCAAGTATATATGTTGACTGAACACTAATTTCTTAGGAAGTGCCATTGTGCAAAACTGCATGTTATGTAAACTGTTTGTTTTTCATATCTAAAGCCATTTAAGCATAAAATGAAGAAAGGAAACTCTAAATGATATATTAAGCTCAAGTAACTGTTAAAGAAGTGGCATCTCATCCCGCAGATTGGTTCTCCATCCTGCTTCTGACACCCAACAAAAATCCTCTAACTCTAGGAAGAATTACAGCTTTAAATTACACGAAGGCCGGTGCATCAGCTTGTGATGCACCACATCTTCAAAATAAGATCCATCCTCATCTCGAGTGGACACTCCATGTATGGAATTGTTGAGCACATACTCAGACCGAATGCTGCTCTCTTTCCCTCCATGAATTGATCAGTGGGGTGACAGCAGAAGTGACAAGGTCAGCGTTTGTGAGCACATGCATCCAGTCATATATCTCCACTGCCATATATCCTAGCTGGTGGCACAGAGACGAGTGGTTATTAAGTAATGGGTGGATGTAGACTCACGGCTCTAGCGCAGGTGGGGGCGGACGGACCATCGGAAGCCGAGAGGAGGGATTCAGAGTGCCTGCCACTGTGATTTAGCCCTGTTCTCAACACTGCTCTTACTGTATGGACACACGGTCCTATTAGATCAGTAAAGGACCAGAGAAAGCTGCACGCTGTCCTGGTCCACGCTGCCCTGATTAACTGAGGTTTCTGACCTTTACATTGAAGTAAATGAACGGTTATTTAAAGAAAGCATGCACAGGCAGGGATCCCCCTGTAAGACAGGATACCCACTGTTCAAAGAACAGGAAATGTCTTTTGAGCAAATGCTATTTTACAAGTTAAGCCCTGTTTGTAGTATGTATTACACATTGGTTAGTACGTTTTGTATGTTTACTCACCCCATGTTCTTGCAAACATGACTGAATTCCTTACATAGAAAGTAAATAGGATAAATTATAGAATGAAAGTGAATGGTGATTAGGGGCTGTCTTCAAAAATGTTAATAAATCAATCAATCAAACATAGTTAACATGTCATAAAATAAAGCCATAGGAAAGCTTGAAATCAAGGGAGCGAGGAAGAGAAATTTAAATCAATGTTTTTTGACAAGAAAAGGTGCATTGACTGAGAAGGGAGAAGGCAGCCGAGATGAAGATCTTCTGTGAATAACAACTTCAATTTTTGCCTGTTTTCTCTTAAAGAAATTATTCTAAGGTGCTTTTTTTGGATCTCTACATCCTTTGGTGACCCTTAGTGTCCAAATTTAATTTTAATACATTTAGTTTTGAACTATCCACTATATATTGTTTTATAATTAAAAAATTTTACTTGAAAGTATAGTTTACTATCCTTTCTTGTATAAATTTTAATATTATAATCTGTAGGATTTAATATAATATAATATAATTTAATATGGTCTATGGCTGAAATGATACACTGTATTAAAATTTTAAATAAGTTACACTTAAGTCACACTTAAGTGTGATTTATGTGTCCCCATATAGTATGTCCAAAGTATTTTGTGTCTATAAAAGAGAATAAACTAGATCCAAGTGTTTATGGTAGCCTTACAGAGGCTTTAGTCAGCGAATATTTAATAAGGTTTGCTGGGAGATGACAAATGTACTCAATAGCACAATGAGTGCCAATGTTGCCAAGAATCATCACTTCATCAGGATGGGACGTCTGCATAATCTGGCAGATTCACACTAATTGAGGAGAAACACTTTAACCCTGTAAAGTCTGACGTACGAAATAATCTAACGTTTTGAAGTTAAGCAGTTTTTTTTTTAATTAAAGTTTGCATGTGTTTTTTGTTAAGTATCATACTTGATAGATCAGGCTTTTATGCCTCCTATAATATGATATAGTGAGAATATGGAGCTCATACTTGAGGATGAAAAAGTATGAGGCCCAAACTAAGCAAAAATGCAGTTTGTTGCAGTTACTGATATTTATATGGATAAAAAGTCATATGAAATTCTGACAGCTTGTAATGTAAACCAATGAGATTTTCAAAACAGTATAGCAGACTACTTACATACAATGCACACAAAAGTTGTCACTCTATCTCCCAATAATGTCTTTGTAAGATGATATTTAAATGTTTAGTTTTATGATCAAAGCTCTGTCATTTCGATTGTGGGGGCAAAATATATAATGCAATGCAATACAATGATGACTGAGATAGTAGTACAAAAGAAAAACCTTGACTCCCAAAAAAGGCCTGTATGTATCATATTTGATAAACGATGATTTTAACAATTTTCCTAAATGAATAAATAAAAAATGTGGATAATCAAGTAAACCTACTCGCTTCAGTCCAGCAAGTGTTCATCTTGAAAAATTACTAACAATATGAAAGTTATTCTTACGTTCAAAAAAATCAGTAGATTTCACACAACAATATTTTACAGCAAAAAGACACATGTCCAAAATAACTTTTTGGAATTATACTTAACGCCCTTTTACTTGCTCAAATGTATAAACAATCAGATGACAGAAGGCATGCAATAGATTGTGTACGACACGGTTTTCAGCAAAGTATGGATCATGTTAATAATTTAGAGGCCTTGGAAATGTGTGTTTCAAATATGATACAATAGTCTTTATAGGGTTCAACAGTTTTCAGACCAGCATGTACATAAATAAAAGTTAGAACATGGAAAGAAGTACAAAGAAAAGGCTAAATCCCTTAAAGGACTTGTTCTGACTTGCTTTCTTCTATGGAATTAAATGAAGACATTTTGAGAAATGGAAGTCAGTGGGCTCCAATGTTGTTTGGATCCCAATGTTCTTCAAAATATCTTCGATATTCAGAAGAAGAAAAAAGTCATACGGTTTTAGAAAGACATGGGGGTGAGTAAATGGCATAATTCTCATTTTTGGGTGAACTATTCCTTTAAGGACCCATGATTTCATCTTTGAAACTAACCTTGGGTTTAAAAATAAGTTACAAGCGTCTCCCTGATTCACCAGTCTGACCAGGTGAGGGGGTCAGGTCTTCAGGGGCTTCATCATCGCTGTCTTCCCCATCTTCACCTGCAACAAAAGTACATGCTTCATTTTCTAAATATACTGCAATGCAACTTCAACTTGCAGACGCAAATAGACATCAATGTATATGTGACAGATGATGTCGTCATAGCTGTGAAACGGTTACCTGTTTGGAAGTTGATGCTTCTCAGCATGTCGGCCACATCCTCTGTGTTGATGATGAAGTGGGCCATGCTCTCGTAGCCCGCATCCGTCCGCTCAATGTTGGAGGCCTTGGCAGTGTCTGTGATCCTGTCAAGGACAGAACGGTGAAGTCGTGGCGGCACTCGGACAAATATAAAAGTGACGGATAGCGTTAGGTTCCGTTCCTCCATCTCCCTGCGGCTGCTAGTGACGCAGGTGCACGAGACACCACGCGACGTCTCCGCAGGTGGAGAGAAGCATGAAACATAAGACACAGCTAGACAGTGTTGTGAGTGTAAGCATTTTTCTAAACAGTTAGAGGTTTTGGGGGAAAATGTGATGAATGCTGACGCATATGTTATTGCGCACATTGCTTAAAGTTTCATTCTACAAACGAGAAAGTGTAAAAGTTACTTCTTGGAGGCAACATGTTTGTCTAGCAGCATCAGTAGAAAACTTGCATTTACTGAAGGAAATACCTGTGGTAAAGTTAATGCTGAACTTTCAACTTTCAAAACATATTTTCCCTTGTCAGGCTCAAAGTAACCATAAAAACCAGTGACTATAGGGGATCAGGATCACAATAACATACAGATTTGTGCTCAACAAATAAGACTTTTCAATATCTGATTTTTCAAATATGACCACAAATCCTAAATATGTGGTAATGGGTGCCTTGCAAAGTACTGTAGTTATTTATTAATTTAGATAGATATAATATATATATTGTGTTTGTAGGGTGAATGTTTAGCCAAAAATGGATAATATAGACCTGCAAATCTGCAATCACCACAACAAATTAAACCTAGTACATTTTGGTAATATCTTTCTACGTGTTGAAGCGAAAAAAAATCTGCATTGATGTTTTCCCAAAAAAGAGTTAACATATGCGTGACAAGGCCCATGGCAAGAGTAAACATTAACTAGTAAACAGTGATTTGGATGGATGGAAAGACTATAAAAGAAAAAATAGTTCTGTTCTAAAAAGGGTTAAATATGGCACAAAATCTTTAAAAGCCTAATAAGTATAAGTCAATGAGGGATTTTACATTTTAGTATTATATTTCTTTTGACACACACAAAACACACAACACACAGTATATATATATTTAGTTTGAAAGAAATTAATACAAGTACAAAAATAATCCTTTTAAATTGTAATAATATTTCACAATATATATTTTATTGTATTTTTGAAAAAAAAAAAAAAAAAAAAAAAAAAAAAAACTGCAAGTGAGCGTTAGACTAGCGACGTGTTCAATGTACAGTGTACTGACCCCAAACTTTTGAATGGCAGTGGAAGTTCTAAGCATAACATTTGTAAAAGCCAAAATACACAGCATACCTAAGGCTAAAATTATTCAATTCAATAAAATGATTAAATTATTCACAAAACAAGTTCAATGAGTCTACACATTAAGCATTTGGAGATCAATTAAATGCAGACATCAGCAGAAAATAAATAAATTGTAGTATAAGGGATTTCAATATGTACAGTACAGAATATTTCCCACAATATTGAGCCAGATGAAAGCTATGAACCAATGCATAATACAGTGGGTTGTTAGGGGTGGGAGGCTGGTTGAGTCATTGCCTGTGAGGTTGTTAATCATGATTGTTAGCCTTTAGAGGGTATCAGTTATTGATGAAGCACACATGCTTAGCATGGTTTAGTTTAAAGGGACAGTTCACATAAAAATAAAAATTCTCTTAAAATTCTCCATTTAAGAAAGTCACATGTTTGGAATGACATGAAGGTGAGAAAATGATTTTTGGGTGAACTATCCCTTTCTGTCCTAAACACATCACTCATAGCTGACTTACTTCTTGAACACTTCCTTTGCGTTCTGTGAACACAGCAAAGAAGAACACTCATTTTAAGACTAGAGGATACAGTAGCAGATTAAAAAATAAAACCCGCAGTCCTCATCGTCACAGTTTCACTGCATACACAAAAAAGGGCACATACTAAATCACTGGCACTTGTTATGCAGCCTATTTTGACACTCTGTTTCCACTGAGAAGAGCTAGTTAAAAAGGAGCAGTGCTGCACCTGAGGCTGCCACTTTATAGTGAAAGCCGTTTCAAAAAACAACCTCTCCATCGCCTTCGTTTAAAGTCTCTTTCCGCGGACTGCAGCTCTCAGCCATGGTGAAGTATTGACCGTTTGAGCCACTAGTCAAAGGACAGGGGTCTCCAGCTGTGTGAGGTTCTGCTAATCAATGTCAGCCTTGTCATTAAAGGATGCTTGAAATGTAGCAACAGGCACAGTGTCAATCAGCAAACAGCATATGCAAAGGCTGGATTATTTGCATCAAGCATCTCTGGGGGGCTCTAAAAGCAACAAGCACTGCCGCCAGCATCCCCGGTGAGGTGTTGCAGCATTAGCTCCACACAGCTCAATAAGACCACGTCAGATGTTCACAAGCACCTGTACCACTATTGATCACTGGCTCCAGAGGTGTGCGTGAGTTAGGTGTAGAAAGTAACCATTTAAGACACGTTTATAGTGTTGCAAACTACTTCGAGGCTAAAAATCTAGAGAAATTTAAGTATTTAACTTTGGTGTACTATTCAGATATTAATGATAATCAAATCATGCGGCTTGTTAAGGAAAGGTGTGCTACTTTTCAAGTGATTGGACTGGGGTTTTGCTTGGCTTTTTATAAAACAGTAAAACATATTTGGAGATTATAGAATATTATAGAGACTTCATACACTCTAAAAAATAAAGGTTCTTTATTGGTATTGATGGTTCCATGAATTCATCAATTCACAGAACCTTTTTCATTGCACAAAATGTTCTTTATGGTAGAAAAGGTTCTTTAGATTATTAAAATGTTGTTTAAAAATGTTTTTTAGACCTTTTCATTGAATGGCATTTCAAAAAATGGTTATTCAATGGCATCGCTTTTTGGGAAACCTTATTTTAAGAGTGTAATAACCAACCCTAGGAATCATGGCACCAATCAGGAAAAAAAAATCAATGGTGGCGACGAAGGCACTTGTGTACGGCCAGGAACACAGCTTCTGAGGTTCTTTAAATAGGATCTGGATGGCTGTGACCACCAATTTGTGGAGATTCTACAAGTGGTCCTCCGTGGCAACGGATTAAGGGAGCGGAAGGCCCAGTTTTTGATACTGCCTTCAACGACCGACAGTCTCTATTAAGTTCACTTTTACGCTCCTTTCTTAGGATGGCTGTAAATTTCATCAAAAATTAGGTTTATCAGAGATTGTACTGCATTGCCGGGTGGACCATTTTCTTACAAAGGATAACCAGTGACTGGGTTAGTGTGAATTAAGAGCAAATTGAACCACAATGCTTCTAAAAAAATATCTACTTAAAATAATTATTTTTACTATTTCAAAATCTTATTTAAAATGTTTCTCAATCACTCGCTAAGGCTGGCAACATATATTACTAAGATATATCTATATATATATAATTTAATGAGATATTCTATATATTACAGTGGTACGAAAAGTATTAGACCCCTTCAAATTTTTCACTCTGTGAGATGCATGACATTGCTAAAATCATTTAAAGTTTAATTTTTTTTTTTTTCCTCATTAATGTAAAAACAGCACCCCATATTGACAGAAAACACAGAATTGTTGAAATTTTTGCAGATTTATTAAAAAAAGAAAAAATGAAATATCACATGGTCTTAAGTATTCAGACCCTTTCTTTGCTCAGTATTTAGTAGAAGCACTTTTTTGATCTAATACAGCCATGAGTCTTTTTGGGAAAGATGCAGCAAGTTTTTCACACTTGGATTTGGGGATTCTCTGCCATTCCTCCTTGCAGATCCTTCCAGTTCTGTTAGGTTGGATGGTAAACGTTGGTGGTCAGCCATTTTTAGGTTTCTCCAGAGATGCTCAATTGGGTTTAAAGTCAGGGCTCTGGCTGGGCCATTCAAGCACAGTCACAGATTTGTTGTGAAGCCACTCCTTCGTTATTGTAGCTGTGTGCTCGGGTCAATGTCTTGTTGGAAGGTAAACCTTCGGGCCCAGTCTGAGGTCCTGAGCACTCTGGAGAAGGTTTTTCGTCCAGGATATCCCTGTACTTGGACGCATTCATCTTTCCCTCAATTGCAACCAATCGTCCTGTCCCTGCACCTGAAAAACACACCCACAGCATGATGCTGACACCACCATGCTTCACTGTTGGAACTATATTGGACAGGTGATGAGCAGTGCCTAATTTTCTCCACACATACCGCTTAGAATAAAGGCCAAAAAGTTCTATCTTGGTCTCATCAGACCAGAGAATTTTATTTCTCACCATCTTGGAGTCTTTCAGGTGTTTTTTAGCAAACACCATGCTGGCTTTCATGTGTTTTGCACTGAGGAGAGGCTTTCATCCAGCCACTCGGCCATAAAGCCCAGATTGGTGGAGGGCTGCAGTGATGGTTGATTTTCTACAACTTTCTCCATCTCCCGACTGCATCTCTGGAGCTCAGCCAAAGTGATTTTTGGGTTCTTTTTTACCTCTCTCACCAAGGTTCTTCTCCTCCGATAGCTCAGTTTGGCCAGCTCTAGGAAGGGTTCTGGTCTTTCCTAACGTCTTCCATTTAAGGATTATGGATGCCACTGTGCTATTAGGAACCTTAAGTGCAGCAGAAATTTTTTTGTAAACCTTGCCCAGATCTGTGCCTTGCCACAATTCTATCTCTGAGCCCTTCAGGCAGTTCCTTTGACCTCATAATTCTCATTTGCTCTGACATGCACTGTGAGCTGTAAGGTCTTTTATAGACAGGTGTGTGGCTTTCCTAAAAAAGTCCAATCAGTATAATCAAACACAAATGGACTCAAATGAAAGTGTAGAACCATCTCAAAGATGATCAGAAGAAACGGACAGCACCCGAGTTAAATATATGAGCGTCACAGCAAAGGGTCTGAATACTTAGGACCATTGTGATATTTCAGTTTTTCTTTTTTAATTAAATCTGCAAAAATTTGGCAACAATTCTTTGTTTTTCTGTCAATATGGGGTGCTTTTTGTACATTAATGAGGAAAAAAAAAAAATAACTTAAATGATTTTAACAAATGGCAGCAATATAACAAAGAGTGAAAAATTTAGGGGGTCTGAATACTTTCCGTACCCACAGTATATATACACACACACAGATAGATATAATTTTTCAATCACAAAAAATAGAAAGAGATGAATATAAAGTTCAAAAGAGTAGCATTTATTTCAAATATAAGTCTTTTGTAACATTATAAATATCTTTACTGGCATTTCGATCAGTTTAATGCATCCTTGCTTTCTTTATAAAAATATATATACAGTATATTACTGAACCCAAACTTATCTAGTTGTGTTTTAGATGGATATATTGTATGAATATTTACTTTGATTGATTTGATACTTGTATACTTCTTTCTCTTTTTCTGATTCTATTTTATACTATAAAGCACTTTGGATCAACTACAGTTGTGTAAAACGTGCTCTAGAAATAATGCTTGACTTGACTCGACTCTGGACTATATTTGATCTAAATTTTAATATATTTTTATTTAGTCTATGTATTTGGTCTGAAATGGGTAAAAATGGTGAATCAGTGGATCCATCATTTTAACTTCCCAACCACAGCAGCCAAAAAGATTCCAAATGTTAAATGCAATAATTCAATCATAATGAATATATTATGAATATTCAACATATCACTCAATCCTTCCACACAATATCGTAATTGTTGTGGTTTACTGTACCATTTCTTTCTCACCTTGACAGTCCTACAAATATCCTCCATCTGTGAGATCAGGGCTTGTGTTCCGTCATTTCCGGCCACTAAGATGGCTATGGCATCACTTAGCTCTGTCTGAGACAAAACAGAGCAGAATATATCCAATTGTGACAGGACCTCATCAAAAATAAAAGAAAGAAAACACATGACCAATGCGCTCAACGTGTCATCTTTCACAAGAAAGCCATGTCAGATTTGGCTATGCAACTTGTGAGAACCACACTTACAAATAAGAGAACAGCATGTGAACTAAAGGCCGAGATTGTAAGAATGTTACCAGTCATGACTGATCAAACTTTGCGGATTTGCATTTGAAATGAGTGATTCACTGTTTATAGTGGGCCATGACTAAAAGAGAAAATGTCATCATAGCCACCTGGCAGAAATTATGGCTCTTTTGGAGCCTGTTTGGGCATCAACCACCCTACGACCCTGGTGCGTTACATCATTCAGTTACAGTACCTCAAAACCAAGAGCCACAGGAGTAGATGTACAATAAGAAGAACCTATTTCCTACAATGAGAACTGACCTTCAGCATAGGAACACTGCAAATAACAGATCAACATATGGTGTCCACCATGCACATGATTTTCTATTGGGAAAGGCTGCTAGGTTTAGTCATTGTTCATCTGGTAGCTGGTGAAGGGAGCGAGAAAGCTGAGAACAGGCACTTACAGAGGACAAAAATGAGAGACAAAAAAAACGTAAAGACCAGAAGAAGCTGCTATGACTCAAACACAACAGGGAGGAGTGACTCATTTCTCAGGGCCAGTTGCACCCTGGTACGAAGACCTTCATTACTAGCCATACCACAATAGGTGCAGTAGGTCAAGACCTCAATACCATGTAGGTCAAGAATGCATCGGAAAGTGAGAAAATTGCTGTGATGCTGCATGTTTTTTTTTTGTGCGTCATAACAACCATCTGTCTGTTTGTTCTCGCTTTTTTTTAAAACATCTTTCGAAACCTAATATCTTGGACCTATTTAAGCGGCTATTGTTCGTAAAGTGTAATATCTCATTGCAATTGCTTATATAGGGTTAGGATGTGAACAAAAACTTGAACATGTGTAAATTCAGTGCGTGAGTCGGCCTGGATCATTGTGCTACTGGCATGGCAATGACACTTAAATTGTGTGGTTTGTCATGTTTTTAATACGGGTCGTTAACAAGTGATTGGGATGGATTCATAGAAAGGGGGAGGGTCTTTTAAATGGTTAGTTCACCCCAAAATGAAAATTTGCTAAACATTTACTCAACCGTAGGCTATCCAAGAGGCTAAATGATTTTGTTTCTCTGTCCTCTGCAGTGAATGGGTGCTGTCAGTATGAGAGTTCAAACAGCTGATTAAAAACATTACAAAAATCCACAAGTAAATCCACACCACTCCAGTCCATCAGTTTTCTAAAAACAAAAGTTTGATGTTTGTATGAAACAAAATAAACAAGGGTTTCACTTTTAAAGTGTCCATAATCATAATAACATTCCTCCATGAAAAGGGGAATCCCATGTCCTCTAACATTAATACACTGATATTCCTTGTTCAGAACGTTTTAGACTGTTTCACACTTGCATATTTCTTCTCCGGATAAGATGAGATAGTTTTTCACTATAGGAAGCAACTTATGGAAGAGAAAGAATATTTAATGATGGATTTGTTTTACAAACACACAGCTCACAAGTTCCTTGATGGAGGAGTAATGGGATTACTTGCAAATTATTGATTTATTGGCTGTTGGGACTCTCATTCTGACGGCACCCATTCATGCAGAGGGATCTATTGGTGGAAGAACACTGTTAATTGCTACAAATCGTGCCGATGAGGAACAGAAACAAAACTCATTACATATTGGATGGCCTGAGGGTGAGTACTTTTTTTTTTGGATGAACTATTCCTTTAAACTTGACTTTGAAAAATGTACATGACTAATCGCTTCTGAAATGTAAAACGCTTGTTTTGTTAGACAAATAGAGGCAGAAAGAAATCTGAAAAAGACGGTCTGTTGGTTGAGGCAGGAGCCATGGCCACTGATGGTCTGTGTATGTGTGTTCCCATGTGGGTGGGTGTTGATGCTAGAGAAGTTAGGTGAGATCAAGCCCCTTGCAATGTGTGAAACCGGCTGGGCAGCGTGCTATACACACATCTGTCTAGTTCACAGCGTCGCACCATAGTCTCAGAGCAACCTGTGATTTTTCTGGGGTCATTTACACCAAACAAACAAAGTAAAACAAAATTAAAAAACGATTGTCAGGTTGAAGAAGTCAAATACAAATCCTCTACCTTCTGTCTCTTGTAGATGTCTGGCAGCGGGGCCACATCACAGTCCTTGTGAGCCCCGAACACTTTGCACATAGAGCATGTTGGTGTCTCACAGGTGAGGCAGTAGATGTTGATCTTCTCCTCCTCATGCTGGTCACACATCAGCAGCTGTTGTTCTGTTTTAGGCAGGAGTGGTCTGTAGAGTCAAAACAGAAAAGATTGTATGGCATGACGTAAAGGTTAAAGATTTGCATTGGTAAATAAGAAGTTGCAAATTTGAGCAATCATAACTGTGCCCTTTGCAAGGCTCTGACAAGAAGTTCAACAACAATCATAAAAACATAATATATAACATACATTATGTAAAAAAATATAAAATAAATATCACTTAATTAATTAATTTATTTCTATATATTTAATTGACACCACTAACATGCTCGGAGCATGTTGTACAACACTGTGAAACTAATGTCTTTTTTTGTTTGGGCAATAAAGCTTCAACAATACCGTTTTTATGCTCGACTTTTAAGGATGTATCGTACAGAACCTGACTTTCAATATACAGTACAACAAAAGGAAATATGTTTGTCTTGCTATCAGTAATTTCACCTCAAAATGTGGAAAAGCTCAATACCTAAAAAACTATTTTAAAAGCAATCAAATTATATATATATATATATTTTGCCATACAGCACCACAAAATATCTTTTGACTTTATAAAAATAAGGGACCTCTTATAAAACTACTATATTTTTTATTAACTCAATTAAAATTTGAATTAGAATTCTGCATCCTGTTTGCTACATCAATTCAAATTCAAATATTAAAAGACGGTATCAATTCAATTCGGAATAACGAATGACATTGATTGTTATACCCATCTAAATGTGTATGTAATGATAAACTACATACAACAGGCATTCTTTCTTTGTGACAGAAGAGGTACAATATCACTTCCCTTGAGGTGAATCACTATAATGGGAGCTGATGTGAAATTTTGACTTTAAAGGCATTTACAGCAGGTGCTGCATTTAAAAGTGATTGATGCAACTAATATGATAGTCTGTCCTAAAATGAGCACATTACTCACACAGACCTTTTCAACAAGCATCTGTCTTGATCTGTCTTGTCAAGTGGAAAGAGATGCTTTGTATGTGCAGTGTGTTGGCAGCAGGCCTGCTCAAAACAAAGTCTCTGTTTATGAAAGACTGCCATCCAGTGGATGTCTGTTTTTGCTATGCCGTATATAAAATGAGATCGGGTGGATAGAGAGATCATAAATATACAGGTGTGAAAAAGTGTGGGCCCCCCTCTGATTTCTTATTTATTTTATTGTTTGTCACACTTTAATGTTTCAGAACAAAACAAATTTAAATATTAGTAAAAGAAAACACAAGTAAACACAACATGCAGTTTTTAAATGAAGGTTTTTAGTATTAAGGGAAAACAAAATCCAAAACTACATGGCCCTGTGTGAAGAAGTGTTTGCCCCCAAACCTAATAACTGGTTGGGCCACCCATAGCAGCAACAACTGCAATCAAGCATATGCGATAACTTGCAATGAGTCTGTTAAAGCGCTGTGGAGGAATTTTGGTCCACACATCTATGCAGAATTGTTGTAATTCAGCCACATTGGAGGGTTTTCGAGCATGAACCGCCTTTTTAAGGTCATGCCACAGCATCTCAATAGGATTCAGGCCACTCCAAAGTCTTCATTTTGTTTTTCTTCAGCCATTCAGAGGTGGACTTGCTGGTGTGTTTTGGATCATTGTCCTGCTGCAGAACCCTGACATTCTCCTTCAGGATTTTTTGGTGAACAGCAGTATTCATGGTTCCATTTATCACAGCAATTTTTCCAGGTCCTGAAGCAGCAAAACAGTCCCCAGACCATCACACTACCACCACCCCTATTTTTTACTGTTGGTATGATGTTCTTTTTCTAAAATGCAGTGTTACTTTTACGCCAGACGTAATGGGACACACACTTTCCAAAAAGTTAAACTTTTGTCTCGTCAGTCAACAGAGTATTTTCCCAAAAGTCTTGGGGATCATCAAGATGTTTTCTGGCAAAACTGAGACAAGCCTTTATGTTCTTTTTGCTCAGCAGCGGTTTTCGTCTTGGAACTCTGCCATGATTACCATTTGTGCCCAGTCTCTTTCTTATGGTGGAGTCATGAACACTGACCTTAACTGAGGCAAGTGAGGCCTTTGGATGTTGTTGTGGGGTCTTTTATGACCTCTTGGACGAGTCGTCGCTGTGCTCTTGGGGTAAATTTGGTCAGCCGGCCACTCCTGGGAAGGTTCTCCATTGTTCAATGTTTTTGCCATTTGTGAATAATGGATCTAACCGTGGTTCGCTGGAGTCCCAAAACCTTAGAAATGGCTTTATAACCCTTTCCAGACTGATAGAGCGTTAATTACTTTCTTTCTCATTTGTTTCTGTATTTCTTTGGATCTCGGCATGATGTCTAGCTTTTGAGGATCTTTTGGTCTACTTCACGTTGTCAGGCAGGTCCTATTTAAGAGATTTCTTGATTGCGAACAGGTGTGGCAGAAATCAGGCCTTGGTGTGGCTAGAGAAATTGAACTCAGATGTGATAAACCACAGTTTTAACAGGGGGCAAACACTTCTTCACACAGGGACATGTAGTTTTGGATTTTGTTTTACCTTAATAAAAACCTTCATTTAAAAAATGCATGCTGTGTTTACTTGTGTTATCTTTCAATAATATTTAAATTTGTTTGATGATCTAAAACATTAAAGTGTGACAAAAATGCAAAAAAAAAGTAATCGGAAGGGGGCCAAAAACTTTTTCACAACACTGTAGGTTACAAATCTATGTATCTTTCTGCCTTTATACTATGTCATTTGTAAGTGATTTAAAACATAAAATCTCAAACTTGATATATTTAAAAGATTAGTCTGAAAATTTAATTGAGACATTTTCAAAATATCCTTGAAATACCTAAGAAAACGAATAAAAATAAGACATTTTACTTCCATAGTGTGATGTATTTCCGAGTGAAATGATAATAAATGAATGAATGAAGGATAGGAATTAATTGGCTGAACACAAAAAAGTGGAAATTTCATACTAGAATGGAGCCAGTTTACAATATTTGTAAAATTAGCTTTTTTGTCTTGTTTTTAATTGATCATAATCATAAAGCAAAAATGTACTTAAAACAGCATAAGATTTAGTTCTTCTTACCCCATGAGTATTTTTTTAAACAAAATTTGATTAGATTTATACTTAAAACAAGACAAAACCTGACTGAAATCAGAAACAGAAAGAAAGCAAAAAAAGCAAGAAAGAAAGGGTTGTTTAACTTATTTAGATGAAAGATAGCAAAGACAAACAATTTTTCTTTAAAATAATGTACGGTGTATTATTAAGAAAGGAAATACAATCACTTTTCATTTCAATAATTTTTTTATTTTTCTTCTAAAATCCAGTTTATGATACACACACTTGATCTTTTGTGTCTTTGAAACAACCTTTACATTCAGGTGACCTGCTTTTTGTCAAAGACACTAATAACCATGTTACATTTCGTATTCATGATAAGCACCTGAGCGTTTGTTACAAAAGACCTCAAAGTCTATCTATCTTATTATACCCAATTATGCATGTTTTTCACAGGAGTTCTCATGACACATTGTTTATTGCCATAGGGATAAAGCGTCCTAGTTATATTTAGTATTTTGGCAAAGGATTGGAGCAGTCACCAGAGCCTCAGGTCCCATGTCTCTGTTGCGTTTACGTGACGTGGCAGAAAATCTCCCAGAAGCGGGTAAATCACATATTTGTGTCACTACACAGGGATTAAGCCTCATTGATGAAACAGAGTGTCGGGTATGAGTGTGTACCAGATTTTGAAACACAATTAAAATTTGTTGGCAACAGGTATTTTTGCTCACCGCTTGGGGCGTTGCGGATTCTCTATCAGAGAAGGACTGATTTGAAGTATGTACAAAAAAAGCTTGAGTTTCATAATCAGTGCTTCCAGAACAGAAATGTGTGTTCTTGGTGTGTGGAACAGGTCCGGACAAAAACAAAAAAGAGTGCTTTTGAGGTGCTTCAAACTTGAAACTGACCTGGTAGACTCAGATTTGTAGATATCAATGATATTCTCCACTAGCAGGTTCCTCTGAAGGCCATATACACCGTGCCGGTCCAATAACACCTCGTGACGACAAGATGGGCAGCGGAAACGTCCCCCTGTAGACACAGTGCCCCGGTTTTGCCAAAGAGGGTTGGAGGCCTGAACCAATGAAGGATAAATGTTGAATAAACATTAGTTAATCAACATGATTTAATGTATAGCATTTCACAGAAAAAAAATCTCCTATGACTGTTTCATCCACCTGCATTTTTATGTAATAAAGAAAGTAGGACTTAAGAAAAGAGCAGACCTGCTGTAAAAGGCAATACTTGTAGCCAATTAATAGGTGAATGTATGGATACCTTTGCCCAGCAAAATGTAATTTGTCTGTCAGTTATCTTTGGGTAACTGTTAAAAGTAAACAATGAGAATTATTATGGATGGATAGCAGCACTCAATCATGTTAAAGTCTGGCTCAAAGGCTCCCACTCCACTCAGAGAGAATACTAATGGCTCCACTGAAAGCTGAACCTCTTTCTGAGGATGAGATGACTAGACTAATACCTCAGAGGAGCAAGGTAAAAAAGATTTGGCACAAATAAGAAAGGCTAAATGGATCATTTATCTCTATTAAACAGTTGCTGTGGGCCTCTGAGGTCTTGTTTCATTCTCACAATTCAAAATTCAACTCATTAAAGGTCTTTTAAAGTAAATTAGGTTGAAGAATACTGTATAGCTTCTAAAAATAGCTTCAGTAAGTTAAGTGCAAAAAAAGCCCAAATTTACAACAGCTCACACCAACTATTATCAACCTCTGTTCCATTGTAGCGTCATACGACATTAGTTCCAGTTAGGTCCTTGGATTTGATTGGCTGTGTGGCGTTTCATGCCACCGGACACATTTAACTGTTTGTATCACTCCGCTTGTTGAAAAAAAATCACTGGTCTTGTCTGCGATTGCCCATTCCAGACAAGCGGTGGGCATTTTAAGTGGCCCTTTCCGCAGATTACATCGATATGGCATGTGGCGCCAACAACTGAGTGAATCATGAATCATTCACTCAAAAGATTCGCTCAAAAGCACAGATTCATTCAGGAAGGACACGAGTCATTGTTGAATCATTCACTCAAGTGATTTGTTTATTTGAAACACCACTGTTGCTCGGTTGATTTTGCTTTAATTTTGTTTGGAAGTATTTACTTAGCAGAGAGAAAATAGACAGCCTAACTGCCAATATTTTGTCTAAAATGTAGGTTATATTATTATTATCTTGTAATCATGCTGTTCTCAATATCATCACGGCTGTGATTCAGTCTTAATCATTTTAAAAACCAGATGCTAACAAGTGTGTACATGAGGACTACAACAATTGCCCAATTCATAAGAACTTACACTCACATCCTTACGGTAGCTGTAGTTTGTTATGGTAGCTGTATTTGTTGTAAGCATCTTGCATTCAGGCGAATATGAGGTAATATATGGAGTAGAACAAAATGTGAAATTCTCTTCAAGTTAATTTAACCATAGAACTTATTTTACTCATAAATCCAAATCTGCTATTCCAAAAACCCATTAAGAATTCCAAAGGGAATAGATGGCTTGAAAATGTTGATTATCTTCCAGGTTTTAGGACTACAAACTGAACAGCTCTTATGTTAATGAAGTTTCTGGATGCTTCAGAGAGAATGATAGTTCAACATGAAAAATAGGACACTACCACACTATATATGAATCAATACCTGGTAAACATCATTGGCACACTTCCTGCAGAGATTATGCTGGCAGGGTAAGATGACCACAGGCTTGGTGAATATCTCCAGACAGATGGGGCAAATGAGCTGCTTCTCTAAGTTCTCCACTGAACTTGAGTCTCCCATCGCTGGTTTGAAGCCCAAAGTGAAGTTCATCCCAGACTGGTTTTTGGACACCTTTCAAGTCTATAAAACAAAGATCCTAAACTTTCTTTCCTTCTGTTATTCTTTGGTCTTTAGTCTAGCGCCAATCTTCATCCAGATGCCCACTCAATCCCCAACCTCAGAGTGGCTGTAGATATATTTGGGCTGTGTTTGTACTAGCTTGGGTTACTGTCCAAACTGCACACCCCCTGACATCACTAAAAGTCCCCGCTTAGTGCTCTATCGCAGGGGCCCAGGGCCAAGTGAGAGAGGGGTAGGAGGACAGATTCCTCTGTGCCGTGTTATCACTGGTAACTTGAGCAGAAAGTGGGATGGGCTGGCAGGAGGAGACAGGGCAGCTGGTGTGTGCGGCTCAAAAGCTAACGAAACAGCCAGCCCATGAGCCAGAGCAGACGCCGATAACATAAGACACTTAAAACAAAATCTAAGTATATTGAACACACGCCCTGAGCTGTCATTGGATGACATGAAAATGACATGGATACCTGCAAACCAAATGTTTACATATTCCATATAAGAAACTTTTTTTCATATTTTGTTAGTGCTTTTTTTTTTCTCCAAAAGAGTTCACATTTGTGGGCGGTACCATTTTGTCATATTTCTGTCACCACAATGAATCTTATTTACATCGTGTCTATGCTTTGTTTGTTATAATGAAGGGGTGTCAAACTCGATTCCTGGAGGGCCGGAGCCCTGCAGAGTTTTACTCCAACACAAATACCATGTAGTTTACAAATAAGCCTGAAGGGCTTGATTAGTTGGATCAGATGTGTTTCATTAGGGTTGAATCTAAACTATGCAAGGCTCCGGCCCTCCAGGAATTGAGTTTGACACCCCTGTTATAATGAATCAATTTGCGAGCGTGTACTCTGTCTGTCAGATCATAAAAAGTGTGCAATTTGCAAATAATCATAAAAAATATAGTGTATAGTAATAAGTGTGAGACTTACTTCTTCTGGAGGTACAGCTGCTTCACGAACAGTGGGTAATGATCCATCCTTGACTTTTTTTTAGCAAAACCTGCCTTGTATTAGAAAGCAGTGAGCGGGAAATTGGTGGTGGGTGGGGCTTGTACAATATCACTTCATATTGCTCAGAAAATCAAAACGGCTTGATTATTGAGACCTTCAATGATTGTGGATTTGAGACAGATAAAGCATATTTCATACACTTGTTAATTTTAATGGGAAAGTTTCATATTATCAGATAATATGAAACTTTTATAAGTTTCATATTATCAGGCTATAAAAACAAAACTTTTCTTATTTTATAAATGATAATAACATGTAAAAAAGCTATTAGAACTCATAATATTGTAAGAAGGTATGCTATTGTATAAAATAAGGCCCTTTTTTGTTATATCCTCTGTCACCATTTCATTAATGCTGTTTATCTTTTTCAGTTTTTTCTTTTTTTACATCTGAATATTTCTCATTGTACTGTTCTGATTTATGGCATTAATGTTACTAACAGCAGACATCTTTGTACAAACTGAAAAATCGATTAAAACATACCAACACAGATTAAATAAAAGACTAAAGGTAGAATCACATACTGATGCAAATACAATGACCGTTTAGGCGCGCGACAGAAGACAAAAGGTTGCTATGCTTGTTGTCAGTGTTCCGCTGGGAGCGCGAGCACAGAAAGCTTCCTGTCAGTAGCGGAAAATACATTTTGGAGGTTGACAATCATGCAATGCATTATGCATAATACAAATTTTTCATTCAATTTAACACTTTGGTAACACTTTCTATGAAGCCCATATTTATAACACATTATAAGGGTATTCTTAAGGCATTATAATGAATGCATAATAAAAAACCTTATAATATGTTGTATAATCTCATAAATAATCATAACAACAATAATAATACATCATAATACTTATGTATTTGTGGTCACAAGTTTAAATATTTATAACACACAATGAACACCATATAAAATCTATTTATACATTTATAATGGACTATACAGTGGGTACGGAAAGTATTCAGACCCCCTTAAATTTTTCACTCTTTGTTATATTGCAGCCATTTGCTAAAATCATTTAAGTTAATTTTTTTTCTCCTTTAAGTACCAAAGCACCCCCCATATTGACAGAAAAACACAGAATGTTGAACTTTTTGCAGATTTATTACAAAAAGAAAAACTGAAATATCACTGGTCCTAAGTATTCAGACACTCTGTGACACTCATATATTTAACTCAGTGCTGTCCATTTCTTCTGATCATCCTTGAGCTGGTTCTACACCTTCCTTTGAGTCCAGCTGTGTTTGATTATACTGATTGGACTTGATTAGGAAAGCCACACACCTGTCTATATAAGACCTTACAGCTCACAGTGCATGTCAGAGCAAATGAGAATCATGAGGTCAAAGGAACTGCCTGAAGAGCTAAGAGACAGAATTGTGGCAAGGCACAGAACTGGCCAAGGTTACAAAAAAAATTCTAATGCACTTAAGGTTCCTAAGAGCACAGAGGCATCCATAATCCTTAAATGGAAGACGTTGGGACGACCAGAACCCCTTCCTAGAGCTGGCCGCCGGCCAAACTGAGCTATCGGGGGAGAAGCGCCTTGGTGAGAGAGGTAAAGAAGAACACAAAGATCACTGTGGCTGAGCTCCAGAAATGCAGTCGGGAGATGAGAGAAAGTTGTAGAAAGTCAACCATCACTGCAGCCCTCCACCAGTCGGGGCTTTATGGTAGAGTGGCCCGACGGAATCCTCTCCTCAGTGCAAGACACATGAAGCCCGCATGGAGTTTGCTAAAAAACACCTGAAGGACTCAAGGATGGTGAGAAATAAGATTCTCTGGTCTGATGAGACCAAGATAGAACTTTTTGGCCCTAATTCTAAGCGGTATGTGTGGAGAAAAAAAGGGCACTGCTCATCACCTGTCCAATACAACAGTGAAGCATGGTGGTGACAGCATCATGCTGTGTTGGTGTATTTCAGCTGCAGGGACAGGACGACTGGTTTGCAATCGATGGAAAAGATGACTGAGGCAATAACAGGGATTCCTGGAAGAAAACCTTCTTCCAGAGGCGCAGGAACTCAGCTGGGCCCGAAGGTTTACTCAAACAAGACAATGACCCTAACGCACAAGCTAAATAACGAAGGGAGTGGCTTACAACAAAATCCTGTGAATGTCTTGACTGGCCCAGCCAGAGCCCGATTAAACCAATTGAGCATCTCTGGCGAGGACCTAAAATGGAGGTCCACAACGTTTACCCATCCCAACTGACAGAATGGAGAGGTCTGCAAGGAGGAATGGCGAGGAATCCCCAAACCAAGGTGGAAAAAATGTTTATCTTTCCCAAAAAGACTCAGGCTGTATTAGATCAAAAGGGTGCTTATACTAAATACTGAACAAAGGGTCTGAATACTTAGGGACCATGTGCTTTTTCAGTTTTTCTTTTTTAATAAATCTGGAAAAATGTCAACAATTCTGTGGTTTTCTGTCAATATTGGGTGCTGTGTTTACATTAATGAGGAAAAAAAAAATTACTTAAATGATTTTAGGAAATGGCTGCAATATAAAAAAGAGTGAAAAATTTAAGGGGGTCTGAATACTTTCTGTACCCACTGTATATCTTGACATTGTTTATTTAAGATCTGCAAAGTATCTTACTACATCTTGTAAATGGTTAGGTGTGGAGTGTTATTTGAGAGTTCCCTGTGAGGCTAATATTAATTTAGATGTGAGCTAGTTAATAATTTCAACTAAAAAAAAAATGCAATGTTTATATGTTAGGCTACTTTTTATTTTCATGACCCCCCTAGTCTATAAGCAACTTTGCAACATGTCAACTAACTCTCATTAGACTATTAGTAGGCTTAGGTTAAGGTTAGAGTTTTGTAGAATGTTGACGTACTTGCAAAGTTACTTATAGTCAGTTTGTCTGTTGGGGAACCGTCAAAATAATCAAACTGATATTACATTAAAAATAGTTCAAAGCAAATATGTCTTATTACACATTCATCTGATCTGATATCTGATCTTATGGCTGTTTGAGAAAAAAAAAATTATTATTACTATACTTATAAGTGGTCTTTGATGGCTTTAAGTAAAGTAGCATAAGAAAAAAGTCAAGATATGAGACTTATAATACATTAACTATGAGCAATATAATCCATTGTAACTTAAGTGGACGCAACATGTTCACTGTGTGTTATAAATCAACATACTCTTAAAAGCTATAACCACAAAAATATATAAAAATTAAAAACTGTTCTTAGAATATTCATAAGATTTATAAATATCTAAGGGTTTTTATATGCATTAGGCATTCATTAAAGCTTAAGAATACCCTGTATAATGTATATAAATATCGGCTCATAGAAAGTGTGAATCAAATGTGTCAATTCAAATCAGGTGGTGAATTCTTAGGAAAAGAGTTTTTCTTTTTCCAGTTTTCATTATACTGTTGCTGTCCCAAGATGGTATTTCAGAAATATTATAAAACGTGTGACAGTTGGTCCTGATGGCAGATTTTTTGCTTGAGGTACAAAAAACATTCCTTCAAAGTTTCTCTTTGTGTGCCACAGCAAGAAAAGAAATTTCATAAAGGTTTGAAAACAAAACAATTTTTTTTGGGTGAACTACCCCTTTAATATTGATGTAAAAACTGTTTTTAATAAAAGCACTCCAGGTCATGCTGTATTGTGAATATAGCCTTTGATAACGCAGTTGCATGCTGACTCTATTCACAAATTAGCATGGGCTCTTATACTTTATTGCTTGAACAACCAGACCTTCCCCAAACGTCCAGGAAATTTGGCAAATAATTTCTGACTCACTCTTGGCAAAGCAATTAGACTGCAGCGGTCATCACACACCGGAACCAAACCTTTCAACATGACCATCACCTTTGTTAAATCTGACTGTGCACTTCCTATTAAGTATTTTGACAGGGCTGTTAATGAGTGTATGGAGTTGTACGCTAAGCTGATTACAAGCTTATGGGTGGGTACAACTTTAGCACATGGAAGCTGCAGTGTGATGTTAACGATAATAGGCCTGAGCTACCATTCATTTCCAAACATAGACAAATAGTACTAATTAAAAAATGAAAACTTGAAAATTATGACAACATGGGCATACATGTAATTAATATAACATGTACATGTAAGTAATGTACATTAATGTAACCTTCATGCAATAGAAGTAACAATCACAATAAGAATCACTCAAATGCAAAATTGTACAAATCCCCATTTATTTAATGAAGTCAGATTCAATAATATAAACAGACAATGAAATATGTGATGCATTACGAACCATGTTGAATAAAAACAGGAGGAAAATAGTGATGTAGTGCTGTGGTTCTTGGCTCGTTTTTGGCCGTTGGTAAATTCAGACCAGATTCAGACCCAACTTGGCTTTCCCCCCCTCATCAAACAGGTTATTACACACAGCATCATAAAACTTAATATGTACACTGGTGAAGAGGCCAAAACCTCTCAAATTCTTTAAAATCATAATTATCATTTGAACCCCAAAAACGCACCAAAAAATTAAGTTGTTGACTGCAGAAATATGCTTTGTGCATTGAAATCAAGTGATCCAGTGAGCGTGGCAGATTATATCCCAATGCTTTCTAATAAATGTCTGCCTTTATCTCTTTCTTTTGGCAAGTTTATTCTCTGAAAGCAATATCCATTCTTGGCTATAAGAAAATGCCCCCCAAAATGACAACCAGAACATACAGATGACCATACACTACTTGAAATTATTACATACATTTCTATTTGCACATAGAAACATAATGGTGTACAATCCAAGTATATACTATTGCATTCGGAACAACAATTTATAGGGAAAACATTTGGCATCTAATGTACCGACTCTAATGTAGTGTTTCTAACAGTAACTGGCTGACTATTTTTGAGTCCTTCACATTTAACATGACGGGCATTTCCTTATTGCTAAAATCATGAGGCTTGCAGATCCAAGTTTTGAAATCAAGTTTACACAGTGTATCGTTTCACTCAGAACATGTCATACACATTAATCTCAATTCTGATATATTAAAAATAAATAAGATCATTAAAAATATTTTCGTTTTGTCATATGTCCAAAGAGCACAAAGAAAGCATAGGTTTGCTCGATGATTTGGCATAGCGTTCACCAAAAACAGGGTTGATCCCATCTCAGCCCCTTTAAACAAATTAAAATGTCACATTTACAGATTTTTTACGCAGTTGAGTAGTAGTTGTAAGGGTTGAAGCCATTAGATTTGCATTAGAAGCCTCCTATGAAGGTAGTGGGGAAAAAAGTGCATAGAAAAAAAACAACTTTCACCAGCATATTCAAGTGTTCTGATTTTAGGGAAATGTACGACCATTGCACATGGCTTGGAATACCAAGCATGGCACATCAGCTGACATTTGAGGCATCTGCCTTAACTTTGGTAAGAAAAAGTTGTTACACAGCGGTCTTGTCATTTGCGTACGATTGACCATTTCGATCTTAAACGATATGCAGTTTAATGCAAATGTAACAGATGACTGCAAACTTGAGAATGGAAAACACTGCCATCTAAAGAAGCAAACTAAAAGAAAGGTGCCATGTTGTGGCTCCGCATTTGGATGAAGATAAGTGGGAGGGGTTTTTGCACATGTTCCTATGCTGTATAGTAGTGGCATGCTGTTATTGCTTTGCATGCACTCACATGAACATTCCACTCATGTCCATGCTTTCTAACATATATAAAAAAAAAAATAAAAAAAATAAAAAAAAAAAAAAATTAAATAACTAGCCAGAACCAAAAGAAAACCCAAAAGTAAAACCCACTTCCCACCTGGAGCAATGCCCAGTGGCACCAGTCTCAGAGCTATATTATTTTGAAATGAACGGGTAGTTATATACAAACAGACAGACATATACACCAGTGGAAACACAGATGAAGTGAGACTGGCAGAGACTTCCTTGTCTTTTGGCAAACTGCCACTCGATTCCAGTGGGTCAGAGTCAGGGTATGGCGCAGTGGCACAGTTTAGTCCTGGTGCCATGATGCCCTGCGGTCAGCACACTACATCAGAGGCCTTAGAGTCCATCAGCAGGACCCCCTCAGTAATGACTGGGACCAGGACCAGGCAGGTGGCTCATTTCTGGGTGTTGTACATGGACTGGCTGGCTGCGAAATGTGTGGACTCTGAGGTGTTGAGGGTGGAACTGGGCTGGATCAAAATAGGGACATTTGAGCCTACAAAAAATAATAAAAGGACAGAAGAATAAACAATAAAATAATAAAGAACAGAATTAGGATGCTTTTGCTTTAGCAAAACTACAAAGCAAGGGTCGACCAATAAGAGTTTTGGACAATGTCAAGATCAGAGTAGCCAATACTAAATACAGTTATCATCATATGTCATTATAATAATACAATATATAATATAGTATTTAAACAAAACAAGTAAATATATTATTTTTCAATATGTAGCTTTATATTAGATTTTAGCTGATTAATAGTATCGTTTAATCTCCTAATAACATAAATTTACAAACTTTATTATTTAAAAAAATAAAATTAGCATTATCCATTGGAATGATTGTAGGTAATTTTTAAAACCACAAGAGATAACTACAATTTCTGTTCAACATCCAAGTGGTCAATAATCTCAAAATGGTCAAATATCAGCCGACATATACTATTATATAGTATTTCTATATGACAGATCTTGACTATATGAATTAGTGTATATATAGTATAGACATATACTACTAGCACTATCAAGTTGAAGTGAATTAAGTTGCGGCATGCGTTTATGCAGATAAACACAGCCTCTATTTGCCTTTCGTTTGCATGAAGCCATCACTTTTGAGGATTAGATAGCCAAAAGAACAGAACATGCAATTCTACTGGAGACGCACTGCCAGTAGGTTTTGATTGTCTGAGGGATATGTGGGATTTCATAGCAGGAAATATACACACTAGGGGTGTAACGGTACAGAAACATGACGGTTCGGTACACACCTCGGTTTTGATGTCACGGTTTGGTACAGCGGGGGGGGAAACTCATTTTTTTTTTAAATTATTTATCAGTGGTTTACTGAACAAATTGCTCTTTCTTAAAATAAATTCAACTACAATTAAAATTTTCTTGGGGATAAAAATCTACCTCAGCTTATGCGCTAAACTATGGGAGCCCTTTTATGTTACTATAAGGTTACAATTAACAACTTAAAATGTAATTACTATTTATTTTTAAATTTAATAATCAACACTCAACTTAAAAAAAAATGTATGCAAACATGTAAATTACACAATGTAGTTTTTAAATTAACTTCTAAATTAAACAAATTATTTTTGTTGTTGAAATATATTAATTCACAGTGGCTCTCATAACAAAATTATATTTTAAACTAACATAATAATTACTACAACATCATAACATGGTATTCTAAAAATGTAATGATTATAAAGTCTAATTATATTTCTCTAGACTTCATTTATAGCGAACTACCGAGCTGTGGACACTGATGACTAGCCTGATGGCAATGAAATGCTAATGGGTGATGTTTAGTTAAGTCAGAGCTAGTTTTCGTTTAATGGGTTTTCACAGTGTGGGTGTTGAAACACTGATGGGTGACTTACAATGGAGTGCCGGAGAGAGTGCTACATCTCATGTTTATTTATTTCGCTTTAAAACTAGTATTAAAGAGGAAGGGATGATAGCGCTGACCTGCACTCGCCACTCAAAAATGTACCCGAGGTGTTTTATTGATATCTGTCACACCAAGTATGCACAAGCATCAAAAGGGGATTTATTGTTTGAATTTCCTGAATAAAATGGACACCATTTGAAAGATGAGACTTTGATTCTTATCAAAAGTAACAATATAAAACTGGAAGTTTCAAAAATGAGTTGCCCTTGGTGAAGTGTGTTACAAACAACGCTGTTTTGTTCGGTATACGTGCATACTGAACCGAAAGACCTGTACCGAAAATTCTCTTTACGAATATGTGTACCGTTACACCCCTAGTACACACTAGGTCTACACTGTTCTCTATGAAGCATATCAGATGTTGTTTCCTTGGAATATGGCCAAAGGTGGTCACAGCTCTGCACTAAGAAACATACCTCCCTTCCCTGATGCAGCTCTTCCAAATCACCGCCCCACTAACAGACAGCATCCATGTGTAGCAAAGAATGAAAATAGAGGATTTCTTAAATGCATTTATTCTTTACATTCTAGCATTACACTAAAATGAAAAAGCCTTCATATATATATATATACATACACACACACTGTATATCTTATTTAAATACTGGAGAGGTATAGAAAAAGTGTGACACGAAACAGAAGTGGGATGGTAAAATAGAGGTTTGAGGTGAGATAAAGTTGACTTTGTTGAACAGATGGCTGTGTGACAGGCCAGCGATGCCTCTGTACGAGACAGCTCATGTTGACTGCATTTCTATCGATGAGATGCACCTGCTTTGACAGCTTTGCTTCATGCTGACGCAACCTTCTCAACAGAAATCCCATTTCCTGCCGACTCATCCTCGCACTCACTAGCCTTCTAACATCCTCTAACATAGTGAGTGGTTTTATTGCTGGATAATAATAATAATAATAATAATAAGTTGTTTTGTGGGTGTATAATAATAAATAACAAAAGTAACAATGTTTTTACCTTGTATAGCTTGGTAGATTGTTCTTTAGTGAGACTAAATTCTCTAAATAAAGATCTAATTAAAACTGCATTGTAAGGCTAATACTAAATATTTCATTAATATTATACATGTATTTGTTTTTTTATTATTTCATATATATACTACCGATCAAATTTTAGCCCATTAATTCACTCCAAAGATCCTTCATAATTATTCTAATTGCTGTCTGATGCTCAGAAACATTTCTTATTATCACTTTTTAATCAAAGTAGAAAACGTTTTGGTGCTGCTGTTGCCTTGATCATTTTTGTAACAATGTCACAATTCTTTTACTACTGCATTTTACAATATATTTTTTAATAATAAATACGACTGAAAGCCACGTAAAACAATTATTCTGTTATTATTATTGACATATTATATATTATAAAGTTATTAACTTCTCAACTGTGTGGTCTGGCTCAATCATAAATTAAAGGGTCAGATGGTATCTTTACACCTTCTGGTCAACAAATTCTAAAACCTACAGGAGGTTCAAAGTACTTGGCAGAAAAAGGCTTGGCCTGACAACATGCAAAACATGGACATCTACAGCACGCACATGCAAAGCATTAATTCATGCACGGGCCTAGTAAAGCAAACACAACTCGAAATCTCAAGATCTGTTATGCAGGTCACTGGCTTTGGGTTTCAGTTCATTGCATAGTCTTTCCTTAATAAGGAAAACATTTTATCTACTTAATGAGCCGAGAAGGTACTAGCACCGTTTAATAAGCCTCAGTGAGGTTGCCAAGAGGCTGGGTCTTAATAAAAGTCTGAAAACCAGATCCAATAGCTAACTCAAAGTCTTTGTTAGAGCAAACACAAATCACAAACGCTGCACAGCAATCCAAATGTTAATGAAAAGCCCCATTCGGACAGGACTAGTTTTCCAGGGGGTTATTAGAGAAATTAGTGTTTCACGGATGTACATTGCGATTATAATTCTGTCCAAATCTGCCATATCTGTATTTCTCTCACACAACCTCTGTAATAATTCCAGAGAAAATTACCTACTGTTTTTCGGCAAACTCAGTGGTCCTCTGAGAAATCTATCCCATCTAAATCTGCCAATGTCTGTGTTTGTGGACAATATTTTTTTTCCATAACGCGTTCCCTTGTGTGTTTTGGACAAAGTGAAGAACCGTAGATGCTCTTACTACTGTGCGCATGTGTTTGATTCGTGGCAAACAACTAAAAAAATTATAAAATCAAAAGCCAAATGTTAAGTACATTGCTACGTACTATCATGTACATGCATCACTTCCCTCAACTTTTCAATAGCTGCACTCAATTACATAATGTTTTATTACATATGTACCTTTTACGAAATTATAAACTTGTTGTTACTACAAATAAATTTACATTTTGTCTCCACTGCTACATATTTGTGGCCTTAACTACTATGTACTTACATTTAAATTAAATCATTTGTTACGAACATGGAGCACGTATGTTTACAACAAGCATCGTTTTTTTACATTGTACTTATATTTTAAAAATACCTGCATGTAATTACATCTATAATTAATTTCTGTAATTAACCCATCCCTTACACCTTACCCTACCCTAGCCTACCCATACCCCTAAAAACCTAGTCCCTACCTTACCCGTCCCAACTCAATACAGCAAAAGTGTTTTGCAATATCATTTATGAACACAATAATACATTGTACTTATTTTTTGAATGTACGTACATAGTGGGGGTTAAGCACTTAATATAAAGTGGGACCATACATTTTTATGGTTGAACTAAGGTAACCACAAATTAACCATGGTCCACAAAAAAAATTTATTCATAAATATTTATAAACAATTTTTGTTAAATGTAATTTCAATTTATGTTTAATTTTTACATAAAAGAACAAAAATTACATATAATTTTTATTTTTATTCCTAGCATATATTATTTTTTAAATCACTTGTATTAAATTAGCATACTGTAATAAAAACTGAAAAATAATATAATATTGATATGCTCAAATAAATGGTAATTAACTATACTAAATATAACTTAACCATGGTATTTGCAGTAAAACTGTGGTTATACTAATGGTAATCAATCCGCATGACTATAAGCCTGGCCGCCTATACATAGCATAGTTCCGTTTCACTGCAAGGCCCAGACATACAAAACAGAACCTCCCACCTTTGCAATGTTAGTCCTGTCCGAATCGATATGTGGAATCATAGACGTTGGGTGACAAGAACTGTAACTCAAACGTCATTTAGGGGCTATATAGACAATGCTGTGAATCACAGACAAACACAGGCTTGTGCAGGTAGACAATCACAATGGAGTGACTCATGCTGTCAAATGAACATTCAGAGTCTTACAAGTCATTTTGTATCCGGTATAGTTTCACTGCAGATTTCTGAACCAGGACTAGGTATAGGTATAGGCTGGACAATAATTATTGTTTCACCTGTCGAATAAAAGGGAAACCATTATCTTATATTACAGGTCACATGAAGGATTTCATTGTATTCTTCCACAGCTGTTAAGATGGCCAAAAAATTGGTTTATACCTTTAAAATTGAGCTTCAATCATGTAAACATAATTTACATTAACTTAGTTTGCACTTACTACACATTAAGGTCAATATCTGTATAATTTACTTTATATGTATAAACATTTGCACAAAGGCTATATTTTGTCAAAATATAAAAGACGACACTTTCAAATACAATTTTTTCAAAGTTAGCAGCGTCTTTAAGAATATCAAGATATGTTAATAAAACAAAAATTCAAATGGTTTTGTGAATATTATAGGCTCAAAACCTGTAACGTGCCAGTATTTCTTGTCTACTCAACTTGACAGTCATACATTTGCCAGGGCTAGATTTAGACTCAACAAAACTGACCAAACTCCTTGTGCTTGCACTTCATAAATAATAGAAAATCTATATTAACATCAGGAAGACAAGAGATGCTCAATACCCAATGTCCTTGATGACTGATACATCTCTTGAACACTCAAAATGCCTGAGGGAAATGGCCAAGGACAGACAAGTGAAATGAGTCCCGTCTCATCTGACACGTCATTCATTTCAGTATTAAACACGAAGATAAACTGCATATACCTTCAAGTCATTTCAAACACTAGATTAGACCAGAATACAAATCTGGACTATTAATATAAAATGCTTTGCAACATTTTAAGATGATAGGTGATTCTGACTATTCATTTTGGTATGAATCTGAGGCAATCCATCTTCTTTTAGACTACAAAACATGTCCTCTGTGATATTTCTCTCATAATTAAAGGACTTGAGACTGAGACTGACATTTTTACCATCAGAAACAATCACACTTGTTATTTGTTTTTTAATTTATGATGTTGAAATCCCTAACCTCAAGTATGAGCAAATATAATAAGCAACCTCAGAGGGTCGACCCAACTAAAGCAATGACATCTATATATACAGAATCAGAGTTATAAATAGCTGCATGTTTAGTGTTTTTGCTTGATCTGTTAAATTTGTTCCTGCTGTTCATGCCACCTGAGCAACATCACGTGTCTCTACTGAGACAGCAGAGATTAGACAACGTCTCAACTGCGGCTGAGGCTTTAGCATTGAGTTCAGCAAAGCCTAGCTAGTCTCCCCTTGTAAAATAAAGATGTTATATGGCCAGCAGTGCTAGATATTAAATGAATTCAGTGTATTTATTTTAACTAAATAACTGCAAGTTGCTACTTTCAATGATGTCTGCCTGAGAGTTTTATATATTTAAAAAGGTTAAATTAAGCGCCTAACGTTCAAATTTTTGGGGTGCGTGATACAATAAATAGCGTTATTTAGCAATGATGCATTATATTGTATGGAACGATATTCCGGACAATTTTCAAAAGGAATTGCAAATTGTATTTTCAATTGCGTTTTCCATGTGTGGACGCATAAATTGTGACATAATCCAAATGCAATTGCAAATCTTTCATTAACGTTTGCATTTTCGCTTTCGCGAACGCACAGTGACTGCCACATTTCAAATGAAAAAGCAAAGTCCATTTGCAACTGTATTTCCCATGTCTTAGGAGTTACGAGCCTGTCATATTAAAATAGCAATATTAATTACCACGTCTCTTTTTTCACTCTCACTGCGTCGTGCATGTAACCTGCCAAAACTCAAACGGAATCGCAATTCCTTTTGCATTTGAATTTCCGTCGTCTACAGGGGCAAGCTGCCAATCATCGTCAGGGGCAGGTCTATACTATGGGGCGTGTTTGTGTTGGGAGGTGACGTCATTCACAGACGACCGTGCCGAATGCTCTTATCAATGGAGGTAATCGGTAAAGGCTCCGCTAAAGGCAGCTACCAATCAGTTTTGTACCTGTGTGAACGAATAGACAGTGCAATACATAAATCTGTCTTTTTTACCCCAGATGTAGCGATTATCCCCTGCTAACAGCGGGAGCCACAACGGTACGCACATTAGGTCAATATTCACTATTAACCAAACGCTTTTCTCCTGTCTCAGCATCTCTCACTGTTTACACTTTTAATCCATAATAGAGAGTTTGTCACACCTGCCTCAAGACCTTTTATCGTTTGCACTCCACTTGATGCACTTAAACAGACAGTGCCAATCTATACTTATTTTCCACCAGTTATGGAGTCCGCGTCCCGTACGTGGCACCAAAGCGTTGCGCCTGCCTCAAGATCTCTCACTATTTACAGCCACTGGACACCGCGATTGATGCACGAGATTTTTAATGTTATCTTGCCTTGGCTGTGGCGTGTTCCGTGACAGCTGCACCTAGATCTGACTGCTGAAGTGTCATCTGGGGCAGGCAGAGTAAGAGTAGCAGCATTTTCTGTTTTGTCACATGAATCTATCGGATCGTAAACAGACAGAGAGATCTTGAGGCAGGTGCACATAGCATTAGATAGGAATAAGATACAGTTGCAAATAAGGTGAATAAGTGGTAGATTTCACTGTTTGTTTGCTAAGTGCAGTCAAGGTGGAGTGCAACGCGGTATAAGGTCTTTGAAGGCAGGTGTGACGCTCTCTATCTACTGGATTACAATTGTAAGTGAGTTAAACAGTGAGAGTTCTGCAACAGGTGAAAGCTGTTAATAGTGATACTGACAAGGCCCTTTCCGGAACCGCCGACCGAGGGGCACCCGGGGCACCGTTGTGGTCGTGCCGAGGGGGGTTCGGCCGTCGGACGGTGGTGGCTCCCATTTGGGTGAGCAGGGTGATAATCCTAAGGGCGTGTGGTGGGGTTAAAAAAGACAGAATTAGTGGTGACTGATGTGGTGCCAGATAGAGTGTTGCAGCGTGGGTCTATGTTTTCCAACAGGTAAAAAAAAAAAAACAAAACTGATTGGTAGCTGCCCTTAGCGGAGCCTTTACCGATTAACCTCCCATTGATTCAGAGCATTCGGCGCGGTCGTCTGAGAGTGACGTCACCTCCCAATACAAACAAGCCCCATAATATAGTCACGCCCCTGACACTGATCGACAGCTTTCCATGCAAGGCATCGGAAATTCAAATGCAAAAGGAATTGCGATTCCATTTGAGTTTGGGCAGGTTACAATCGTGAACGGGGCAGAGAGAGTGAAAAAGCAGATGTTGTAATAAATGTTGCTATTTAAATATGACAGGCTCATAACTCGTAAGTTATGGGAAATACAGTTGCAAATGGACTTTTCTTTTTCATTTGAAATTTGGCAGTCATTCTGCGTGGGCTGTGCGTTCGCGAAAGCGAAAATGCAAACGGTAACGCAGGATTTGCAATTGCATTTGAATTATGCCACAATTTATGCGTCCACACATTGAAAACACAATTGAAAATACAATTTGCAATTCCTTCTGAAAATTGCCCTGAACATTCTTCCATAATATTGATCATAATGTTTCTTAAAAAGAGCATTTATAATTGTTAATTCAAAAACTTTTTACCCAAATAAATCACAAATATGAGGCAGCACATCTTCCCAACTGGGATCCACAATAAATGTTTTTTTGAGCATCAATAAGCACAATTTAAACGATTTCTGAAGATCCCATGGTGCCAGCTGACGACTGGATATATGGCTACTGAAATTCAGCTATGCCATTCAACTAAATACTACCTTTTAAAAATGTAGGAAAAAAGAGAAAAGTTGTTTAAATTTGATTATTGTCAAAAATATTATTTTACTTTATTTATATCAAATAATCAGTCCCCCGAATTTGATGAGCATGACTTCTACATCTTTCAGCATCTTCCCTTTTGACTGGTAGTGTACATAAATAATAACACAAAGCACAAATATCTGAAAGTAATAACTTGCAGTTCTACAATTCAGATACAGATCAATTCATTTGATACAACAGATTCATTGAATTCATTCATCAGAGCAATTCAATTCGGCAATTCCTGAGTTCAAAAGTCTTTTGAACAATTCGTGACATCAACAAACAATAAGAAATACGTTACCAGTCAACTATCTAAAAGAAGATTGTTACTAGAGTCAGACACACACCCCTTCCCAACCAACTCAAGGCTCACCTCCACCATCCTGCTCTGCTTTGATCTGGGCCTCCAGGTCTTCTGGGTCCACGTACTGGTAGTTCTCATCCTCCCCTGGTGGTTTGCACTTTCCACAGCAGAAACAGCAGCAGCAACAGCAGCAGCAACAGGAGAAAACGGCACAGCACATGACCATAGCCTGCGGCAAAGACACAGACCTCAGATCAGAGACGTCTCTCTCAGAAAAGCACATGTTTAATGCCACAGCAATGGGACAAGTTTGCAAGATGCTACATCCAGCTACTAGTCAGTTCTAGCCAGTCAGTTAAGCTTATTTGAGAACATTTTCACATGTGCATCAAAAGCCACTATCATCTGTAAAGTAAAATTCAAATGTAGCACCTCAGACAACAAAGCTCCACCAAGTGCCTATAGTACTAAACACTGTTTATTTTTGATTGCCTTTCCAATAATACTTCACAAACGGCAAACTTCACGCCAAGCTAAACTATGTAATTCCTTATTTCATCAAAACGGTCTCTCTGGGTAAGTTACCATCCCTTCAGAATGTCAGTTTAGGTCAACACACTGAGACAATCGGTAACAGCTTTTTTTTATGCAACAGTAAATAAAAGCTCTGTTTTTAGTGAAATGAGCTCTCACCTTGAACCACCACTTTGACATGAGGAAGTAGTATTTGACACTCTCTTCTCCAAACTGCTCGGACACGTAGAGCCCCATGGAACCGTATTCATCGTAGATCTTGCGCTTGGTCTCATCAGCGAGGATTGAGTTGGCATTGTTGATTTCTTTGAACTTTTCTGCAGCTTCAGGGTTGTCTGGATTCTTGTCTGGATGGTATTTCAGAGCCAGTTTTCTGTAAAACAAAATTTTGTGAGTCCTGTATCTTGTGCAGAAACTATTTGTGCAGAACATACAACTCTTGAAAAGATGAATCAAACAATTTATCAAATTTGATTTTGTATATCATAGTTAGGCAAAACATTATGAAATTATGAAACATGCTTTTTTTATATTTTGCAGAACTATGGTATACAAAATCAAAATTTGATTAATCATCTCATATCCATATAATGAAAAAAGTTGTCAGAATCAAGGCAAACGCTTATCGCTTTAAATTAAAGAGAAGTCTTTTTGTTTGGATTTAGAAATAATAATGATACAATGCTGAACATAAAACATGTTCAAAAAATGTATTCATAAATATTTAAACAACTTTTGTTAAATGTAATTTCAATTGATGTTTAATTTTTACATAAAATAAGAACAAATATTAAATAAAAAAGCATTTTTATTTAAAAATGGCATATATTATTTTTAAATCACTTGTATTAAATTAGCATACTGTAATAAAAACTGAAAAAATTATATAATATTGATATGCTAAAATAAATGGTAAATTTAGAAATTACAGTGCAATAAATGGCAGTATGACAGCAACACTGGTGAGTTTTTATAAACAGGTTTAAAATATTTTTCATCCACTATTTCTAAAGAAACCTGAATAACTGCAAGTTAACGTGACAGCATTTAGTGTACCTGTAGGCTCTTTTAATGTCCTCTGCTGTGGCCCCTTTCTCCAATCCCAGCACCTTGTATAAACTGTCCCCTGTAGTGGACATCTTCCTCTGAGGCCTGTCAGAGGGCGGCTTGGCGTCTGCCATGATTCAATGCTGAAGAATAGGAAAAAGAGACTGAATTATGCATTTGCATATTTAAAAAAAATCATTGTGTCCAATGGGAGCTGCTCTTCAAAGAACTCAGCATCACATTATTGACATATAAGACAATGTACACAGCCAAAGCAAGCAGAAAGCACTCAGCTCTAGTTTAACAACACACTGTGCGAACACAAGGTGTGGCGAAGGTGAATCCTGTGTTAATGTTGGGAAGAAAAAAAAACGTGCAGTTTTCATACGCTTATCCACCAGGAAATGATAAACACTACGAAGAAAACTTTAATTAGATGAGATATTTCCTCTCATAATAACAGGATGCAATGGTGTGCAAAGCATTGGCTTCCCCATTCTCAATGTCTTTGCTTAAGATGATTATGTTTTGCTGATCTCACAGATTACAACTCCATGTTGACAAAGACTATTAGATGCTTGCATACACATGACACCTTCCCTGATCATTAAAGCCTATTTTAAGTGGTTTAAATACTGGAGGGTCAACTGAACGTGGATCTTTCGGAGACATACCTGCTGAACCACATCACCATTATTGTGTAATTAATGATTCTCAAGTTTAAACTGGCACACATTCCTTAACCTTTGACACTTAAAATGTTACAAAAGATTTATATTTCAAACAAAAACTGTCATTTTGAACTTTCTATTCAAGTAAGAATCCTGAAAAATGTTTTAGTAGGTGACACACAAATCTCTTAGGCAGCACAACTAGTTTCAAACATTGATAATAAGTAAGAGATAAGTTTCTTATCAGATATTAGAATGTTTTCTAAAGGATCATGTGACAATGAAGACATAATGTGACCATCAGAATCACACTTATACAGTCATATCAAATGCTTACATGAAGAAAAATAAAGGATTTTTTACATCACAACCCTACGTTGCCCATATTCCAGTCTGTAAAATGTCCAAACCCTAAGCCAAAGTGACTTTGAA
The DNA here is from genome assembly GCA_018155175.1 of Sinocyclocheilus anophthalmus. Lineage (NCBI taxonomy): Eukaryota > Metazoa > Chordata > Actinopteri > Cypriniformes > Cyprinidae > Sinocyclocheilus > Sinocyclocheilus anophthalmus. The sequence continues at coordinate 286,388 of JADLZN010006287.1, read as the reverse complement.
GCTTTGAAATAATGTCAATTAATTCATTCGAAGGGAAAAGGTTGGAGGCAGGTTAACAGATGATCCACAGCCAGAGGTATCACAGGGCTGCTAAAAACAACAGTAAGAAGATTCACAGCTCCTTAAAGAACGGACAGTACACTAGAAGCCAAACAATCCCAGTGATCATACGCAGCTGTGCAAACTTCAGATGAGCGTTCTGATTCATCATGCTGTAAGCTTATCCCCAGGATTAACTCTACAGTCATGTAGTTCAGATGATCTAGGGCTGTGCCTGTCTAATGAGATTGCACACGAATCACACCTTTACTTCCAGATGATGACCATGGCCTTGTAATGCTCCTATAAACGAAGCAGGTCTGACATGACGAGCTGATAGGATACTTTAGTATGCCATTTCAATTATAAACCTCATGAAGCTTACGTCAACATAGTTACTGGGGTAGCACAAATTGTTAAAAACTGAACAACAAGTCTTTACAAGACCAAAGGTCAACGAAGTTGCAGACTAATATACATAAATACAAACATGATGTTTCATACATTTGACAGACATTTGAAGAAAAGAAAAAAGATGGCGCTTGAGGTCCTAACAAAAAGGCTGAATACTGCCTTCACAGGCGAGTAAAGATATTTACTAAGGACTCGGGATGTTCATTTCGGTTATCTTTCCTAACCGACAGTCGACGCTCGTTAACCGATTATTAAACGTTAACCGACAAGATTATTTTAAATTAGAATTATGAATTAAATTAGAAAGGATAAGTGTATGTGACCCATTAAAAATACTAACATTTGTTTCCCGGGGATTCATTTTACATGCGCAAAAAGCAGTAAACAACAGAACATGAGGATTCACTGGTCTTCACATCACATCACGCACCTGCAGCGCTTCTGCAAGTGGAGAAAAACATAATAAAGCTAGGCTATATATCTATTTTTTTTTTTATAAATATTTTTTTAGAATAAATAGGCCTATACTAGAAATATATTTTTACTTAAATAATAGGCCTAAATTAAGAAAATGAAAGAAAAACTAACAAGTAGCCTATATGCAGTTTCGGTTCATTTTTGTGCTGCATGAAAGGAAACAGACAGCAGAAAGCGGCATACTATTTTTCGTTAGGCTTGTACCAAACCAACAAAGAGATTTGGTTATTGGCAAATGTACACAAATAAATGGCAAACCTTTTACCATTACCGACTCTATCTTTGTGACTGAAGGAGTAGTTTTTCTCCACTGTTAGAAGGAAAACATGAAAAAGTGAATGTGCCGGCGACGCATGCGCGCAACTAGGGCTGTCAAAAAAAATTCGATTCGATATTCGTCTTTTTTGTTTTTAATCAAAAGCCCAAAAGCTTTTTTTTCCACTCTAACGGAAATTATGCCTTTTACAAATTAGAATTAAATTCGAATTTTACAAATATTTTAAGCTGGAAAATCTAATTAAATTTTTCATTCATTTGGACGTCCTGCGCGAAGCACAGTTAAGCCTTGCTACCTTGACAAGCAGCCTGTCATTCATAATTAAATACAGTCACAGTTCAACAAAATTGGGGGAAAAAAAACCCAACATACTGCTCAGTTTTAAAGTATATAGTTAGTAAAATTGTGCCGTTAAGGTTATCACTACTACCGTATGCAAAACACTTTGTTTTTACGGGGAATTGGAATGACGATTCCGCGAGTGAAGTAGGGCTACATAATAAATCATTAGGTTTTGCCATTCTAATAGTAAATGTGAGATACCGGATAAACTATTTGATTTCGGTGTCGGATTAAGAGGAAGCCCAACGTTGATTTCGCACGGTTTCATTTTTGCTACAATACTTTGCTTTATGGCTGTTGTTTATATTGCTTCGCTTCTTATATTTTAATTCTTGGTATTTCAACATACTGGTGAGAAATCGAAAGGATTTGTGTGGCACCGAGAGAGGGTTGAACTTACAATAGTCATAGCTAAGGTTTACAGTGTTTATATAGACCTGTAAACTTGATAGCAGTAAATTGTGGTGTGAATTTTGGATCAAATAAATGGAGCCTTGGTGATGCAAGAGCAGAAGACATCTAAACCTCTATAGAAACACAGTACTCGGCTGATTTCTTCAAGGTATGATAGAGCAAGAGATTTTCCAAATCACAATGACAAATGCCTTGGAATTAAAACATTTAACACTTTAAAAAGTTCTCATTTTAACATTACTTTAGCACCTTTGGGGGTTAAAAAGACTTTAAAAGGGTGAGTATGTGTCTTGTCCAAACTAGATTGACAATCAGGTTATAAATAACCTATGATACTACTCAAAACAGCTGTTCAAAAAGAAGTAGAAAACAGTATTTATTAGAAACAGTGATAGCCTCTGCTCAACTTCATAGGCTTTCACCATAGTTCTGCATCAATAGTTTCGATGCACTTGTCAACAAGAACAGTTGAAGAAAAACACGCGTAGACTCCCTTTCGCTGCAAACACATCTGGATTGAGTCCTGTGCATCATGTGTCCATTGATAATGTTTATTTGTATCCTGCCGTGGATATGCATCTGAGGTATTATCATAGTCATCATATTTACACTACTTGTTGGCTGTTGTAACGGGCGAGTGTCCTTGTAACGTTAAATCTATAATCCAGTCGTAATCCAGTCCAGATTACTATTTCCTTTAGACCTCATATTTTCCTTCAATCTCACAATTTAACTATGACCTGTTTGGTTTGACCTGGACACGTGCAACTACAAACAACCTCTAAAGCTCAGTTAACACAGGCAAACATTGAGTTTATTCAACTTTATTCGGGATTATTGGTAAATCTGGAAGGATCTGAGAGGAAAGCACGAGACGCTACATCTCGGCGTCAACAAAACCACTTCAAATATATAACCTTGAACGGATTTACATTCATTAAAACCTATTATGAAATTCACACACGATGTTGACTGGTTTACGAGTTCATTAAGAATTTGCAATCACTTTTATCGATGAAGCAAAAGGCTGACTAGGCGTTAGCATTAGCCCGCATAGCCACAATAGGAGATTTCGGTTGAATTTGGGCCGCAAATTAAGCATAGTCGATTAAAACTCACCTTGAACTGGGTGGTAATACGATATAGTCAATTGTGGCTGAATCATAGAGGACTCAGCCGAATGGTTCTTTAGATATCCTATGTACAGCTCCTCATTGCTATCGCATGTCCTCCCTTGTAAAGCGTAGAGCGCTCCGAGGACGCGTTTGATTATTGGAGTCGACTCTTTAAACCGAGTCTCCAACATGTTCGACTCCTTTTGAAAGAGGGTGCGCAGGTGCACGATTGATTCATTGGCGTCGAAGCTTTAGCGGAATCGACTCTCGATTTATGGATTGTGACTGTAGAATTCCATTGGGCGTAATCGATGCTTTGACTTTGATCTACGCAAATGATTCCAGGACCGATTCTATCATGAATAAATGGCTAATATAACCTTTTTAACAGTCAAGGCAAGAAGACACATTAAACGCACCGCACATAAGAAGCAAGCGATGAATTTATGATTTACAATTATCCTGAGTAAATTAATGTGAAAAATAATCAGGCTTTATGTAGTTTCAGTTTTTCAAAATAAAAGTCTGGAGCTCTGAGTTCAGTAATGACGTAAATTTGTAGGCACAATTATTATTATTTTACACAAATGTACTCAAAATGGTACAAATAATTATTGTACTCAACTGCCAATTTAAAATTTTGTAATGAAAACGATTTATTTTCAATATAAACGGGTTTACCTTTAGACAAGATGCAAACGCAAGCACACAATATCCTGCCAGTCTATAAAGCAACCCATAGGCTACCCATTTGTTTTGTGTACTTGCACTTAATGCATTTTAATTGCTACAGGACAACTTAACTTCAAAGCATTATTAGTGTAAAAGACAAGTTAATTTATTAAATTTTACTGTCTACGAACAGTTCAGGTGTTTATATTGATATTCTCTCCCTTCATTTGTACCGTAGTACATGGCAGGAAGTTGCAGTAGAACAACAGAGATATGGAAGATCAGAGAAAGATCTGAGATTGCATTTTTTATTGTCTAAAAATACAATTACAAAAGTTTTACTCAGTAATGAAGAACAATCTTCCTACCATACTGTATCTGCACTAGTATTTGCACAAAGTTGATTGAGTTACAAAAGTCTAGTCCCCTACTGGAATGTCCAAGTGAACATGATCACATGTAAAGATGTCTATATTGTTGTAAATGCACATCAAAAAAGCATTTACATTTATACTATACCAGTCTGAGATGTAGTAATACAATTGTTTATTGTATAACTGTTTGCTAAATTTAGCTGATTTTGTAGTGAAATGAAGAAACTGAACAACCTTCTATTTTCAAGTGCTACATTAATGTAATTATCTAAGATATTCAGGATGAATCTAGTTTAACCACACTGCACTGTGGTTGCTTTAATGTTTGTGTTTTAAATCAAATACTCAATATATGGAATTTTATTGCAGTCAGTACTGAAAGGAACAAACTATCTGGGTACTTTATCTCACAAAATCTCACCAACTGGAACTATATGGACAGCACACAGAATAAACACCAGTCATGGAATCAGAATGTTGCTAACAAAACATTTCCCTTTACTGCCAAATGTCCAAGACTATGATGGTCCCCACCGACCCAGCACAGTAGCCAGCAGTGCCATGCGAATATACATCCCGTTGTCCGCCTGCCGGAAGTGAGCAGCCCGAGGATCTGTGTCCACTTCCACACTGAAAACAAAATAGGATTATGAAAGACTGCAAACAAAACTGTATTCAGCACTCGTTTATGTAACTTTCTATTTTGCCTGCTTAAAATGTGATTTTATCCTGATGCTTTGAATTAAGAATAGCAAACCTGATCTCATTGACTCTGGGAAGAGGATGCATGACCACCATCTTCCTTTTGGCTCCCGTCATGATATGTAGTGTGAGGATGAACTGGCCGAAACACTGTTAAAAAGAGACATTTCAGACATAAAAGCAGATGCAACGATCTCCTCAGCCATATCTCTCACTGCTTTGTACCCTTCTTCAGAGGCGAATCGCTCCTTCTGTATTCTGGTCACGTATAGGACGTCAGCCTCTGGAAGGGCCTCTTCAAAGCTGTTAAACTTCTCCTGTGGACATAGTTGGAGAAGTTTAGACACATTTGAGGGGGGGAAAAGCCATGCAAATAAACTAAAAGCAACCAAGTAACAGTCCACTCCTGAATTCATACTTTTGATTGTGACACACCTGTTTAATGCCTTTGGAAGCCACAAAGTCGATGATCTCGGCAGGCATGCTGAGGTTCTTGGGGGCCACATAGCGCAAGGTGATCCTGTACGGAGTAAGAAGTCTAGCCAGAGAATGCACAGTGCGGCCATGTTTCAGATCGCCTACCATGGTAATCTGAGATTTAAGAAAAAAAGATCCAAAAAGTAGAATAGTTACGTTATTCAAAACCGGCAAGCAACACAAAACCTTTGTTTGGTGATGCTAGTGGCACAGAAATTATACACTTCAGCTCCAAGTGGAAATCTCAACAAGCTAACAGTTTAAGATTATTATTTTAATTTTTCCCATGTGAACTCCAGTCAGTGCACTGACTGTTACCAGCTCCTCCGGATTGTAAAGCATATCCAGAAGGCCTGAGTGGGAGTTCTCCGACCCCATCACCAGCGTTGGTCTGCCGCCACCTCGACAAAGCAGAAAGATTCTCCTGGGTTAGATGGCGGCATGGAACCAATCATTTTAGCAAACACTAAAAACACAACATAAAGTAATTTTGAATGATGAAAAATAAATAATAATACACAAAGCATTATATTGATAAAAAGTGACAAAGACGTTACAAAATGTTTTTAAAGTTGAAATAAATGCGGTTCTTTTAAACTTTATATTAAGAAATTCTTAGGAATTTATTACACTCTATTTTAATTTTATTTTTTATATTTCACAAGATTACAGTTTTTAATCTTGTTGACAAGTATTTTTCAAAGCCGTCCGCTTATATGCATTTGACATTAAATGCCGCCTTGATGGAACATACAAAGTCATAGTGTACATTCCTTTAAAAAAGTGCATAACATGTGAACTCACTCTCCAGGGCAGTAGGGGTCTGGCGCGGAAAAATGGCAATCAGTGTTGTAGCAGTCATGGTGTGTTAACAGAAGCAGCCAGAGATCGCACCTTCTGTGTGTGAGAATGCCACTACAACGAACCGCTACCAGACCGATGCGATGGCTGATGATGGGTGACACGAACGGTGAGATGTGCTCACCTAGTAGGACTGGAAGGCCATGAACAGCTTTACTTGGGAGAAGGAGGAGCAGCATGGAATAAAGAGTTATAAGAAATTGTTATTTATCTGTGTTATCAAGACACCAAGAGATTCGCGGTTTCCACACGAAGGGCAAACAGCACGCCCATAGACTTCACGCGGGAGACGACTTCAGTAAACTGACACGTCACAGCCCAGAGAGAATGAACAACATCCTGACTCCACGACTGCCTGCTGAACTATGAGCAGGTAAAAATACACCTGCTGGGAGAGAGGTTATGTGTAATGAATGAATTCAGGACATCGACTCTGTATGGGCAGAATGACGTCTCAGTAATCCAAGCTATGTGTGTCGACAGGTTGCAATCGCAAAACGTTTACGACAATCTGCTATTCCACACGTTGAAATAGAATTTTGGATGCTGAATCATTAACAAGCCTTAGTGTGGAGACTACAATCTCCTTTCAGCCAAATACACTTATCCTATCTATATCCAGATATACACTTAATTGGGGTCTTGTAAGGATTTTTTTAGATCTTTTTTTTTATTAAAGTGCTCACTAAGGCTGCTCTATTGGACATCACATATACAGTCAAAAACAGTACTATTTATGAATATTAGGAAATTTCAAATACATTTAATGTATTTTAAAATGTAATTTAGTTCTGTGACGCAAAGCTGAACTTTCAGCAGCCAGGATTTGCTGTTCAAAAAACAGTTATTATTCTTCAATGCTGTCTATCTAAAAATAGTAATATCTTACTAACCCCAAACTTTTGAACGGTACTTCATTTAAAAACAATACTACCTTTTGCTAACATTTTAAAGTATCTTATGACAGAACTCCATGTGAATGTAATAATCTTTAACTACACATTGTTCCAGTACATGGATAAGCATTCAGTAATTACATTGGCGCTTAAGTCTCATGGGCCATTTGTTCTCACAGTAAGAGTTTTCGATTACAGAACATTTTGACTTGTGATTCAATAAGACAAGAACCACTCTGACTGATTCAGTCAGCGAGAGTCATTAGACTGATTCAAACGAATAACTCATGAATTAAAGTCTATGTAAAGCAATATTAAATATGTGTTCTGAGTTTGTCACGCCACAGAAAATGTGTTTTTAACCACCCAGCCAAATTTGAATGATAAAAAAGCAGAGTAAATAAAATAAGGCATCAAAATACAAAAATTAAGCAGAATACTACTACCACGCCCATTAGAGGGAAAGCTGGCCCACCAGCAGGTGCAGCAGTGGGGAGGTCTGGGGGTGGGGCAGGATCTGCTGCTGCCCAGTTTGAGGTGACAGGATCCTGGCCAGGGGAGGAGGGTGTGTATATGTATCCACTGCGGGAGCCAATTCTGATAATGGAAGCAGAACAACGTCACAATCAGCAACCAATACATCACTGCCATGTATCAGTAAATCTCACTTTACGGCAATAAACCGGACACCGGCATAAGAGCTCATTGAGATCAACCTGAATCACAAGGAACAGCATGCAAGCAAAACATGGGCAACGCAGGAAAACAGACCATCATGTCTTGTTTTGATTATGCTTGTGTAAAGACTAAAATATGCCCATGAAATGAATCCAGGAAAAAAAAACAGATTGGCAGAGAGAACAGAAGCTAAGGGTGGCAAAGCTCTGGTAAACATCACTACAAACGTCAACCCTGCATCATACAGTGCTCTTAATGACACCTCTTCTTCAGCTGCTCAAACATCGAGGCACAAAGTTTGAAAAAAATTTGATTAGTAACTGTACAGTTATAATTTTCACACATTTTTTAGAAATGTTTATTATAATTGCTGATGCAGTTTTTGTGAAATGCTTAGTTTTCCAAAAAAGGGTTTGAAAGTTGGCTGCCTGAAAAACTTGTTGGTAAAAATAATTCCAAAAAAAGTGAAGCTGTATTCTATAAAATGTATTAATATTATGAAGCAACAGTCCTTTTAATGGTGAGGCAGACTTAAAAATTTTCTTATCCAAACATAATGTGCAATATTATTTATAAAAAATATTAAATAAAAAAAGATCACATTAGTAATTTATTTTAAATCTGGTTTTAGCCATATTTTGCATGCATCCAATTTTATATTATTTGTTGTTTATTTCCTAGCTGATTTTAAGGCTTGAAGAACAACATCTCAGATATTTCGTTCTAAAAGGCTGTTAAATTGTTACATGCTTGAAAAAGATTGTTTAAATGACCTTGATCAAATGAAAATAAGGAAGATGGAAAATATGGATATTAATTTTCAATTCAGACACAGTTGCAGAATCATGAGACTTTGATATTGATTTGAAGAAACTATACACATCACATGGACTTTACCCATTGCCTTTTGGGGTTGTATGGTAGATCTTTTAAAACCTGCATATAAAGACATGTCTTGCTTGATATATGAGCATATTGGACCAGCAAATGGTTCAGCTGAACCATTTGCAAGTTCATGGGACATGCAAGCTCAAAAAAACAAACAAACAAACGAACAGAGGTGGACAAAGTACTCAACTCCATTACTTGAGTGAAAGTACAGATACTGCTGGTCAAACATTACTCCATTACAAGTAAAAGTTGTAAAGACAGATTTTTACTTAAGTAAAAGTACAGAAGTACTTGCTTTTAAAAGTACTCAAGTACCAAAAGTAAATTTCCTTTTTTATGTCAATGCACTGTTTTATTGTTGTACGTAATACTTGCAATACTTCTGAAACAATTTAGAATACATTACACCTACTGAATACACTGACTAGCTTGTAGTTTAGAATGTTAAAAACCTAAAAAAGTAACACCCCTACGCAGCCCCACAAAATCTGGATGGTAGTGATCTCACACAGCTCTGACTGTGTGTAGCCATTCAACCACATTTGAACAGAGTGGACAGTGAAATCCTGTAAATACAGAGTGATTAGAAAAAGAAAAATCAAACCTGCTTTAAAACCCAGCAACACAACTGCAGCTGTATAACTTTACAACAGCAACACTGCTTTAACAAAAAAGCAAAACAGCAAGATTTATTTGACATCAAAACAAAATTTAAAAAAATGCTGTCTAATCGCTCTCACAGTACTTTGATGTCACACACAGAACGGAAAGTCACGTTTTAGAGAAGAAAAAAATCATCCACTGACTTTCAAAGCTGCTACATATAACGACTTTCTACTTGGGGACCTTGATAGAAATGTAGTGGAGTTAAAAGTACAATATTTGTCTTTCAAATTTAGTGAAGTTAAAGTCATAAGTTTCCACACAAAAAAAAAATACTCAAGTAAAGTACCGATACTCAAAAGTACACTACTCAAGTAAATGTACTTAGTTACTTTCCGCCGATGCAAACGAACAACTGATGCTAGCAAACAAAAGCTGACATCAAACTGAACTACTGTCTGAATGTAACTGTAAACCAATTATTTGCAGTACAGAGGTTCATTTGGCACACAAACTCATGCACAAACTCTGAGGGAACACTGTATGCCATTAGCACCTGGAGGCAGACAATTCGGCACAACACAGCTACTGCCTGACGGGGACGCTCAGGAGTCATTGCCTCACTCACACGCTGCAATTAACAAGCATGGTTATTTGTAACAAATAATTTGTTTCTCATTACACTACAGAGGACAGACGGTTTGGTGAGTGGATTGATGTGTTTTTTGTCAGCCAGTGCACATTAGAAAGCAAATGCTAAACCATGAACAATGCATGGTAGATAAATCTATACATAAGATTTCGTAACAGTGCTTTAAAAGTGATCACTCTTGCACTCACAAACATTTCACTTACACTATGCCATCTAGGTCTCTTTAGTAAAATTCTCATTGCATCATTATAAGTACTTGCAGCTTCTGTAAACAGATGTTCTATAGTTGAACCCATGAGCAGCAGTAAAGGTGTTTACAAAACCGATTCCAAAAAAGTTGGGAAACTGTACAAATTGTGAGTAAAAAAGGAAGGGAATAATTTACAAATCTCATAAACTTATATCTTATTCACAATAGAATATAGATAACATATCAAATGTTGAAAGTGAGACATTTTGAAATGTCATGCCAAATATTGGCTCATTTTGGATTTCATGAGAGCTACACATTCCAAAAAAGTTGGGACATGTAGCAATAAGAGGCCAGAAAAGTTAAATGAACATATAAGGAACAGCTGGAGGACCAAATTGCAACTTATTAGGTCAATTGGCAAAAACATGATTGGGTATAAAAAGAGCCTATCAGAGTGGCAGTGTCTCTCAGAAGTCAAGATGGGCAGAGGATCACCAATTCCCCCAATGCTGCGGCGAAAAATAGTGGAGCAATATCAGAAAAGAGTTTGAAGTTATCATCATCAACAGTGCATAATATCATCCAAAGCGTCAGAGAATCGACAAGTTGGATGCCCGTGATCTTCGGGCCCGTAGACGGCACTGCATCACATACAGGAATGCTACTGTAATGGAAATCAAAACATGGGCCCAGGAATACTTCCAGAAAACATTGTCAATGAACACAATCCACCGTGCCATTCGCATTTGCCGGCTAAAACTCTATAGGTCAAAAAAAAAACGCCATATCTAAACATGATCCAGAAGCACAAGCGTTTTCTCTGGACCAAGGCTCATTTAAAATGGACTGTGGCAAAGTGGAAAACTGTTCTGTGGTCAGACGAATCAAAATTTGAAGTTCTTTTTGGAAAACTGGGACGCCATGTCATCCGGACTAAAGAGGACAAGGACAACCCAAGTTGTTATCAGCGCTCAGTACAGAAGCCTGCATCTCTGATAGTATGGGGTTGCATGAGTGCGTATGGCATGGGCAGCTTACACATCTGGAAAAACACCATCAATGCTGAAAGGTATATCCAAATTCTAGAACAACATATACTCCCATCCAGACATCGTCTCTTTCACGGAAGACCTTGCATTTTCCAACATGAAAATGCCAGACCACATACTGCATCAATTACACCATCATGGCTGCGTAGAAGGATCCGGGTACTGAAATGGCCAGCCTGCAGTCCAAATCTTTCACCCATAGAAAACATTTGGCACATCATAAAGAGGAAGATGTGACAAAGAAGACCTAAGACAGTTGAGCAACTAGAAGCCTGTATTAGACAAGAATGGGACAACATTCCGATTCCTAAACTTGAGCAACTTGTCTCCTCAGTCCCCAGACGTGTGCAGACTGTTATAAAAAGAAGAGGGGATTCCACACAGTGGTAAACATGGCCTTGTCACAACTTTTTTGAGATGTTGATGCCATGAAATTTAAAATCAACTTAGTTTTCCCTTAAAATTATACATTTTCTCAGTTTAAACATTAGATATGTCATCTATGTTGTATTCTGAATAAAATATTGAAATTTGAAACTTCCACATTGCATTCTGTTTTTATTCACAATTTGTACAGTGTCCCAACTTTTTTGGAATCGGGTTTGTACTAATTGACCTCCCTGCTTTAAAAGTGACAACTCCCTCATCTGCAAAAAAACAAAGGGGGGGGAAAAAAACTAAATTTACGTAAAAGTATATTCGCCTGCACATCATACGGCATTGCCTTTCAATATCCTCATCGTCTGTCATGCGTTCAGTCAGTTCCAGTGTTGCCAACTAATTTTCAGAGAAAGTTGCTAAAGGAAGGTCGATTTGTTGCTGAAAGTGGCTAAATGACGTTGTGATGTCATGCTCCAATGGACGTCATGCGTAATCCGACGCAAAATTGGCACATCAATCAAATCTCAGCAAAAAATATATTTTAGATATGTTAATTTAGATTTGTTTTTAAAATATGCATGATATAATAAAATATAAATAACTGTGTACTGAATTATTGAAAACGTACACATTTTTAAATTATTACAATTTAAGTTTTTTTAATAGCTAGTGAACTCTACACATTCTCAACAATTATGCTTTAAGCAGTGTATTAGTAGTTAGTATGCTACACTCTAAGAAAAGTCTGTAAAAATAAGGCTCAATCTACTGTTAATATGAAAGAATTTTCCATAATGTTTTTTTTTTACCTGCATTTTAAATTACGCATTGTGTTTTCAGGTTACAGGGTTACAAAGGATGATGGATAATGTCCTGAAAGATTTTCCATTTTTCTTAGTGTACTAACTGATCAACAATTGCAGGTACAAGCTACTAACAATGTGTATCATAAATGAACAGTTATTAAATTATTATTGTTATTATCAAATTGAACAATTGCAAATAGCAGTAAATTAATTCACGTGATGTGTGTACTGCTAGGCATCTGTGGTTTCCTCTTTTTGTGTAATTTGGATGGACAATGTGTGCCTTTTTATTGTCTGAGTCCTTATCAAAAGTTGCTAAAAGTTGCCCAAATAAATGTTTAAAATTGCTCAATTTGTTGCTAGGTGCTTTTGGAAGAAAAAGTTGCTAGGGTAGTCTGAAAAGTTGCTAAATTTAGCAACAAAATTGCTAAGTTGGCAACACTGGTCAGTTCCTCAGTTGTTCCTGCCAGGGCTGCTGCTCATGACTTCACATCCTGGAGGGTACCAGATACCTTATTAGAACATAGAATGTTAATGCTAAGCATTAAAAACTGGTGTGGGGTGGTAAGATTTGGGGGGGAGGTGGTCAGCAAGGATGCATTACATTTTTCAAAAGTGCCGGTGTGTCAAAAAGTGTCTTTACACTTAGATCTTTCCAAGCTGGAGATTTGAATAAATACCTTTGGGTATTCAAAGATCTTTAGCACAGTTTACACAAACCCTGTTGGTTCGGAATTTAAATACTCATCTAATAAGCACTTGAACCAGGAAGGGGATGTAGCTCAGTGGTAGAGCGCATGCTTTGCATGTATGAGGCCCCGGGTTCAATCCCCGGCATCTCCAAAATTTTATTTATTTTATTACGCCATATATCATAGACATATCATCAACAGAATTTTTTTTTTTAAAAAAATAAATTTTTGAAAAAAATATATTTTTTGAAAAGTATTTGTTCAAACACGTTCGTGTCGTTCTGCGTATCCCATCAATACGGTTTTTTTTTTTTTTTTTCCTTCCTGGGACGGTAACCAGGGAGGGAAAGTGCTATGTTTACTAAAATGTAAGCAGACTGACACATGGCTATATCAGCATATACGTCTCGTTTAAGTGACTCGCGAATTTTTAGAAAAGTGAAGCATGCAGCTAAAGTATCTGAAGACTCTTCTAACTCCTCAGGTAAATATATTTACCACGTTATTATTTAGCGACGCTGACGTTAGCTAACTAACGTTAGCTCTTTGCAGTCCGCTATATGTAGGCATGATAACGCTTCTTAGCTTAGCAACACTAGGATGCTTATGTATCCTGCCAGATTTCGGCTTATGCCTTTACGTTGTGCAAAGAAACAGTAGAAATCACATTCCGAAATGTTATTTAAATCTCAGCAAGCGACTCTGCATTGAACACGGTGTTGCCTGTATCTGTAATGTCTTTTCTTTAGGATGGAGCTGCGAAAGTCACCTGTATGGCTTGGGCTCCTAACAATGCAAAGTTTGCAGTGTGCACTATTGATAGAGTGGTTATATTGTATGATGAGCAGGGAGAGAAAAAAGACAGATTTACTACAAAGCCTGCAGACCCCAAAGTAAGTTATCAGTAAATTATTGAACTGAATATTAAATATTCAAAATATATGTTGTATTCTGCCAATGCTAAATGTAATTTCTTAGTACTTCAGGAAAAGATATTCCAGTATGAAGCTATGACTTTGTCATTTGTTGCAGTATGGAAAGAAAACCTATGTGGTCAAGTCCATGGCATTTTCTCCTGATTCAACCAAGATAGCAGTGGCTCAAACAGACAACATCATATTTGTTTACAAAATTGGAGAGGAGTGGTAAGTACTTCAGAACGCTACTAGTAATACTGGCTTCATTAATTAATTAAGGCTGAGTCTTCAGCTTTTTCAAATATCAAAATCTGCTGAGATCCATAAAACATAGGCTTTTATAAAGGACTGGGATAAATGTATTAGCGCATAAAATAAACTATATTTTATATAGTGTGTGTTAAGTGTTGATTTTTGTGTAATATGCATGCACTGTATGATACTTTGCATATAACAAAATAAATGTGTACAATTTAGAACTGAGTAAAAAGTTTATCATATTTAACATACTGCTAGTTGTATTTTGAGGTGAAAAGCTAAGCGATACATAACCAAAATTGTATTATTTTACATTTCTAATGATGTTTTCTGTACCAGGGGAGATAAAAAGGTTATTTGCAACAAATTCATTCAAACAGTAAGTATTTTTATGATAAATAAAATGCATCATTAGGCAGCATTGCCATATATTTTGTGCGTTAACAGTTTTTATTCTCTAGAGTGCTGTAACATGTCTGGTTTGGACATCGGAGCATGCAATAATATTTGGACTAGCAGATGGAAAAGTAAGTATGCTTTGCACCTTAAGCTGAATTTCCTATTTTGTAAATATTCATTTTTTTGTATGTCAAATGCAGATTCGTCAAGCCAATACAAAAACAAGCAAGTCCTCCACAATTTATGGAACAGACTCTTACGTTGTCTCACTAACGACAAAGTATGTATTTAAAATCCTGACGCTATGATTCTTGCTTCTTTGTCCAAGCACCCTTTTCTGGTTTGCTTACTGTGTTATTTAAGCATTATTTATATACTATTACAGGATTTATTCATATTGTGAATTCGATTTTTTTGTCTATATTTAAGTTTAGTTAGTTATTATATGCTTTTATAATTTTTATTTTTACTTTTTTAGATGTTCTACAGTACATTTGTATTATTTTTATATTTTTTATATAGCTTGAATTGATTTTTATTTAAGTTTTAGTCATTTCAGCATAAGACTGTTTGTCTCCCTTGGTCCACTTTCCCAGTGTCTCAGGGAAGGGAATCCTCTCGGGTCATGCAGATGGAACGGTTGTTCGCTACTTCGTTGATGATGAAGGATCTGGGGAATCTCAGGTAAAGAGCTGCTTTATTATATTTAGTTGTATTTATGCCATAAAATATAATTCACATTTTATATCTTCACATGCTTAAAAGACTGATTATTTAATATATATTTGCTCTGATTGTTGAAAGGGCAAACTGTTAACTCATGCATGCCCACCGTACGCCATGGCATGGGGCACCAACAGCATAATTGTGGCTGGATGCGATAAGAAGATTGTGGCCTATGGAAAGGAGGGCCACGTGCTTCAGACATTTGACTACAGCAGAGATCGCTCCGAAAAGGAATTCACTGTGGCAGCATGCAGCCCCAGTGGCCAGTCCATAGTCGTAGGAAGCTATGACAGGTGAGAGAGTTGTTTCAACACACTAAATAGAAAACAAAAATGTTTTGCCAATGTCATGATATATATCTTATGCTAAATTGTTTTTCGTTAGGTTGCGTGTTTTCAATTGGAGTCCTCGAAAAGGTGTCTGGGATGAAGCTTCTCCCAAAGAGATTCCAAACCTGTACACCATCACAGCTCTGTCCTGGAAGAAAGACGGCTCTCGGCTTTCTGTGGTCAGTCTGGGTGGCCAATTTTAGAAAGATTTCAGAACTTCAGAGATTTTCAGAACACCTTAATTCTGTTAATGTACTGAAACCTGTGCACACCAATCCTGCAAATATACTGAATCCCGCATATACAGTTCTGTCTCCAAGATGGTTATAATTTGGTAAGAAGTGAGCGGGATAACAAAAACAAAAGAAACAGTGGCTCAATGATGTTGAGGTGCTGCTTTGCCACTTGGGACAGTTGAGGGGCTGTGGAGATGATGTGTAAATACATCTCTAAATTGCAGGGCACACTGTGTGGAGGAGTCGAGTTGTTTGACTGCTGTCTTCGGAGAAGTATTTACAAGAACAAATTTGAGATGACATACGTAGGACTAAGTCAAGTGAGCAATACTTGTAGATATTTAAAATGCACATTTCCGGTCATTTCAGTAGTGACTCTTATTTTTAATCTTGTTTACAGCCTACAAACTGGATGTTCTGAAACTTTGTTTCTTAAACCCTCTCAGGTTATTGTGAAGAATTTGTCCACTGGCACTCGAGTAGTGCTGAAATCTCAGTATGGTTATGAGATAGATGAGGTGAAAGTCATGGGGAAGGATCGATATCTTGTGGCTCACACCTCTGACACACTGCTGCTGGGTGACCTGGTGTTCAACAAACTAAGTGAGGTAGGATGTCTAGTTTGAACTTGTTTGATTATTTACAGTTGCTTTATTTCTTCTATATAGTTCTGTTAGAATTTTTTTTTACATTCAGTCTGTATTAAAGTCTCTGTTTAGATAAAACAGTCTGTATTTAATGTTTCTGGACCAGTTTTCTCATATTATAACAGAGTCAATGCCTCCATCGGGTGGACCAAGGTTTAAAATGTCTAATTAAAAGTTCAAGGGCTGTCATGGTTCACTGTGTTAATCCATGTTTAATTGAGTTTCCAAAGTGCTCTTATGGGAGTTAGAAGAAAGTTCAGTGTGACAAACAGGATAATGGTGAAGGGCCTTGGCTGCGGTGTCTCTCTGCCTCTGCTTCTTTCTGTGTAATGTAGTGGAAAGCAAAAGTTGATGACTGTGTTGTACTTCAATAAACAACATCACTCTCCCATTACAGGTGGCGTGGCAGGCGGTCAGGCGGTGAGAGGGAAATGAAAAGTTTTTCTTTGAAAATGAAACGGTACATTGTTTTTTTATTGTATTATTGTGTGTTATTAAGATGCCTCAGTCGTTTCTGCTCAACAACTGGGTTTAATGAATCATGCAGCCCTAGCTGATATAATTAAAGTCCTTACTGTCTAATTGTAAATTGCTGTATTTCTGGGTAGGTGTGCATGATTTTCAATGCTGGAGAGCTGGCGCTGGTGGAATATGGAAGCAATGAAATCCTGGGATCTGTTCGGACAGAGTTTATGAACCCACACCTTATCAGGTCTGCTATTTTGGAAACACTTTGGAACGCAAAAGCCAAGATAAAAGCAAAATGATTTACTTTTTTACTACTTTTGTTTTTTATAATCCTTCTGAAACCTTCTTTGCCTTGTAATGACTTTTCTTATATAATGTTATAAATTATATGTTGGAAAAGAAATTACTCAAGCATGGAGGTTCCAAAACTTCAAACAAGCAAGAAATTCTATAATATTAAATATTATACAAAAAAATTGTAATATAATAATGTATATAGGATTTAGAATTTGATATATTTAATTGACTAATAATTACATTTAATAATAATTTACAAATATAGATACAATTAGGGCTCGTCCTGTTTTTATATGTTGCAACACTTAATGCATCACATCATTTTATAGTGAACAATATTTTTGTACAGATAACAGGCAAAGGTACATTACCCACAAAAGTCATGTCTAATACTGACCGCTAGATGGCGAAATTAACATTCGATTTCATGTTAGTCCTGGTACTGTCATTCTGCTCTGAAAACTTCTATTGCTGTTGATACATACAGCTGGCTCTTAGTGAGCAGACCTAGTCATCACAAATCAGCATTCATGTATAAAGCCTGTCAGGTGCTGTCAGAATGCAGTGCTTGGTTCCTCTTGATGGAGCACTGACAGGTCCCTCAGCACCCACAGGAAGTGTTTATTCCTCGGTTTGTGTGTTTGTGTTTGCAGTGTGCGTCTGAATGAGAGAAGGCAGAAGGGAGTGGAGGACAACAAAAAGTTGGCTTACCTCATTGACATCAAAACTATTGCCATTGGTGAGTTATTGCCCAGTACTTCCAACAGGGATATGATCTCTTAATTATTTACCAAAATGAAATAATTATAATACAGAATACAGTCAAATAACTTTAGAATGTTTTAAGATTTTGAGTGACCAAATTGTATCCAATTCAAATTTCTTTTTATTGTGCTTTTCAGGTGGTAATTAGGGATGACATCATTTTATTTTAAAGCTAATCACATGTCTTCCTGCTCTGATAGCTCAGTTTTGCATGTCCCATGTGATTTAAGATTAATTTAGACATTTAGCCTATTGAGCGAATGCAAAAATGTGAATTATAGTCACAGTAGCTCATAAAGGAATCTCAGTCTGTTGTCATCAACAGCTTAATGAAACAACGTCATCGGTGGAATGAATTACATAATTGTCTGTTTCCGCTCTAAATGGGACACCTTCTCCATATGACACGTTATTTGATTCCACAGAGAGAGGATCATTTGAGGGACAGTAGAAAGGTGTGTTGACGTTGAGTAGGTTCAGATGTTACCTTTCAATTAGATGGTGACCCTGCTGTGTCATCGTCATGGCCCTCTCCTTCACCGGCTACCGCCAGCCATCTGCCACGGTTCTGACCACTTCCTGTGTTAATTAAGTCCTGGCATGCTCCCTCTGTCCTACTTGCCTTGTTTCTTCTTCAGGTGGTGAAAATGAGAAACAACTTTCATCCAATTTATTTTCCTCTGACAGACAGCAGAGTGCTTTTCCCCCTCACTGAAACATGTGCTTAAAACCTGTTCAGAAAGTGCAAATTGGAAAGTGTTTTTCCTCTCCTTCTGTCCCCCCTTGCCCTCCTCCGTAAGTGATGCTTCCCATCAGAATGGTTATTTGTGAACAAAGAGCCAGAAAAGCAGGGAAATGTCACAGAACGTGATTCATGAAAGACTCATTGATTTGTTTTTGTTGGGGCACGGATGTTCGGGGTCTGTATGAACAGCAGTGCCTCCGTTTTTGCTGCATGTCTTTGTGTACAAGTGTGTACGGTGACGTTCATGGCAGCCATCTCCAAATGTTTGTCATTCTGTTTATTATAGAACTCTTTTTTTGGATGGAAAATACTTCATCTGTTCTTTAAAAAACATTGTCTAAAAGCCTCATACTGTTTAAAAGTTTCAACTAGAATGCTTCATTTCTGCTCAACAGAAAATAATCTGCATCTGGTATTTGGTGCATTCATCTCCCATAATCCTTTTCTCTTCCTGTTTTTCTCAGTGGACCTGGTGGGTGGGTATAATCTGGGCACTATAAGCCATGACTCCAAGATAGACTGGCTGGAACTGAATGAAACGGGGCGTAAACTGCTTTTTAGGGACAAGAAACTCAGGGTAAGTGTCGAACGTCGTTATTTAAGCTCTAATATCACTAATAAAATCAGAATGACTTGTCACTTCTGTCTCTTTCTCCACATTCAGCTCCACCTGTATGATATTGTGAGTAGCATGAAGAACACCATGCTGAGTTTCTGTCCTTATGTTCAGTGGGTACCGGGTAGTGATGTAGTTGTGGCCCAGAACAGAGGAAACCTGTGCGTTTGGTACACCATAGACAGTCCGGAGAGGGTCACAATGTTTCCCCTCAAGGTGAGCTGAAGTTAATAGTGATTTTATTTACGTGGCTTGTCTATGTTGTTTAAGCACCTGATTCACTAAAATAACTATTCAAATTGGTTATATACGCGAACAATTGCAAAGAATCGCACTACCACTGTGATCCAGACAGCTAAGCTGTTTAAAATGAAGAAAATGCTTTGCTATACATAGCCGTTAAAAATTTTTAGGTTGGTAAGAAGTCCCATCCATGTTCACCCTATTTGCTCCTTATTGTTTCAGTTTCTTGTTTGAGTCCAGTGTGTTTAATCATTGCGACAGGGCGACATTGTAGATCTGGAGAGATCCAATGGCAAAACTGAAGTCATTGTGACTGAAGGGGTTAACTCTGTCTCCTACACTCTGGATGAAGGGCTGATTGAATTTGGCACAGCCATTGATGATGGTGACTATTACAGGTAAAAAAAAAACCCACCACAGCCACCTGCAATAAACATGGATTAGACCTCAATTATGCTTAGTTTTGTAAACTTGTGCTGCTTAAAATGGCATAATTCACCCAAAAATGAAAATCCTGTCATCTCATGAACATAAGAATAAGATAGTTTGAGAATTAGAGTTTTTTTTTTTTTTTTTTTGCTCTACAATAACAGTCATGCAACCAGAACAAGTTGGTACCGGCATTTATGTTCTGGGTTCTGAAAACAAGCAAGTCATGCATGTGGTTTGAAACGACATGATGTTGAAGCAACTGAATGAGGGTGAGTAAAGGATGACGAATTTTCATTTTTAGGTACACTCCCTTTAAATTAGTAAGTATCCTGATTTTATAGCTGAACTTGTGTGTATGTGTGTGTGCGCAGAGCTACAGCATTCCTAGAGACCCTGGAGATGTCGGCAGAGACAGAGGCCATGTGGAAGACTCTGAGTAAACTCTCCCTAGAGGCACAACAGCTCCACATTGCTGAGAGGTTAGACAAGCAAAACAGTCCACCCACCTCTATGACTCAGCTACTGCTGCAATGACTTCAGCATAGCCATCCAGATCAAGTGTCTAACCTTGACAACTAGGAACCAGTATAACTGAATTTAAAAAATCTTGTAGTTTCTTTGAATTCCTTTACAAATAATTTCAGCATAATTGTTTTTATTTAACTTCCTCTATTGAACTTTACAAAGGGCAGTCGTCCTAAGCTACAAGTGGGACAATTGCAAAAGTGACATAGGGTCATCTCATTCAATATTTGGATACTTGCAATTATAGGCAACTAATTTCTTACATGACATTAAATGTGTTAAAGAAGCAGCATAGTACGCAGCAAAGATTTGCAGTACAGTTGATTATGATATTTGAAGTGCTAAATTCAAATAAATTAAACATTAAATAAATAATTTCATTTTTGTTGGGCCACCTTAACAAACCCATGGAAGAATGTTCTGTGTATTGTTTACCAACACTCAAAGACAGCACAGATACTGGCAGATGTGTGCAAATAAATATTTACTTACAGCCCTTGTACTGGCAATAGAAAAACACCTTTCACATGATTGCGTAAACACAATAATCTTACTGTCTTTCTTAACGATTCTTTCAATCTATTAATAGCATTGCTGCATTTGTTTTTGCGCCTTTTATTTATTTTCTTAATTTGCTCTTAATAGGTATATAATTGGCACTACAGAAGAACTAAACAATTAAATATAAACACAGAATCAGCAAAGTAACAATACATTCTTAAAGGGGTCATATTATAAATATGTAATATTCCTTGATCCTTTGAAATGAAAGTATTTACTGTAGGCACACTGTCCTAAAAATATCTTTTGCCCAAGAAGGTTCAAAAAGATTTACTGATATATTGTATATTAACACATGACAAACCTATATGTAAATGTCACCAATGTGTCAAAAGGTAATTCTGGCTGTTATTGGGGCAGTTAAAAACCATATTTGACACATTTGACTCTTTTCACAGGTGAAAATGCCATTTTCCATAAAATTTAAAGGAATAGTTCACCAAAAATTAAAATTTACTCACCCTCAGGCCATCAAGGTGGTAGACAAGTTTTGTTCATTGGAGAGGATGTGGAAAAAATTTTGCATTCTCACTTTGCTCACAGTGGAATCCTCTGCAGTGATGGATGCTGTCAGAGAAAGGGTTGGTCCATAAACCTGTTTTGTATATTTTGTATAAAATATATTTAATTTATACAGTGGGTACGGAAAGTATTCAGACCCCCTTAAATTTTTCACTCTTTGTTATATTGCAGCCATTTGCTAAAATCATTTAAGTTATTTTTTTTTCCTCATTAATGTACACACAGCACCCCATATTGACAAAAACACAGAATTGTTGACATTTTTGGAGATTTATTAAAGAAAAACTGAAATATCACATGGTCCTAAGTATCAGACCCTTTGCTCAGTATTTATAGAAGCCCCTTTTGATCTAATACAGCCATGAGTCCTTTTTGGGAAAGATGCAACAAGTTTTTCACATTTGGATTTGGGGATCCTCTGCCATTCCTCCTTGCAGATCCTCTCCAGTTCTGTCAGGTTGGATGGTAAACGTTGGTGGACAGCCATTTTTAGGTCTCTCCAGAGATGCTCAATTGTGTTTAAGTCAGGGCTCTGGCTGGGCCATTCAAGAACAGTCACAGAGTTGTTGTGAACCACTCCTTCGTTATTTTAGCTGTGTGCTTAGGCTTGTTGTCTTGTTGGAAGGTAAACCTTTGTCCCAGTCTGAGGTCCTGAGCACTCTGAGAAGGTTTTCGTCCAGGATATCCCGTACTTGGCCGCATTCATCTTTCCCTCTATTGCAACCAGTCATCCTGTCCCTGCAGCTGAAAAACACCCCCACCGCCTGATGCTGCCACCACCATGCTTCACTGTTGGGACTGTATTGGACAGGTGATGAGCAGTGCCTGGTTTTCTCCACACATACCGCTTAGAATTAAGGCCAAAAAGTTCTATCTTGGTCTCATCAGACCAGAGAATCTTATTTCTCACCATCGCACAACTCCCATGCGGTCTTTCATGTGTCTTGCACTGAGGAGAGTTTTCCGTCGGGCCACTCTGCCATAAAGGCCCGAATGGTGGAGGGCTGCAGTGATGGTTGACTTTGTACAACATTCTCCCATCTCCCGACTGCATCTCTAAAGCTCAGCCACAGTGATCTTTGGGTTCTTCTTTACCTCTCTCACCAAGGCTCTTCTCCCCCGATAGCTCAGTTTGGCCGGACGGCCAGCTCTAGGAAGGTTTCTGGTCGTCCCAAACGTCTTCCATTTTAGGATTATGGAGGCCACTGTGCTCTAGGAACCTTAGTGCAGCAGAATTTTTTTTGTAACCTTGGCCAGATCTGTGCCTTGACACAATTCTGTCTCTGATCTCTTCAGGCAGTTCCTTTGACCTCATGAATCTCATTTGCTCTGACATGCACTGTGAGCTGTAGGTCTTATATAGACAGGTGTGTGGCATTCATAATCAAGTCCAATCAGTATAATCAAAAACAGCTGGACTCAAATGAAGGTGTAGAACACTCTCAAGGATGATCAGAAGAAATTGACAGCACCTGAGTTAAATAGATGAGTGTCACGCAAGGGTAATGGTCTGAATACTTATGTAAATGTGATATTTCAGTTTTTTCTTTTTTAATAAATTGCAAAAATGTCAACATTCTGTGTTTTTCTGTCAATATGGGTGCTGTGTGTACATTAATGAGGAAAAAAATAACTGAAATGATTTTAGCAAATGGCCGCAATATAACAAAGAGTGAAAAATTTAAAATTTAAGGGGGTCTGAATACTTTACCCGTACCCACTGTATTAACTTGAATTGCATTATAATTGACCTCAAGGAATAAAAACTAAAAATTATTATGCTTTAATAATTCTGAATTGTTCTGTATGCAAAGCCCCAAAACTGTCTTTAAGACAGACTATTTTCCTTTAAGGAGAATTACATTTTGCATATAGCCGTGAATGTTTAATGCCTGTTAGAAGCATTATTCAAAAGAACTTAAAGAAGCTACTAATCTGGACAGCTGCGCTACGTGTAACATTTTTAAATGCAGAAATTTGTCTCAGATCATTTTCTGCCTAAAGAAAAATGTGTGTAATCTGGTGCAAAAGAGCAAAACCCCTTCACCTGAGGGAGGATAAACGCTTTAGCACTAATCACCAAAGGTCCTCTTAAAAAGGCATCCAGTCGCTTTAGGAGGCAGTGAGAATGTTTAGAGTTTTCCTTTTACTGTATAAGCATTTTTAAGAGGGTTTGAAGCTGAAATTTAAAATAGAAGGGCTTTAATAATGCAGGATTGGTATGTTATATATAGGCTTATCTGCATAAAGCATGCAGATAAAAAGTGGTCTGACCGTGAATGAGAATGCAAATGAAAGAATTGACTGGATACTCTTCCTGCTGCCCCCTTGCTTGTTGTCCCTTTTAGACATGTTAGACATTTTTAGAAATGTTTTAGACATTTTAGACATGGCTGATGGTTGGGTTTTTCCGCAGGTGTTTTGCAGCCCTTGGGGATGTGTCCAAAGCCAGATTCCTAAATGAGACCAACAAAATTGCAGATGCAGTCTCAAAGGAATATGTATGTAGTGCACACGATTTTTTTGAAGGACAGACTGTTCTGTAGCATCTCTAATAGTATGTCTGTTCACTTGTAGAATGTACATTTTTTGTTGTTGTACTTGTGCTTATGTATTTTACAGTTCATTGTTAATATCCTCTCCTGTAGGGTGGTGATGGTACAGACCACTACCAGGTGAAAGCACGACTGGCCATGCTGGATAAGAACTTTAAACTTGCAGAGATGTATTACATGGAACAGGTAAAGAATAGTTTCTGATACCTACTATTAAACTCAAAAGAAATAAATAAAACCCTTTTTTAAATTAGTAAACTTGTTTTAAAACTGTTCATTTAATTATTTAATTAAAAATTAAAATGTTAAGTTAAATTTAAATTAATAATTTAAAATACTGTAAAATATAAATTATCGATTTTAAGGTCATTTTGGGAAAAAAGCATTTTGCCAATGCTTTTCTTTATCCATTTTTGCCAATTGAATTTCAAAAATGGCATTGGACAGTTTCATACTAGGAGCAAAGACTTATATTGTTCTATCTCTCGATTGCTGCAAGTAATTATTCTGTAACTCGGCAGAGCAGTGGATTGAGTGATGGAAATGTACCAGGACTTCACATGTGGGAGTAGGTATTGCAAGTGGCAGAGCAAAGGTAATATCTGTTTTTGTACATACAAATCATAATATTCATAACCTCATTCCACTTTTTTTTTTTTTTTACCTAAAACAATGGGTTTCTCAACAGGTTTTGGCCCATATACATTGGACCTCAAGTAGTGATCCAACAGGAACAGAATGTTTGGTTGTACACAAGTAAACAAAATGTCCTTAAAATCAATCATTGCAGTTTATTACTGTGTAACATTGCATTATTACCATGAACTGCAACAGTGTACAAAATGTGTCTGGATTCTGAATGGCTCTTGAATTTTGATGGTTTCATGCTGCCATCAGTCAATAATTCTCAGCACAAAACATATTATAGACAGCACAAACCATGTTTATTTTCATTTTGAGTGATTCCATTGTCATATTTTCATTTAACTTGTGTAGTTTTGTTTGTGGTTTTTTGAAGATGAAGGCATATCACACAATTTATCCATGTTCCCACAATATTTTCACATCCCTTATAAAAGTTGATAAGCCTTTTTATGTTATATCTTAACTATGCAGAATTATATGGTTAGTTGCAATTTATATTATCTGCATTTAGCAGCTGTCTATGATCAGCTTTTTACTAATGTTAAATGTGTTTATCCCTTCAAGGGCCATCCAGAGTTGGACAATTTGAGACACAGCTACTATTCTTACCTAATGGAGACCAATCAGAATGAGAAAGCTGGTGAAGTAAAGGAGAATGAAGGAGACTTCACTGGTGCTGTTAACCTCTACCTGAAAGCAGGACTTCCTGCCAAAGCTGCTTGGTTGGCCATGAGCAGAGACGAGCTCTTATCAAGCCATGACATCATCAGCCGTATCACTGCTGCACTCATCAAAGGAGAGTTTTATGAGAGGGTGAGTTTGACCTGTGACGGAATGTGGCTTGACATAATGGCAACTGTTAAGTTCCATGCATTCATAACTTTGAAATGAGTTGCAGAACCACTCGCACAAGTCACTGCCATGGAATTGTTTTGCTGATTTGAAGGGAAATAGTTTTACCTATAATTATTCATAATAATTAAACTCAACAGGCAGGCGACCTGTTTGAAAGGACAAGAAATAATCAAAGAGCCTTGGAGTGCTACCGCAAGGGAAATGCTTTTAAGAAAGGTGAGTCTAGCTGGTAAGAACAATCAGAATAGGGTGTTACATTACAGTTGGAACAATAAGTCAGTGGTTGTAATGCAAAGCATCAGAGCTATAGATTCATTGCCTTCTTTGACCTCTGCTGATTGCATTGTGCTTCCACAGCGGTGGATCTGGCTCGCGTTGCCTTTCCTGCAGAAGTTGTAAAGCTGGAGGAAGTGTGGGGTGACTACCTAGTGCAGCAGAAACAAATGGATGCCGCTATCAACCACTACATAGAAGCTGGGTGAGTTTCTAAAGTAACAATCCTCTAGAGATCAGGGGAATTTTAGTTAGAAAATGAAAAAAAAAAAAAAAAAAAAATTTCAATTTCATTTTTACTTCTGTTTAATTTTAATGGTGCGTATACACCACTGATCAAAAGTTACATTTTGTCCAGCAAGGATGCATTAAATTGTTCAAAAGTGACAGTAAAGACATTTATTATGTTACCAAAGATTTTACAAAATAAATGCTGGTTTTTTTTAATGTTCTTTTGAACATTTTATGTTTACATAGTCTTGAAATAATATGACAGTTTCCCAACAAAATCAGCAACAGCACAACTGTTTTCAACCTGGATATTATAATTAATGTTTTGAGCACCAAATGCCAGATTAGATATTAATTTCTGAAGGATCACCTGAAGGTGACACTGAATACTGGTATAGCTAGATTTATGGCTGCTGACAATTCGCCTTTACCATCACATCCAATAAAATTTGCATGTTAAATATATAATTTTTTTCTATAAAGATCTTAAATTTTAATATTTCACAATATTTCTTTATTTTTGATCAAATAACTGCAGCCTTTGTAAGCTTTGGAGACTTCTTTCAAAGGCATTAAAAACAGCTTACCGACCCTAAACTTTTGATGTTTAGTGTACACTTAATGTTTTAATGTAATGTTTTTATTTCATTTTGTTATACTTTTCATTCCTTATAAAACTTCAATTGTTCCTTCTTCTCCAATTTGTTTCATGTCACCTTTGAAACATTTCCCAGAAATGGCCGCACCATAATTTTGCTGTGACCATTCTGGTTTATTATCGGGTTTATCTGCCCTTAAACATGGCCAGGCACTATTTTATTTGTCCTTACCCAACTCTGTAATTTCCTCCCTGTTAAAGACGTTCCACCAAGGCCATAGAGGCAGCGATTGCAGCACGCCAGTGGAAGAAAGCATTGCACATACTGGAGCAACAAGAGGACAAGACTGCCGCCAAATATTACCTGAAAATAGCTCAGCACTATGCTTCTGTACAGGAGTTTGAGGTAAAAAGCATACATTCCATCTGTCAAATATTAACAAATGGACTTAAATTCCTGAAAAATATGATCTTGTTTGAATCTGTGTTGGCAAATCTTGTTTCTCTGATCTACAGGTGGCAGAACGTCTGTTTGTTAAGGGTGATCATACTAAAGATGCTATAGATATGTACACTCAGGCTGGGCGATGGGAGCAAGCTCATAAGGTCAGTGTCACATTATGCCTCTCTGCAAAGATACTGATAAATTATACATTCATTAATAATAGCTGTATATTTTAGGGCCAGCATTTTTGTTTATGATTAAATGCTTTAGATCCCATACAGTAGATTTACATTGAAAGAGAGAACGGAGACATATATATATAACTTGAGTTGGCCTCTTTTGACTTTGGCCAATAAGCAACCACCAAGAACACTCTAGCAATTGCATAGCAACATGCTAACAAATCAGTGTGCAGTAGTAATTATAAATTGGGTGGATGGAAGCTGAGAACACAACTGCAACTTGTTTTTTGTTTTGTTTCTTTATTCAAATCATGAACAATTTACATTTAAATTATTACTAATCATCAGCAATTTACATTTGTATTATTATGTATAATTTTTCCCCCCTCTCTTGTTCTCTCTCTGTCCGTCTCCGACACAGCTTGCTGTGAAGTGCATGTCACAAGAGGATGTGTCTGCCCTCTACATCAGCAGAGCACAAGAGTTAGAGAAAGAGGGGAAGTACAAAGAAGCCGAACGGTAAAAACATACACATACACACACTGTTGTTTTTCTGACCTTTTTGGCTGGGTTAATTTATAATAATTAATAAATTCATTTATTTTTTAAAGACGAAAACAAAATGTTTAACTCTGAATAGAATGTCAACATGTTTGAGATTTCAGTCACATTTCATACTGGAATTCATACTTTGCATTTCACATACAGTATTTGAAATGTACCTCTCTGTCTTTAGGCTTTTTACCACAGTAGATGAACCAGACTTGGCCATCACCATGTACAAGAAGAACAAAATGTATGACGATATGATCCGTTTAGTCGCTGTTCATCACAAAGACCTGCTGCAGGAAACACACATTCACCTGGCCAAGGTTCAAGAGAACATTTGGGCCATTCTTTTATTATTCCTATTCACATTTAGTTACAAAACACATTTGACCCAAGTCTCTTTCGGTGCAGTTTTGTCTTGTTATTGCTCAGTAGATCCTTCACATGGTCTTGAGTGCTGTGTGCTGTGTTTGTAACAGGAGCTAGAGGCTGAATCCAGGTTTCAGGAAGCGGAGTATCATTACCTAGAGGGTCAAGACTGGAAAGCCGCTGTGAACATGTACAGAGTCAATGATATGTGGGAGGAAGCTTATCGGGTATGTGTGCACACTACATGGCCTTATACAGTATAATACTTGAGTTGATATAATGTAGAGAGTTTTAAACATTCATAGTTCCTCTGCATGTCTTTGCAACAGATAGCGAAGACCAATGGAGGAGCCAGTGCCCATAAGCAAGTGGCCTATCTGTGGGCAAAAAGTCTTGGAGGAGAGGCGGCAGTTAAACTGCTCAACAAGTTTGGCTTTTTGGAAACCGCCATTGACTTTGCAGCTGATAACTTGTAAGTCTCTGCTAAGTCAGTGTTAGGAATTAATAGTGGTTTTCAGTCCTTTAATTTCTAGTCTTTTCAGGTATAATTAGAGCATACAGATAACAATTAACCAATGCATATAGTCAAACTGGCCAATATTTACCATATAATGAAACACTCTTTGTCTTTTTTAGCACATTTGACTTTGCATTTGAGTTGGCCCGACTCGCAATGAAACCGAAGATTCCTGATATTCATCTTAAAAATGCCATGTTCCTTGAGGACCAGGTATAACTAACTGGGGAGAAATTATTCTTTTTTTTCTACACCGTTAATGCCTGTGAATGTGAAGTAGACAAAGACAACTAAAATGGTCCACTTTCAAGGTCGGGGCTGTGAATGCAAATTATACTGGGGTCTTTTCACTTTTCGTGTCAGATTTGGTCTTTATAATGCAGACTTTAGTGTGAAGATTGAATGTTTATTGCTTTGTAAGTTATTTTTTTCTGTAGGTTTATTTCAATTCATGTAATAAACATAAACACAAATAATAATTATAAATAAAATAATGTTTTATATAACAATATAGTTTTATAAAATAAAAATAAATAAATTGGCAAAAATTAGTTGGTAAAAATGTCAATCACCAGCCATTGTAGCTAGTGGGCAAAAAAAAATTAATTAAATTTCCCACTCTGACTGCCGAAATGTGTAATCAAAGTAGTCTTGCAGAATGCTAAAGCTATGACATTTTGAAAATATTGTTATATTAAAGTTTTTTATGATGACATATTACTCTACACTTACTCAAAGACATGCCCGCACAGAGTTTTTATTCTTCTTATTAATACCCAGACCCAGAGTTTATTATTCTCGTTATTAATGATCACATGGTGCACAGCATGATTGTAATTTTTTACTTTTAAGGGCAAATTCAATGAGGCTGAGACTGAGTTCATCAGAGCCGGGAAGCCCAAGGAGGCTGTGCTAATGTGAGTGAGCTTTTATATCACACTGTCCTACCCCAGTACACACACAGACCATTCTGTAGGGGGGATTGCATCGCTTCAGTATTTTTGTGTGCATAGATTACTGATAGATTTTCTGCACTTTCTCACATTACAAGCAATGAGTAGCTGGAAGCAGGTGGCACAGGTATTGAGAGTGTTTGATTTGTAGATCTCATGGAGGAGTGGTAATGCTGGCAGCTAATATGATCTCATTACTCCAAGAAATCATATTGTGAATTTCTAAAAGTTTTTATTTTTCTTTTAAATATAAATATAACAAAAATTTCTGAGGCTTACTGCATGCTTAAAAAAAGGAAGTAAGAAAAAAAAACAAACATTATCCTATGGGAAATTTTAGCCTATTTTTCTATCCTAATATTACCTTTTATCCCATGCAAGTTAATTTATCTAGTTTTGAGGATGTTCATATATTTTTGCACTGGAAACAAGACATGACATAAAAATACTCTTCACTGAGCTTTGCAGTGATGAAAAAAGGGAATAATAATATTTTTCTACACTTTGTTCAATTATTATTTGGATTTGCATAATGGTTTCAGTATTTTTAATCCAGCTGACTTCATGATTTATTATGTGGTCATTGTATATATATTGTATCATATAATTTCTAAACATTATCTTTAAAATATGGGTGACAGTGTGTCTATTTCTATTGCAGGCACGTCCATAACAAGGACTGGAGTAATGCCCAGAGGGTGGCAGAGGCTCATGATCCGGAAAGTGTGGCAGACATTCTAGTGAGCCAGGCCAAGTTCTGTTTTGACCAGAAGGAATTCCAAAAAGCGGAGGCCTTCCTGCTCAGGGCCCAAAGGCCTGAATTAGCTATTAAATACTACAAAGTAAGAGTCCTCAATCCTTAAAACACAATCTGTACATAGACAGTAAAACAAGTCTTCTTCATTGTAGAATATCATGGATTTGATGCCCTTTAAAGATAACTATGCTGTAGTAAACATCACCAAATAGCACAGAGATCGAAACTTTATGAACGTTTTTAAGAAAAATCAGGGCAGCTACTTTCTGTAGTTTAAGATTTACAGAAACAGAACAGTTCACACAAAAATTTAATTTGCTCACACTCATGTTGTTCCGAATCCCATATGATTTAGGTCAAACATAAAAGGAGACGTTTTATAATTCATTTCAGTGACCTTTTTTTGTTGTAAAACTCTAAAACCCTCCCAAAGTTAAATTCATTGTTCACAATCACTGGAAAAACATAATTAATTGAACTGAATTAGAATGTTACATTATAAATGAAAAAAAAATAAAAAATCATGACAGGAATAGAGCCAACAGCAATAAA
The DNA here is from genome assembly GCA_018155175.1 of Sinocyclocheilus anophthalmus. Taxonomy (NCBI): domain Eukaryota; kingdom Metazoa; phylum Chordata; class Actinopteri; order Cypriniformes; family Cyprinidae; genus Sinocyclocheilus; species Sinocyclocheilus anophthalmus. The sequence continues at coordinate 255,216 of JADLZN010006287.1, read as the reverse complement.
TGTTTAAAATAACTTTAAATTACTTTAAAATGACAAAATTGATCACACTTATATTTTCATAAATTGTTAGTTTGAATATTATAAAAAAGCTTTGTATGAGCAAATGTAAGATTTCTTATTATTAGCTAATTATGAATATTAAGTTCTGCAGGCTTTGAAGAACCATATTTTCTTATCCAGGATGCTGGCATGTGGACCGATGCAATGCGGATCTGTAAAGACTATTTGCCCAGCAAGCTGAGCATCCTTCAAAAGGAATATGAAAGCGAGGGCAACTGGTAAAATAACTCTCTTTTAACTCCACTACTGTCGGTTTCTTTTTTTCCTGCTTTTACTTTCATATGCCTCATTTGCTGTATCAGAAAATCCTCCCTTGTTTATTGTTCTTCAGAAACTAGGGCTCTGCGGTTGTGCAGAAAAACTAGCAGCTCTGAACTACATTTGGATCCTCTTTTCGTTGCTTGGCTTTCCTCCTTTATTAGAACATAGCAGCTTTTTATCCTAAATTAAATCCATAATGAGAAGCTCATTAATGCGCAGACACGCAGCAAATCCGTCTCCACTGATCATTTTCCTATTTTTAATGACTTGTGGGAAAACATCAAAGGCTTCTTCGCTGTCTTCCCTGGGAAGAAAAGGAGAAACATTTTGCGTAGTCAGTTCAAGGCCCACTCAGCAGTAATATAGGCTTGTATCATTAACCTATTTTCAATTAAGAGTCTGAACTTTCTTGGCATGTTGTTCTTATAAATTGACTCTGCTGGTCACTTTATGATCCCAAAGGTGTTTTTTTCTTTCCAAAGGCAGAGGTGTAGGATGTGTGTCCCTTCAGTCTATTGCGCTGGTCCTTACGTACAGCAGTATGAAGCTTGCCTTCACAGCTGTGAAATTCAGTTCACTTTTTGCAGTTTTTAAGCCATCATTTCTGAACACTGAAGCACACAAACATGGTACTGGATTTTTTAAAGCTGGAGGTTTTTCATGTAGCTTTCACGGTCATTAACCACCAAGTCATCTCAGGATTTGAAGTACAGAAGTCTGAAGACCTTTAATAAACAAGGGTTTCAAGTCTTTATTCAAAACTCTCACAGTAAAATGAACTGCAAACTATTTAGCCAGCACTAATAAAACGATAGTACTTACTGTAAAAGCAGTGAGTGTTTTTCTTCCTATGAGTCGACATCAATAGTAATATGGAAGGAAAGTAGGAAATGGTAGACATGTCTTACAAGTCTATGAGACATAAACATACTGTATATGTGTGTGTTTACAGGGGTGTGGAAGGTATGGTTGAGCAAGCTCAGGAGTGGGAACAGACAGGCGAGTATGCCAGAGCCGTCGACTGCTATCTGAAAGTGAAGGACTCATCTAACATGGACTTGCTGATGAAGTGTTGGATGAAGGTAAAGTCCAGACTCAGAGCCACCTGGCTGCAGTCACCATGTCCTCTAACTTCTTACTAACTTCCTAGTAAATTCTTTTTATAAAATTTTCAGTCTGTTTAAATTCATTATTTTAGCAGTGTGTCAGCAAGTATGATTTAAGTTCGACAAACTTTCACGTGCAAAATCCAGTCAATTTTAATAGAAATTCCATGCAACCGGGAATTTTGCATTTTATATATATATATATACAGTGGGGAAAAAAAAAGTATTTAGTCAGCCACCAGTTGTGCAAGTTCTCCCAATTAAAAAGATGAGAGATGCCTGTAATTTTCATCATATGTATACCTAAACTATGAGAGACAAAATAAGAAAAAAAAAAATCCAGAAAATCACACTGTATGATTTTTAAAGAAGTATTGGTAAATTCCTCTTTAAAATAATATTTTGGCCACCATAACAAAAATCAGATGTCTGGCTCGCACAGACCTTAACTTCTTCTTTAAGAGGCTCCTCTGTCCTCTACTGGTTACCTGTATTAATGGCATCTTTTTGAACTCGTTATCAGTATAAAAGATATCTGTCCACAACCTCAAACAGTCACTCCAAACTCCACCATGGCCAAGATTAAATAGCTGTCAAAGGACACCAGAAACAAATTGTAGACCTGCACCAGGCTGGGAAGACTGAATCTGCATAGGTAAGCAGCTTGGTGTGAAGAAATCAACTGTGGAGCAATTATTAGAAAATGGAAGACATACAAGACCACTGATAATCTCCCTCGATCTGGGGCTTCACGCAAGATATCACCCCGAACCCAGAAAAATCCAGCAAAAATCCCAGAACCACACGGGGGAACTAGTGAATGACCTGCAGAGAGCTGGGACTAAAGTAACAAATGCTACCATCAGTAACACACTGCGCTGTCAGGTACTCAAATCCTGCAGTGCCAGACGTGTCCCCCTGCTTAAGCAGTACATGTCCAGGCCCGTCTGAAGTTTGCTAGAGAGCATTTGGATGATCAAGAAAAGGATTGGGAGAATGTCATATGGTCAGATGAAACCAAAATAAACTTTTTGGTAAAAACTCAACTTGTCGTGTTTGGAGGAGAATGAATGCTAAGTTGCATCCAAAGAACACCATACCTACTGGGAAGCATGGGGGTGGAAACATCATGCTTGGGGCTGTTTTTCTGCAAAGGGACCAGACGACTGATCCGTGTAAACGAAAGAATGAATTGGGCCATGTATCGTGAGATTTTGAGTGATAACCTCCTTCCATCAGCAAGGGCATTGAAGATGAAACGTGGCTGGGTCTTTCAGCATGACAATGATCCCAAACACACCGCCCGGGCAACGAAGGAGTGGCTTCGTAAGAAGGATTTCAAGGTCCTGGAGTGGCCTAGACAGTCTCTAGATCTCAACCCCATAGAAAATCTTTTGGAGTTGAAAATCCGTGTTGCCCAGCTACAGCCCCAAAACATTACTGCTCTAGAGGAGATCGGCATGGAGGAATGGGCCAAAATAACCAGCAACCGTGTGTGAAAAACTTGTGAAGACTTACAGAAAATGTTTGACCTCTGTCTTTGCCAACAAAGGGTATATAACAAAGTATTGAGATGAAAATTTTGTTATTGACCAAATACTTTTTTTCCACCATAATTTGCAAATAAATTATTTAAAAATCCTACAATGTGATTTTCTGGATTTTTTCCCCCTCATTTTGTCTCTCATAGTTGAGGTATACCTATGATGAAAATTACAGGCCCTCTCATCTTTTTAAGTGGAGAACTTGCAACATTGTTGGCTGACTAAATACTTTTTTTCCCCAATGTGTATATAGAGAGGGAGAGAATATTATTATATAATTTTATTGTTATTATTTTTATTAGAAACCTAGACAATACAATTATATTTTAAAATGATAGATTAAGTTATTTATTTTTGCATAATCAAAGTTTTGGTTATTTTAACAAAGATGTCTCTTTGACAGAGGTTCACATATGTTCACATTACCCTGTGAATTTAAGACTAGACATTGCATTTTCATCTGCATCTCTTAAATTTCTACTGATTAATCTTTTTTTTTCCATTGAAGTCAGAGTATGTTGAGTGTTTAAATTTATTATTTCACTTGAAGGTCTTGCAAAAATCAATTTTCATCCAATCGGCAGAGATGGAATACTGTTTGCAGTATATTAGACAAAGGACTTTTTTTTAAATGCTTGTGTTGAAGATTCTAAATTGTGAAAAAGAAGACAGTGATCTTTCGACCTAGATTAACTACAAACCCGACTTTTGTTTGTGTACATCCATTAGAGAGCTACTCTGTTGACATTAAATATCTGATCATGAAAATGTTTTTATGCTCCTAAAGTGCTTAATTTTTTGTTGTTGCATTTACAGTTTTTACAAAGGTTTAGTTATACCTTTTCATGTCCTTCAGGCAGCAGAATTGGCCATTAAATTTTTATCCCATGTCAAGGCTGTGGAAGTCAGCCAGGTCGTCGGGCCACGCCTGATTCAGCTCAGAAAGTACAGCGAGGTATGTTTTTTTTTTTTTTTTTTTTTTCAGTGTATAAAGTCACTTCCATTTATAAAACTCTCCATTTGACGTTTGTTTTTTATTTTCCTCACAGATGCAATTCTGTGCACAAATACTGAGAAATCCCCCCAAAATACAAGCTTTTTATTCTTTCAAAGCATTGTGTTTTGAGAGTGGCACACCAAGAGGAAATAGTGCTTTCAGTGTGCTTGTGTGCCCATGTGTGCGTCCTCGAGCCATGGACCGATTGAGATACAAAATGGTTTTTTTTTTTCAGGCTGCTGAGCTCTACCTCAACCTGGACCTCATTAAGAATGCCATAGACGCATTCATTGAGGGAGAAGAATGGAACAAAGCTAAAAGAGTGGCCAAGGAGCTCGATCCAAGGTGAGCCCTTAGCAGACTGGTCGCCCCTAACAACGCTACAGCCAACAATGTGAGAGGGAGGCAGTGAAATCACTCAGTGCAACAAATGCAGTGCATGACAGCACGAGGCCGAAGGGGTGCAGATGGCCTTCGCAGTTTGTCTCTGACTGTCTTTTATTTACGGCCAGAAAAATAGGGTTAGGATTCAAGTCTAAATGCTTTCCAGTTCTGCATGAGGTATATTCTTAAAGGGGTCATATGATTCGATTTCAAGTTTTCCTTTCTCTTTGGAGTGTTACAAGCTCTTGGTGCTTGAAGAAGATCTGTAAAGTTGCAAAGATCTAAAGTCTCAAACCCAAAGAGATATTCTTTTTAAAAGTTAAGACTTGTCCACGCCCTCCTAAAACGTCTCGTTCTAACACGCCCCCACATGTCTACGTCACGATGTGGGAAGATTTGCATAATGCCGCCCAAATGTTCACGCAAAGAAAGAAGGCGTAACTTTATTGTTGCTGCCATCGCCGCCGCCATGTTGTGAAGACGCTGCGTGTTTCGTTGTGAAAGCGAAACTACTTTGTTTTGCCTTACAAAATAAGACATGACTAGAAATCAGTGGTTAAGTTGTATTTACAACACTGTTCCAGAACAGTTCAACCCAAATATTCAGATGTGTGCAGCGCATTTTATGGAGGACTGTTTCCTGATCCTGGTAGAGTAGCCTACAATGCCGGCTGTTCTGACTCACAGCCTGTATGTACGTTTTCATATTTAAGGATTTGCCACGGAGAGTCAACGTGAGTTTTGAGCCGTGTAAGTAGTCGCTTGGTTTGTAATTTCTTTCTCCTATCACAAATCAGAACATGGTTTTATGTTTACCTAGCGGGCGGGGGGAAACGGGGGGGGGGGGGGGGTGGCGCGATGCGGCGCAAGTGCGTAAAAAGACAGTATAAGTCATTATAATCCGTAATTATGTCCCCACTGGATGCAACAGATGCCTCGTTTATAATGGGTTTTAGTGGTTTTGTCTCATCGCGCCGGGACTCGGCATCACAGTATGGTAAGGGGCGTAACATTTCCATCACACGCTTGAGGTATTCGGCCAATCACAACGCACTGGATAGCTGGCCAATCAGAGCACACTTTGCTTTTCAGAACGATGATGTTTGTAAAAATCGATGCGTTTCAGAAAGGCGGGGCATAGAGGAGAAACAATAATGTACAGTATGTGGAAAATAATGTGTTTTTTTTTTTTACCTTAAACCGCATAAACACATTTCATTACACCAAATACACAAAATAATGTTATTTTTAGCAACATCATATGACCCCTTTAAAGATTGACTGGTAAAGAATAAATATTTATGTCTTATTGAAAATATCGTGACTTCACTCTCTATAAGAGTTTGCCGTTATTGAGGTTTTGTGACATTTGCTCTCTTCACAGGCTGGAGGAATATGTGGACAAACGCTACAAAGAGCACCTGAAAAATCAAGGCAAAGTTGACTCTGTAAGTTCACCTTATCAAATTAATTTGTCTTTTTTTCCAATTTTATTAATAGAGATATTTCAGAGAGGACTTCAAATGATGGGTCAAGGTTTGGCTGCTTAGCCTTGGCCAGTTAGCCTGGTGGTAGATGCTGGAACTACATCATAATGGAGGCAAAAATCTTAGCATTAAATGTAGATGAAAAATTATTGCAACATTGCTACACTATTGAGAATAGACAACTGAGCTATATTTATTTTTATTAAACCAAAAAACATATATTTTTTATTTAATATTTTCATATTTTTTAAATTTTAATAACTTACATTTATTCATGAACTGCAAGCTGAATATAAATCTGAATATATCGTTATATTGTAGTAATGTTTTGCCAATGGCCGATTTTATTTTGGAGGACTCCTAAAAGCATGAAATTGACTTATTTTTTCCCCGCCTGCTGCTTCTGACATCACAACTCAGCATAGTTAAATGAGAATGCTAGCAGATAACTTTCTCCAGGTATTGTAGACCTCCTTGGGTGAGCGAAAAGGGAACAGGCTTGTTAATCGAACTCGATGAGCAGCTGTCTAGGGATCTACTAGCTGTCAGAATCCTGTTTGTTCAAATAAAATAAATCTATTTCCTAGCAATACAAGTTGAGGTTAAAGAATGCATTAAATGAGCGTAACATAATACCGCAGACTGCAGCTCCTCCGCTCTGGTACTCTTTTTAGTTATTGTTGGGAGGAGAGAAGAATGGAGACGATTGGATTTATTCAATTTAGAATAACAGATATGAGTCACCAAATTGATGTGAGTGCTTGCCTCTCATTGTAATGCTTCACTGGCAGTTTGGTTACAATCACGGAATGATGCAGGTCAGGGCATTTTATTGAAAAGAAAGACCGAATGTTATGGAGGAAACTAGTTTAATGTACACTTACATAATAAAATTTAGCCAGTCAAGAATATGTGATATCATATATTATGTTGTGTGTGAATGAGAAGAAACATGTTTTTTTTGTTTTTCATCTTTTTTGACTGTACGTTATGGCAGTAGGCCATGAAAAGCTGTTTTAAAGGCTTATTATTATTATTATCATTATTATTAAAATAATACTCTAAATAATTACAGTCATTGTTAGATTCACCTCTTATGTAAAATAAAAATATGTTTATTATCAAATTATTCATACAATTAATTTCATTTTAATTATTTTTAGTTTTTTTTAATAATTAGTAGTATTATTGTTAAATGCTAATTTGTCCTAATAGTTTCTTTATTTTTCCTTAATTTTTATGCAGTATTCAATTCAATCACTTCTGATTATATTATTAATTGTCACGGTCTTTATTATATTATAATATAATTAACCATGTTTTTTTTATATGATTAATATTAATATATTGTGTACTTTTAATTTATACTCATATAAATAATTTCTATAATTTTCTATTTTTATATTTTTAGAAATAGTTTGACTTATTTAAATCCTAATTTGTTTATTTAGTTTTCCTTTATTTTTCACTCGGCATTTGATTATTATAAAATATATTATAATAATAAAAAATAAAAATGATTATACATTTTTAAAATAATTTATTAATGTCATATAAATTACACTTGTTAATAATAATAATGTGTCAAGTTGTTTTTCTTTATATTAATAATATTATTAACATTTGTTGTGTTATTAGTAATAGTTTTAATCGTTTTACATTTCAATTTGTCCTTAATGCTTTTTCCTTTATTTTCAATCAGTTGGTTGGAGTAGATGTGGTGGCTGCCCTTGACATGTACGCTGAGAGAGGACAGTGGGAGAAATGTATTGACACAGCATCAAAACAGGTGCCAATTCATGTGTTCTCTCCGCCACACCCCCCCCCCCTCCCCCCTCCTAAACATGTCCTGTGTCAACAGGGCAACATTTTGACAGAGTATCTGCCTTTTCCTTCTCCAACAGAATTTTAAGGTCCTGCACAAGTACATAGCTCTGTATGCCACTCACCTGATCAAAGAGGGTGAGGCAGAGAAAGTACTCAACCTTTACACCCAGCATGGCGTGCCAGCTTATTCACAGGTACGTGGACTCATGTCCGCATAATAAATCAAACTCTTTTATTTTATGAAAGAAACCCAAATCATACATGATACATCTCCTTCAAGCATAGGGACTTTTGGATTTCATCAGAAACATCTTCCCTTCCTTATTGTAGAACTTCAACATCTACAAGCGGATGTTTCTGGAGCTAGTGAACCTAAGGGACCGGGATTGTGCGGAAGCTTATCAGATGTGGGCCAATCTGAGGGACATCCTTCTACTGCTGGTGAGCTCTGGTTTACTATGGTGGCTTTCCATTTGGAAGTTATTTAGTCAGTATTGATTCTATATTCAAGTAGGAAATAGTGAATCTTACAGTATCTCTGTGCCGTGCAGTGTGAAAACCTGACCAAGTCTTCAGAAGCTAATTCTTCAGCCCATGAAGAGTTTGAGCAGATGCTGCTGGTTGCTCACTATTACGCCACCTGCTCTGCAGCCAAAGGCATTGACCAGCTGGTGTGTATATACTTCACAGCAGATATGCAAGCGGTATTGCATATGCATTTGATATTACATAAACCCTTTTATTCACTACCATTCAAAAGTTTTGGGTCAATAAGATTTCTTTTTAAAGAATGAATGTTTTTATTCAGCAAGGATGCATTAAATTGATCAAAAGTGACAGTAAATACATTTATAATGTTACAAACTATTTCTATTTCAAATAAATGGTGTTCTTTTAAACTTTCTATTCATCAAATACATACATACATACATAAATTTTTAAAAAATAAATGAAAAAATGTCATGGTTTCCACAAAACTACTAAGCAAAACCAGATTTCTTGAGCACCAAATCAGCATACTTGAATGATTTCTGAAGGATCATGTGACTCTGAAGACCGAAGTAATGGTTGTTGAAAATTCAGCTTTGCATTACATGAATAAATTACATTTGAACATATTTTAAAATAGAAAGCTGTTACTTTAAATTGTAATATTATTTCACAATATTACTATTTGTACTCTATTTTTGATCAAATAATTCTCTAATTTTCATGACCTCCAACTTTTGAATAATAGTGTGAAATTACAGACAATGTTCACTACAGCAAATATCTCTGGTCTTATAGCCCATCATCAGTTCTTGTTATTCTAGAGAAAAAAAATTGTTTTCATAATCTTTCATCAATATATAGCATAAACTTTTTTGCTGATGTAAAAATCGCTGTAAATTGAGGAACAATATTAACCCATAATATCAATGCCTATTAAAAATAGGCTCATTTTCCAACTCCCCTAGAGTTAAACAGTTGAGTTTTACCGTTTTTTTGAATCCATTCAGCCGATCTCCGGGTCTGGCGTAGCACTTTTAGCTGCAGCTTAGCATAGATAATTGAATCTGATTAGACCATTAGCATCTCGCTCATTTTTGAGCGAGATGCTAACGGTCTAATCAGATTCAATTATCTATAATAGTGGAGTGTTCCTTTAAGCCCTGTCCCACATTATTTCCCGCTGAAGTTTAGAATTTTCATTTAGAAAAATGTTAAAAGTGTTGTGAGTGATTTGTCATGTTGTCTTTCAAATGTGTAATGTCCATGTCACCAAACATAATGGAAAAATAATGCACAGTCCCCTGGTTAGATAGTCCAGCCCCAATGTCATGCCTTCGGTTAAGCCAATTTTGACTTGGCATAATAAACTGGGACAGGAGAATGTATTTTAACATCCAAAAAAATTACACACTTCACCTTTATGTTATCTGTTTCACTGTAATCTTGCATATGTGTTTACTTTTCTACAGAGTTCTGTGGCGGCCAAGTTGTCCATCTCTCTCCTGAGGCACACCGAGCTCATTCCAGCTGACAAGGCCTTTTATGAGGCCGGCCTGGCAGCCAAGGTGAACTCACAGTGAGCCCAGCTCCAAACACACACACTCACATAGCTGCTTCAAACATTCATGTGGGACAGAGAACAGGATGGCAGCTAAGAGCTCTGGGAAATTTACTTAATTCTCCTCTGTTTGCTTCAGTAAGATCTCACAGCAATTATGAATAATTTGATTCACAAAGCAGTTCGAGTTGCCTCGCATTGTGAAGACGAAGCGCAATGTGTCCCCTTTCTGGAGTTAAAAAATATATATATTTCTTAAACTTTTCATTTTTAATTTGAGCTGCTTCAGTTCTGCGTGTCACTGATGAATATTTCTCATGCAGGCTGTGGAATGGGAGAACATGGCTTTTATCTTTCTTAACCGCTTCTTGGATCTGGCTGATGTAAGTAAAGACTTTTGCTGGTGTGTGCAGTCTAATGAGTATCTTTCAAATGAAACAAACTTAAACATTACAAATCACTTGAAAAGACAGCTGTCTTGCTGCTTCACTGCCCAGTTATTCATTGACTGTACAGACTTTACAGAGTCAGAGGTTTGGGGTCATGAAGATTTTTTTAAGAAATATTTTATTTTATTTTAATATGGATCAAATTGATCGAAAGTGACAGTAAAAACATTTATAATTTTACAAAATATATATTTAAAATAAATTCTGTTCTTTTGAACTTTATATTTATCAAAGAATCCTCAAAAAAAACTTTCTGGGAAAAAAAAAAAAAATTAAGCAGCTCAACTGTTTTCACCTTTGATGTTAATAAGTAACGTTTCCTGAGCAGCAAATCATATCAGAATGATTTTTGAAGGTCATGTGACACTGAAGACTAGAGTAATGGCTGCAGAAACTCAGCTTTGCCATCACATTAATACTTATATTACATGAAAACAGTTGTTTTATATTGTAATAATATTTCACAATATTACTGTTTTTATTGCATTTTGATCAAATAATTGCAGCCTTGGTGAGCATAAGAGACTTCTTTAAAAAAACATTACAAACATCTTAGCGACCCCAAACTTTTGAATGGTATTGTACCTCCTAAGGAAACTGGTTTCCAAGACACCATAATGTCATGTCTAATGATCTAAAACAAATTTATGTGAGCTTTAAACATAACCAAAGTGGATATTTATAACAACAGTGCTGATTTCAGAGTGGAAATGAAATGGAATGGACCAAATTAACATTTATAAATTAATTTACTTATTATTTTTTTGTACCTTTTTTAATAACATTCTTTAAACGACCTCATTTCAGCAATTGTTCTAAATTTTCAGGGCATTGATGAGGGCACATTGGATGCTTTAGATCACACAGACTTCCAGGATACAGATATCCCATTTGAGGTCCCTGTACCTTCAAAGCTACATGTCATCGTAAGCCTTTGCCACAAACACTGCACAGGTGCTTGTGTATTTTTTTTCCTTCTTTTTTTTTACACTTTGAGTAAACTTCCCATTGGCTGTGGTTCAGGTGGAGAAGAGGGAGGAGATTAGGGAATGGGTTTTGACTGTGTCCATGGACCAGCGGGTGGAGCAGGTGCTGCCGAAGGATGAGAGAGGCACGTACGAAGCTTCCCTAGTGGCAGTCGGCTCTGGCATCCGGTCCCTGCCTTGCGTCATCACAGGTGAGGCAATCTGCACAAAAGACAGTCTGGTGTGATGGTCCGAGTTGAAGAAATGTTTCCTTTAAATTGCTTGTGAACTGGCTCTTTTAAAGAGACAGTTCACCCAAAAATGAGAATTCTGTCATTTACTCATCCTCATGCCGTTCCAGACCTGAATGACTTTATTTCTTTTATGGAACACAAAATATATTTTTAGATTTTTTTTTTTTCATGTTTTTTGTCCATGTATTGACCGTCAGTGGGGGTCCAGTGTTGTTTTGGACTCCATTAACTTTCATTGTACAAAAACAGCTGAAACCTTCTTCAAAATATCTCCTTTTGTTATCAGAGAAGAACAAATGTTTTGAGGATAAGTAAGTGATGACCGAATTTTATTTTGGGTGAGCTGTCCCCTTCAAGTGTGTAATTATAAAACACAAAATTTTCTTTATTTTTCTTCTTTTTGTCTGGAACACAGGTTACCCTGTCCAGCGCAATAAAATTGAGTTCAAAAGACCAGGGATGGCAGCAAATAAAGATGACTGGAATAAATTCTTGATGGCTACAAAGGTACAAGTTAGTCATTGTTATCTCTGAGCTTTCACAATTAGTCTTCAATCACACTGCAATCGTTTGATTTATAATTAATTTGCTCTCTTGATCAAAAGTTAACACTCAGGACTGAATTTATTAGAGTGTGTTTTGTTGAAGTAAATGTAAATGCTCTCTTTCGATGTATTTCATCATCGTTTTTTATCCTTGTGGGTGCATTTTCAGTTTTTGCATTACTTCACAGTTTGTCCAATCCATCCTGCCTGGGGTCGCCTGCGGTGCTTTGATCATGATTGCTTGTTTTTGTTTCACCCTTTAGACCACTCACAGTCCAGAATGTCAGGATGTGCTGAAATTTATCACACAGTGGTGCGGAGGTCTCCCGTCAGCTGGATATTCCTTCCACTAAGCTCGGGGAAGGTGCACACTATCTATTTCTGATCTTATTCATCCTGATCTTCACTTCTTCGCATTCACCTCCCAGCTGTTCTGCTTGAACATTTAACAAGCCTTTTTCATTCTCTTTTCCAAAAGCAATGTTCACTACTCGGTCATCATTCCCTGGCCATTTTTTAATAGCTGAAGTATCATAAGGCCAGTGCCTGAAGGTCATTTAATGTGTGTGTTAAATATGCTTGACTGCAGAAAGCCTTTGAATATATCTTCATTTGAATATAATATGTAACTATAATACATATTCCACTAGTTCATATGAGTTGGATATTTTGATATTTAAACACTAAATAAAAAAATAAATGAAGATTGTCAGTGTTCTCGTGGACATTTGTATGAGGATATTTGAAATTAATAATCAGCTGAAATAAAAATCAGATATTATGTCCATATTTTATTAAGAATTATTGTTGAACTGGTAGGTGTGATAACATTTCTGAGATTTCTGAAGGCAATATGCATCATATTTTGAATAAATTAATTGTACGCAGTAACTTATCACTGGTATTCACTAGTGTAGTTTATTTGTTATGTATAATGATCAACTGGTTTATGATAATTAATAGTTACCTGTCAAACAACGCCACCTTGTGGAGAGCATAACGTGTTGGGGTGAAAGAGGACACTTACTCACACACTCTGTAGTCTGGGTTAAATTTCAGTTCTCATGATGTAATAATAATGTGGAGTATATTATTTTTCGAGTCCGATCTTTGCTCCATAAAAACGCATTAAACTATGAGGCATCATTATACTGCTAATATTTTAATATGTAAAAATAAGAATCAAAGAAATTAGTAGACTTGTGGGTGGTTTTGATTTCAGTTTCTAGTTATTATATAACTGGACAGATCATTACACTGATGGTGCTTAGTTGCATTGCTTGTATAAAAAGACAGTAAAGAAAGAACTGCCACAAGGAATGATTTATGGGGGTCAGACCGCCTGAACAAGCAAAGTCGAAAGGTTTGGGAGTCATGGTTAGTTAAAGTACATACAGTATGTTAATTTTCTATTTATAGGTTTCTACGTGTTTTGAAACATCTTGTTAAAAAATATAAGTTAGCTTAGGTTAGACAACAAGTAAGTGCGCGTATTTTCACCTGTAGCCAAACATAAACTGATGAACTGAAGGTAACCATAGCAACAGTAGCTGTTTTCGAGCTTTCCTTTGCAAACGCTTTATGATGATAAAGCATTACACGTAGCCTATAATGCAATTATGAATAAATTTATTATAGATTCACATAAACATATCACAAAAAATATTAAATGTTTTTATGTAGGGTTTTAGATGAGCGACGTTTGTCTTACTGATAGTGGCGCGAAATGACCATTTGCGTTGTGCCAGATGAACCTCAACAGATTGTGTCTGAAAAAAAGTTTATATTTAGCCTACATTTTAATCATTTAAAATTCTTTAAAAACTCGAGTTAATTTCAAATAGTTGTATAATCCAGTGGTTCCCAACCCTGGTCCTGGAGGCACCCCAACACTGCACGTTTTGCATGTCTCCTTAATCAAACCTGATTCAGATCATCAGCTCATTAGTAGAGAATTCAAGACCTGAAATTGGTGCGTCAGAGAAAGGAGACATGCAAAATTGCAGTGTTGGGGTGCCTCCAGGACCAGGGTTGGGAACCACTGGTATAATCTGCACCCTGAACATACACTGTGTTGTCGTTTGCCTTCTGTGACCAGTGTGTACCTGGTAGTTCTGCTCATCTCAATAAATAAATACCAATTAACAGATATCTGTATTTGTTAATAACAGCCCATGTTTCCAACATTATTTCTTTGATTTGTAATTTTGAATGTTCTTTTTTTTCCACATCCAATAACTCTTCATTTAAATCCACCCATGCAAATCCCATTGAAATAACTTACTCAGTGTCCCATTGCCACTGTGTCCCCGCGTCCTTCAAGAATCAACATGTACAAAAATTAACCATCTCGCTGATTGAAATGCAGGGGCAGCTGAATTTAATCTGCGACCTAAATATTCGTTTGATGAAATATGCTAATGTAGGCTACACCTCTGCCTAATGAGGTTGATCTGACATTATGCAGTGTCCTTAAATACCCTTTAAAGGATATAGCATTTTCGACAAGGCCGCACAAGGTTTGACTCTCAGAAAAGGCCTGTTGCTAAAAGGCAGAAAATTCTGTAATACATGATGTCTAATTTTTGTCTTCTGCGATGTCTGACCATTGCAGTGCACTGGTTCGAGGTTACAGCATTCACTTTCAATAGTATGAGGCCTTTATGTCACGCAAACTGCGCGTTTGTTTCATTCTCGAACATTTGAAATGAAAACTCCAGCTTATAGGCAGTCAAGTAATGCACGGTGGTTTATAAAATGACATCTTGATTATCTCCATTTGTCTTGAATCGTCTGAACGCGTAATCTGTAAACGGACGAAGCGTTGCATATGGCGCATGAAGAAGGCCTGCACGCTCTATACTGAGTTTAATTATGGTTTTTAATTACTTTTAAACCTCTAGTGAAAATAATACATAGCCTATCATTAACCTTGATTTCTAGGCTCGTGGACGAAAAAAAATCGATTGGTACAGAAATCATTTATGACGCAACAACAGCATGCTTTCTTTGCTGTCTGTTTACCTTTTTAATTTAGTTTCATTTAATTAGAAAAGCGATTTGGCAAAAGCCAAGCAACCATTAAATGACCTTGAAAAATAAGTTCACGGAACTAGGAATACAAGGATGAAACATTGATTTGGATGTACAGACCTATCTCTAAAAATGAACATCTCTTATGAAGTGAAGATGAAATATTATGACAAGAGCTGGATAATGTGAAATGCGCGTCTGTCGAAATCCGCTTCAGTTTCCATCAACTCATACTGGAATAGAAGCGTGTTATTCATACACTGTTTAAAATAAAGGCTCTTGGTCCTCTTAAATTGAGCAAATATAGAACATGTTTGCTGTATACGGTTCTTGAGTTGGCTTTAAAACGTTCTTGATGTTGCATCAGGCCTATATGTTCTTCAGGTCAGTTTTTTTTTACAGTTGAGTTCTTAATAAAAAGATCTTCTAGACCTAGAGGATAAAAAGCTCTTGTAGGACTTTCAATGATTCTTCCACGGAATTGTGCTTGCATCTTTTCTACGCCAAATAAAATGTGGATTTTGTGAATTGTTAACGTCACTTTGAAATGTAAAATTATATGAAATATTGCTTAAACTACGATTAAAAAGCTCGCGGCCTGTATCTTAATTACTGAGAACCGTTAACAATCCATATTTTATTGTAAAAATAAAGTATAGACAGATGTAGGATAACGATTTCCGTGTCTGAAAATAGAACTGTAAAGTTTTAGAAGATACTTTGTCTTGGATAATAAAAGTGTTCTAATGAATCGAAATGTGAAATGGCAAATATTGAGTGAAAAAAAGAAAGAAATTAATGTCCGCTTAGTGAATATGTGATTTTATTGACAAGCTAAAATGATTTACACACGTATAAACACAATACAAACGTACATGCTCAATATTTTCAGTAAGGACACATGACAAGTGTCGTTTTGAGGACCAACTGCTGTCGTCCTGAACGTTCAGAAATTCAAGATATCAGTGCATTCCGTTTAATTTGGTTGTCACTGTAGGCCTCACAACTTTTCTATCCATATTATTCTTCATCTTCTCCTGAAGACATCGTGTCCCCACACAGGTTTGCACATGAGACTACTGTATGTGGCATTTCTAGTTTTTAAAAGTATTCTCTAAATAGACAGTAAATGACAAAAAGACGTTTCATCAGACCTCAGGGTATTTGTTAGAGTTTTAAACTATCCATAATAACACTTCACGATATTCAAGGATACGCTCTTTTGCGCAACACAAAATTATGGAAGAACGCAATGAAATATTAAAGCTCAGTTTGGCCGCATTGACGCGTCGGCTCGCCTCCGCACACGCGCGCTCTCGCAAAAACCGAAGGAAAGAAAAAGAAGAACTGTGCATCACGAAGCATGGACTATATGCGTTGCGTTGTTCTGTTATAAAAACAAATCATCGATGATATTTGCCATCTCTCTTGGCATTCACCGCGTGCCTTAATTGTATGGACATTTAAATCAAGGTCCGCTGTGAACACGAAGAAAAGCAGGCCTGTTTGCAACCACAATGTCCACAATCGTACAACTAAGCCACAGCAAAGATGTTGCACCAAAATATCTACGTCCTCCTCCGACTGGTGTATCATCAGCATCCAACATTGCACAGAGCATCATGCATCCTTAAAGCATCTGTACGTCACATAATAATTCAAACAAGCGTTCCCATTGATTACATTACCTATTTTTTCGAATGTGATATTTCCACAGGACGGTGCGCTGCTCTCCATCATGTGTTGGTGCAACATAAGGCCCGAGTGATGGCAATAAAAAGAAAGCGATCAGTGGCTTGCTGCAGTTGGTCCCTTGCTCAACTCCCATGAGATATACATTGAAAAAAAAAATAGTAGAGGGCCCATCTGGCTTCTCACCAGCTTTGTCAAGTCTTGCATACGCTAAAATGCTAATGACCCAGATAGCACATGCAAAATGCAGCAGAGGTAAGAAAGAAGGGGGGAAACTGGGGGACTAAACCAGAGACACCGCCGCCTCTTGTGGGGGGTCGGGCGGGGTATATGTTAGAAGATGGGGGCAGTTGAAAGCACCTGCATCAGGAGGGGGTAAACTAAATATTGGGGGAAAAGTGGAGGGGACCATTTGTCAAAGCCAACCTTGCACCATTCACAGAAGGGAACATTCCCCGCAAATAGGATCTTAATTAGGCGATCCATTCAATGACGTCCATTCAGTATGAAAATCAAAGAACCTATTAATATAGCCTGGCATAATTTGATACAGTCGCTCCTCAATGCATTTACAGTCAGCTGTTCTATGCGCTATAAGAAGGAAAACATAAACATGCTTTAGTAAAACAGACGCAGTTGGTTGACATTAACAATTTGTACAAATAATGCACATTGATTTCTTTAAAACTTACACAAATACACCTTGCGAAGCAGGATTTAAATAATAGGTTTTTATCCCCCGAGATAATAACTGTCCATATATCCAGTTTGGGGAAATGTCCACAAGGCAGTCGGTGCAGAAGAGCGTTCTTCCAAAACCATCAAATGTTCCGCATCCTTTTGCGCACCTTGATGCTGTAGGATGCGACATAAATCATTTCCGCTTACAGTGTCGCATCACTCAAATTTCCTCAAGACTAACGAAAAACAAGAAAGCAGAAAAAAGCATACTGGAAGCAAATAGCCAGAGCTGAAGGTTTCGGTGCTCGTAAGCAGAGTCGGTCATCATGTGAAATGGTGTGATGCAGAGCGCGATCTGACAGAGAGGAGGAGAGCAGCCCAGTTTATCACACACACTGAAGCTCTCCGTCCTGCTCCTCTGTTCCCTTCCCTTCAGAGAGGATTATACTCTGGTGGAAAGAGGTGGCATCTGTCGGGTTACTAAACATTTGACGTTTGGAAAATAGTTTCTCCACTTTTCACGACGCGCACGTTTGTTTTATTTCATCGTCGTGATTTCGAAACAAAGCACTTTTTTTCTTTCTATTCATTTCTTTATGCACAAGTCAGTGTGCAATTCGTGCGCACGACTCACAACTCAAACTAGTTTATAATCTGAACAACAACAAAAACACGTTTTTGTTTCAAATTGTACATTTTGCAATTCTAACCCCAACACAAAAATGGAATGCTCTTATGGAATGCGTATTGGCACATAAACCGCGAGCCCCTCAAAGAAATAAAGGTGCGTCATGATTCCATTGATTGTTAATATTTCGACGTAAACGTTTTCACGTGATATATATATTTTGTTAAAACCGCAACAAACCCTTAGAAAGTATTAGTTCATCAAATTGTGTCCAAAAAAGAAGGCCGACTCCATATGGCCTGTCATCTGCGCGTTGAGTCCCATCCCCCACGCACGCTCATCCCTCATGCCGCATTGATTTATTGTCGAACACTGATTTATCGTTATCATTTTCTCATTTTACTGGTACACGAAACCGTTTCCACCGACTCCAAATCACTGATAGTTCTCATTCGGTTAGGGGTGCAAACCCATAACAGCCTATCAGGCTTATTTTAAAAATACGCAGGCCTCACCTTTAAAATCTTCAGCGAATTTAATCATTTTATGCGCCTCGCTAGGTTCGTCTCGCGCAATCCGAATGGTCTTTGTAGTTAATTAACATCAACTACCTTAAAATACACGATAAACTTGAAAATAATTACAATACGTAGCCTGCTAAACCTAAAGTAAAGCGCTCGAACGACGTACTGTTGCTATCTATCTATCTATCTATCCATACACTTTGTGTTGTGTGGGTTAGTACCCGGCCATGCACTTGCTTTGAGGTCAGCAGAGGTCTCCAGTTTAGTGGACTGTCGTCTGCCGCACGCGCGTCTCGAACAAACACATTTGACACGCGGTGACCTCCAGATGGCAAAGCTTTTCAATCCACCCTTATGCTGAAGACACATGGATAAAGACACTGTCTCTGAGTGCTCGCAGACAGCCAACACCTTCAAGGGCCCGGGAATATCATATGCCATTAAACAAAGAAGTGGCTACTCAAATGTTTTGCTTTCTGTCTATTATTTATTGCAGATATCCCTTATACACTCGTATGAATGTGCTTGGCTACAGTTCGTAGGCTATTATTATAAAGTTAAACACCTTTCTATCAATCCATATCCTAAATTCACATAAAGTGTAAAGTGATTGGATTTATGAACTGAGGTAATTTTCCTAAACTAATTTAATACACCTACTATTCTGGACATGCGCCGACAAGAAATTTAAGCTAAGCGCAAAATTAGAAGAAAATGTTACACCGAATTAAAAATCATAAACTTACCTACTACTGATACAAGCACATAAACATGAGCATTTTGAATATTAAATAGGCTACAATATAGGCTATGGGTTCGTAAAGCACGTTGTGAAGTTGCCATGCCCTGTGGTGACATAATTTAATCTATAGCATTATATAAACTCAAATTAGGAGCCTACTAGTATTAAAAAATAATTGTCACAACACGCAGCCATCAAAAATATAAATAAAACGATGAAAGTGGCAACACAAATGAGTAGCGTACCACTTTTTATTAAGAATATATTCCAATCTCCTATACACTTTTTGGAATCACTGAGGAAGAAATGTCCTCCAACACTGCACTGCAATGACTACGGAGCACAGGGTTAAAGGTAACTATACAATATATAACCAAACAGTTAAGTAACGAGCATGCGCTTGTGCAATCGTTACACAAGTGCATCGCGTGCTGCGTGTTTGTGCTCATGGTGGTCGCGCGGACTTCCGTGCGTTTGGTTTGGCGTCATTTTGTCCAAAACAGAATGGGAGATCTGTCCTCCAAAATGCGAATGCCGTCTTCGGGGGAAGCACTACCTGGAAGGGAGCAGAGTATGAAATTGTCAGGTATGGCATTGTGAATTTGTCTTTCTCAGCTCACGTGCTAATCAGCTGTCAAAATAAGGCAGTGCCTTAACGTTTTAAGACGCGATGAGATGGATACAATCTTATAGGTTACGGAATTGCAACCGAAGCTTACTTGTGCAAAAGAAAGCTATGACGGGTCTTCTGCGGTCGAGGAAACGGGGGGCTTTGTTTTGTTATTCCTGGAACTGTGGGACGCGCATGCGCTGTGCTACAGTAAGGTCAAATCGTCATTTTGTTTATTATAGACATTCAGATAGCAAATGTTTGCAGACGCTATTTACTCGTCTTTGTCTACTCCATAATCAACTCATAGATGTTTTGGTATGACACCTTATAGTGGAACCATTACATCTTATTCAGCCCTGTTCTCTTTTTCATTTTCATCCATTTTTCACCTTAAAGTACCATTTAGGTGAAAGAAAATGTTTTCAAAGTAAGTCTTTTTTTTAACTGAGTAATATCTCCAACAGTCTTGGTACTAAATATTCAATATCTTTCTCCTCAGAGGCAGGAGTACAGGGTAGTAAAGGGCAATAAAAGGCACACTTGCTGTGGAACAGAACAGCTGACTCAGGCTCTTACATAAAAATGGAAATGCTGCTTCAAGTAGGGTGAAGAGCTCTGATGGGAACAGGAGGCCTGCTATGAATCCTAAATCACAACGCTTGACATCATTTAAATGTCAAGACCCCCCCCCCCCCCAAATTCGTACGACCTCATGTTATTCCAAACATTTTAATGTCATAATTAACATTATAGAAAAAAGTATGATGAGTACATGAATTGTAATTTTTTGGGCGAATTTAAAAGAAAATAATTTGTAAAAACATTTTGTCCATTGACACTTTTATCCAAAGTGGGTGCGATTTTAACAGGGGCAGTCGTCCTGGAGTTAAAAGAATATTTTATTCAAAAATGTATTTATTTATTTTTTTCATTATTTTCACACTCTCATCTTGTTCCAAACCTATGTATTATTTTTTTTTCCTTGAAGAAATTGCATGAGTAATGCATGGGCTATTTCTTTTTCATATGGAAAGAAAGGAGCATGTACGTTGCTTTACAATTATCCTTTTATGTTCCACTGAAAAATAGCAGCATATGTGTAGGCATAATAATGACAGAATTTTCATTTTTTGAGAAACTATCCCTTTTAGAGAGAACCACTTGTCTTGCTCAAGGGCACAATAGTGATAACAAAAGGCTTTTTTCTTTCGGAGGTCGAACTAGCAATTTTCTGCCTTTTCAGCCTTGAGCTATAGCCATATACCTTGTCCTATCCTCCCAGCAGCAGGTCCGCGTGGACATTTCCCTTTGTGTTTGAGATATTGCCTTTGCATTCATTTTACAATGAACAGCTGTGGACTTAAGTTGTAAAGGAAACTTTAGATTATGAGGATTGGATATTGTTGTAACTCGGTCTAGAAGTTAATACGTGTAAAAATAAAGTGTTTGCAACGCCTCGCTCTCAGGAGCATCCGCAGGCTGCTTGACATGCCACTCACATTGGCGTTCAGTGCAATGGCATGAAGCGAGCCCATGCAGGGATCCACACCTTCAGACGGCAGTGAACTGATTTATCAACGCTCACCTCTCAAGGCTTCCCCTTGGCAACGGGACTCCACCACGGAGCTGGAAGGTTGCCAGGTAACACTCTGCAACACTGACACACGCGTGTCTTGCTTTGAAGATGTAATGAACCTGGTTGAAGGTTATGGACCACAGAACAGATGGAAGAATGAGATCAGAGCTTAGGGCAGTGCGATGTCTCTTTGAACACGAGCAGCTCTTACAAAAAACTTTGTGGGCGCTTAGCTCACGTGCTGAGGGAACTGGTTCAGTTCTTTCAAGTTCTGGAGTTGGTGTGGTCTTTTGGAGTGGGATTGTACTTCTTTTTTTTTATTAATATGCAAAAAATATGCTCCACTAGTTGAAATTGCTTGAATAATTAAGAATTTTTTTCAGTATTTTGAAAGAAGTCTCTTATGCTCACCAAGGCAACAAAAAATTACAATTATTACAAGGAAAGAACTGTTTTTTTCTATTTGACACATGAATAATGGAATTATTCCTGTGAGGGCAAAGCTGAATTTTTAGTAGTATCTTTACTAGAGTCATTTCGAAGAAATCGTGTGAACACTGAAGACTGGAGTAATGATGCTGAAAATTAAGCTTCACCATCACGTGCAGAGACCTTTAGAGGGGCAGGTGCTCAAAGTATAAAAGGGTCATATGGAACAAGGCTTTAAATAGGGCTGTGCTCAAAATGTCAATACAGAAATATACTGTGAAGTATGGCTGTACGATTATGACAAAAATCATAATTGTCGATTATTCCCTGAAATTGTAATTGCGATTATTAATTAAAGTGATCACAATTTACATTGAATGATGTCTATACCATTGTTTTATGCAACTGCATGCTGTATTTTTATATATGAAAGTAAACAAGCTGAAAACACTCTAACTGAAAAACTTTTATTGCTTTTCTGTAGCATTAAGGCTCAAATGTCAACTGTGCATTGGATTGGTTTCTTCTTTAAATTAAAAAAAAAGTAAAAATATGAATGGTATTATAATGTTATACTAAAACTAAAACAATGGAAAAACCTTTAAGATAACATGTAGAAAGAAAAAACATATCTTAAGCGTGCAGAATAACATAAATGGACTTTTAACGATTAATTGCCGCTTTGAACGATTTCGTAATTTTTCTTTTTTGATATTACGATAAAATACAAACATGATTTATAAGTATAATTCCGGGGATTGAGAAAGCATTAAGCCTTTTTTGTTTTTTCTTTTACCATTTTGGGACATTATTTTAAGGACCTCTATGTTTTTTTAAAATAAATACTGTAGTCATAATATATTTTCAGTAGGCGGGCGGTATGACCATAACTTTATCACGGTATTATTTCTAATTATCCTTTTCACGTACATGACGGTAGTTTTTTCATGCAATGAACCGGGTGTTACCATATTTTCTACTGTTGAGAGCGGAATCTGGGGCAGTATTATGACTTAGATGCCCTATTTTTTACTGTCATGTGATGAATATTGTCAAAAAATTTTAAATAACCCCACACCTAAATGTACTAACAACCTGTTACCGGAGTCCTCTCTTTATAATTGGCAGCATCGTTTGATAAAAATCAACATGCATCTACACTGAAGAGCGGCTATGCGGTGGTTTTGGCGATATTACTTTGTCTCATGCTACTGTCTGCGTCTGAGTAACAAAAAAACAACAAACAAAAAAGTGCATCTGATATTAACAGACAAACTACGCTCATTTATAATTCCAAGCAATCAGTAAGCGACAGCTGCTAGGAAACACTGTTTTGTACTCATTTATTGATGAGCGTCTGTGATGCGGCAAACTGAATGCGCTGCTTCTCTGCCGCTCACTGCACTGAACAGATGCCGAGAGAGGTGACACTTCTCGGGGAAAGTCAGACATCGTGTTTGCGGGACAGCACTGGCGAAATCTGAAAACTGAACCATAGCTAAGGTTTATCAAAAAAGTCGCTAGGTTTGTCAGTATGAATATTCTATGGAAAAAATTCGCTAAAAGGGTCTGAAAGTTGCTAATCTAGTGCTAAAGTCCGCTCGTGTGTGTGTGTGAGACGCGGGAGCTGATGGTATGGAATTACATCTCTGCCACAATTCTGCGCGCGAAAGATCATATTTTGAACGCGCAAAAGTGCGTTTTGCACGCGCGCGGACTGAGTTTTGTGGAGAAAATGTTTGTCTATTTCGAACGCATGGAAATCAATTTTGCATTTAAAATAAGTTTTTTGATTTGTGCAGACCTTCTCTTTTGCAACTTTTCACTAGCTTGCTCACCTGATGCCCTCCCTCAGTGCTCTCTAAATGCCAACTGCTCGCTTGCTCAATACAACCCAGCATTACAATATGCCATAATTCCAGCCAATCAGAGATGATGCTGCTAAATTCTGATTGGCTGCCTTGACAACCAATCACAACATTTTTTGCATTACCTCGACAGCAGAAGAGGAAAATACAGTGCATGCATAATTATTATGCAAGTTGATATTCTGATCATATTTTTTTCCAAGCACATTTAACCAATTCCAATGATCAATCTTATAACTAGATTATCTTGTATTTAATCAGTTTAAATGCAATATATATTATTATGAAGGCTGGAAGTGTCATGCCCTGAGAAATATTCCAACTTAACAATTATAAAATTACAAAGTTAATGCATAACATGCAAATCTCAGTGGGCAGCAAGGTCCATTCCAAACATGTGGAGAATAAGATCATTTACTGCAAAAGAATTAGGAATAGGGAATATTAGGTGTGATCCCATGACACCATTTATCTCCAGCGCCACCATTCCAGACGCAACCCTAACATAGTCCCAGAAGTACAGGTTCGGTTCTCAGACAGTGGTAAGTATAGAATCCTAAAAATGACCCATACTTATCAGATCACATACTAATAGTAGTAAAATACCTGAAACTGAGTTTTTAAAATATTAGCTTTATAACAGATAATTGAGAGGTGCTCTTGAAGGCCGTCACCACTCCTCTTATCACTGTTTGAAGAATTTATCTTCCAGAATCTGGCAGTAAGTTTTGGGAGTTTTTAGTCCATCTCGAGATTTTATCTGTAGACGATAACCTGCACACCTGAATATAAGGCGTTTTTCACTTCCACCTCCATGAACAATATATATAGATAATTGATTAATACAAAATAATATAGTTTATTAGATTGATGGTGTTTGGAATGGGTAAAATGGCTTGGAAAAAAGTATGATCAATATCAACTTAATATTAGCATGCACGGTCTTTTTCCTCTTCGCTGTCTATGTAGCAAGGCTGTTGATGATTGGTTGTCAGGCAGCCAATCAGAATTTAGCCGCGCCCTCTGATTGGCCTGGACTTATGGCATTTGATGCTGGGTTGTGTTGAGCAGCGAGCCGTTGGTAGTTAAGAAGCAACTGAGAGCTGGCCATCAGGTGATCAAGCTAGTGAATGGTTGACACACCTCCAAACGTCTCACCATCAAAAACTTATTTTAAATGCAAAGAGATTTTCGGGGGCTCAAAATACTTCTTTTTGTCTTCCTTTCTTTGGCTCAAACAACTTTCTCCACAAACCGATCGCGCCGCATCAAAATGCATTTTTGTGCCTCAAATATTATCTTCACACACGAATTGTGGCAGAGATCTACCTATGCGGCATGGCAGTGGGCGGTGGATATTTGTGGTGGTCAAATGGATGAGTTCTTCTGTGTCATCACGGTCTATTAGTTCTACAGCTTCAGTTTCTGAACTTTCATGCTTAGTAACACATACAGCTGTTCCTCACCACAGTGCAACAGTGAAAAGGGCCCCTTTCAAACAGTGTCGCATTCCGAACGTTGTTTAAGTGACATACACCGGTATTGCAGTATTTTAAAAATTCATATCATAACAAAAATAAACACCGGTAATCGGTATGAACCGGTATACCGCCCAGCACTGTTCAAGTAGGAGTATTTTAGTCGTATAACAAAAATACAAGACCCCTCGATCCCGTTAACTTTTTCTCAATCACTAGCAAGAATGCGAGGAGAACAGGCACCTTTGTATTATTGATGTTGTGTGTGAACTACTAAGCTGCATTTTTAAAATATTGAATAAAGATTAAATTTTAATAAGGTAAATTGTCCCCCTCACTTTATTCGGCAGTGTGTTCCATAGAGGATTTTCACGGGCCAGTGTAATCATCTATATTATAATTCAAGAGACAGGATAGCTTGCATGACTGATGTTTTTTTCGTATCCCAAATGAGGCATGTGAACCATCATGGATGGCTGAACATCTCGGAAACTCGAGCCGGAAAGAAAGTCCAAACGGACCAAAGACGTAATCTTATGACGTCAAGAAATCCCTAATATGGACCAAACATCCCCTATCACTGTGCAACATACTTCGTGCTGGGCAGAACAAAAACCCAAACGTTTTGGATTGTGAACCTGAGACAACACACGATTGCGACAATATATGGTTTTATGTGTGTTTTTCAAGTCATCTCTAGGTAATAAAAAAGCATCTGAATAATGCAGTGCAAACTGACATATATTTTATAGAAACTATCCAATATATTTTCCTCCTTATTCGTGATAAGTGGGGAAGTGTTCGCAGTATCCTATATAAATCAATCATAAAAATGGTCTTGGGAAATATAGAAACAAATATATATAATCAAATGATTGGTTATGGTCCCAGCAGTGCATTTGAATCTTAGCCAATAAAAATAAGAATAAAAAATCATAAACTTGTCAATTCTTCATACCTGGAAAATCATACATAAATAAACCTATATTAACTAATTAATTAATAAAAAAATCTGAAATGATGGCTACACCCCTTGCTGCAGCTAACATTACTTCCACAGGCTACACACAACAATATAAACAATATCTGTGCATGCTGTCTTCACGTTGTTCTTGTAAAATAATAATAATTTAACAATAAAATTATACAAGCACATCTCTCTGCCGAGAGCTCCACTTACCGGCAGCCGCGAAAGTTATTGAGGGATCGTCAGGTGAAAGGTCATCATGTAGATCATTTTATTTATGGCTAAATTATTATTCATTAATTTTACTAATAGTTAGATTTGGCAGGCCTTCACAAAATGGCGTTTAATAAAAAAATATATATATATTTGCCTAGATAAAAGGGCACTTTGGGCATCAAGGGGAAAAGGGGCAGGTGCTCAAGCAAAAAACCTTTTAAGTGCTTTCTACATATAGACAATAGACATTTTATTTTTAAATTAGACATTTTAATACAAAAAAAAGCAAATGTGGTAAAAATGTGGTTTTCATCTGGTGGGATGCTTGACCTTAACAAGAACTAAATGTTTTGATTCAGTGTAAAAAGGTATATTTCACTATTACCAGGCAAAAATACAAATAAAATTAATTTGTGAAATTCAAATAGTAGTTTGACTAGTCGATTAGGTAGTACAGAATAAATACTTCACTTGACTAGTTGATTGCGCATGCACGTCTAATAACGGTGTTGTTGTATTGAAGCATGTGGTCAAAATATAGTTTGTCAGTGTAATATAGACCAACCACTTTCATATTCTTAACACTAGTTGTTCATTTGCCATACTAAATATTACAAAAAGTTTGTGGCAGTGCATGGTTTGGTTTCTATATAAGTGAGGAAGTTTGTTTAGGGAGGGCGTCCTTGGGGCTGTCCCGCTTTGGCACAGGATCCCTGCCATGTCCCCAAAAATGGCAGTAGTAGCACAGGAGGTGCTGTTTTGGCACACAGAGAATGATCGCGGCACTGAAAAGAAGAACAGCAGCAGGATTTTCCCCTGCTAAGACAGATTTGAAAGTGAGTAGGTGAAACACAGAGCAACTCTCGAGTGCCAGTGGCTAACAACGCATAGAGCGGATGGGCGGTTGAAGGAGGGATGCTGGAGGTGCGGGGACGCCGGGGAGATTGGGATGACAGACATTCCAATGTCCTCACGTCTGTGCATCTGGCGAGGGAGGAGGGGGGACCGAATCTGGATGAAGGTGGCAGGGAATGGCAGAAAAGAGAAATTAATTTGAGATTCGTTTTGATCAATTTGCCTAAATTGGCGCTTTTTCAGGGGGAGGAGGGGGGCCCAGACAAGCAGACACAGGCTGGAGCTCCGCCAGGGTTTCTCGGGAAAGTTGCCATGCCGGGAGTGCGGGAGCACGGAGAGGGAGAGGAATGGAAGAGAAAAAACCCAGGCGAGACTTGGCAGGGTTCTATCGCAGCTCCCTTTGTCTGTTTGCTCAGCTTTTGCGCAAAGGAAATCAAAAATATGCAGGAGTGCAGGAGCTCAGCTTCAGTGCTAAAAAACTAAATCTAAAAAGAAAACTGCATTATATTTCGCAGGAAGCTAGGTGAAAAAAGGAGATGCACGTTGTAATCAATTAGCCGTTTTTTGACAATTCTGGACAATTCCCGTTTTTTTGGACTGGATTTTTGAAGTTGTTTGCGGCAAGAGATGACCATGCGTTTTCAGGGGTCTTTGTTATCTTAACCGCAAATGAAGATGCATCTGACTTGTTTATGTTATCACTAATGGCTTTACTATGTCTGGAACTACAAACGGCAAGTGCCAACGAAAAGTTTGCGCCTCTATGACTGGACTACAAAGTTTTGTTTTTACTTTCATAACTTCTAAAACTAGGGGCCAGAGCCAAGACGCTGCATTCCTAAGTGGGAAATGGATGTTTTTGTTTTGGAAGAAGTTAGGTGACTTTCCAAGTGTCCTCATCAACAGTCTTCTTTCTTTGAGGTGTCCAGAAAACCAAGACCATATCCCAAGGCTGTTTGCATTTAAACATGCTTAGGTCAATGAAGGCATGAAGAGACTGTTTGGTTTTGAGGGGATATTCCAGTCTTCTAACTATTAGGGAGTTTGATGCTGTACAAGAAGGAGATGAACTGTTGGTGCTCAAAAGCTTGCGGTCAACAAATGTCTGGAGTACAAAGAAGGCCTGGATGTTGATTTCCTAACATCTGTAAGTGGCGTCTCTTTCAAGCCAAATAATGCAGTATTATCTCATATTAATAAAGATCACATGATAGTAGGGCTGTGCAATTAATCGCATGCTATTGTCAAGCGCATCTCGTCAGTAAAGCCGGTTCTG
The DNA here is from genome assembly GCA_018155175.1 of Sinocyclocheilus anophthalmus. NCBI lineage: Eukaryota > Metazoa > Chordata > Actinopteri > Cypriniformes > Cyprinidae > Sinocyclocheilus > Sinocyclocheilus anophthalmus. Next base: position 226,709 of record JADLZN010006287.1, on the reverse strand, counting down.
TGATTGGTAGTAAATATCCATCACCTGCTTTCAGATGGAGCGGCATTTAATACACAGAGCCGTAATTCACTGACAAGCTAGGCAATATCGCGTTCATAATTGAATGCGATTCATCTGTGATTATGAATGCGATATTGCCTAATTGTCAGTGAACTACGGCTCTGTGTATTAAATGCCGCTCCATCTGAAAGCAGGTGATGGAGATTTACTACTAATCACGGAACCGGCTTTACTGACGGGATGTGCATGGCAATCACATGCGATTAATTGCACAGCCCTACATGATAGTCATTAAGTTTTGAGTTTTTTTTTTCTCAGTTGGCTTCCTTGATGCTGATGAGTCACTGTTAGACCGGTGAGTTGTTATTATTGGTTTATTATATTTTCAGGACGTGATGTACTTGAAGTGAGTATGATTTCCTCTGATTCTTCATCTGCTTTTTTTCATACAACCTTGTGTGGTACATACCAGCCCATTCTTCTATACTGACTTTATAGGTTCCTCTCACCAACTTTTATACTAATATACAGTTTTTTTGTCTCACACATCCACACATTGGCATTGCTTATTGCTATTGGAGGATTCTGGCTACATCGGCAGGCTTCCAGTTAATAACTGTGAAAAGGGCAAGAACAGAGAAGAGTCAGAGAGAGATTTTTGTTGATTCTGTGCCAGGATGAATTTAACAAATGTGTTTCATCACAAGAAAGGTGTCCATGGCTGATAGAGCAGGTGCATTATGATGTTTGGTGTTATAGTTTGATATGGTTTCTGAAAAGGCCTTTTGGTTTATCAATATTCAAAACATGCAAAGGCCTAAACTCTCTTTGGTGGAATTTCAAACATGTAGACATTGAATTTTTAATCACCAGTTTTCTGACCTTTGAAGATGGATCCAAATTGAATATCTCTTCGCTGTTCTGTGTGCCATTTCTGATTTGTTTCATGAAGCAGAATTCTTTTTTTTCCCTTTTTGCTACCAGCATCTCAGAACAGCTGCTTGGGCAACTGTAAAATGCCAGTTGGAAACACTCCATTGCTTTCCATTCGCTAAAAAATAATTATTAATTATCAACAAGATTATTCATATACCACATGGATAGATCTAAATTAACAACCTTAATTGTCTAGCTTTGGAATATGTTCATTTAAAGCTTATCTGTAGAGTAGATTAGGCTTCTTTTTTTTTTAGAGTGAAATACTACCACTACTGCAAAGCACAAAATACCTCAGGTAAACCAATTAAAGTACAAAAGTACAAAATTCACAAACTGCTCTACACAACACTTAGCTGTTTATTTACAGCACACAACATTGATTAAACCAAAGAACCTTAAATTCTTTTAAAGTCTTTTACTACCGTTCATATGTTTGGGGGCAATAAGATTTTATATTTTTAGCACTAAATCAGCATATTAGAATGATTTCTGAAGACTAGTAGTAATGACTGCTGAAAATTCACCTTTGCCAGAACAGAAATAAGCTACATTTATAACATGTTAAAATAGAAAACAGTTGTAATAATATTTCACAATATTACTGTTTTTACTGTATTTTAATCAAATAAATGCAGCCTCGGTAAGCATAAGAAACCTCTTTAAAAAACATTTTAGAAATCTTACCGATGCTTATCCAAACTTTTGAAAAGTGGTGTACAGTATGTATTCAGTATTCAACTTGCATACTTTTTTTTTTAACATCAGCATTTTATCAGTAGGTAGAACTAAGGTCCTTGAGGTGTGTTTTATTATTTTTTAGCTCTTGAGCTTTTTTCTTGGCTAAGTGAACTAGTAGAACAGTCCAACCATGCATGTCCTTTGCAGATAATAGAAAACCTGATATGTTTGCTTGGCTTTTCTCAGCAATACAGTTTTGAAACCTTTTAATATTTGCAGAGAAGCAGTGTGGAGTTTTTGGTGAATCGTTGTGCACGTTGACCCACTTTAACTCAGTTAATAGCTTGAGAATCTAGCCTCTTTTATATTTCTGAAAGCATTATTTTAGAATTGTCTTTCTCTTTGTTGATCTACTGTAACGAATGTGATGTTCTTTAGTTTAAATCAAGGCCAAGATCATGGTTTTGACTTCCAGCAAATATACATATTGATAAATGTACACCTTGTAAGTCACTTTGGATAAAGTGTCTGCTAAATGCATGAACGTAAATTTAATCTGACCTTTGAACCCTAATGTGTACAGAAAAGGAAGACCTTGAAGTGTGATGTGATTAAGTAGATCATTTAAAAAGCCTGTTACACACTCCTGTCTCCCACAGTGCTCTTCGCCCTGCTCAAGAACACCTCTGTCAACACACAGTACTTGTATTCCTTTCAGCAGTCATCTGACCTGTCTGTCTTGTCACAGATTTACAAAAGATAGTGGTTGGCTTATGTACTGGCTTAATGATTGTGTAATATTTTATGACAGATATGGACTTAAATAAGGAATATGAATCATTCCAAGGTCTTGAATTGGCTCACACTTCATCAGCGTGAGAAAGCATTAAAGGAACATTCTGGGTTCAGAAGCTAAGCTCTATCAGTAGAAAATTATGTTGACTTTTCCATCAGCTTGTAAAAATTGTGCATACAGATTTGCATTTACAATGGACGTCTAGGAGATAGGCAAGTCGTCAGGAGATAGTCCACCCAAAAATGAAAATAATTCAGTCATCATTGACTCGCCTTCATGTCGTTACAAATCTGTATGACTTTCTGTATTCTATATTTTGAGGAATGTATAAGTGTTTTTTGTCCATATAATGGAAGTCAGTGATCTCCCATGTTGTTTAGTTCTCAGTGTTCTTCAAGAAGAAACTCATTCATATTTGGAACAACATGAGTAAATTATGACAGTCAGAACTTTTATGTTTGGGTGAACTATCTCTTTAAGAGCATTGTTAACATGAAAAATTCCTAACATTATCTGCAAATCAAAATTTTTAGCTATTGTCCTCAGCAAACAATAATATACATGCAAGGACACCAAAAAGAGAATATTTACGTTGAGATACAAGTTCATCTGCTGTAGTCGTACTGCTAAAAAAAGTAATTTAGACTACCCCGCAACTCAAATAATACTAATTTTAGTATATAATTAATGTAAATGCTTTTTCAGATTTCTGCTTTTAAAACCACCAGAATGCATTGTCCAGTAAGATGGTCTGTGAGTCTGCTGTAATTGACAGCCTGTCACAGATCCTTTGACAAAGCTTAGTTTGTTTTTCATTAAAGTTGTGATGTAATGGAAGTAGCGACAGATCTTTTCTTCTGTATTGTGACGTACATGGAGAAACGGAATTTCAAAAAAGAAAAAGAAAAAATGTAGGGCAGGACTTGGTTTTATCCATCAGTTGTTGATTGGATGGAGGCAAAATATTATTTAAAAAATGAATATAAGCATGGATGAATTATTCAATTCAAGATCAATAACATGCGTTTAGAACATAGATTTGAAATGCCGACTTTTGGTGGTGCTGATGAGCATTTAATAATAGCCTTTGAAATTTCTGTCTCGCAAACTGATTGGGATTATTCCAAAACTGGTATTTGTATTTTTTAGGCTGAATAACATCTTCTTCATTGTTAAAGCTGTGATTTATCTCTCTTTGTGCAACATGGTGGAAGTTGGAATTGCTTAGAACAGTTGAGTCCAAGAAGACGGCAAATGAATATCACCGCATTGAGTTGGTGGATTTGGCATCATGGCTGGGCGTATGATAAATTCCAAATCTCACAGCTTGAAGGGTTGTTTCAAGAGATCAAAATAAAAGAAAGAAAGATAAAAGAAAAGAAAATGTGTTTGGATTCCTAATGCAGGTTGTAAAAAGACTTGCACGCTTTGCTTTGAGGACGCAACAGTCCACCTGTTTGTCTGAACAAAGAACTGAAGGAATTAAAGATATGATGTGTTCTGGGTCCTACAATGCGTTTCATTTCACTGTTTTACCTCTGGTGAGCAAAACCCCCTTTAATCTTAGCTCCAAAGGACTGTACTGACGGGCAGGTGTGGAGCGCTAGTCGCCATGTTTGATGTTGACACATAATCGCAAGATGAAGGGAGAAGGAAACCTTTTCACTCACAAAGAGATCTCTCTCACTCCTTCACCTCTGTGGCCACACGTCTACCCGTTACCAGCTCATTAGTGAGCAGAAGGGTAAAACCCTGTCTGTCGCACATGCCCTATGTTGCAGTACGAGAGTCGTCAGTTCCATTGATCACAGTAGCATCTAGGCTGCTATTTTAGGAGGACTTCCAGTATGAAATGTTCTGTAGTTGAAGCAAATCGGGTAATAATGTCAGAAACATACTGACCCACCATGATTTAAGTGTTTTTTCCTTAACTAGTGTTGATGAGATGTATAAAAATAGCATAAAGACTTGAATATTGAAATTGAATAGGCTCTGGATGTGTTTTAAATTCCATAGTACTATACTACTAATACTTTTTTTAGTATGTAAAACATTGTGCACTGTGCACAGTATGCAACATTAATTTGTGTTGTTGAGATATGTAACATGGCATAAAGGATTAAAGACTCATATTGCAGCTGATTGATAATGGGTTTCTGGATGTGTTTGCAGTATGCAAAGGTATGTACACTGCGCACAGTATGCACCATTTATTATTGTTGATGAGATGCGTAAAAAAGACAGTGTCTTGAAGATTTAATATGAATTGACACACAGTAATAAGCTGATTCATAAGGCTCTGGATGCGTTCAGAATTGCATAGTACTACATTACCAATACTTTTTTTTTTGCAGTATGTGAATGTATGTACACTGCATGCAGTATGCACCATTAATTAGTGTTGATGAGATCCATAAAAATGGCATAAAGTCTTAAAGATTCAATTTCAATCAGCACACATTATTGAGTTGATTCATAAAGCTCCGAATGTGTTCACAATTGCATAATATTACACTACTAACACTATTTTTACGACATTTAGAAGTAGGTACAATGTGCAATATGCATTGCAGTATTAATTATTGTTAATGAGATGATGATGAGACTATTTGCAGTGTTTGTCATGCTATACTATACTGTTTAACATTAATTTTTACAAAATAGTGGGCGGTATACACTACATACTCTGCAGCATGCAGCATGCCGCAAGCAGTACACTAGTATTCTATTCCGAACAGCTTTATTTAATCACCGTGACAAAGGAAGTGATTAAGTGTTGGGCATTTTACAAAACGATAGTCTCTTGGCAGTCCTTGTGTTTGTGGTTGACTACATGCTGTTGCCAATGGTGACGATATCAAATGAACTGGAATGAACTGAACACTTTCATTCCACAGCTGAACATGAAGTGAGGAACACATTATCCATGTAAATATAGCTTTGTATTTGTATCTCTTTCTGATTTTGCCTCTTCCATTCTCAACAATCGCTGTTGTTCTTGTTCTCTCTAGCCCTCCCCCACCCTCCTTCTGATTGGTCGAATTAACTCTGCAACCTCCTGTTGTGAATAATTACTTTTGATCCAATGCGGATCTCTCTCTCTCTCTCTCCATTCTCCTTGCTCTCACCCTCTCTCGGTGTTTTAAAATAGTATTTTATTTTTTTTATTCTGGCTGTCACGTGCCTATATTACAAACCCACCCTATATTACAAACCCATTTGTAAACATATACAGTCTGGGTTCTTGAGTTAAGGGTCTTTCTGCTCTGTTCGTTTAAGCAGGAATTATTGTGGCAGATGATAGACTGCATTGTATAGTAGTCATCACATTATCACCACCTCTCAACACTTCTTACTTTGTTTGTTAAAGTGATAGTTCATGCAAAAATCCTGGCTCAACTTAAGTCTCATGTTTTTTCCAAACCCATAGTTTCTTTCTTCTTTGGAACACATTATGCAGATTAGATGTACATCTGAGTGTAGCAGATTAGAGCCATTTAATAAGCTGGTTTTTAAGAATGCACAACAAATTGTGTCTGTATTAAGCCATGTTTTATCCACAGCGTATCAATTACTAACTTCAGGGAGGCGTTATAGGGTTCCACACTATGTGAAAGCCGTTACAAAAAAAACTATTTTATTATTATCTATTACTATTTTAAACAGATGTAGTTGTTGGATTAATTTATTCAGATTGGCTCTCTTTTAAAGTTTTTCCTGTAATTTTTTTAATGATATGTATCACTGTGGCTTTAAAATCCAAGACAAATTTCCTTGCAAAATTACAGAGTTATGAAGTATACCTCTAACTCTACTAGAAATAAATGTAGTTTTTTTGGGGGTGGTTTATGTTGGTTGTTGATTGAATTTTGAGATGTGTTGCAATCAAAAATTATGGCATATCAAAAAAAAAAAAAAAAAAAAGTCTGTTTCACCGGAAGATTGAGTTATGACATTTTGATTAAACATTGAGGTTACAAAGTAGTAAAAAATGAAAGATATGCACGGATGCATTATTCTCAAAAAGATCTATACCCTTTAAACGGCTGATGAGACGTCGACTTTCGATTCCAAATCCAGCTTTATACTTTGAACAGAATACAGACGTTGTCTAAGGCAGGCAGGGTCCACAGAGGCAGACATGATATGGTGGGGCTAAACACAGAATATTCCTAGGCGCATACTAGGGTCAAGAAATGAACCAGACAGTAGTCACTAGGGCATCTAAAGGGATGAATCCCATGAAAAACACTAAGATGCAAACCGGAGAAACAACAAGCGAAGCATGGAACAACGAGGCTCTGTAGTTTGCTATCGCCTAGGGATGATATTCTTAACATACTCGCAATAGGGAAGGGATCACGCAGTTATGTTATATGGAGGATGATATGAACAGCGGGGTGCAATCATGTGAACATCTGTGTGCAATCCGTGCTGAGGCAATCATGCATTCATGATGGAATTAGTCCCGGGTGCTGTGCACGTGTGTAGTGCGAGAGCATGAAATTAGAATTCATCCGGCTTCGTGAGAGCCCCCCCCCCAAGAGCGTCTTCAACCTTCACAAACTTTTGTTCGGAGGCGGTGGGTGGAGGTGGAACAGGGGAAGGGATGAGGGCCACTGGAGTGAGAGACCGTGCACTGAGGCGGACTGGCGTATCGAGAACCATGGCTACCGGCCGCTCGGGTGGGTGTCAGACCACCAGCAAACACAGGACCGAAGATCCCCCTTGGGTGGACTAGACCACCAAACTGACTGAAGACCACACGGCGGCGCAGAGGACACCCGAAGCCAGACAGTATACGCACCATGACCGGAGCAGAAACCCCCAGAGCCCAACAGTAGCCCCACTTCGGAGCATAGGACCCCCAGACCAGACAGTAACCACCACTGCGAGGCAGATACCCCCAGACCGACAGCAGACCACCCGTTGAGCAGAACGACCACCACGGCGGAGCAGGAAATCAGAAGACACACTGCCGCATAGCCGCGGACCACCACGCGAGCAGCAGTCAGAAACCCCCCCGGTGAACCCCCACCGACCATAGACCATGGCAGAGACTGTAACGTAGCGAGAGCAGAGACAGACAACACAGACATAACATTGGGGTTGATAGACAAGGCTGCGCGTTCAGAGGCAACCTCCTTGGCTGGGTCGGGACAGGACAAAAGTTCACAAACGACCTCCTTGGCAGACAAAGAGTTCGCAAACGGCCTCTATAGCCATGACAGGACGAGCAGGGAGCTCGCAAACGGCTTCTATAGCTGTGACAGGATGATCCGGCGTTTGGCAGACGGCCTCTATACTGTACCATATGAACAGGAATGCACGAATGGCCTCATACGGTGACAGGATGAACAGGAGTTCAAACGGGAACAGGATGAGCAGAGAGTTCATAGACTGCCTCCTTGGCCGGAACAGAACAAGCAGATAGTTCATTGACGGCCTCCTTGGCCGGAAACAGAACAGACAGAGAGTTCATAGACAGCCTCCTTGGCCGACAGAACATGCAGAGAGTTCATAGACGGCCTCCTTGGTCGGAACAGGACGAGCAGAGAGTTCACTGACGGCCTCTTTGGCCGGAACAGGACGAGCAGAGAGTTTATTGATGGCCTCCTTGGCCGGAACAGAATAGGCAGGGAGTTCATAGACGGCCTCCTTGTCCGGAACAGGACAGGCAAAAGGTGCGTTGCTGGACGCCTCCACCACGCAAGGAACTGAGGCAAGTGTCGCCATCTCAGGAGGTTCTGCAGCCTGTGCCACCACCTCCGAAGAAACTACAGTGGACACCATTGCCTCTGGGAGCACAGCAGTGGACACCGCTACCTCGTGTGGTTCTGCAGCGTAAGCCGCCACCTCTGGAGATGTCGTAGCCGTGCCCGCGCTTGGGGGCTAAGCAACAGTGGTGGAGTACGCGGCCTAGATACACCATAAAGCAACCCCCCATAAGGCAACCCCCAGTGCTGCAGACAGGGGAATGAGTTCATATATAGAAGGGTGATGGGTTTGGATACCACGGTGCCGTGCAACCCCCAGCCGGTATTCCCCCCCCCCCCTCACACTGTTCCAGACCTGGATACCGAACGGCGACCTTGAGAATCGGGTGTGCAGCGGCTGAACATTACCGGATGATCAGCTGTGATGCAACGGAGATTCTGAATTAACAACTGATGCGTGACGAGGCTCTGGCAGTCAGCTGTGGACTTTGACTCAGGAAAACAACTGTGACTTGACTCATAAGATGTACGTGACTTGACGAGTCTCATGAATATCAGTTGTGACTTGACCTGACTGAGGAAGATCAACTGTGACCTGACGAGCCGCATGCACTCAACTAGTGACTTAACTCATCATTCAGCTGGACTAAACTTAGACTCATGATATGAACTGGGAACTGACTGTACTCGTGCCGATCAGCTGTGACTGACTGAACCTCATGAAGAACAACTGTGCTTGACTAGACTCAGGCAGACACCTGTGGCTTGACTAACTCAGGAAGAACAACTGTGGCTAGGCAGATGGCGTTGTGTCGCCATCTTGTGATCAGGCCCTCCGCAAACTGCGCCTTTTGTGAGACTGTTTCTGAGTTCAGCCTCACCTCAGGCACAGACTGGTTCGCTTTCCTTCCTCTGCGACACACACCGTGAACGCTGAACCAGTAGTCAGCAAGTCATAGTCAATAAAGTCCTTTAAGCTACAGTTGCATTCACTCCTTGGCATACGAGATTTAGTGGGTTCATTGAGTCCAAAACGAAACAAGTCCTTAAACAAAATCTCATCATAAAGTGGTACCTGATAAGATAGTTCACAGAACCGGTGAACATACTCCTCAATAGAAAGACCTCCCTGCCGAAGATGTAGTAGCTCGGTGACTGAGTCCATACCCCAGAGTCCACTGGAAAAGCCGCTGGATCCTTGTTTGGCTGAGTATTCTGTAACGGGCTGACGAGACGTGAGACTTCGCATCAAATGCAAGCTTTAATTGGAAAAGATACAACTGGTCATAAGGCAAGGCAGTGTCAAACAGGAGACAGGTAGAGGTGGGAAACACAAGAAAATCCTAGGGCCTAGCGGTCAATGAAACTGCAGACAGAGTCACACAGGGGCAAGGCTAAAGGGGGATTCCCGGAAAACAGTGCGAAGATTCAAAACCGTAGAAAACAAACAAGGCTAAGGCAGGGTAAACTAACGAGGTCTCTGTAGTGTAGCTATCAAAAGATATGTGCTAAACAATACTCGCAGAGGGAAGGGATCAGAGTGAGTGATAAATGTGATGGTTGAATTACCGCTGGTGCAATCGGTGTGAACAGCTGTGTGCATCCGTCTGAGTTCAATCATGCAATGCCTGATTGGAATGTGTCCGGGTGATGTGCAACAGTAGTGTAGTGCGAGTCATGAGATTGGAGTTCCTGGACCGGATTCGTGACAATAACATGCATTTACAAATAGTTTGAATTTTAAATTTCGCACACAAAGCTAAATGGCTTCTGAAGACTTGAAATACATGGAATCATTAAATTACCGCTTTTATAGCACTTTCATTAGCCTATTCTTTCTTGTCATTTTTGAAGCTTTCATTAGTAAGGGTGGAAAAACAGCAGGAACATTCTGCCTAACATCTCCTTTTGTGTTCCAGTGAAGAAAGAAAGTCATATAACCCATACTGGAATGACATAAGGCTTAGTAAATGATGAAAGAATTTTAACCATTTAAACGAGGGTAATAGTGATATTTTGTCTGCTCTTTCTCTTGAGCTGATCTCTGTTCTTCACTCCTGGACGTCTTCTGAGTGGCAGGCCACCTCTGGACAGTCTGACAGGCAGAGGAATCAGCATGTCCTGCGCTCTCTCCACGTCCTTAGCGGACCACATGCCTGCACTGCTCTGTTCCGCCTGGCTGACCTGTCAAAAATGTTCTAGTCACACGAGTGGGCTTCTACAGCGCGGCTGCATGGAAATGACTTGGAACCTTCGCATTAATTTTTCATGGGCCTTGCCTTTAGATGTTCCCCCTCCTTTTGAATATCGGCTATTTCAAAGGCCTGGCTCTGCAGATTACAAGCGTCATTGCGGCCCTGTGGCCGAAGAGTGTAAATGCAGGATGATGCTCCCATGTTGGCATCAACTCCTTAACGTTGCCCCACCTGGGAGCAAGCGGTGTCAAACCCTTGTTGTTCAAGCGCTAAAATACCTTCCATCGACTTGAGACACCTCTCCCCCCCCCCCCCCCCCCCCCCCCCCCCGATGGCATTGCTGTAAATGTCTGGCGTAAAGTACGTATTACGTAGGAGGGGGCTGAGTCTTCGCAAAATGCAAAGACGTGTCGGCTGGACACTGGATTGAAATTACAGAACGCATAATGCAATCCTTGATATCATACCTACTCTGTCTAAATGAAATCCGATGAAGCACAGCTGGACTCTTGCAGGATATTACTGTGGGAGAAAGTGCTTAGCTGGCTGAGTAGGGTGGAGAATGCCAGCCCTTTGGGAACAGTACTTCCTTTTCTCACCACAGTGCAGTTCTTTCCATTCCAGAAATCGTATTTACTTTTGACATTTTGTTGGGCGCTGATGGCATGCAAAAACTTTAGCCTTGTTAATACAGTTTGGTTCTTTATTTTCTTTCGGTTCTCATTTGTTTTCTTGTAGTGGGTTAGTAATTTATATATTTTTATTTATAATTATAATTTAGATGTAATTTCATCACGACTCAACAAAGTTGGAATAATTAAGCCATTCAAAGTTTTTTGACATGAAGTCTCTAATGCGTTCAAGTCGGCATTCTTTGATTTAAGAAACACGACAAAAATGTAATATATGACATGATTATTACAATTTAAAGATGTTCTATTTAAATATCTTTTAAAATGTAATTTATTGCCAGTGATCCTCCAGTTTTCCGTGCACATGATCTTTCACAAATAATTCCAATATGATGATTTGTTGCTCAAGAAACATTTATTATTATCAACTTTGAAAAAACAGTTTTTGCTGCTTTTTTGTGTGGAAAAAAGTAGGTTTTAGGTAAATTAGAAATAATTGTATTTACTGTAGCAAGGCCGCATTATTGATCAATAGTGACAGTAAAGCCATTTATAATGTTACAAAATATTTCTGTTTCAAATCAATGCTGTTCTTTTGAACTTTCTATTTATTAAAGAATCCTGGAAAAACTGTATCCTGTTTTCCCACAAATATTAAGCAGCAAGTAGTGTTTTCAACATTGATAATAAGAACCATTTATGTGTCTATTAGAGACTTCTAAAAAAAAAAAAAAAGGAATCTGAAACAGTGGGGGGTTAAATTGGGATTTTGGTGTTGGGGGAACACAAAGATTATGGTGCACTTGGTAAGATTTGACATGACCCATTTCCACTCCTAATAAAAAGCACAATTACCTATTTGTAATAGCACTTTATACACAAAACAAAGGAAAAAGAACAGACAAGTGTATTTGGATCAGCAGGTATGATATTGCTTATGAGGTATTTGGTGTAATACTGTGGTGCAGTACAGTAAATGTAATATTATACCACAGGCTTTATGATATTTACTACATCTCTCTGACAGCTTAGTTTGCTGGGTATCCTTTTGGCAGATGAGAGAGTCATACAGTATATCAAAGAGATAATGTAATGTGGCGCCTTAAGCGTACCATAACGAAGGAGCAGTATCACCTTATATAACTGACTTATTTAAGACAATTATCTTTTTAGCTCCCTTAATTGCAGGTAAAACAGTCGGTGCTGTGCTACCCATTATTTTGGCAGAGGAAAACAGCTGACTGCTACATGCATACATCTTTTATTTTCAGCTTTTAGGTTTCAGCTGCGCCACACAATGGCAAGTAGGAGGATGAGAGAGAACAAAGAAAAAATAAATCAAATCTGATTCTTTTAGCTTACAGTAATGACATAGCCACAAACTGAAACAATCCTCCTCTTGACTTCAAATGCGCATTTGTCTTGCTGCACTAACATTTGAACCAAACAGAACACATAAAAGTGGCCGCTTTCTTTGCCAGTTGTTTTTAGATTATGTATTTGTGGCCTCTGATTTTTATCCTTGTTAACTTCTGAGGATTTCATCTAATTTTATTATTTTATTACGAAGGCTAAAGGAGGTCTTTTTATTTATTTATTTATTTACGAAGACCTAATGATGTTTGCATGTGCATTCTTCTGTCAAATGAATGACTCATATGAGTTGGTTATTTTTAGTAAGCCAAAAACACAGCCAAATGTAAATTATTCCTAAAAATCTGTTCTTTTTAGTCAAAAACATGGAGTGCAACCAGTGTAGTCCGACGGTCAAACAGAAATTATTCTTAAGAAATGATTATTTTTAGTGCCAAATGAATGAATCTTGTGAGTCGCTTCTGTATAGTGAGTCAAAATACAGTGCAACCAGTGTAGTCTGACTGCCCAACAGATTCTTAATAATATTAAGAAAAAATAATTATCAAGATTCGGCTCTTTTTAGTGACTCAGAAACATAGAGCACAACCAATGTAGTTCGACTATTGAACAAATGACTTTTATGAGTCAGTTCTTTTTAGTGAGTCAAAAAAATACAGCATAACCAGTGTAGTTCAACTCCCCAACAATGACAACCATGAACCGGTTCTTTTTAGTGAATTAGACACAACAGCATAACCAGTCCATGTAATTATAACTGTGACCATGGTTTATATGACAACAGATAGCTGTACGTGAGTAAAAGCTAAATATTTAGATCAAAGTCACCAAATATAATCCCTCTCTTTGCGTAGTTATTAAATAATCAGAATTCAGTCCACACCAGCCTTAGTGAATGTATTTATATGTGTTTGTTTACATCCCCAGGCTGGCATGTTACAGAACAGTCTGTTTGCTTCTAATAAGCTTTCTGCGGTCATTCCACACAGGCCTGGCTGTCCCTGGAGGTCCTGTCCCAAATCAGACCTCCTGACCGGGAGAAGGATGCATGCAGGGCTGACACATGAGTGGTTGGCACATGCCAGGCTGCCTGCTGGGAATACCATCCCTCCCCACACACAGCTCTCATGCCCTCATCATCCGCTCACCCGCTTGGCCTGACCGCCGCCTCCTCTGTGCAGGCTTTTGTTGAGGAATTTTCTATTTTCTATAAAATAGTTGCAAGCTAATGGATTTTTCCTTTATTCATTGGACGTGCTGAGCGATGACTCTCTCGACACTTCTTAAAGGTGATTTACAATTAAAGGGACTTGGGCTATTTTCTAATGATTCTTTAGCTGAGTGGGTTTTATTGCACTACTAAGCTGTGTTATTAACAAACTGCCACTTTGGCCCATCCCTGTGGGACATGCTGAAATGCTTTGTCCTTTTCTCTGCTAGTGAATAAGGCCTTTCTCTCTCTTTGAGGCAGTCCAAAGCTTTTACAGTGTCACGAGAGAGGGTCCTGAATAGTGAGCATTCCCGCATGCCGGTGAAAAACACACTCATGCACATTTAGTGGAACGAGTTCCTGCACAAACACATGCTGCAAAAAGATATTTTCGTATTAATCTAGGCATAAGTAAATAAACATGTATTTAGGCACATTTCTTTTTTCTCTTGCTTTCCCTCTCTTTCTCTGAATGCATAACATTGTTCATTGTTAGTTTTTTTCATATACTTAGTTTATGATGTTTTTAATTCATTTTCAGTGGGAGAGAGGTGGCAGAAGCTTGTGATCAACGGTTTAACGCAAAGAAAGATTCATCTTGCTATAATATATATATATATACTCCTAATTTCTGTACAGAGTTTAGAGGTAGCTTTAGATAGCTTACTGCAACCAGTGTTTTTACATGAAAATCACAAACACACATATTTAAGGACAGGAAGCCTGAAACCTATGGCTGCGTGATTTGGGGGAAAAACAGATTGTGTTTTTTTTTCCTAATAAATATTGTGATCTTATTTTTTTATGCTCCAAGTCTGCTGTGCTTGTTTCTAGAGCTGCACAATTTGGCCAGAGGTCTTGTGATAATGTATCAATGTAATAATAATAATACAAATTTTGTCATTACGCTCTGAGACACTGAAAACACTGGAACATGAGCTGCTTGTGTGCAAAAGAACAACAACAAAAAACAACAACAACAAAACAAACGGTGCCGTGCTTCACTCTGACAAAGCCATAAGCCATTTAAGCCACACTGTGATTTCAGTTTTACTTTGATTATTTGTGTAGCCCTACTGGAGCCCCTTAATAGTGTCTACCAACGCCTATGATTTTATTAGCTTTCACTTACAGGCATCACATAATAGAATATTTACAGTAATTAACAATTAGTAAATAAGTAATTAATTCTGCTAACTAGTATTATTGAGCTAAAGCAGTAACGGCTGCCATTGCAATTCCACTTACATGTTTGTATGGTAAACCAACTGCCATGTATTATGTAAAATGCCTTTTATATTGAAACCATGTGAGTCTGTATGTGACTGAGTGTCTGTATCAGGCGTCAGATGCCCCTACTTTATTAAATGGATGCAATTCACGGTGTAACATAAGAAGCTAAAGTGTTCTGAAAGTGTTGTTCTGAAAGTGTTACGGATCGATTTTCTCCCTTTTGAATGCTGTTTTCTCAGACAGAGCTGCATACGAAGATGTTCCACTAGTCCACCCATGTTTTTCTCATCGGATTATGCTAACAAGCACATTACCTCGGTGTTGAGTTCATGCAATCTCAATCTTTCACCCTGTCATCATCCCCAGCTATATGTTTGACTGCAGTCAACCGCTGGACTTTTAAAAAGAGCAGCGGATCTCATTCTTGAGGAGGTGGACATCTGGGAACCTATTGACCAGCTTAATGGCAGCACATTAAAAGCATCCTGGATGATGTGGCCTCTCCAACACACAAGTGCCTTGTCTCCCCTTTAAGCCCTGTAATGGATAAGAGCTTGGCCAGAGTCTCATGTCAGCAATATGATTGCCTACTATTTCCTCCTTGCACAAAGAGACTAGACTCACCTCCAGACAAAGTGCTCTTAAGGTCCATATAGGCCAGACCTTCTCCGTGCATCACGGTGATGCAAACTAGCATAGGAGGAATTCTATCCTTCGCATCCATTTCTGCATCACAGCAGCTAGTTAAGGGCCAGACGGTGTTCGAGTACATTGCGAGTTGCTGCTGATTTCTTCCCATGCGTAGGTTCGCCAGTTTTGCCTCTCCTTTTTGTCTGATTATGATGTGTTGGCAGTGCT
This sequence comes from Sinocyclocheilus anophthalmus, assembly GCA_018155175.1. Lineage (NCBI taxonomy): Eukaryota > Metazoa > Chordata > Actinopteri > Cypriniformes > Cyprinidae > Sinocyclocheilus > Sinocyclocheilus anophthalmus. The sequence goes on along the minus strand of JADLZN010006287.1, from coordinate 211,077 downwards.
GCAGACATGCAGCCGGTATAATCAGCTAAAACAATGGGCCGTAATAGCTGAGAGCGTAGCCGCTCCTCTCATCAGATCTCATTATAAACACAGACGCTGTGTCGCTAACGCTAGACGGCACAGGCGTGGATCAAAGTGCATGCCTGATCGCAGAGAGCTATCGAACAGGCCATGTTTTTGCGGTAAATGAGGACATTGTGCTTTGAAAGTTTATTGCGGTATAGATGTATGGAGGCTATCAGCAGCACTTGTGGTCTGTTTTGATGGTCAATGACGAGAGTGTCTGGTTGACCAGTGAATGTATTCTCTATCCCCTATCTGACCGGACCATGCATAAGAGCCATGCGTAATGTTAGAATCCAAGTTTTGGTACTTCAATAAAAGGCTAATGTATGGTCACGGTTGAGAAAGCAAGTTAAATGTTGTTCAGAGAGCTTGAGCTAACGGAATTCACCATTTATACAAGCAAACGCTTCTAGCTACTCAAGCTTGACTTCACACATTATTGTGCTACAAAATGTACATGCACGTTGTACTCTTAAAATTGCCCTAAGCAGGCACTTGTAAATTGTATTCGACTGCAAGTTTCTCTTTCAGGTCAACTGTAATCATGGCAAAAGTTTGAAGAGAATGTTGCTGAACAATATAATTAAATTTAGTTAAACTGTCTATCAAATGATACATATATTTTTTATAGCTATCTACCACACATATTTCAAGGTAATTCTGCTGCCCACAAGTATTGAGGTTAGTTATAAATACAGGTAAAGCAAGAATGCCTATTTAAAAATTTTTAATTTAAGTTTTGTGGCTTTTAGTTCATATTTCCCAGCTTTAAGATCATTTATATGCTAGTGCATGCCTAATAATTGCCAAAATTCACTTGTAGCACATATATGGACCATTCAAAAGTTTGGGGTCGGTAAGATTTTTTGATGTTTTCAAAAGTCAGTTATTCTCACTAAGGCTGTAATATTTAAAAATATTACTGTTTGTACTTTTGATCGAATAAATATTTCGATCAAAAGTACAAACAGTTATATTTTGAAATATTATTACAATTTTAAAAAAGTTTTCTTTTGGTATATAAGATGTTACTTATTCCTGTGATGGCAAAGTTGAATTTTCAGCATCATTACTCCAGTCTTCAGGGTCCCATGATCATTCAGAAATAATTTTAATATGCTGATTTGGTGCTCAAGAAAATTTTTTTTATTATTATTATCAATGTTGAAAACGTCGCGTTACGTATGGTAACCCTCGTTCCCTGAAGGAGGGAACGAGACTGTCACGTGGATGACGGACAGATTGGGATCTCGCTTAGGAGACAATCCACTGTGAGTGTAAACTAAACGAGCCAATGCACCTTGGCATGCGATTATTGCATCCAGCTAATGCTGATCACAGCGTGAGTATAAGTAGGCAGCAGATGCAGCGCATATTCAGGTTTTCGCTGAGGAGCCGAGCCGGTGACCCGGCCGCTCAGCGGTGGTACAGAAGCTGTGGCGACGGGACATGACGTCTCCATTACCTCCTTCAGGGAATGAGGGTTACATAACGTAACCGAGATGTTCCCTTTTAGTCGGTCACTCCGAGTCACATCAGTGACCGACGAATTGGGATCCCTACCAAAAGGCCACAGATACTGCCACTTCCAGTGTCCTGTGGAAGCCACCTTCGCCCCTACTTTTAGAGAGGAAGGCTTGCAACAAGAGACCAGTCACTGTTGTCGTAGCACTATCCACTTAGTGAGATTGGATAACACTGGGAAAACTTACCCGTTCCACTTGGAACAGGGATGTTGCGGAAGCTCTATCCTTCCTGAAGGAGGTTTCGAAGGCAAATATACATATGAACATTCCTTAGGTGCATACGGAAGAATGGAGGTGATTGTAAACCTCTTGGAAATGGCAGAAGTCTGCCAGTGAAACACGGACTCTGAGGCTATACCGTGAACTTTACACACATGGGATCCACTTAGGTCTTACATATGGAACCCAGACTTCTACCGGTTCTCGAGGATTCAGCGAGTGAAGGCCTGGCGCCTGGACGCTCCGCCACGTCTGGCTGCCGGGGGGACGGAGGAGCTCAACAGGGTCTACAATTTGGACTCTCTGGAGTGGTTTTGCAAGCGACCCGAAGCCGGGGCCTCTCAGTGCCTCTACCCGCTTGAGGTGAGAACACAGGAGGATACCGGCTCCACACGAAGGCTATAGAATATAGCAAATGTTTTGGGGGTCGCCAAGCCCGCAGCGCTACAAATATCTGTCAGCGAGGCGCCAAAAGCCATCGCCCAGGAGGATGCAACACCTCTAGATGAGTGAGCTCGCAACCTGAACGGCAGGGCACACCCTGTGCCTGATAAGCCAGGGTGATGCATCCACTATCCAGTGGGCCATCCTCCCTTCTACGGTGTCGTGGTTAGCAGCAACATAAACTTTAAGGATGGAGGGAGACAGCCTTCAATCCAACCCTTGCTGCAGAAAGGAAAGCACAACTCTGATCGGGCATCTTCGGGGGTCTTCTTGGCGAGAAGAACACCACTCAACGAACAGGTTCCACTTCAAAGCGTAGGCGTGTCTCGTAGACGGTGCTCTCGCTGAAGTGATGGTGTCGACTACCTCTTGAGGTAGGTCACTCAGCCTCCGCGTCCCGTCCAGGGACCAGACATGAAGTTTCAAGAGGCAGTGAGATCAGCGTAAGAGTCAGAGTCAGTAGATCCTTCCTAAGAGGAATCTGCCAGGGAGGGGCTGTCGCGAGGAGCATTAGTTCTGTGAACCAGGTCCGGGTAGGCCAATAAGGTGCCACCAACATGACCTGCTCCTCGTCCTCCCTGACCTAGCACAGCAACTGTGCCAGGGAGAAAGAACTACTGGCAGTGAGAGGTTTCTGGAGAGGCAAACAGGTCAACCTGAGCGTCTCCGAAGCGTCTCCAAATCAGCTGGACCGTCTGTTGATGGAGTTGCCATTCTCCCAGGAGCGCAGCTCGGGACAACTCGTCGGCTGCCCAGTTGAGCAGCCCAGAAATGTGAACAGCACGAAGCAACCTCAGATGCTTCTGACTCCAGAGGAGGAGGAGGTGGCGGGCGAGTTGCGACAGGCGACGGGAACGCAGACCACTTTGTCGGTTGATGTACGCAACGGTCGCTGTGTTGTCTGTGCGGACTAGTACATGCTTGCCTCGTAAGCGCCCTTTGAGACGGCTCAGGGCAAGGTGCACTGCCAGCAACTCGAGGCAGTTGATGGCAGTTGATGGGGCCCCATCCAAACCCTGGACACTGCAAGCCATTGGGACGTGGCCCAAGCCGGTGTAAACCACAGCATGCCTGGAGACCGGCTAGAGGGTATACGGCCCAGAGACCGCAAGGAGGTCTCACCACGGGGTGAAGTTTGGCGGCAGGCTGGTGTAACTTGGATCCGGAAAGTGCCGCATTGCCACGCCCACCTCGGAACTCGGCCACGGAGCCAGTGCTGCAGCGGTCTCATAAGGAGCAGCCCCAGCGGCGTGACTGCCACAGCAGCTGCCATATGCCCCAGGAGCCTATGAAACAATTTCAGTGGGACCGCCATCCTGCTCCTGAATGTATTCAAGCAGTTCAACACCGACTGAGCACGTTCCTGCTTGAGGCGTGCTGTCTGTTCGACCGAGTCAAACTCCATTCCGAGAAAAGAGATCCTCTGCGTCGGGGGAGAGTTTGCTCTTTTCCCAGTTAACCCGAAGGCCCAACAGGCTGAGGTGTGAAAGTACCAAATCCCTGTGCTCGCACAACTGATCCTGAGACTGGACGAGTATGAGCCAATCGTCGAGGTAGTTGGGAATGCGAATGCCCTGTTCTCTAAGGGGAACAAGGGATGCCTCCGCAACTTAAGTGAAGACCCGGGGCGACAGGGACAGCCCAGAGGGCAGGACCTTGTACTGATATGCCCGCCCCTCGAACGCAAACTGCAGGAATGGCCTGTGGTGCGGAAGGATCGAAACATGAAAGTACTTGTCCTTCAGGTTGATCGCTGCGAACCAATTTTGGGGACGGATACACCTGAAGATGCATGTGTGCGTGAGCATCTTGAACGGGAGCCTGTTCAAGGCGCGCAGATCCAAGATAGGTCTCAACCCACCGCCGTTCTTGGGTACAATAAAGTAAGGGCTATAAAACCCCGACCTCATATCGGCTGGAAGGACCAGCTCTATCGCATCCTTTGCCAGTAGGAATGCGATCTCCACACGCAAGACAGGAGCATCATTCGCCTTCACTGATGTGAAGCGGATGCAGCTGAACTTGGGGGAACGCCGGGCGAACTGAATCGCATAGCCGAGCCTGACGGTTCGAAGGAACCATCGAGACGGGCTGGGTAGCACAAGCCAGGCTCCCAGACACCGCGCAAGTGGCATCAACAGAACGACAGGCATACCCGCAGTGGGGCAGCACGGAAGAATGCAGGGACCCGGCCCGGGCGTCTCGAAGCCGGTCTGAGGCGGGGTCCGGTGTGTGTAACACTGACCTGCGTTCGTGCAGAGGGTGCGTGGGTAGTCCGTTGTTTCGTCCTCCCGATCCGCCCACTGCTGGTCACTGGCGAGAGAGGAGGGTGAGTGTGATACGGCTCTGGATCGTCCCCAACCCCCCCCGTCCCCTCAGGGGACCCAGAAAAAGAAGAAATTGCTCTTTTGTCGAGAATTTGGGTACCACTGACCGCGAGGCCAGTGGCGGAAACGGGAGGGGAGCAACGGTTTGCCCCAAAAAGTGGTAGCGGCATTTGGACACAATTGCATCGCAACCGACCGTTCCACCTGGGGGACTCCCGTGTACCCCCGTGCTGGACCCTCATCGAGGGTGGTGAGGGAGGATGAGTCACTGGGCCGGTTTCTGGCAGTGAAAGGTGCCGTCCATGACCCAGCGATCTCATCATGCACATCCGGGAAGAAAGGCACCGAGGCGGGACGCTGAGAACCAGCGCGAGCCACTCCGAGAAACCAATCGTCCAACCTTGAGGGTTCGGGACGCGGTGGAAGAGTCCACTCGAGCCCGACACTCTCTGCGGCCCGGGAAAGCATAGCCATCATTTCTGGGTCCGTATCCGGCACCGCTGACCGTCCAGAGGGCGGCAACGTTGACGGATCTTCATCCCCAGAGAAATCCGGCTCACCCTCCGATTCTGCAACCGACATCCGATCGTTGGGGGGAGCCTCGAAGAAACAGGTGGTACCCCCGGGAGGGTCCAGCCTGCTCTACTGAAAGCTCCACTGGTTTCGCAGTGCCGGCGGGTTCGGCATCCCCGGAGGGGAATTCCTCACCGTGACAGTAAGACCAGTCCACCCACTCACAGAGAAGGGCGCCCCCGGCTGACGCCCAAGGGAACACAGATCTAGACAAGTGGGCACGGGCACTCCGCCCCGTGCGGTCAAAACTCCGAGATGGTCATACTCCCGCAATGAGAGCATGACTCATCCACAAACGCCACCTCAGTGTGCTAAATGCCCAGGCACGTGAGGCATCGATCGTGACCATCACCCGGCGCCAGTTAACGACCGCACCCAGAAACACGGATGGTATGACATCTTTAAAAGGACGCGTCTTTAAAAAGACGTTCCACCGTGAAGCTCTTTTAGATGGAAATTACTCTTTTAGTGTGCTGAAGCACAGAGGGGAGATGGCCGCCTGTAACACAAAAAGGGGGTAGTGCAGCCTGATGTGTGCAAACCACCCGACACGGGAAACCACCACCGCTGAAGCGCCGTACCACCGACACAAAGAGCACAGAAAAATAGTGATTGACTTGTAGGTTTTACTATACGTAGAGTCGGAGCAGAACAATAGAACCGCTTGGCTCCGAAGCGAAAAGCTGAATATGCGCTGCATCTGCTGCCTGCTTATACTCACGCCGTGATCAGCAGCAGCTGGATGCAATAATCGCATGCCAATGTGCATTGGCTCGTTTAGTTTACACTCGAAGTGGATTGGTCTCTCTAAGCGAGATCCCAATTTCGTCGGTCATCCGACGTGACGTCGAGAGTGACCGACTGAAAGGGAACAGTTGTGCTGTAGAAACCATGATTCTTTGATGAATAGAAAGTTCAAAAGAACAGCATTAGTTAGAAATATAAATGGTAATGCATCCTTGCTAAATAAAAGTATTAATTTCTTTAAAAAAAAATAATATTTTTAATCAACATGATTTCTTTTCCTGGAAAACAGAGCAGAAATCAGGTTTCCTGTCTGTGTAACTTTTCTTTTAAAATAAGATCCCTAAAATATTTTCCCACCGAAACATTTTGTTTCACTAAAAAACATGTCAGAACAGGACAGAAGACTGTGTTAGTCAAACCATTTTATGAGAGATTTATGTGCAAACATTCTTTTTTAATGTTTTGTCTGTGTTGCATACAGCTGTAGAGTATTAGCTGGACCAGCTTGAAAAGATGGTCTGATTTGAGAAGCAAAATGTATTATTATTAACAGTTTTGGAGATTTCAGTCCTTCCCCATTCAAGCAGACTGGGGCTGTGCTCAAATAACTAGAAAAAGATGCCCAAGGGATACCAAGATAGTCGCCAAGTGGACTGATCTGCTTTAAAATGCTTTGTATGTTACTTGACCCTACGGGAGGATACAATGACAGAGGAGGAGATGGATGGATGAACATAGCCGTAGGAATGTATCTGAATGCAAATGCAGGATGAAGAAACCAAAATATAGGCCTTTGATGAGCATTGCAATTACATTGCAGCTGTGAGAAGATGCAGCAGTTTTCTTCTATGAAAAGCTTCATCCGGAAATGTCGTAATGGAGTCTCATCATTTTACTGTCAGTCCTCCATTAGTCTAACATTCTCGGTTTCCTTCGTTTTTGTATTCTTTCCCAGGTTGTCATTCTTCTTTCTCAAGCTGTGCCTACTCTCCTCCTTTCCTCCTCATCCTCCTTTCCTTTCAACCCCTCTTCCATCCATCCCTCCCTCTCTCCCCCTCCCACAATCTGTCAGTGATTGCTGTGTCTGCAGTGTCTCCTGAGTCATCAGCAGTGCTGGTGTAATGGTGTGGAACTAGCCAAGGTGAATGGTTATTACTTATTGAGCTCCTGATTGCTGGGCAGAGACTAGCACCCATTTATTAGCACTTGAACAGCATGGGCTCAAAGTAAACCGACTTTCTCCTTATCTGTTGTTGTAATCTGTTTAATGTTAGCAGTGAAACTGTGGCAACAGACATGTTATGGAACATTTTCTATCTTTGTAATTTTGCCACATTTAAACCCGAAGGGACTGCGCTTAAAAAAATTATCCATGGTTATACTACAAAAAAAAACAAAAAAACATGGTTACTGTAGTGAAACCATGGCAACTACAAATTAACCATGGTTTTGCTACACTAACCATAGTTTTATGGTATTTGTAGTAAAAGTGTGGTTATACAAATGGTAATCAATATGCCAAACAAAAAATGGTTGCTACACTTTTACTATAATAAAACTATGGTTAATTTTCGTAAGGGTGAGATATAATAGTAAAAAAGAATGACATGATTACTAGTCATGTGTATTTATGAGGAATTATGAGAAAACAAAGAATCAACAGTCTAACCACCTACCATTAGCCATCTAGCTTGGCTACATAACATTTAGCAGGTTTCTGAGGCATATATTACATAGACTGTATTGTTAATCTACTTTTTGTGAGATATTTGTATGCAAATATGGCCTTTAACATAAAATGTGGTTTAAAGTACATACTGGTGCACAATATATTGAGCTGTAGCAATTCCCTGTTGAAAAAAACAGCATATGCTGGTTAGGTATGTTTTGATGCTGGTTTAAGCTGGTCCTTTGCTGGTTTATGCTGGACCTTTTGCTGGTTTATGCTGGTCCTTTGCCAGCACATGACCAGCATAAACCAGCAAAAAGACCAGCAAAGGACCAGCATAAACCAGCAAAGGACCAGCTTAAACCAGCATCCCAGCGTCAAAACAATACCTAACCAGCATATGCTGTTTTTTTCAACAGGGTTCAGTAGTGAATATGTGGTAACAATATGTGGCTTACTTTGTTGCTTTGCTACTTGCTAATAAATGGACATGTATTGTAACTTTAAAACCATATGCGGACTGGAGAAAGCTATAACTGGAGAAAGCTAGCTATTAGCCATTAGCATTCCCACATATTGCTCAGCTGGTGCTTTAGCCAATGACAAAAGCTGTAAACATTCAGTACTTCCTGTGGCATTTATGCTAGAAATTGTTTAGTATACAGGTATGGAAAGGAGTAGTAATTCAGAGCAGTCAATTAAATTGTCGTCTTCATGAGAATTTTTTTTATTTTGTGGTTGGGATTTGGAGAAGAACAGGTAAATTACAAAACAGATTCAGCCTCATGCAGTGTCGTTCTTTTCATACAAACTGATACCATTCAAAATTTATTTTAAAATTATTTATTAATTTATTTTTTTGGAAAGAAAGAAATACTTTTGGATGCATAAATTGATCAGTAAAGACTTTTACATCTTCACAAAAAATTCTGTCAAAAATGCTATTCTTTTGAACGTTCTATTCATCAAATAATGTATCACGGTTTTCACAAAAATGTTAAGTACAACTGTTTTTAACATTGATAATATTAAGAAATGTTTTTGAGCACCAAATCAGCATATTAGAAGGATTTCTGAAGGATCATGTGACACTGAGGACTGGAGTAATGGATGCTGAAAATTCAGCTTTGCCATCACAGGAATAAATTACATTTTTAAATATATCCAAATAGTTTATTTGGCTGCAAACCAATCAAATTTTACTTTACGTACTTTTTTGAAGAGGTCAAGTTAAGACCTCCGACAAATGCAATAAGCCACCTATTCACAGAGCATATATACCTCAAGGCGGCACAAAAGCTTGTTTGTGGGGAGCACAAACTGAATAGGATGCAAGTTGTCTTGATAGAATCTGAGAGATATATTTGGCACCAGAGATGGCTAATTGCACCAGTGCACCGAGTCCATTCAGAGCCTTTTCTTTGCAGCCATTGACAAAGTGGGCTCCGCAGGGCCACATTATTGTGAGGTTCCTTCTAGACAAGAGAGCAAGACCCCCCCAGTCCCTTTCCCCTCCCAGCACACACACAGACACACACACACACACCTCCTTTTTCACAACCCCTTAACTCAACTGATGTTGGCCACTCTAGCTTTTGTTAAGAGTGCATTTGGCCCCCGTCCACTCTTGGTGTCGTGGCTCTTAATGGGTTTCCCCATGCACTGATTGGAGTCAAATCCACAGGAAGGCTGCGAGACCGCAGAGGGCCCAAAGGGCAAGGCCTGAGGGAGCTGGAGGGACCCTTAACAAGAGGCACAGCAGTAACAGTCTGAACTCCTGTGGCACCATCACTGCTGCATCTCGCCTATCTCTCAAGGCTTGTCGATCAAAAACATCCAGACATCAGTCAGACCAAGTGCCATTTGATAAATAATTTGTCATGACTGCATGAAAAATCAAATCACTCCACACTCAACCACAGAAATTGTGCTTTATTTAACTGACAATAGGAGAGATGGAGTCTGACAGAGATGCATCTTATACATCACTCAGGGTCAGTAAAACAGTACTTTTTTCCTGCTTGCTTGTTTGGGCCATAAGTTCAGATTTCTAACTGCCCTGTTTTGACTGGCCCCAAAACAAAACTATATATTTTTAATTGTATTTATTTTTTGTTTAATACTTTTTTTTTGAAACTAATAAAAATAGTGCTAGTAGTTGTAGTAGTAATCATAATCCTAATAATATATTTTTTTAGATTTTAAAGATTTCTCTAAAATTTTTTAATTGTTATTATACATTAATATTGTAGCCTGATTTAAGACATTTATTTATTTACGTGATATTGATTTAATTGTATAAATTTTAAAGTCCAGTCATAATATGTAGTTATACATATAAGTACAATATATATATATAATAATATATACACACACACACACACACACCACCACCACACACACACACACACTATATAAATACATATTTTTACACATTTTACATGTTTAATGTACAATAACATATTAAAAAAAAAATCATGTTATTGTACATTATATATCTTTATGTGTACTTTGAAGACAATAACAATACATGCTCAGAAAAAACTAAGCTATGGCCTTGTCCTTCCTTATTGTTGAGCTCTGAAATGTGACTCTGTAGCACTGTATGACGAATGCTGAATTCTATCCAAGAAAAGAAAGTAACCCAAAATGCCTTATTTATTGTGTATTGCTTTTACCTTGTTTGTAATCTTGGTTTGTAATTTTGTAAATTTGACCTTGGTTTGTAATCTTGGTTTGTTTTCATAATTACCGGGCATGTTCAGGGTCAGATTAATTTGTGTAAGCTCTCTCTCTATCTCTGCAGTATTCGTTTGTTATAATTGAACAATTGAGTTTAACCACCTGTGCAGCTTAAGCAGTGCTTTAATGAGTGGACTGCATGTATGGCCCTGTCAAAAAAAAAAAACCAAAATAGTGCCGGGTTCTGGAAGACTGTGAACTGAGAGAAAGATTTTTTGAGAGGAGGCTGTTAAACTCTTGTTGGAATTTAAAATGGCACTTTTAGTGAAAAAGACAAAGATTGGGTCCTCAATCGACGTGGACAGGGGTTGCGGGTTCAAGGGTGTGTGACTTCTCATCGTATTTAATAAGCACATCATCTATTCCATGAGTTTTAAAACTCTATATTTTCTGAGAGAACTTGACTTCTGTAAAATGTTTTTGAACCCTCCTGTGTATAAGTTATTGCTACTGGTTGGAAATTGCGTATAGTTGAGAGACATATACAGAGCAATAAATAAAGCATAGACCAATAATTCCGCCAGAAATGGCAGCACTAGTGTTGGCTTTAAGTTGTTTGATATTATTTCTTATGGGGTCTTTTTTGTTTCCCACCATTGTTGCCTTTAGAATTAAGTTTATCTATCTCAATCATAAGAAATCCATCTGTGTGAGCATAGGGAGTTAATATGTTGTGGAGCTTGTATCCAGATTGTTCTGTCCTTTTTGGTAAGTCTGTCCTATTTTTTGTAACATTATTTTTTATATTTAGCTTTTATTTATTTCAATCACATGGCTTTTAGGAATACTGAATTCTGATTGGTCAGTCATGGCATTCGTCAGTCAGTTTCAGCTCATCAGGCTGAAACTGGTGCCGTTTTGACATTACAAGGTGCGGTCATATTAGCAATTTTTTGTGGGAAAAAAAATTCTCGAAAAGGTATCAAAGTATAAATCACTGCTCACGCAGAAGTGACTTTCAAGCCAAGCACTTCTCTGAATTCGCATGACCAATTTGAACTTGTTACAAAATATTTTGCCTTCACACGAAATACACAATCACGTGGATTTCTATTGAAATTAAATTTAGCCTACAATAAAAGAAAGGTAAATGAAGATAAATTTAGCCTACAATAAAAAAAGGTAAATGTGACTGCATATTTATTACACCACGGACTCCCGCTCTTTTGTTCAATTTAAATGCAACTACTGTAGAACCATTGCTAAGTGAATAAAATGAGAAAGTAGTAATTTTTATGTACTGTAAGTGTCCTTGCAAAAGCTCCATCATGCTCAATCTCGGTTCTAATAATCTAAGGTCCGTCAGTGAAGATCAATCTAGCATTTGTTTATTTTGAATTAAGATGAGCCCTAATGACTCTCCTGAGTGCTGGGTCCCTGCCCAAAAGTTTTGTGGTATTTGACCACATTCTCATTTCCTATTATGGCCCCCGCTGTGGAATCAATGCAGTACAAACCCACAGAGCCTCATCTGTTTAGATGCTTGATGCTGACAAATTGGCCATCTTGGTGACATATTTTAATGGCTCGTCCAGTCCTCATCTAACAATCCGCTCTTCTCTTCATTCCAGGATGTTTTGAAATTTGTAATTAGCTGTTGGGCCAAATATGTTTATGTATAGAGTAAATGTGCATGTTGAATCTAAGATGTAACGTTAAATAAATCTGCATGAGCATGATTTGTTTATCTATCTATCTGTCTATCTGTCTGTCTGTCTGTCTGTACATTGAGAAAATACATTGTCGCCATATGACTATTCTGTAACATAAAATTATTTTTTATGCATTTCCTTATTGAGAGTTATATGCCCTACCGTGCCAAAAATTATATTACTGCCATTTCGTCTGTAGAGTTACTTATTTTATTTATTTATTTATTATTATTGTTATTTTTATTTGAGTTATAGAGCTATGTTTACCAACATTTTCCCATTTTGTTTCCCCAAAATCGCCAGTTACATTTTTATTGGACCTATGGTATGTCAAAAACTTTCTGTTAGAACATAATGCATACCATAGGGGTTTAAACAGTGGAGAGTATGTGCACAAGGGCACAAGTGCATGGACTGAAGGCGACTGGCTTTCCAACAGGGCCTTTTTTAATCGAAAATAAGTAATTAACCTCCTGCAGCAAACCAGTTTGAAGCTCTTTTAATAGAATAAAACTGAAAGATGTAAGATAAGATTTAAAAGTGCAGAAGGAAACAAGTGATAAGGAACTTTTTTATTCAAAACCTATTGCTATTAAAAGTATAAATACTGTATATGAAGAGTCTAGATCAGGGATCCTCAAATCTGGCCCACGAGATCCACTTTCCTGCAGAGTTTAGCTCTAACCCTAATCAAGCACACCTGAGCATGCTAATCAATGTCTTCAGGATCATTAGAAAATCATAGCTAGCTGAGTTTGATCAGGGTTGGAGCTAAACTCTGCAGGAAAGTGGACCTCGAGGGCCAGAGTTGAGAAACCTGGTCTAGATAGAAGGATCACGATGGAGAGTGTTTAAAAGATGTGTATGAGTTGTGTGTGTGTGTATAAATGTGAATTGCAAGCTAAAAGCGTATCAAACCCACACAGAATTGAGTTGGAAGAGGATCGAGTGGCTGCCTTCTTTCAACACAAGTGAATGAAATCAAGCCTCCCATGCTATTACAAGGAACATCTCCAATGCATTCTGAAGTACCATAGGAATGTTTCTAAGTTTTATCTTGTTTGCCAGCTCACAACTCATTCAGTGCCTTCTTGAGATCCTTTCTGAACGGCTTCTTTTCTAAACTGTTTACAGAAGCCTGGCTGAAGAAGAATGCTAGCCAAGCTAATTTCACCTAATTTTTCTCAGCATTTACCTGCTGTTTGTGTTTGCCACTCATAAGTCTCCGGCGTAGCACTCTCAGATCGTAATGGCTGTTCTCTGCATCAAGGCGCTCTCACTCCACTAAGATAACTGCTATTATGGCTCACAATAGCCGTAATGGTACTAACGGTCGTTGTGAAGAAATGATGCAGCTGATGATGGCCACTGGGTCTGTTATTAAAAAGAAAGGAGGCTGCTCCAATCAGTTGCAGACCGCCATTAGCCTAGCATGCCCATTCATCACTGTCACTCTGAATAGAGGCAGTCAGGATGGGGGTGGAAGGGGATGCAGAGAGACTCTGGAGGGGGGAGGGGCGAGGCGAGGCACGCGCTGCCTAGTCGTGGGTCTGTCGTCTGGCTGCGTGTGCACTCTGACTCCCAGGCCTCATGGGCCTGCTAATCTGCGGGCACGGAGGAAGCCATTGGAAGGGGGAGGAGAGGTGCACGGCTGAGATAGCATATCGCCTTGCACACAGAGCACTCACTATAGCCTGATCCCCTCTGCACAACCATTTCCAATCGCGTTTCACAGGCTCTCTTCACCACAGAATGGGAAAACAAAAGCGCTTAGAGCTGCACTGTGGCTGGTCTGTTTTACATTCTCCTTTCAACACATGTCTCTGCTGGAGTGATCTTTGAAGTTGCTTAAGCAAGCATTATTCAGTATTTCCAATCCATCCTTCATCCCTGTCAATTTCACAGGTTTTCTTATTTTGTCACAGTTTTGTCTTGTGAAGTCATGTCTATTTTATGGTGACTGTAATGGCATAGAATTTTAGATGATGGAAATGTGGGTCCAGACTTTGCCAGTCCTAACTTTAAATCAAAATTTCATAAAAAATATAAACGAAAGATGCGATTTTTAAAAGATTTTTGAAAGAAGTCTTTTATAAGAAGTCATTATTTAATCAGAAATGCAATAAAACAGTAGTAATGTGAAATATTATTACAATTTAAAATAAGACACGCACACACACATATATATTGTCACAATGCACTACTGCTGTGTTGGAGCGTGGAGCGAAGGAGCGAGGAGACTTTTGCCAACTTTAATAAACAAAAGGAAAACACACGTAGCAGGAGAGGTTGACATATACAGACAGTCAAAATACCGGACGACCAAACTTAGAACAGGGCTCACTATAAATACACAGGACTAAAGGATGGGATGATGAGACACACCTGGGATCAATAAAACAATAAACATAATTAGAACAGGAACAGGAAGAACCAAATAAAGGCATGGAAACACATGGGGAGCAAAACACACACAAAACACGGAACAGAGTCTGACATTACTCCCCCCTGTAGTGCGTCCCACGCCGTAACAATTCCAATTGGGAGGGGGGGGCACTGGAGGCTGGTGCAGGACTTGGACATGGGGAATACCTCCAGGGTGGATCAGGCAGTCCAGGGTGCCATGGCAGCACAGGGAGCTCAGGGGCCATGGCGGAGCAGGCAGTTCGGGGTGCCATGGCGGAGCAGGCAGACTAGGAAGACATGACGGAGCAGGCAGACTAGGAAGCCATGGCAGAGTAGGGAACTCAGGAGGCCATGGCGGAGCAGGGAGCCCAGGAAGCCGTGGCGGATCAGGAGACTCTGGAGGCCATGGCGTGACGGCCTCCGTGGCCCTGGCCTCGCCCCTCGGCCCAGTCATTACAGCTGCGAACATAGGACGCCATGGCTATGGGGGACCCATACTAAGGGAGGACCCATACTACCCCCCCCCCCAAAAAAAAATCCTTGGTGAGAATAGGAAACTGGAGCCCTTTCTGGGCTAAACTCGGGGACTGGAGTCTTCTCTGGGCTAAACTTGGGGACTGGAGCCCCCTTTGTGCTAAACTTGGAGACTGGAACCCTCTCTGGGCTAAACTCGGGGACAGGAACACTCTCTGGGCTAAACTCGGGGACAGGAGCCCTCACTGTGCTAGATTCGGGGACAGGAGGGCCTAACTGGGCTAGACTCGGGTACAGGAGCCCTCTGTGGGTTAAACTCGGGAACTGGAACCCTCTCTGGGCTAAACACTGGGACAGGAGCCCTCTTTGGGCTGGATTTGGTGCCTGGAGCGCACACTGGAGTGAGCTCTGGTGCTGGAGCCGACACTGGAGCGAGCTCCGGGCTGGAGCCGACCACCTTCTCATTAGATTCCCCTTTAGGTTCGGGGTGAAAGGCGTGGTCGGCGGGCTTGAGTATGCCGCGGCCAGTGGGCTTGATTGAGGAACGGCAGGCGGAGGGGTTCCGGATCGGGATAGGGCTCCTCAGGACACCGGGATGACCGCATCATGCAGTCTTTTTCTTCGTCCTTTTCTTCATCTATATCTTAGTTGGTGGTGTCTGGTAGCTCCGTTGATTGATGGTAAGTGACCCCAAGTCGGAACAGCATCACGAGGGTCTCCCTATCGAGGGAGTTGGCGAGGGCGAGTGGCACGAATGCCCTCGCGTAGGTGAGCGGGTCAGGAACATTGCTCTTTCCTCCATGTTGGCGGGGAGAAACGAATAGGAAAACAAAAGGCTTTCAAAACGAAAAACAAACACGGGGAGAAGGGGCGCTGCTTACTGCCGCAAGTCATTCTGTCACATTTGCTACTGCTGTGTTGGAGCGCGGAGCAAAGGAGCAAGGAGACGTAGGAGAATTTTGCCAACTTTAATAAACAAAAGGAAACCACATATAGCAGGAGAGGTTGACATATACAGTCATTCACAATACCGGACGACCAAACTTCGAACAGGGCTCACTATAAATACACAGGACTAAAGGATGGGATGACGAGACACACCAGGAACTAATGAAACAATAAACATAATTCGAACAGGAAGAACCAAATAAGGGCATGGAAACACATGGGGAGCAAAACACACACAAAACACGGAACAGAGTCTGACATATATATAGAGAAACATTGCTTATGCTGCTTAATATTTTTGTGGAAAGCATGATACATATTTCATGATTCTTTGAATAGAAAGTTCAAAAGAAAAACATTTAATATGTTAATAGACATTTTTGTCCACTGTCCATGTTTACATTGTCAGGGAATGATCCTTACTGAATAAAATTATTTATTTATTTTATTTTATTAATTATTTCTTTTGAAACCCCAAACCTTTGATTGGAGAGTGTATGTGATATCAAAAATATATATATACACACGCGCGGCACACACACACACACACCAACATAAGGGGTACGGAAAGTATCAGAACCCCTTAATTTTTCACTCTTTTTTATATTGCAGTCATTTGCTAAAATCATTTAAGTTAATGTTTTCCTCATTAATGTACACACAGCACCCATATTGACAGAAAAACACAGAAATGTTGACATTTTTGCAGATTTAATAAAAAAGAAAAACTGAAATATAACATGGTCCTAAGTATTCAGACACTTTGCTCAGTATTTAGTAGAAGCACCCTTGATCTAATACAGCCATGAGTCTTTGGGAAAGATGCAACAAGTTTTTCAAACCTGGATTTGGTGATCCTCTGCCATTCCTCATTGCAGATCCTCTCCAGTTATGTCAGGTTAGATGGTAAACGTTGGTTGACAGCCATTTTTAAGTCTCTCCAGAGATGCTCAATTGGGTTTAAGTCAGGGCTCTGCTGGGCCATTCAAGAACAGTCACAGAGTTGTTGTGAAGCCACTCCTTCTTTATTTTAGCTGTGTGCTTAGGGTAATTGTCTTGTTGGTACTGAGCACTCGGAGAACGTTTTCGTACAGGATATCCCTGTACTTGGCCGCATTCATCTTTCCTCGATTGCAACCAGTTCCTGTCCCTGCAGCTGAAAACACCCCCACAGCATGATGCTGCAACCACCATGCTTCACTGTTGGGACTGTATTGGACAGTGTGATGAGCAGTGCCTGGTTTTCTCCACACATACTGTTTAGAATTAAGGCCAAAAAGTTCTATATTGGTCTCATCAGACCAGAGAATCTTATTTATCACCATCTTGGAGTCCTTCAGGTGTTTTTAGCAAACTCCATGCGGGCTTTAATGTGTCTTGCACTGAGGAGAGGCTTCGTCGGGCCACTCTGCCATAAAGCCCCGAACTGGTGGAGGGCTGCAGTGATGGTATACTTTCTACAACTTTCTCCCATCTCCCGACGGCATCTCTGGAGCTCAGCCACAGTGATCTTTGGGTTCTTTTTTACCTCTCTCACCAAGGCTCTTCTCCTCCGATAGCTCAGTTTGGCCGGACGGCCAGCTCTAGGAAGGGTTCTGGTCATCCCAAACGTCTTCCATTTAAGGAATGGAGGCCACTGTGCTCTTGGAAACCTTAAGTGCAGCAGAAATTTTTTTGTAACCTTGGCCAGATCTGTGCCTTGCCACAATTTTGTCTCTGAGCTCTTCAGGCAGTTCCTTTGACCTCATGATTCTCATTTGCTCTGACATGCACTGTGAGCTGTAAGGTCTTATATAGACAGGTGTGTGGCTTTCCTAATCAAGTCCAATCAGTATAATCAAACAAAGCTGGACTCAAATGAAGGTGTAGAACCATCTCAAGGATGATCAAAAGAAATGGACAGCACCTGAGTTAAATATATGAGTGTCACAGCAAAGGGTCTGAATACTTAGGACCATGTGATATTTCAGTTTTTCTTTTTTAATAAATCTGCAAAAATGTCAACAATTCTGTGTTTTTCTGTCAATATGGGGTGCTGTGTGTACATTAATGAGGAAAAAATTAACTTAAATGATTTTACCAAATGGCTGCAATAAAACAAAGAGTGAAAAATTTAAGGGGGTCTGAATACTTTCCGTACCCACTGTATATATAATGTATGTTTAAAATCTGATGCCAATCATTTACAAGATATTTCTTGACATATTGTAAAGAACCAATATTGGCTTGTGGTCATTTTTACTTTACTTGCCTGATTTGCACAGAAAAAAGAGACAACAATATTTTAGCTACACCATGTGGTTCTAAAAATCATTGTTTTCCATTAATGATTCCATTAATGATTCATATTAGTTGTGTAGTAGTACAAAATAGTGTTTTTTTGTTTTTGTATTTGCACAGTAGAAGAGCATCGGTGACCCATGGTTATGATCAAGAACTTCTTGTCACAGACTTTAAAACATGAAAGGCCAGTGAGCTTCTGTCATGTTGTATATGCTTAGCTTGAGGCTTCAGTGTTTAACTGTCACATGTCAAGCTTCTGATCGCAATAGCGATCAACGAATAGTGTATTTGTTTGTTTGGTATTCATAGGGGAATACTATTGACTTATTACTGGCAGTCCTTTCTGGCAGGCTAGTTTCACTGCTGGGAAACTGCCCAAAATGTTATTGGGTGTTTAAACCACATCTTCCTCCTTCATTAAAGTCACTGAGTAATCAATGTGTCTCGGCCCAGAAACATTTGTCCTGGCAGTTTTTTGTCACTAGCTCTTGCCTCTCAGAAGAGCATCATGCTGACAACTTGGTATGCGCTTGAATCTCTTAATAATCTATTCATTTGAATCAAATGAACAGATTCACTAGAATGAATCAGAATCTCCAACGAGCTACATACTGTATGAGAGAAAGAACCATTCAATAAGAGCCAATTGAAAAAATTCAACTGAACAATTGGTACACTGTGATAAATATTAAGTTATTACTTTTAGGTAGTTGATTCACTTGATAAGAGTAGAATATTAACGTGAGTGTGTAGTATAGTATTGTATTCAGCCAGTATATGGCTGTGGGTGTAGGGCTGGGATAGATCAATGGAGACCTGATGAAGGAAACTGAGAGCTATGAACATGGTTGTAAATGATTGTAGCCATGCTTGCAAGATCATCAAAGCAAAAGGGAGGGAATATTATGCTGCTAGTTTGAATTTTCAGCCAGTGGATCACTCAATACTCTATCTATTATAGATTAATATGGCATCTCACCGCTGTATCTAACAATCTGTCCAGATGAGAGCAGATTCAGTCAACACTGGCCTAAAAAGTTCATTCATTATATAACAGAATCAGACCCCATTGATCCCTGCACAGTGATGGATTTTGTGCCATATCTCAGATCATGGAAGTTTTGAAAGATGATATTTAAAATAATTGAGCCCCTGTTGGATTGTGCCTGTTTAGAATGTATTTATTTGAAAAAGTATTTGCATCATAAAAAGGGCATTGTGAAAATGGGTCAAACTGCAGATACAAAACAAATTTTTATATCAAATTATAATTATATATAAAAAAGTATATATTCTATATTACTATATTTCTTTTAAAAAATTATTCTGAAAGGGCCAAGGCTGCATCTTAAAGAAAAACCATAAATATATATAATGCTATATTTAATTATATACATATAATATGTTACATTTAAAATATGTTAATTTATAACTATGAGGATTTCCTTTAATCTTGTGTTTGTTTATTCCAAACGTGTGGCAAAATGAGCTTAAAGTGACAGTGCCAAATGATACTGGTGATCATAAATTATGGTGACTTAAATACTGCTTAATATTTGTCTGACAGTTCAAGTCGGCTTTTCTTTGAGGAGCTCTACATATTTAATAGAATATTCATAGCTATGGTGTGCGGTGCTGAAATAGAGCAGCACTAACTCGAAGAGCGCTGCGGAGGAATGGCATTGGCTGGCAGAGAGTGCAAATGTCAGCACGGGTAAAGATTTTCCTGTGATTAGCCTCATTATTCCGACAGTTTTTTCGGCTTTACGAAAAAGGCTCCTAGGCAGCCTAGTTATTCATCCAAAACCCGGACAGAACAGTCTAGGAGAGCGGAAATGTTTGCTTTAGGGGTGGGACTGTCATGGCGCTGTCTTGCTTATTAGACCCCATGCAATCTATCGTTCTCTATCCTTATGTTAGATATACATGTCAGTGAAGTTTGGTTATTCATGAAAATGGTTTTGGGAGCCTGTCTTTTTGTGGAGAACTTTTCAGAAATGATTGTCAAAAACCTACTGAGCAGAAACGAGATGTACTATACATACGAAGTTGTCTCTGCACAAACTTTCGGTCAGTAGAACGCCTGAGGTGTGCATATGCAAAGAAAATGTAATTAACAAATTCATGCTGTTTCTTCTGCAGGTGTTAATTCGCGCTGAAATCCCCACACCCACCAGCTTGCATGCACATCCCTCCGCCCCTACCTCACCCCACGCTCCTTCGGCCGGCCCCAAAACAGTTTGTGTGCTCCCATTTTCTTGGTTTTGATGCATACATTTTACGCACAGCTATGTATTCGTACTTGCACTTGAAAAATAAATTTTGAGAGCCAATAGATGTTATTTTTCTTTCTTGATCTATTAATGAAGGCCTGTCTCTGTCCGCAACGCCAACAGGTTGTGCGTCAGTCAATGAGTCATAAAATGATACAAGTACTATACACATCGTGAATTTCCATTCTGGGCGGGCGGGCGAATCAAAGGACTGGTAGAAAGCAGAGCCTTGACTAGCATTGCCAAAATGGCCATGGTGGATCCCGCGTCGGTGCGGGCTAGCTCTGGCGCTGCCCCCCTTGCCCAGCGGCGGGACCGTGATTGGTAGAGGCGTTATATTGATTCTAATAGTCACCCTCCCGCCTCCGCGTTGTGTCCTTTCACTCTCACCCGCAACCGTCGACTTCGCGTCACTGCGGCGGTACAATCGATGTGCCCAGCTCGCATGTGTATGCATATTTAATTTTGTGGTCTTCGACTAGTCGTCACTTGCCTGCTGAAGATTCTCTTTTTGTTGATGTATCGACTGTGGTGTTTTGGGGGTTTTGTTTTTGTTTTTTTTTTTTTCTTCCGCTACCATAAATGGGAATCTTTTTTTGCTCTGTTTGTTCCAGCAGTGTCTAGCTTGTATTACCGGTTGCCGTGTGTACAGTAAGACTGTCAGATTGAGGGATGATGAGGTGATTTGCCAAAAATGCCCTTCCCCCCCCCCTCCCTTTTATTGGTTTTGTGCATCATGTACCACGTCGGGAGTGACATAAGTGCACCTTGGTGAGTCTACCTGGTTGCCCTGTCCCAGTCCCCCTCTACTATCTAGCGCTTCTCTCTCCCCCCATCGCGCCTCGTTCATGCTGCATCGCGCTTTGTAAGGCATTTAAGCGTCCCCTGGCCTCAACGCTAACGTTTTTTTGTGTTTAGTCTTTCCAATATGTAGACGTTTGCTCTCTCTATAAGCAGTGTGCATCCAAACGTGACAAAGGATTGCGATTAGACTGTATGCGGTATTAGCTGGTGTCCAAAGCTGTGCTTGGGGGTACATCCCCGCCCGAGATAGGCGATTTTCAAACGCTTCGTTTTTGACGCACTGTGCGTTCTCACGTTCGCGAAAATTTCTGTCAATCAACCGCTCTGGCGTAGAACCGAAGCCCCGCCCCATACCGCGTAAACCTCCTGGACCTGAGCCAGATTCGTCTTTTCATGTACAGTGCGTACGTAGGCGGAACTTATATGGGGGACAGGACGATCAAAGCGTGTAAAAGCTGATGCTTTCCGAGTGTGCTTTTTGGACTAGAGCAAGGATGAACTGAGCCGTGGAAAGGATTCTACGTAGCTATCTGTCACGCTACCACCCCATGCTGCTGGCTTCACGTCCACGCTGTAGCGGCGACAGCACAGACATCTCTCCCGGTCTCTTGGTTAGATATAATGAGGGGTTCGGGCAGAGGACAAGCCATGCGTAGCTTTTTCACGGCGCTATATGCAGTGTTTACGGCCTTACTGTCAACATTTTGTTTTTCTGTCAGCTTATTGTAAAAAGTTATTTTGTTAAATGTATATAAATATATATAATACTATAATAATATAATAATAATAATCTAATGTGGGTGTATTATATATATATATATAATATTGACATTAGTAAAGAAAAATCACCAGACTTAACAAGAAGAAAACTTTGTGAGCATGTAATATGATATAGTGTTTCTTTTGAACGATAATATAGTATATTGAATTAAATCGTTTATATTTCGATTGCTTACAGCAATCCTGTGTGTACTTTTTAATCAGTTCAGGTTCTCAGACACCCTATTATTAATGTAGTATGAACGCAGTCATATTTCATGAATTCGTGATAGCACAGTTTGATATAGGAATTTATATTATATGCAGCGCTAGTATTGTTGATTAGTAAGTGGTGGATTTGTTATGGCTGAGATTTATATAGAAATATACTATACGATTAGCAGATAATTAAATAAGTTTTTTTACGTGTAAGACCCCATGTTAGCAGAGCTTCGAAACGGCATGGTATCAACGGTCTAGCCAAGCTGTGATATATGGTGACTAGACGCATCCATCTTTGACTACTTGGAACCCATGGAAAGACAGGGCGGGACATACTGCAAGCGCGCCGCGCCCCTTTTTTTTTTATATAAAAAAATGGGCCAAAAAAAACAGAATAGCGTTTGTTTTTTTATCACAGCTTGGGCTAGAGCCGTTCTGAGCCGTTGAGCTCCGTAAAGCCGCAATTGACAGGGTATGCCAGCCACAATCTCTTCCATATTGCTATAAAATATAGCATTCCGTGTAGAATTCAAATAGCTACGATACATTTTGTGGTCTGCACCGACTCGCGCCGCATGTGTGATTCGACCTCATTTCACTATCTTGTGTCTACCCTGGATGCTGTATGCTATATAGTTTCTAAGCCCACGATCCCTTTTACGCCTCCCCTCCCTACCAGCTTCCCAGCAGCTTGTCGCCTTTTCCCCTTGTGTCCTTGCCCCCCCCCCCCCCCACCCCCGTGTGTGCGCGCCTCCCTGCTGCTGGTGCGGGGGTTGGTTGGTTGGTGGTGAGGGTGTGGTTGTTAAGCGTCATCACGCACGAAACCAGATTCTTTTTTTTTCTCAAGGGAAATGGAAAGCATGGTTTACACTGTTTTTTTTGAATCGTTCCCCTGTCACCTATATAGTGCATACTGATACGCCACTGTACAGAAAAAATACTATTTCTGCGTTCTCTGCTTTCTGCAGCGTCTCTATTTTTATAGTGGAGGGGGCCGGCGGGGACTGGAGGCTGTTCGGGAAACAAAAATTCTACGACGCGTTGATGGACAGGAAAGTTTTGAAACAGGAGGAAAGTTTGATAATGAGAAAGTATGAAGTACGTGTGTGTGTTTTGTTTTGTGAAGTCAAAATAAAAAAAATCGTTTTTGAGTCTTTGTGTGTTTGTTTGAGCTGTTTTGTTTTGTTGTGTTTTGGTTTTGAGTTGAAGCTGTTTTTTTGGCGGATTGCATTGGATGTTCGCCGGATTTTGTGACGAAGACACTAATATGCAAGCTTTGAACGTTATATCTTCTAATGAGAATATGTGTGGTCCCGTTTTGGAAGCACACTGCTTTATAGATAATCTGCCGACTTAAACTGTGATTACTAAAACCCAAAAAAAAACCCCCTTTTTTATTTTGATTTCATGGGGACTTTAAATTCCTTATAAATTATTCTCATTATTATGTATTGTAGTATATATAGTATAGTATATAATTATTCTCTGTTATATTATGTACTGTATATTTATCCTTAAAATATTTAATCACATAAATGTTCTTGTTTGCATGTCATTTTTTTCACTCTTTTCAATGAATGATTTGAACCATGTAGGACTGAATGATTCATTAGTGAATCATTCTGAATTTGAATTATTTAAAAAAAATCCTTATCAAGTATTTGCAAAGGTCATGTAAGTTCATATTCGTGATCTAATTTTTTTTCACAAGTTCTGCTTCCAAACGCCTGTCAATCTGGGTCTGTGCTCTGAGGTCACACAGAGAGAGCTGAGTGCTTTGGATGCAACATGATGGAATGGGTTGAGGTGTAACCATACACTATAGCACTGAAATACAGCTAAGGTGAGTGCTGGCCATTAGAGAGCAGGAGTGTGGTGAGAGGGTAATAGAAAGCTCTGTAGCTCAGCGTGGGCAGTGGCTTGGTCACTCCTCTCACATTCAAAGGCAAAAGTGCAGCCACCGACCCAACCCTCAACTCTTGCCAGTCCTTATTGTAAGGCAAGCTACTTTTTTCCAGAATGACACACTGCAGATCAGTAACACTACTCCACTCTATGCATATGCATTGCAAACCGGGCCTGAGAAACGTATGGTGGCTGATCTGTGGTGTACTGTGCATAGTTTGCAGATTTTCTATATGCATATAGAACACCTGGATGACCTCATTTACTACAATGTGCATTATGCAAACATACTGTACTGGAATACTGTATCCCTAATGCAATGTGTGCGACTTGTCCATTTCAAGTGTGACAAATAAACTGGTTCTCGTTTCACTGCTTTTTCCCAGATTATTTGATTGGGCTAGAAAAAGTTTACAATGAAGCAGCTGCATGCAGTTTTGTGTATTTTTCAGTTGACAAGTAAGTAAGTGGATAAGCTGTACATGTGCATTTGTTGCTGTCGTAAAGCAATCCACCCTTGTTGTGGAATTTCCTACCTGCTCACCAAACGTACAACAACAGACATTTTGAGGGAAGTGTGAGAAAGAAACAGAAACCATTCGCCTTATTAAAAGCCAGTATACAGTGTCAACGGAATGATGTTGAAACTGATATTTCAAAGTAAAAACTTGCATATAATTACTTTAATTTGAAAAAGCTAAATAATCATTTAAAAAGAATGTAGAGTAGTGAGGTCATCTGCATGCTATTTTTACAGTCTGGGTTGTTGATATGATATCAATTAGTAACAAAAGATTTTTATTATTTATTATAAAAATTTTTTATGGAAGACATTTTTAATAATTTTTAATAATATCCTAGGTTTTCAAGCTCAAAAAGGACCAAAAAAGCGCTAAACAAGTGGTCCATTCTACTTTTCAATGAATTAGTTGATCTGGTTCACAACACTGTTTTGTCAGTTGATACATATAGTGTGTGAGTCATATGGACCCATTGATCTATTATATAGATAAATCCACCTTTATGATTTTTATGGTCACAGATTCCTGTCCTCACTTACTAACTGCCATTTATTGAAAAGAAATATCCAGAACCCCCCCCCCAAACAAACAAACCTTTTGTGTTGCATATAAGAAATGAAGTTATACAGGTTTGAAATGGCATGAGGGTGATGATAGACTTTTCATTTTTGGATAAAATAACTTTTTAAAAAACATAATTCGAAGTCTTTTAGAATTATTACTACCCAAAGGTTTATCTTTTTATACTGATTGATATTGAATTAAGAGACTACATGGAATTTTTGCTCAATGTATACTGTACGGTGTAAGAGAGTGTTGAGCGTTTGAAACAGATCAGCACTGACAGTCTGAATGTGAAAGTGATTTAATGAAGTCTGTTCTAATGCTTCTCTTCAGTCCACTTACACAGATTAGATTAGAGCTGTGGCCTCCACAGAAAGCCTCTCTTTCACTGTATTGTTCGAGTGCCATTTTAATTCTAAAATGAAAAGGTTTACTGTGCCAAAAGAAGGTTTTCACTCTGTTTCACCTAGGATTATTATTATTATTATTATTATTATTATTATTTTGAATCACAGCCCGTTTCAGGAAGCCCTTTGTGAAACACACCACTGACTTTTGATGCAAACACATTTTATAGATATGATAAACTAAAAATGAGATATTAAAATGAAGAAAATAGAGTCAGCATTAGACTGAACATTCTTTCATTCTTATTTGTTTATTTATGTAGGTCTGCCACCCGTCTGGCCGTATTGGCATGCCCTGCTGCCATGGCAACATACTCATACAGTACGTGCATGTTGAAGCTCCGGCATGGCTGTGCCCAGATGTTGAACTCAGTGACCTCCATTTATTCTAATCCATGCAATGGTTTTCCATGCCTCGGCCCATCTGTATCCCTGTCACATGTTAAAACGTCGCATTGACATACATTAATCCGGCCAGGTGTTTCCCCTCCCCTCCTAAAAAATCCACAATGCATAGGAATGAATGACCATCATTCGACCTTCCTTGATAAAATGACTTTCTATCCATTCTGACCTTCCCTGTCTTTTTGCTGTCTTCCTGGTGCTCCTAAAGTGAAAGATAAAGGAATCAACCCAAAACTTAAGGGTTGAACTTAATGAGCTGCATAGGAATAGAGCCACTATCCTCCTGGGAGTTTCTTCCCTACTGTGAGCTGTGTTGGGAAGAGCACATTATGAAATCCTTTTGACATTGTGTTGATTTATAAGGGCACTCTCTCCATTGTTTCCCCTGTGTCCTGCAGCTAAACACGACGTGAATGGTAACAGGACAGTGCCACCGTTCCCAGAGGGATTGCAGATGGTCTTATTCGGTAAGTGATCCAAGCTGAGAGAGGTATGTGTGTGTGTGTGTGTGTGTGTAATCGCGGCGTGGGGGTAGATCCAGCTAAGGAGACCGGTGGTGGAAGGTAATTACTCCCCCCTCATGCACCCCTTCAAGAAGTGCAAAACCAAAACTGCAAAAGGACGAGGAAAATAAAGGGGAGGGGTGTGCGATTAATTGTGGACTGCTGATTAGGATCTCTTTAATAAATTAATTTGTTCAGCTTCCTTTTTTTTCTTTATTTAGGCCTCAAACTGTAATTCATCATGGCAGACAGGAATTAAATGGCTGTTTTATCACAGGGCCTTGTATACAAATAAAATAATATTCAAAGTATGTATGTGCCTTTGCAATTCACAACCCCCCTTCCCCTGCTGAGAGCGATGAAAGGTAACTCTTACCTTTGACTCCAGGAAAATGTGGCTTTCTGACTGCTAGACGGCACGCACAGCACTCACCCTCATTTACTGAACATTGACATCCCTCATGTGAAAGCGTCATTTTATAGTCTTGGTGTTTTGGGCATCCCAGTGGGCCTCTGTAATTGAGCTCCAGATTCTAGATTCTCCGTCATGCGCCTTATGCTCACTTTTCCACAGCAGCTTGTAAATCAGAAAAATCTGGTCAAGCCGACAGTCGTGTACGTATTTTTTTTTTTAAACAATTGAATTACTTTCTGCACATGGGATGTTGTGGTAGATAACGGTATACTAGTTACCCTCTAATTTATTTTGACTGTTATAGTGGGGAAAGTATTATTTGGTAATAAATGCTTACAGCGGGTGTTAGTTTTATGGTGCTTGATATGTTTTATTGGCCCTAAGTAAATGCGTGATGGAGTCTTTAGTTTTACGGGATTGTAAATTCATAGCTAAAAAACAGAGCTTTGAATTTTAGGGGTTGATTTAATACCAGTGGGAAGGTGCTAGAGGAGACTCGGTCCCAGCAGAGCACAAAAAACACTGCAAAGAGAATTTGGTGAGGAAAAGTCAGATAAACATTTAAACACTAGCATTCAAAAGTTTGGGGTTGGTAAGATTTTTTTAGTGTTTTGAAATAAGGCTCTTATGCTCACCAAGGCTTCGATTTTACTGACTACAAAACTCACTAAAAACTTGCGTTAATATTATGAAATATTATTAGTCTTCTATATATTTTAAGGGTTCTATTGAAGGGTTCTAAAAGGTAATTTTTTTTCTGTGATGGCAAAGATGGGGATTTTCAGCAGTCATTACTCCAGTCTTCAGTGTCACATGATCCTTCAGAAATCATTCTAATATGCTGATTTGGTGTTTAAATTAAATGCATCCTTGATGCATTAAATGTAGTAATTTATTTAAACATTAATTAACATTAACATTAATTAATTAAAAACACCTTACTAACCCAAACTTTTAAATAGTAATGTACACTGCAGAATCGTAGTTACCGTAATTTTAAGGGGATAGTTCACTCCAAAATGAAAATTCAATGAATATTTAGTCACCCTCATGTCATTCCAACTTATGTGTGATTTTTTTTTTTTACTGGATTTTTACATGTTTCAATATGCTATTTTTTCTGGAAGTTCCAAGCGATAAAAATATCAAAAAGCAAACTATGATTCATGCACTAAATTCCAAGGCTTCTAAAGCCATACAATAGATTTTTTTTTTTTTTTTTTTAGGAATGGGAAGTCGTATGGACCACTTCTATATTTCTTTCGTGGTGTTGCTTTTGTCCCTTTGGAGCTTGACAGCCCCATGGTCACACTGAACTACTGTGCTATGACAAAAACTGCTAAACAATTCTTGGAAAAAACAAACAAACAAACAGCATATATGTGGATAACGAAATAGTGACAAAAAAAAAAATTTTCCTTTAACATATCTCAAAAGAGACATCTTATTCAGTTGCTGTCTGATTAACAGCAATTTAATAAGTTGCTGTTTTGTGTTTTTGTGTTCAAACAGTTCTAGCAGTAGAGCATAGTGCTAGCAACTCCAAAGTCATGGGTTTGATTTTCCATGCAATGTAAACATGCAAAGTATAAATTTCAATTTCCATAAAATGTGTACATGTACTATAAATGTTCTCAGAATCAAGGTTGTCCTTGTCATTTCTGCCAATACAATTCTGCTAGAAATATGATGTTTTTTTTTTTCTCAATTATGGATCAGTTATGGTCTGTGGCTATATGAAAGGAATATTTATTTATTTTCTCTTTTTAACACAGGCATGGGTTGTTTCTGGGGAGCTGAGAGGAAGTTCTGGGTGCAAAAGGGGGTCTATTCCACTCAAGTGGGCTACTCTGGCGGTTACACCCCAAACCCCACCTATGAAGAGGTGTGCATAGGTATGTGATCCACCCTCAAAAATTGCAATCGTATTTGTTGTGGTGAAACTGAAACTGAGTACCATTTCCAAGCTTTCAGTCACTTATTGTCTTCTCTTCTTCTTTGTTTGTGGAGCTCCAGCTACATAATATGCACACAATTTGAGCATCATAAACAATGCACAAACTGACAACTGTACTGGTGCTGACCAAGTTGAAATGTAAAATATAAATGCATAGCAGCAAATGATTTGGTAGGACAGACACAGAAATATCTTATGTGGCAGTCTAAAAACATGGTAGATAGAAAGAAAACTAGGATGCTTGAGAAATATCAAGAACTGAAGAAGGAATTCGAAAGAAGGAGAAAAGTTAAAGCCAGGGTAAATCCAGTGGTGATAGGAGGTTCTTGGGACATTGACACTGCTGGAAGAAAGCAAGATTTAACAGGATATCTATCTATCTATCTATTTATATAGCAGATTATTATTATCGATCTATCTATCGTCAAGTTTTAGAATTAAAATGCGATTATTATTATTATCTATCTTATAGAAATGCTTTAATTGGAGAGCAGAAATCAGAATTCTGTACAGAATTCATACAGTAATTACAGTCTTGTTGTTTTTGTAACATCTGCAGGCATCCAGATTGCATTCATATTTGCTTATATCTAAAATGATAACACATGTTGCTCATATAGCAATAATCTGGCAACTGGCTAATATACCAAGACAAAATAACACATGCTCATACTGTTGAGGTTTGCCCATCCAAAAATCAACATGAAGCTTCTACCCAAATGAAATAATCAAGATGGGCGTTTTTGACATGGGTGGATTTGCCTTAGCTGTGCCGGATGTTGGCCTGTTTTAATTTTTTTATATTTTAGATCCGAGCCTGTCCTTCCTTATCCTGGATTTAGGATTTAGAATATTAGGCTCCTTTAAAAAAACAAGAGAGGAAAATAGAATATGAATGCAGTAATCCAAAATGGTGGCCAGAACACACAGTATACACAGCCATTTGTCAGAGTTTTTGCTTTGTGTGTCTCATTTTGGCCACTAGAGGTCCCTATGGTACGCTCGTGTCTATGTTGGGCCTCTTGTAATCAGTGCTATTGTTTTCAGATGTGCCTCGTTCTGGGCTGTGTATTTAAACTGGTCACTTCTTTTGTTTCTTTGCTTGGTTATTGTTGTTCCTAAGCCAGCTGCTGCCAGATTATTATTCTCCTTTTTGGATCATTTGTTGGACTGAAGATTTTTCTGTTTTGTGGCTTTCATTAAGGAAAAGGATTTTTTGTAACCTTTCTACTGTTTTTTGTTTGTTAAATAAACTCTTCTGAGTTAATTTAAGAAAGCGTCTGACTATTGGGCTTAACTGCCTCCTGTGGCTCAGTGGCGGAGATTGAGACTCTCGCGCCAGAGACCCTAGTTTGAGCCCCGGCGCTGACAGAATAACCAAGCCACATTATGAACCCAGAGACGCCTAATTCTCTTTGCCACAGTTGCTCAGCATGAGTCCACAGTCCAACGCCATGAGTCGGCACTAGCTCAGCAGGAGACTTTGATGGTTAAACACTCACAGGTGCTGTCTGATCTCATGACTTCTGTCCGTCAGATATTTGACCGGCTGCCCTCTACTTCAGCTACTGCCCCTACTGCTGGCTCTGTACCCCTTCCGGATTCTCGAGTGCTCTCCCCTCTGACTGAACCCCGCCTACCTCCACCACAACATTTCTCAGGTGATCCCAGTGCATGTGATGTTTTCCTGACTCGATGCTCTCTCACATTTGAATTACAACCATCTTCATTCCCCTCAGATAGGGCGAAGATTGCATATGTTATCACCCTCCTTTCTGGCAAGGCTCTTTCTTGGGCAACAGCGGTCTGGAAGGCACAGGCGCCCTTCTGTTAAAATTATTCTGTGTTTGAAAAGGAGTTCAAGAGAGTCTTTGACCACCCCCTCAGTGGCCGACAAGCCTCTAAGAGACTTCTCACCCTCCGTCAAGGTAATGGCAGCGCGGCTGCGGCGGACTATGCGGCATTGATATGCTATTAGTATTCGGGGACGTGCAGCCAAGGGAGCCGGCTCACGGGTGGGAACAATGAGGCCCTCATGGTGTGTTTCCTGAATGGTCTGTCCGAGGCAATCAAGGATGATCTGGCTACCAGAGAACCTGCTCTTGATCTCGAGACTCTTATGGATCAAGCAATCCGGCTGGATAATCGCCTGAGGGAGAGAAGCCTGAACCGCCCATCTGTTTCCCCATTTTCTGCCAGTCCAGCTCTTGCTCAAATGCTAGCAGTGCCCCAAGATTCTTCAGAACCGATGCAATTGGGTAGGACTAGGCTTTCCCCATCAGAACGAGACCGTCGTATGCGAGAGCGCTGTTGTCTATATTGTAGATTGTATGGCCATTTTCGCTCCGTCTGCCCTGCGCTTTCGGGAAACGCCCAGTCCCGTACAGGCAAGGGAGGACTGTAACGGGAGTTACATGCACCGCTTCACCTTTCCAACTCTGGGTTGTTCCTTCCCGTCAAACTCACTTGGGGAGACCAAAAACACCAGCTCCAGGGATTGATTGATTCTGGCGCTGCCGGGAATTTCATGGATATTTCCCTTGCCAAGAGTCTCCAGATCCCTATTAATTCCCTTCCTGCCCCCCTAACTGTGACAGCCTTGGATGGAAGACCGTTAGCTCCAGGGAAAATAACCCACCTCACCTCTCTCCTATGTCTCGTCACTTACCAGCACCAGGAGAGAATGTGCTTTCACCTCATACAGTCTCCCGAGTTCCCTGTTATCCTCGGTCACCCTTGGCTTCTCCAGCATAATCCACACTTTGACTGGTCCACTGGTGCTGTTCTCAGTTGGGGACCTACCTGTCAGACTACATGCTTGGCCCAGAACTCCCCTGACCCTGTTCTTGAATCCCACGAACCCCTAGATCTGTCTCAAGTCCCTGTGCAGTACCACCACCTCAAAGCAGTGTTCAGTAAAAGGAGGGCCACCTCCTTACCTCCTCATCGTCCTTATGACTGTGCCATTGAGCTACTCCCAGGAACCTGTCCCCCCAGAGGTTGTATATTCTCTTTGTCTTCCCCCGAACGAACTGCTATGGACAGATACATTAATGAAGGCCTTGCGGCAGGTATCATCCAACCATCCACTTCCCCTGCTGGAGCTGGGTTCTTTTTTGTTGGGAAGAAGGATGGCGGACTTCGGCCGTGTATTGATTACAGGGGCCTTAATAAGATAACTATTCGAAACCGCTATCCCTTGCCGCTAATGGCCACTGCCTTCGAAATCCTGCAAGAGGCCTCCATCTTCACTAAGCTCGACTTGCGCAATGCTTACCATCTTGTGCTCATCAGACAAGGAGATGAATGGAAGACCGCCTTCAACACGCCCACTGGGCACTATGAATATTTAGTTATGCCCTTTGGTCTCACTAATGCTCCTGCAGTATTTCAAGGTCTCATCAATGATGTTCTTAGAGACATGCTCAACCAATTTGTGTTTGTCTACTTAGATGATATCCTCATCTTCTCGAGTTCCCTCCAAGAGCATGTAAAACACATCAGTAAAATTCTCAGACATCTTCTTGATAACCATCTTTATGTTAAACCTGAGAAATGTGAATTTCATGTGACCAAGGTTCAGTTCCTGGGGTTCATCATCAAGCCTGGCCAGATACAAATGGACCCTCAAAAGGTTCAAGCAGTTGTAGATTGGCCCTCCCCCTTGTCAGTCAAGGAGGTACAGCGTTTCCTTGGCTTTGCCAATTTTTATCGTAAGTTCATCCTGAACTTCAGTACTGTGGTAGCTCCTTTATCTGCCCTCACCAAGGGGAACACAACCAGTTTTTATTGGGGACCTGAAGCAGAGTTGGCTTTCAGCAGACTAAAAAGCCATTTCACCTCTGCACCTATTCTCATTCTCCCCAACCCAGATAAGCCGTTCATCGTGGAGGTCGATGCTTTGGATGTAGAGGTTGGAGCTGTGTTATGACAAAGGGGGGAGGACAACAAGCTGCATTCGTGTGCATTCCTTTCCCACCGCCTTACACCAACTGAGAGGAACTATCATGTAGGGGATCGAGAGTTACTGGCAGTTAAGTTGGCGCTTGAAGAGTGGAGGCATTGGCTTGAGGGGGCCAAACACCCATTCCAAGTACTCACAGACCACAAAAATCTGGAATATATTCAGCAGGCAAAGCGACTCAACCCCCGCCAGGCACGTTGGTCCTTATTCTTCAACCGATTCCAGTTCATCTTATCCTACCGCCCCGGCTCTAAGAACCTAAAACCTGATGCTTTGTCTCGAGTATATGGAAACACTCCTCAGGAGGATTCTATTGCATCAATTATCCCCAGTTCCAAAATAATAGCTCCTATCAGATGGAATTTGGAAAATACTGTAAAACAGGCACAAACCCGGGAATCTGACTCAGGAGGGAGGCCAACCCACTGTCTGTTTGTCCCAAAAGCTGTCCGCTCCCAGATTCTCCAGTGGGGTCACTCCTCTCGTTTCACTTGTCATCCTGGTACTTCTCGCACTCTTGAGTTCCTCCAAAGACGATTTTGGTGGCCAACAATCAAGGAGGATGTGACAACATTTGTAAACGCATGTCCCACGTGCAACCAAAGTAAAAGCTCTCACCGTTCTCAAGGGCTGTTGCACCCTCTCTCCATACCTCATAGACCTTGGTCTCACCTTTCCATGGATTTTATCACTGGACTTCTGCTATCTCAAGGCAACACCACTATCATGGTCATAGTTGATAGATTCTCCAAGGCCGCCCGATTTATTCCTCTGCCCAAACTACCCACCGCTAAAGAGACTGCTGAATTGGTTATGACCCATGTCTTTCGAGTCTTTGGCATCCCACAAGACATCGTCTCTGATCGAGGACCCCAATTTTCCTCCCGATTCTGGCGGGCATTTTGTCAATCACTGGGGGCTACAGTGAGTCTATCTTCCGGGTTCCACCCGGAGTCCAATGGGCAAACAGAGAGGCTTAACCAGGATCTTGAGACTACACTGAGGTGTATGGCAGCTAACAACCCATCCTCTTGGTCTTCCTTCATCATGTGGGCAGAATACGCGCACAATACCCTTCGCTCTTCTGCTACAGGCATGTCCCCTTTCGAGTGCCAGTTCGGGTACACCCCTCCACTATTCCCTGAACAAGAAGTGGAGGTCGCAGTTCCCTCTGCTCAGCGGTTTGTTAAGCGCTGCCGTCAGACATGGAAAAAGGCCAGATTCAAGCTCTTTAAGGTCTCTCAGCAGTACCAGCACCAGGCTAATCACAGATGCAGACCTGTCCCCACTCTGCGCCCTGGCCAAAGAGTCTGGCTCTCCACTAAGAACATTCACTTACGCGTGGAGTCCCGTAAACTTTCCCAGAGGTTCATCGGTCCCTTCAAGATTACTTATCATTTATACTTACTTAAGTCTTTGAAGATAAATCCCACTTTTCATGTCTCCCTGTTAAAACCTGTTTTGTCTTCTCCTTTTCTTGCGACAGGTAAACCTCCCCCTCCTCGTATCATCGGTGGCCAGCCAGCTTACACAGTCCACAGAATACTAGATGTCCGTCAAGTACGTGTGTCCCGGCAGTATCTTGTGGACTGGGAAAGCTATGGCCCTGAGGAGCGCTCCTGGGTTCCTGCCA
The DNA here is from genome assembly GCA_018155175.1 of Sinocyclocheilus anophthalmus. NCBI lineage: Eukaryota > Metazoa > Chordata > Actinopteri > Cypriniformes > Cyprinidae > Sinocyclocheilus > Sinocyclocheilus anophthalmus. Next base: position 176,669 of record JADLZN010006287.1, on the reverse strand, counting down.
AGGACATCTTGGACCCCAAACTAATTCAGGAATTTCACGCTCGCAAGCCCAGTTGTCCTGGAGGGAACGTCAGGAGCCGTTCCTAGAGGGAGGGGTTCCTGTCAGAGTTTTGCTTTGTATTCTATTTGGCCACTAGATGCGTACCTAGGTAAGCCTCGTGATCTATGTTGGGCTCTTGTAATCAGCTGCTACTGTTTTTCGTGTGCCTCGTCTGGGCTGTGTGTCTTAAACTGGCACTTCTTGTTTCTTTGCTTGGTTATTGTGGTTCCAAGCCAGCTGATGCCAGATTATATTCTTCTTCTTTTGGATCCTTTTAGTACTGAAGATTTTTCTGTTTTGTGGCTTTCATTAAGGAAAGGATTTTTGTAACCTTTCTGCTGTTTTTTTGTTTCGTTAAATAACCCTCTTGAGTTAATTTAAGAACATGTCTGACTGTTGGGTTTAACTGCCTCTGTTGGCTCAGTGGTGCGTTAGTTTGAGATCTCGCGCAGGAACTAGTTTGATGCCCCGGCCAGCCTTGACAGCACACATTGAATTAATATTAATTCATCTATTCAGCAACGAGGAAGGCATTAAACTGATACAAACCAAATTTCTATTCAATAAAATCATTTCATCACAAGAATCCCGAACAAATATAGGTCCATGAGTGGGTTACACAGTAATATTAAGCAGCCAACAGAAGGAACATGTTTTTTCAAGCCATTCTAATAATAAAGTTTTTGAGGCGCTATAATCAGCATAGTGTGTGGTAGAATGATTTCTGAAGGATCATGTGTTTAGTAATCAGAATTTAGTAATGGCTGCTAAAATTCAGCTTTGCTTCCAAGCCCTCATAAATTACATTTTAACACCCTTAATTCAAAACGGACCCAATAGTTGTTGTATAATAGCAAATAAATTTAAATATTCCTGTTTTTCACACGTATTCAACTGGGACGTAGGGAAAGGATTCAATTATGTAAATGTACACACAATTAATTTTTTGTTACTTTGCAATTATATATTGCAAATAATTCTACATTCTGCCTCCTGACGTGTTTAGTTTAACAAAAGGAGAAGTTGTTCTCAGCTCAAACTTACTCTCGAGTTTTCCTCAGCTTAGAAGAGCATGACAGGCCTGGGCTTTGATCTCCCAAGCTTTCCCTGTATGCTGCTTTAGCGCAAGTTCAGTCACAACGATTTCCCATCAAATGAATTTGCTTTAATGGCCTCTCACAGAGTATGCTTAACCATTCCTTACTCCAAAGTTTGGACGACATAAATGCAAACTTGTTTCTCACTGCAGGGCATTTATATTTAAATTCCCTCTTTTTCTTAGAAACCGTATATTTTCAGAATCAAAGCCGTTGTATAGCCGGGTGTGATGATTCAGCAGGTGGTCCTTCACTACAGGCAGAACTGGTATATGCGGCATGGGGTGCTGAAAACTCAGAGGGAGCTGTCCATTGGGTGGTGCTGAAATGAATGCTGGTGCTGAAATGTTTGGCAACACTGTGCTCCATACAGGGTTTGAATGCTGACATCCTTTTGAAACAAGTAACAGGATTTTAGAAGAAATGGGAAGTTAAGACTGGTGTGCTCCTAGATATGATCTGTAATTGTGTGCAATTGCATAGCTTAGTGAGTTGACCTTTGCATTGCTTCCTACATAGGCAGCATCTTTACAAAAGTAAAACCCCATAAGTGACAAAACACAATAAATAGGCAGAAACTCTGAGCATCATACAAATAGTGCTCAGAATAGGAGTCTAAGAAGCTTTTTTCATTTAATAATTTTTAACTTTTTATCTATACATTTTATTGTTGAATGAATTACGTTTTGCAAGTGAACGGCGTATTATTGTGCCATCTCAAAGAGACACAACTTTCACAGACTTTTTCATTAACTGTTCCCTCCTGGTGGAATGACCCCTGGTCGCTCGGTAGCTTTACTCACTCCTCCAAGCAAACGACTCAAAATTACACAGTTGTTCCAATTATGGGATCACCCCTTCGAATTATCAGCTTGGTATTATATTTAATGTCTACGGTGATCGCTATGGTATCCTTCAGTGTTTTATGGTTATTTAAAAAAACACCCAACTAAAAAACAACAACATAGATGTCTATTTGTTCTGTTCTTATCTATTGGTTTTCTTTGTGTGTGTGGATATATGATATATGCATTAGATAGAGATGATGTATATAGATTATATAGATATATCTATATATTATTAGATACTTACAGTATACGATTAATATACTATATGTGTGTGTGTATGTACCTAGTATGTATGTATGTATGTGTTATTAATGTGTGGTGTATATTATATATAATATATATACGGTTGTGTGTGTATGGTAATATGTATATATGTGCGGTTGTACTATTGTGTATATACAGTTGGGTACGGGCGAAAGTCTTTTCAGACCCCCTTAAATTTTCATCTTGTTATATTGCAGCGCATTTGGTAAATCATTTCAGTAATTTTTTTCCTCTACATACATGTTACCCACAGCCCACCCCATATTGAAAGAAGAAACCCAGATATTGTTGACATTTTGCAGATTATTAAAAAAGCAAACACTGAAAATCACAGGTCCTAAGTATCAGACTCCTTGCTCAGTTATTAGTAGAAGCAACGTGTGACCCATCTACTACAGCTCCATCCGAGTATTTCCTTTGGGAAGATTCGCAACAAGTTTTCAAACCGGTTCTGCGGGATCCTCTGCCAGCCTCCTTGCAGTCCTCTCCAGTTCTGTCAGTTGGATGCCGTCAACGTTGGTGGACAGCCATTTTAGGTTCTCCAGAGAAGCTCATGGGTTTAAGTCAGGGTTGGCTGGGGCATTCAAGAACAGGCACAGAGATTGTTGGCAAGCCCCTCATTGTATTTAGCTGTGTGTTAGGGTCATTGTCTTGTTTTGAAGGTAAATTAGGCCATGTTGGAGGTCCTGAGCATCTGGCGAGGTTTTCGTCAAGGCTATCCCTGTACTTGGCCGCATTCTTCTTTCCCTTGATTGCAACCAGTCGTTGTCCCTGCAGCTGAAAAACACCCCCACAGCATGATGCTGCACCACCATGCTTCACCGGGTGGACATTGGATTAGACATGGTAGCTGAGCAAGTGCTGTTCGTGTTTTCTACTACCCATACCGCTTAGAAATTACGGCCGCAAAAAAGTTCTTATCATTGGTCTAATCAGACCAGATGCAATCTTATTTTCACATCTCCAACTCCATGCTGGCTTTCATGTGTCTTGCATTGAGGAGAGGCTTCCGTTGGGCCACTCTGACATAAAGCCCCGACTGGTGGAGGGCTGCAGTGATGTTGACTTTCTACAACTTTTTCCCATCTCCCGACTGCATCTCTGGAGGTCAGCCACAGTGATTTTTGGGTTCTTCTTTTCCTCTCTCACCAATGCTCTTCTCCCCCTATAGCTCAGTTTGGCTGGACGGCCAGATCTAGGAAGGGTTCTGGTTGTCCCAAAGTCTTCCATTTAAGGATTATGGAGGCAACTGTGCTCTTAGGAACCTTAAATGCAGCAGAAATTTTTTTTTAACCTTAGCCAGATCTGTGCCTTGCCACAATTATGTCTCTGAGCTCATCAGGCAGTTCCTTTGACCTCATGATACTCATTTGCTCTGACATGCACTGTGAAATGTAAGGTCTTATATAGACAGGTGTGTGGCTTTCCTAATCAAGTCAAATCTGTATAATCAAACACAGCTGGACTCAATTGAAGGTGTAGAACCATCTCAAGGATGTTCAGAAGAAATGGACAGCACCTGAGTTTAAATATATGAGTGTCACAGCAAAGGTTCTGAATATTTAGGACCATGTGATATTTCATTTTTTTTTTTTTAATAAATCTGAAAAAATGTCAACAATTTTGTGTTTTTATGTCAATATGGGGTGCTGTGTGTCCATTAATGAGGAAAAAAAATGAACTTAAATGAGTTTAGCAAATGGCTGCAATATAACAAATAGTGAAAAATTTAAGGGGGTCTGAATACTTTCGTACCACGATATATCTTGTACGTGTAATGGTTAGGCAACGCGATTCTTCGTACCATTGCATTATATATTGCTCGTATTTTGTTTAGTTTTTGACTGCTTGTATTGTCCTCATTGTCAGTGCCTTTGATAAAAGGGTACTTCTAAGTGACTAAATAAATTAAATCAATGATTAAAATTATATTTATGTCTCCAGTCTTTTTACTTTATCCGCCATCTTTAGTGTTTTGACAGTGCATTACGGTGTTATTTTTATAATTATTTTTGCTGTGCATTCAGGGTGCGCCTGTGATGTCTTAAAATGTAGACAGCCTATTAGGTTTGGAAAAAATCATACGCAGGATTGTAGTCATGTATGTGAGGGGGAAGGGAAGCGCTATGATCCTATGAAGCTCTCTTCCTGTGTTAATCTCAGTCCTGTCTGCACAAGAGCATGTGTTAACAGGGGATTAAAGGGTACAGACATGTCCGCCAAGCAGAAACATGCACTGAAGATAAAGCCAACATGCAAATAATCATAGAAAATAGCATCTTATGGGTCATTCTACAAAACGTGTGGTATTTGCGTCCAAGTTTATTGGTAAATCGCTTTTTTACAATACATATTGTTTCAAAGTAGCTATATAGAAAATGCTTGTTTCGATTAGGAAGTGTTCTGTTATCAACCACGGATGAGTGTGTCAAAGTAATGTGTGTAAAAAATAAATAGACATTTTTCTTAATATATCTAGTTATTTATTTATTTTGATGTTTTCTCCTTGCTGTATTAGCAAGTGAGCACATTTTTATTGGAAAAAAATTTTATGTATTCTTTATCTCTATATATGTATGTATCATAGGTCTGTTTAATGTTGTTGCAGAGGACACGACTGCTTGATTTACTAGAACCCCCCAATACAGTAAAAACAGTAAATAACTGTTCTGTGTTTTACTATATTTTAAAATTTATTTTATTCATGTGATGGCTCCAGTCTTCAGTGTCACATGATCCTTTAAAAATCATTATAATGCAGATTTGGTGCTTAAGAATAATTTATTTTAATGTTTACATTTTTTGTCTTTAATCTTTAATGAATAGAAAGTTTATTTAAAATATATGTATGTATGTATTTTACCCAAGTTTGCTGTCGATTTTGATCAATTTAATGCATCCTTGCTGAATCAAAGCAGGAACCGACATATAAAAAAGTGATTACTGCCCCTTTTGAAAAAGCCCCAGTAATGTGTGTGGTGTCTTATACTACCCCTATATATATACGATCATCGATATATCAAGTAATGCTACTTCCTTTTTCTAAAAGCCACATTGAAGTGTGGGCACCCCTATTTGAAGACCACTAATTATATCCTAATATATATTCACATATTAATTTAGCTTGAGTTAGCACAGTGCAATTTAAAATCTTATAAAAAATACTTTAAAATTCACCTTATAAACTAGAAAAGGCATCCGTTTCATAGAATGAAAAACCAAAGCAGCCCATAGTCTCTCTTTTCACCCATTTTGCAATGCAGAATAAGAGCTGCACAAAGAGAGAACATGAGAGGATGGTGTGCTTGTGCCTTTGCAGTATCTCACATAATCTTTATCTCTGAATTTCAGTGGATTGTAGTTTTCACTTGTATTGATGGTCTGTAAAAGGCACTTCCCTTGACACCTACTTGCATCACATCTGTACCTTCGCTTAGATAGAACGCAGGTCTCAAGCTGCAGCAAATATGGCCGCCTGCGGTCGACCTTCAACTCATCTAGAACGGCACAGCCTGGTGAGGGGGTGGGTGAGGGGATTACACCAAAAAAATGGGGGGTTGAGAAAAAGGATTTGAGCTGGGAGATGGGAGATGCTTCAAAGAGGAAATGAAGAAGGGAAGAAATCCGAGCAGAGTGAGAGGAAGAGAAATTGTGAGGGAGGGAGAAATGGATGAATGTAAAGAGAGGAGTGGGAAGTGTAGGAACAGGTTCAATGGGTTCATTACTCTTCCAGAAGCCAACATGCATAACGCAGTTCGAGGATAATGCTGTGGGCTCTTATGCCTCCATTAGAACGCCATTGTCTTACCGCTGCATACGAACATTTGCATAAAATACTGACAAAATGTTACAACAAGTGCAGAAAATGTACGTTTTTGCTTTCTTTTGCTGTGGCAGTCATTTTATACTGCACATGTGTGTTTCTAAATCTGTTCTCTAAAAAAGATGATTAGAGATAAATGGGCACAGAAGATGTAGCCGCAGTATCCAAAATTAACAAGTGCCAAATCTAAGTACTGTTGATTTAGGTAAATAAAAGGTTGGCCATTTTATAGGGAATTGCATGGTCTAAACTGAATTGTGACAATTGACCTTGATATATGTAATTCCCAACTGCTAAAGAAAAATCATCACATATCCTTTAACAAAATGTTCCTCAAAGTTCACCATCTAGCAGTGAATTTTTTTTATTTGTTTTTATTTTTGTATTTTGCGATTTTCATGATGCTGTGAATGACATAATGACCTATGCTGTTTGTCTCAAATGAGGAAAAAAAAAACAGCTAAATCTCTCTCTCTCTCTCTATATCTCTCTCTCTCTTATATAATATATATATGCTAAAGACCCGCCGCACAGTTCCTCTTTTTATTTTAATTATTTCTTAATTCTACATTAAGTAATTTTTACTTTTTATTATCTCTTATTTTAGTTAATTGGACTAAAATTAGTTAGGTACATTAGGCATATTTGGGTTTTATGTTGGTTGTAAGCTAATCCATGGCATTATTTATGTAGTTCACAGACAACGAAAGTGTTTTAATACCTTTCAACTTGGGCCTATGTTTAATTTTGGGTGTATGTAGAGCTATGTTAGCTGAGGGACTCCCCCCTCCCCCCCTCCGGGAAATTGTGATTAAGCTGGTACTACGCCGCATTTTTCCATGGCGAGAAGAATAGGCTCGGATGAATTGATCCCTAGCAACAGCCGGGGCGGTCAATGGGACAATGCGCGACAGGCTTGGCTTTGGTTTTCCATATCTGAGCTCTGATAATGTTACTACCCCTCTGCCGTCTTGCCTGGTAATGAAAATAACCCCACAGGTTAGTCCTTTATTACTTTTTTAATATCAAAGCAATATAGATTTACTGGAGATAACGTAGAGGACGGCCCCCCCATAAGACTGAAGCAGAGATTATTAAGCAGACTTCTTTGGTAATAAATTAATGATGGGAGATATGGAATTAGGTTTTTCAGTTTTGGGGTTCTAGTCACAGCTGGTTCATGTTCTGTGATTCATTTGCAACCTGCCCTCCTCCCTCACCAGTCCCCAATATCGCACTCGCACCCCTCCATAGCATAACCCAGTTATTCAAACAAGCTCGCCCCCTAATCGGTTTCCATGGCATTCAATTTAATATAAACGCAACACATATCCCGCGCAGGAAAAAACCCCCAGTGAATTTCCTTTGAGTCATTTTTCACAAAAATGCGTGATTTAAAATATCATACCAGCCCCCCCATCATTGAAAAATGTCGGAGTCGTTAGACTTTTTAATGTTTTGCAAAAAAGGTGTATTTATTTGATAAAAAACCTCCCTTCAGCTTTCCCATACCACCGCCCCCTCCCCCCTACCTTATAATTGCTCAGCTTCTAGCTTCATTATGTGAAATATTCAAAAGTTTTCTATTTTCGATATATTTTTAGGAAACATTCTTCTATTCTCTAAATGCTGAACACCCACTTTATGCCTAGCCCTTCAATATTTTTAATGGAAAAGTTGCACTGACACTGCAACCACATTTGACCCACTCATTACACGCGGATTCATTTGATGAATAGAAATACCGCCCACAATTTAAAAGCCAAATCTTATTGAAAAATTATCTTTGTTGTAACAATGGGAAAAAGTTTTTACTGTCGATTTTGATCAATTTAATGTTGTTTCTGCTAGAATGAATCAGTCTTCTTTAAACACACTCGTATATTGTGATAGAATCTTTATTTACTTGAATCGAGTTGCAAACCACCCCACAAACAAGGTCCCATCCTTGTGCACAATTTTTCTTTCTCAGTAGCATGTTTAGTGAAATGCGCGCTCTCAAACAATGCACCCAGACTTATTTCAATGAGTGGAAAACTGGAAATAAACAAAACTATCACGCCTGCGCAGCCTGCCAGCCCCTGAATGCCCCCCCCCCCCCCCCCCCCCCCCCCCCCCCACCCCCATGGGTTTTTAATATTCTTCAACAAGCTAATTGCACCCAATTGACACAGTACCCACCCGGTTGAATAATTTCCTTAAACACTTAACTGGCCCCCCCCCTTCTGTAGGACGACTCCCCCACCCCCCCCATAAACAAACAAAAAACACACCACCCCCCTCTGAACACAGTTTTGTCCAAGACCACCCGCCCTGTTGTTTACACAGACACACTTGAAAAAGAACAATCATCCCCCCACCCCGCCACCCGCCCACAATTCTACCATCTTACCCCCCACTCTCTGTCCCTGACCCCCCCCCACTTCACTGCCCCTTGCTTTTCCCGATTGCTATACCCACTGGCCCCCCCCCCCCCCCCCCCCCCCCCCACCCCCCCCTGGTGTTGGTTGAATCCCGCCTAAAGAGAGCATAACTAATCAGCGCCCCAGCCCCAAGTCTGACGGTAAGTATGTGCTTGTGTTTGTCTATTATGCTCATCCTATACCCCCAACCCCCCCCCCATGCTTCTCCTCCATGCTTGAATAACCCCCCCCACACCCGACCCCCCCCCAGTGCACGCCCCTCACCCCATCTCTCAACAGTAACCCCCCGTCTACAACACCCGAGCTCTGTTATGAGTCTGTCTAAGAGAAGGAGAGCTTCCTCTAGAAGTTTATTCAGGCTTTCCTTCCTTCAGGTGACAATTTTTTTAGCTTATCGAAAAACGACCCACCCCCACCCGCCCCTGCCTGCCGTATGACCCACAAAAGTATGATACTTTTATGAAAGGGTCAAAAGACACATAATTGCAATCAATATGGAGGACTGACCCTATCAGTCAAGCCAAAATCAGTGTCCCTTGATGACCTCACTGGATTGGGACCGCGGGCCACCTCTTTTTAACCTGAGGGTGTGTGTGCGCACTGTGACTTTTTTGGCGATGATGTTTATACAGTAACCTCTGCTCCTCTTGCTCACACAGGTAAAACAGGACACGCAGAGGTGGTTCGCGTGGTCTATGAGCCTGAGAAAATCGACTTTGCACACTTGCTCAAGGTATTTTGGGAAAGCCACGATCCAACACAAGGTAACATTTCACTCCATCACACACAAACAACCTTAAAGCGCGCACCCCCCCCCCCCCCCACGGATAGTTTGCTTTTCAAAAAAATTCTGTCATCGTTTACTCACCCTCTTGTCTTTCCAAACCAGTATGACTTTCTTTCTTCTGTGGAACACAACAAAGTTTTTTTTTTCCTATGCAGTGAACGTGAATGAGGAAATATTGAGCTCGGAAAAGCACCTTAAAATAGGCCATAAGACTTTGTGTGGTATAGTTCAAGTCTTATAATGAGCAACATACCAAAATATTAGGTCTGAAATCACATTAGTTTTCATTAATTCAAATACCCCATACATAAAATGTATAAATGGCTAAAATGTATTTTAAATGCATAAAAACAGCATGATCTAAAAAATATATATTTTTGAAATTGAAAAAATATATTTAGTTTAACCCTTAAAACAAAATGTATTTCAAGTGTTAAGAAAACACTGTGAGAAATGTACAGTGGGTACGGCGAAGTATTCAGACCCCTTTAAATTTGTCACTCTTTGTTATATTGCACCCATTTGCTAAAATCATTCAAGTTAATTTTTTTTCATCATTAATGTACACAAAGCACCCCATCTGATCCCGTTGTCCTTGACAGAAAAACACCGCATTGTTGACATTTTTGCAGATTTATTAAAAAAGAAAAACTGAAATATAACATGTTCCTAAGTATTCAGACCCTTTGCTCAATATTTACTAAAAGCACCCTTTTGATCTAATACAGAATGAGTCCTTCTTTTGGGAAGATGCCACACAAGTTTTCACACCTGGATTTGGAGGATCCTCTGCCATTCATCCTTGCCAGATCTCTCCGTTCTGTCAGGTTTGGATGTTAAATTGGATGCGGAAATGTTGGTGGACAGCCATGTTTAGAGTCTCTCCAGAGATGCCTCAATTGGGTTTAAGTAAGGGCTTGGACGGTTGGGCCCATTTCCCCCAAGAACAGTCAACAGAGTTGTGTGTGAAGCCACTCATTGTTATTTTAGCCCTGTGCGTGCTTAAGGCTCATTGTCTTGTTGGAGGTACTAAACATTCGGCCAAGTGTATGAGTCCTGAGACACTCTGGAGAAGGTTTCGCCAGGATATCACTGTACTTGGACGCTATTCATCTTTAATTCATCTTCACTCGTTGCAACCAGTCGTCCTGTCCCTGCAGCTGAAAAAAAACCCCACAGCATGATGCTGCCACCACCATGCTTCACTGTTTGGGACTGTATTGGACAGGTGATGAGCATTTTAGTGCTGGTTTCTCCACATCATACGACATTAGAATTAATTAAGGCCAAAAAGTTATATCTTGGTCTCATCAGACCAGAGTATCTTATTTCTCACCATCTTGGAGTCTTCAGGTGTTTTTTAGCAAAATCAATGCGGGCTTTCATGTGTCTTGCACTTGAGGAGAGGCTTCCGTCGGGCCACTATGCCATAAAGCCCCGACTGGTGGAGGGATGCAGTGATGGTTGACTCTCTACAACTTTCTCCCATCTCCCGACAGCATCTCTGGAGCCAGCCACAGTGATCTTTGGGTCTTCTTTACCTCTCTCACCAAGGCTCTTCTCCTTCGATAGCTCAGTTTGGCCGGACGGCAAGCTCTAGGAAGGGTTCTGGTCGTCCCAAACGCTTTCCATTTAAGGATTATGGAGGCCACAGTGCTCTTAGGAACCTTAAGTGCAGAAGAAATTTTTTTTGTAACCTTGGCCAATTCTGTCTCTGAGCTCTTCAGGCATGTTTCCTGACATACATAAATCTCATTTGCATCTGACATGCCTGTGAGCTAGTTCAAGGTCTATATAGACCGGTGGTGTGGCTTTCCTATAAGTCCCTCCCCCCCCCCCAATCAGTATAATCAAACACAGCTGTCTCAAATGAAGGTGTAGAACCATCTCTAGGATTATCAGAAGAAATGGACAGCATCTGAGTTAAATATATGAGTGTCACAGCAAAGGGTCTGAATACTTAGGACCATGTGATATTTCAGTTTTTCTTTTTTAATAAATCTGCAAAAATGTCAACAATTCTGTGGTTTTTTGTCAATATGGGGTGCTGTGGGGTGCTGTGTGTACATTAATGAGGGGAAAAAAATTAACTGAAATGATTTTAGAAAATGGCTGCAATATTGTTAAGAGTGAAAATTTTAAGGGAGTCTGAATACTTTCCGTACCCACTGTATATAAAAATATAAAATTTAAAACACAGTTTGGGAAAAACGCTTTTTGTATTTTGGAAAAAAATAAACATATTTGTATATAATGGCCAAAATATGAGAGAATATAAATTAAACTATTTAACTGTTAACTTATTGCAAATATGTATTTATGTAAATCTATTTAAAAACCTGTATTAGGACTATATGTTTGGCCATTTTTATGTATTTTGATGTATTTAACAAAAATATATCTGAAAATATTTTTATTTTGCCATATAGGATGCCACATGAATATGTTCCACTGAAAGATTTTAAATGAATTAATTTTAGTCTGTTCTTCAAATTTTCACAATTTTTTTTTAATTTAGTAGTCAAATATTTGTTTAGTCATTTTGGAGCTCAACAGTCCCTGTCTCTATTCACTTTTATTGCATGGGATAGAGCAGCCAAGACATTCTTCTAAGTGTCTTCTTTTATGTTTCCCAGACGAAGAAAGTTAAGTCATCAGGGGTTTGACCCGCCGAAGGGCGGAAAGGGAAATGTCAAAAATGTCCTTTTTGGGTAAACTCTCCCTTTAAGATCATATTTAGTTCATTACTAGTTGAAACCCAATACAGTACACAGTACGTTTTGTTTAACGCAGCATTAGTTAAAGAAAGGCTAAGCACAAAAAAGCCATTTAACAGCCTGTAAAAAGAGCAGCTCTTTAACGTAATACAATCTTAAGTTCCAGTAGTTTGAGAGGTACGAGAGGCCCATCATGAATTCCCAAAGAGGAGATGCAACAGTTTGAGTGGCTGCAATCATGACCAGAGGATTCAGATCGGAGATTAAAGTGTCTCACCAACCAATCACATTCAGTTTGATGGAGATGGCCAGTATAATGCCCTGATTGTGTCTGTGGTGATGACTAACTCTCGGCTCATTCTAATGTTCACACTGAAATCATTACGGTTTAGCTTAAGTTGAACTGCTGTTTTAAAGAACATTAAAAAAAATCTTAAAAGCTTAAGATTTTTATAGATGCACTAAGTCATTTGAAAAAACGTTTTACAGCTCAGAAATGTTTAAAATAATGTACAATCGCATGAGGTAAAGACCTCAGTCAAGTGTCCCATCCAGTACAATACGGCTTCTTCAGCATAGTGATAATGCCCTCTTCCCATCTAACAAAAATATCTATGCAGAATCTATGAAGTCATAACTGGATCAAGAACAGACAAAACAGAGCTTTAATTAAAATTGCACTCTTCCCAAGAATTTCGTATCTGGTTGATTGGGAGTTTGTTTCCCAAGAGACTAAAGTACTAATAGATGCTAATTTTGGACCCACGGAAGAAGTACTCAGTGGCTGAACTGCATGATTACATCATGGTTACATGACTTACTTTAGTTCTCAGATGTCTATATAGAGTTTAAAATTGAATATAAAGGAGTAGTTAACCCAAAAAACTAAAAATTACATTTGTGTTGTAACCAGATCCTCAAACACCCTGTTTTAGCACTGACAGATCACTCCATTTGCTTTGATAGGAATGCGCCAGGGCAACGATGTTGGAACGACCTATCGATCAACCATTTATGCGTATACACAGGAACAGCTCGATCAGGCATTGCACTCCAAGGACGAATATCAGAAGGTATCCCTCTACCGGCCTTTCATATCTTTCCCCTCCATATACAAACAACCCTCAGGTGATCAGTTTGTGGATCATTGGTTCAAAACTAGTTTGGCTTCAGGATCCTGATATTACATGGGACATCAAGCACCAAAAGCAAAAATGTCCTTGAAAATATTATTTGACACATTATAGTTTTTTTGGATCTCAGCCAATCTAAGTTGTATTATAATAATAATATAATAATACATAATACATTTTATACATTTTATAAATATACAAAAATTATATATATGAAAACTAAATAATAATTGTAATATATTATTTTTTTATAATTGTAAAATAATTGAGATAACATAAAATTATATTAAACAGTTTGTTGAGTATTGGAATATTTATGTGATATGTGATAATTTATTTATGTGTTATGTATGTATGTATGTATGTATACACACACACACACATATTATTTTAATAATATTTTATAACATTTTATTTTAATTTATTATTAGTAGTATCATTACTACAGTTATTGTTGTTGAGTACTGGAATATTAATGTGATAGTGTTAATTTCTTCACTTCCGCAAGGCGTTTTAAGGCAAGGCTTAGTATCGCATTTTCCCTCCTGTCCACGACCTTATCAGAACAGACCTGCAATCCACTGGTTGACAACCACTGCTTTTAGAAAACAAAAGCTATTTGTATCGACGGTACCCTCATATAATGGTATGCTCACACCTCTGGTCCCCAAGCGGACAGGTGTTGAGGATTACAGCCCTCAACGGTTCTTGCTCTGTTTGATAACCTGCGAATCCATGCCAGATGAAACAGGTTTTCTGCAAAGCAGGGAAATATAATCTTACACATGAAATAGTAATTCTGTTTGTCTCGTAGACAGCTTGGAGAAGGGAGACTTCAAATCCGTGCACGAGGAGGTTCAAAGCCTTTCGGCATTGAGTGTGAATGCTGTCATCTGCATTATGCATATATTTTTCTCTAATTGCAGAACAGCTCTGTTGTCGAGCCGAAAATTGAGGTTTCTTCTTGGTCTCGGTGGTGCAATGCATTACAAACCTGCATGCGGTTCACGCTAACAACCCCACCCTTTCCGTCGAAGCGAAGCCTGTTAGAACAATAGAAGCAGAGGAACTGACTGTAGTTCTTACAGGCACTAGTCTTCCTTACCGTACCCCTGTAGACTAATTTTCTTCCTTCAAAACCCTTCTCCTTCCCCTTGTGTATGATCATAGTTGTTTTTTTGGGGCCGTTTCACTTCTCATTCCCTCAGATCAGTCAACAGTCTGAGATGAAATTAGCAGCTGTGTGTTCTGTACCTCACCGAAGTGCTCTGATGTGCAAGAGCAGCCAGTATTCACACTCGGACACATTACGAGTGGCGTTGCGTTAGACACATTTGACTGTTGATGAGATGACCTTGACTGTCTCATCATTACAGTGTCCTTTCTTGCTTTCTTGCACTTCACATCAGCTCTCGGCTGCATTTGTGCTGATACCAAGGGTTTCTGCAGCCTCTCTTTCTACATCAAAAGAGCCCAAATGAACGGCGCAGTCACTCTTGCCCCAGCCCTCCATTTTGAACAAATGCTGAACACAATATCCAATATCTTTTCCTGTGATATGGTGCATTTGGTAACTCAGCAACAGATTCTTGAAGAAGGGATGGATCTCACTGGACACTGATGTTCGTAGATACACTCACACATGCTCGCTTATTTTAGAGGCATATTAAGAAGTTTTCTTGCAAAACAGATTTCATAATTTTGAGATCAGCAACCAGGGCTCAAAATAAAGGATTTTTTCCCCTGCAGGCCATCTGCACTACACAGCCACAAATATGATAAATATCTAGTTTAGTATATATAAAATATATTATAAATTCATATAAATAAAAATTTATAAATTAGTTCCTGCGATACCATATGTAGATATATATACATATACGTACACACACAGGCTGTAGTGTTGGAACCCTGGGGATAAGAAAAGGGGACGCAGGCCTCAGAGCGGGGAAAGCATATGGGTGCGATTTGTTTTTTCACGCAGCACTGGCTCCAGCTGATGATGACTCCCAATGGTCTGCACCATTGGCCTCTGACATTCTGATCAGCTTCCTACTTCCAAAATCAGACACTTTTTAAAATCATATTTAGACTTATACAGAGTTTTGTTCTTAGATGCTGATTGGTTACAGCATTTTATCCCATAGATGCCACCTATTAACCTTAGCTTATGTGTTAGGGGCTATATCTGCTAGTATATGGATTCTGCTTTATGAATTTGCAATTTTGCATAATAAAATAATGATGCACTTAATATTTTTATTCTGTTTTGTAAAAGCCTTTTGTTTCTTATTGCTTTGGCAGAGCAGCCTTTTTGCTTAGAGAATGTTTCAATGTTAATTGCTTTGTTTTCTTGCCCTGAAATTTCATGGACAAGGGTTCTGTTAATGGCTGAAAATGAGAGCCACTCTATGGCCCTCTAAAATAGTTCTGTTTCATAAAAATAGCGCATGAAGAGATGTTTTTCCCCTTGGAAAATGGATAAATTCCAGTTTGGCATGTTTCACGGTTGAATTCATGTTCATAGAAAAGCAGGATATTGCAGCAATGTGGTCATGTAAGAGATCCCAAATTTTTTTTGTGTATTTTCTTGCTTTGGTCAAACAGAAGCAATTTTGACTATATTGGATAACAGTGCCATTTCCGTATCCAATATAGCCAATGTATCATATTATTTGGGGATACAACTTGACTTGATTAGGATATTGGAATTATATTGGAATTTTCATTGAAAAAGAGGTTAATTAGACCTTTTTTTAGACGTATACCATGGGATCTCTGGGAGTCCGAAAATATAGCCTAGCTAGCAAAGGCAATTTCAACAGGACAAGCATGAGGGTTAAATCAAGTATGTCCTGCAGTAGCCTACTCTATTCTAGCTGGTCAGATGAATAAGACAGGAGTTTATGAAGGCTGCATGCTGTCAAAGAAGATTTTAGCTGCACAAGGCTCTGCATTTCTTCAGTTCTGAAACGCCTGCAGACTCACATGCTCCCTCTACTGGCCATATTTTTTAACTACATTTCCATTTTCTCTTTCTCTCTCTTACTTATTCACTCCATCCTCCATTGTCTGCTGTCTCTCTCTCTCTCTCTCTCTCTCTCCACCCACTCCACCCCCTGCCGAGCCATCTGCGCTTCGGCAGGCCCTGTCTCCATGGCAACAAGGGAGGCCGCGCTGCCTCCTATTGGCCCGCTGCCCAAACAGAGAGGCTGCTGGGGGTTGAAGGTCATCTGTAGAGTGCCGCCTCACCGGTGTTCTAATCAGTTGTTGACCCCTAGCCACAATGAAATGAGTGTCAGAAGGCAAGGGGTTAATAAAGCCTGGTCTGACAGGCAGCTGGGTCCATTATGAGTGAGGGACAGGAGAGGGAGACCCGTGAGGGGGGGTTGGAGGATGCTGGAGATGAGGGACTCCGATCTTGGGTTGGGGGCCCATCTGTGTTGCGTAAGGGAAGATTTGATGTCACCATAAATCTTTTTTCAAGGCTGGAAATGAAAGCTGTGTGTGGCTTTTTTAGGATTATAGCGGCTGGCTTTAGTGTGGGGGATGTTGGGAATTTGGAGGGCTACTGTTTCTGTGATGGGGCAACACACACACACACACACACACACACATATATATATATATACTGTATATGCACACTTTTATCTTACATTTTAATTGCGAAAGTGGATATTGTATAATTATTACAATTCTGTAGCACAAGGCTTGTAATGTCAAATTAAACTGTAAAAGTGTTAACCCTGTTACCTTTCTGAAGGCATAATTATATCCCAGAATATCTTAAAATGTATTAATTTCACTTGACATGGCACAATGCCATTCATAGAGTGATCCACTTGTTTTTAGCTGCTAAGGTTTTAGCGTGAGGGGTAAAATTGCCATTCTTCAGTGGATGTTTTCGATCACTCCAATAAGAATGTCCAAGTGTGCAGATGTAGACTTGGCACAGTGTACAATTTTACACATTAAGTTGGTATTTTTAGTCTTGAACTTGTCAGCCATTTTGGATTCCACAAAAAAAAAATCTAATACAGTTGCAAGCAATTAACAGAATCATGTAGGTGTAAGAAACTGCTGTTGAAGTAGGCTATATTAAATGGATTTACTGACATAAGAATTGGGGGAAAATATTTTATATAATGTTAAATAACACTGAAAATCCTGACAAGCTAGGTTTTCTGGAAGACTGTTGAGTTGCGTTAACAGTTTTATGCATATGCATTTCACATGTTCCAAAAACCATGTCCAAAGATGATGAGTGCTTCATAAGATTTGAAAATATACAGTACTGACAGAAAATGTCATGCAGAAATGTAATGCTCCTTGGGGCAGACTTGTTCCCCATGAGAAGAGTGACTCTTCTGTGATATTTAAAGTCTTTAGCTCAAACGGAGTAGTGGGGCTGATGTTTTAGAATATTGTGAATTTAACCAGCTCGTTGCTAGGCAACCATCCATTCCATCCATCCCATAATTACACAAAATGTAATGAGCCACAGCCCCTTCACACATGCAAAGTTCATTGAGTTTCACCATAGGGATAAAACGTTCAAAGCAAAGAATATTAATAATAGACCAGCACCAAAATGAGAGCAAGAGGTTTTTTTCTACTTTGCTTAGCAGATCTACAAATCTGGCTTCACTGGAAACTTGTATTACAGTCACATTTCTCAGCACATAGACACTAGTGTTACTTTAATATAGTTTTTTCTTAATATTTGTATACTTTTATTTTTATACTTTCAGTTTTCATTTTAGTTACATTTTAGTATTTTTAAAATACTACTATTAAAAAAAAAATTACCCTAATTTATTTTTATTTAATTTTTTCCAGTATAACTGTATAATAACCCTGATAGACACTGCAGCGTGCCTCCTAATTCTGCCCTCATTTTAGCCGATATCTGCACACATTTACACCACTGACCCGCCCTAGCATCCTCGTTCAGATCACCTTCCAGCTGATTCTCAAAGCCGAACACGAATGTCATAAGCTAGCATCGCTTTGCTCCAAGAGCAGACCATATCAGTGCAGAGAGTGACGATCACTCAGGGTTTAAATGAAGGAGATGCTCTAATCGACCTCTGCGAAATTGTTCGATATTCAATATCCTGGTCACACCCTTTCTGTTTCATTTATGGGCCGTTAATTGGTGGAGACGATAGCATCATTCTGCGTTACATCATATTGCTACATAAAATGCTGGTAAAAGTAACCACAAGAGGGAAGTGTGTCCTATCCACAGGGGGGCAGCGCTCCATTCGTCCACCCCCCTGCCTTTGTGCTCATTTACTCTCTCAAACTCTCTTTCCTTCTCTCTGTCCTCACGTCTCAAGAACTTGGTGTGGCATGTTCCCATCTATTAGCATCTCAATTAAGGGCTAACAAAAGACAGGTTTTTCCCCTCCGAGGCCTCCACATGTGTGGTTTACCTAGTCTCCATGCGCCCTGAGCAAAATCCAGGAGATTGACTGCACTCCACCAATTACACCTCCCCATCAGTGTCTGCAAGAAATCACAATGGCCTTAATTAGCGACTGCAGCCTCACTCTATTCCACACTAGCGCAGTAAAACTAAAAGCCCAGTCGCACCTTCGCCACCAGTCTCCCATGGATAATGTGGGCTGTAATTACGAGGGAGGACGTGTATCGGAAGTGGGTGTTTGTGGCTTTTTTACTTTCGTTGTGTGGCCTTCCAAGGACGGCTGATTGATTTTTAAAGGAACAGTTCATCCAAAAATAAAAATTCTGTCATTATTTACTCACCCTCATTTCATTCCTTGTGTGGCTTTATTTCTTCCAGGGTCCAAAATTTTTTTTTGTAGGCTGCATGCTGATTTTTTTGAAGAATATGAATTTCCCAACCCAACGATCAATATAATGTTAGCAGATGAAGGGACGCTTTAAAACTCAAAAAAAACCCACTACAAAGGAATCATAAAAGTGATCCATGACTTGTTTTCTAAAGTCATATGATAGTTTTGTGTGAGGAACAGACTAAAATTCCTGATTCCCTTTCAGAAAATGTAAAAAGCTCTGATTCGTAAATGAATCATTGAAACATTCTTTTGAGTCAGATTTTTAATGAATCACTAAAACCAGTCTGAATGATTAATTCACAAATCAGACTAATAAATGTAAAATTATAAATGTATAAATAATACATTGTTTCTTGTGAAATTATGGGAGAATTTGTATATTTGGGTCAAATAATCCTTTAGAAAATGGTTAAATTATTTTCCAAAATGTTTATGGCATGAACCATTGTTGTTTATGGTAGCACTTTTTTTATTGCTTTTGTAAAATATTATATTTTTTAGGCATACACATACAACTGTGCTATGTAATTTGACAGTTCACTAGTTTGCTGCAGTGTTATTTTAGTATTATTTACAGTTTATTTCATTCAGTTTTAGTTTTCAGTAATTTTATGTGCTTTTGTCATTTTTATTAGCTTTTTTATATTACTATTTAAGTTTAATTTATATCAGTTGTAGTTTGTATTTATTTTCGTTGTTTTTATTTTTGTAATTTTAGTTCTTCAAATTTTACTTATTTCAAGGGAACATTTCTAATTTTCATTTCATTTAAGATTTTAATCTAATATTTATATTTTATTTCACTTCATTTCAGCTTAATTTCAATTAACAAAACTGTGCTTAATAGTTTTACTTTTAGTTCATGAAAAAAAACCCTGGTTTGCCAGTGCCAGTATATTTTGCCATCAGTGGCCCATGCCAATGTTTTTGACAGCTACAAAACAGACAGACAGAGAAAGCGAAAGAAACGCATCGAGCGAGAGAAATGATGGGCCAGATCAGACTGCAGTAGACTGATAAGAGTAAATTGAATGAGGAAGGAAGCCGAGGTGTTTGGACGAGTATTTTCGAGGTCTCTCCATCCGTGTGAGGCATTAAACATACCTGAGTCTCATTATAGAGTGTGTGACTGCGGGCCATGCGTGGGCTAATTAGCTTTTCCCCCGGCCGCTCTGCGACCGCTCCTGTTATTTCCTGACCAGCTTGCCAGGCCGGCACCCCCTCTTCCCCTCCCCCATCTGTGGCTGTTCTAAATGGAGAATCAATGCATGCTGCTCCCCGACATCCTAATGTACCCGACCAGTTGGTTTAACAAACACAGCGCTGCCAACCATCTGCCGGCCAAATCTGTCTTCAAATTGCTTTAGTAACAAACTGAACTTTTCTTTGCTCAGTGCTGCTCTCGCTTGCTGCGTCCTGCCTTCCTCAGTGTGCTGCTCTCTGCTCCTCGACCCGGCCCTCTCTCCTGCTCCTCGCGGCAGACCATTGTCACTTTTCTCCTGTTGTCTATTCCGTTGTTGTCTCATCTCATCTCATTTTGGTTCATTTTCTCTTATTTTTTCTCATCTTGCATGTTCTTGTCTGTAACATGTCATTTATTTATTTTTCTTAGTGTGCATCATCGAATCTCTTTTATTCTGTTGTGGTATGGCCTCATCATCTGTCTTTTTTTCTCTGCTTTTCTAGCCATTGTGATCTGTTGTCTCGTCTTATTTATCCTGACCTAGACTCTACTCTTCTCTTCTCTTCTCTTCTCTTCTCTTCTCTTCTCTTCTCTTCTCTTCTCCTCATCCCTCCTCTCCTCTCCTCTCCTCTCCTCTCCTCTCCTCTCCTCTCCTCTCCTCTCCTCTCCTCTCCTCTCTTCTCTTCTCTTCTCTTCTCTTCTCTTCTCTTCTCTTCTCTTCTCTTCTCCTCTCTTCTCCTCTCCTCTCCTCTCCTCTCCTCTCCTCTCCTCTCCTCTCCTCTCTAACCATTGTCATCTGTTGTCGTCTTGTTTAACCTCATCTCATCTTTTGCCTCACCTCATCTGTTTTATTGTTTTGGTCTCTTCTTTTCTCATCCTCCCTTCCAGTGTTTTTACATTTCTACATTAATTTTGTAATTGTCAAGTTGTAGTAAAATTGACTAAAATGCATAAATATATGTAAATATTTTTTTTTCAAAAGACAAAAATTCTTCTCTTTAAAAAAAAAAGTGTTTAAATTAATAGATTAATTGTTTAAATATTTAGTTTAATTTTGCACTTTTTTAAAAATAGATGCTATTTTAGTCAAATTTGAGTAAAAATAGCTCAAATGAACGAATATGACATTTTATGAATATATGAATATGAATATGTTCTTTTATCATTGTTATCTCATCCAGTGTTAATGTCAGTCTTTCCAAACAAAAATTATGAATTAACACAAATTTTTAACATTTGAAAAAGAAATACATGAAACATAGAAACAATAGACATAATATATTTTAAATTAGTATTACAATATAAAATATTCTCATCAATTAAAATGTTACTTCCATAACAAAAATTAGATTACAATGTAGTAAAATTGTAGTTAACTGAATGACATGACGAAATATTGACTATATTTAGTGGAGATTTTCATCAAAATAAAAAACTATGACTAAAACTTAGAACTCTAAAAATGAATTTCTCTTCTCTTTTCTTCTCTTCTCATTCTGTATTTTACACCTCATAGTTTGACATATTGCATCTCATAAAGAGATTCTAACATGTCCAGAAAAACATCTGTGTCATCTGATACATAATTAAACCCCACAAACCCAAAGCATCAGAGCACATTTATGCCTACAGTCGAGCATGACAGAACTACTGTTTCCAGATCAGATGGCTGGCTGTCTTTATGGGTTTGTCTTCCCTGTTTACCATCTGACCACTGATCCTCCCGTCCCATTTCCTCCCCTTGTTGTTCTTCTTGCAACTGCAGACAATCCAGGTTTCATTTTCCTTCATGATGATATCCTCAAGAGACCTCAACAAATGCTATAGAACAGATTTTTGGCACGGGAGAGCACATAGCCCTAAACACCATTATGGACAGAAGCACAAAGAGCTGCCAGGAAATAAACGGTGCCACCTTCCTCAGCAGCCATGCCAGTCTCGGTGCCAGCGGATGAGTTCTCAAAGACACAGACCCTGATCTCAAGGGCAAACCCAGCACAAAAGCACATGCATGCCCTCGAAAGCGAAACAGTTTTAACTACAAATGCATAGGTACCTCCACCTTAGAATCCATTAAATGCGTATTTCTATAACAGTGGTTCTCAATTCCAGTCCTCGCATTTTGTATGCATCTATTATCACTTCAGATGTTAGTTCTATTCGACCATAAGTGCCCTATGAAGTGGACTTCACAAGATATTCTGCCATGATTCCAGTTCCAAGGAAACGTACACATTACATTCAAAGGGCATTAAAGTGTGTGAGACGTGAATTTAAATTGTATTTATTTACAGAGGTATAGTATGTCACACTTCACTCTTCTCTAGTAGGTCGTCGGTGTGTGGGAAGGACAATGAAGGCTGGTGCCGTAACAAATCTGTGATGAATGTCAGAAGTGAAGTAAACTTCAACGGATTTTATTTATGGGCCCTCCGGAGGGAAAGCAGTGAACACGGTGTAGGGAACATGTCAATCGGAACACAGTTTGTGCATGGATCTCTCATCTAACTCAGCTGGTTATCTGAATCAGGTTGTTAAATAAGAAAGACATGCAAATATGCAAAGAGGTGGGTCGCAAGGACTGGAATTGAGAGCCACGGAATGATAACACTGCTAATTTTGTCATTGAAAAAAATTAGGTGTGGTTTATTGGACACATTTGGCCTCAATCCTATGTCATTTCAAACCGGAATAACACAAAAGTTGAGGTTTGATGGATGATCGGGGTCATCCATACAATGTTGTGTGGTATTTTCTTTAATTGTCATGAAACAAAAACAGTCAGAAATAAGTCAGTTAAACATTCATTTTGATGTCCACTTAAAACATTCTACTAAGTATGAGTAACTTTGTAACTACTTGCAACTGTCATTGGAGTATTAGTACCTTAATTTGATGGTGCCCCAAAAGACATTCTTGTAACTTTCAACTTATGTGACCAACCCTAATCAATAGTGTACTAATATTCAATGACAGGTAGTTGACATAGTTGCAAATGTACTTGTAGTTGGTATAATGTCTAAAGTGGACTATCGAAATAAAGTGCAACCAGAATTCATGCAGGTTTGGAACATAATGGCAGCATTTTATTTTTAGATGAACTATCCCTTTAACACTGAGGGATAAATCTGTGTCTGTACTGTTGACAAGTGACCTCAGTCCTGGAAATGAATGTTTGCTTCTAGGCAAAGACCTGTAACTTGTTTTTATGAGCAAAATGTTTTATGAGCATTTTGAATGTTTGGGTGGCATCAGTGAATGAATGGAAGAGAAGAAAATTCTGTCATCATCCTCATATGTGTGTATACACACACACACACATTGACAAAAGTTTTGTGATACACCTCTTAATTATTGAGCCATGCAGTGTGCATTTTCAGAGCTCAGTATATTTAAGTGTGGCACCATAAACTGTTATTGCAGAAAAAGTGTTGTATGACATTTCTTTAGAGATTTATGCCTTTATTTTTCACTGTAAAAGATAAAAATATTCAGGTTGGGAGGATGGGTAAATAATGACAAAAAGATTTAAGTGAACTCTTCCTTTAAAGGGATCATTTGGAGTATGTGTATATCACCTTTAAAAGTGTTTAGTCTTTCCCTCCAATATTCTTCTTGCTAATTCGATGCTAGCTTTATAACACCTTGCTTTTTCCTGCTCTCTAATTTTACAGTTACCCTTCTTCAGTTTAAAATTGCTTCACCAAAAAATTTGGCTCCTTATCTCTGACTCTCACATTTCTCTTTTTTTTTTTTGCTTAACCACGACATGCAGGTATTTGCATACCCAATTTTAGCGTGCAAAACAAAACACAGGAACATGTCACCAAACAGCTCAGCACCACGCCACCTACTCCACCGCATGTTTCAGAGATGACTCCGTAATCATTTCACTCCTGACATTTGGAGGGATTCAGAGATATTTTAGCATCCGAAGCGCAAGGCCTAATGTCTTTTGATTGAAGTCCTATTTTTAATAGCACCTACCAATTTTTTTGGTTAATCACAATGTAGATTGTATTCTTATCTAAACCCTATTTGAATCTATCTGAGATAAAACATCATTTGAGCTCATGCAGAACCAAAATAACGGTCATTTGCATTTTATCTCCAATTGTCTTTCCAGTTAAACGAACTGACATGTCGCATGTGGTCAGCGTTGACATCATCCATCACGGTGTCCCTCAGAGTGAAGCTTAAGGTCTTTGTCTTCATTCTTTGAACTAAGCAGGCTGTGCATGAGGTCACTGGAATCGGGCCCTCTGCATTTGTTTGTGGATCGTGTTTGTCTAGCCTCTTTGTTCTGGAGGACTCTGGGTCCCTGTAGGCTGACGACCCCCTTTCTGAAGCCGCATGACTTGAGCATCACTCATGGGTGGGGTGAACCGCATGCTCCCTGGAGGCACAGTGACCCCTGACCATGGGGGTCCATGTGGCATAATGAAGATCTGATTGAATAAGTGCACAAATGAATAAAAGATAGAACTGACATGCAGAGAGAAACTCTTATCCAGCCAGTGTGGCTTTCTCTCTTTGTGTCTGCTGATTGAAGTAGATCTATTTTACAGACGGGCCCCACTAAAAAACATAACCGTATGCTGTCCACACTAGACACAACTGATGATGCATCGCAACGGTTTTCAGTCTGTCTACACTGCAAGCATCAAAGCTGCACGTCACTGCAAAATATTCACTAAAAAAAGACCAATCAGCTATTATGGTTTCATCTCAATGGTTTAACCTTATTAATCCATTGGTATAAAAAAATCACTCATATAATTTTTATTATTATGATTGATGCGTGTTGGTAAAATTGCATATACGTCGTAAGCAAAAATGTTTTGTTAAATTTTTTTTTGTTAAAAAAGATTTGTTAGAAAGAATGTTTTTGAAATTAAGCTCACTAAGGATGCATTTATTTGAGCACAAACACAGTAAACAGTAATATAGTGCATATTGTCATTTAATACGTGTCATTTATTTCTATGATGCTGCTGCAGTGTTTTCAGTGTCACATGCGCCATCGGAAATAATTCTAATATGCTGGTTTGGTGCTCAAAAAATGATTTCTGAACACCAAATTATGACACATTTTTTTTTTCTGGATTTTTTGATGAATATAAAGTTCAAAAGAACTGCATTTCTTTGTCCTTACTGTCACCTGTTGATCAAATTTATTGCATCCTTGCTGAATAAAAAGTATTGATTTCTTTCAAAAAGATGACACCAATTAGATGTTCTTGCATTGGTATAAAAATAAAATGTGTCATGATACAAGAGACATGAACATACTGGAACGTTGCATGTACAATTTAAATATACAATATAGCAGTCATCATACTAAATGTTTGACTGCTCACTACCCCGATAGACCAATC
The DNA here is from genome assembly GCA_018155175.1 of Sinocyclocheilus anophthalmus. NCBI lineage: Eukaryota > Metazoa > Chordata > Actinopteri > Cypriniformes > Cyprinidae > Sinocyclocheilus > Sinocyclocheilus anophthalmus. The sequence goes on along the minus strand of JADLZN010006287.1, from coordinate 151,152 downwards.
AATATCAAGTATTCCAGAGTGAGTGTAATAATACTTCCTGTTTTGTAAATGAACCTAAAAAATTTAACTCATCTTAACGTTCTCCATAATTACAGGCTCTTGGCTTACAGCTCTGGTCTGTTTTCAGGAAGGTCCTTGCTTCAGCTGTTCATATCTGTGTTCCAAAAGGTAGAAATGGAAATTGACAACTTGATATGCTATTATCAGTAAATTGGTCATATCCCTCTTCTCTCTGATAGCACAAAACTGTGCCACGCTGCCCAACAGCACGTCTCCTTGGTGACTGTTCCTGCTAATAGCTGCACATGTGTTGGAGTGGGAGCTGGTGATGGTGTGTTGATGGGTGGAGCCAGACCCTGTGCAAGGCATCAGAATGCTGGGATTTGCTCATGCCAGCTTGGCCAGCTGCCGGTTGGCACTTGCCCGCTGAGAGCGGCGGTTGATGGTACAGACCTGGAATACTCGTGCAGTGCTATTTAGCCAGTGTGAAGGCATTCTTAGGCCATGTCTCAAAACAGAAAGAGATAAGACCGCAAACAGAAGAGAACTATTTCACCAGCAAAAGCTACACTCAGGTGTTCATTAGGGCAAAAAACTTTCCAAAGGTACTAATATGCACCCTTTAGAGTTAAATAAGGTACAAAGTGGTATCTTTTGAAAGGTCGTCACACCAGTGACAGCTTTTGTACCTTTCTTCTGAGAGTGTAGATACATGCAATATTGATTTTTATATATGCAGTATGATTTTATAGAATATTTTTTCAACTTTATAATAAGATTGTACACATTAACATATATATCATGAACTATAAACAAATACAGCATCTATTAATCTTGATTGATGTTCATTTAAAAAAAATACTATTATTTTTAGTTCATATTTTAATGTTAATATGTTTTTTTCTTTTTAAAAGAAATATATAAGTATTTGTAAGAATGAACATTTCAACAAGATTAATAAATGCTCTTAGTTGTTAATTCATGTTAGTACAATTGCACTAAACTATTATTATTTATTTTGTTTACTTTTTATGATAACAGAAATGTTTATAATACAGTATGTATTTTTGATTTCAAGTTCCTGGTTAGTTCAGAAAACAAATGAAAAATGACAATTCAGTGAGATAGTTGTGAACTCAGAAATGGCTTTGAATGATTCACTGATTCATTGGGTCTGATTCAAGACTGTTTCATGAATCTTTTTGACTGACTCATTAAAAATAACTCGTTCGTAAGAGTCTTTTGTTCAAGAATTGGACATTGTGGCGAGTTGCATTCATTGTTACGTACAGGAAACACTAAACCCTTGGATATAGATATATATAGATATTTTTTTCTTGAACAGATTTTGATTTATTCTCACTATTTTATTTATTTATTTATGTCTCATTTTAGTTACAATCTGGGCCACAACCTGTGCATCTATAAAAGAAATATCTCATGTATTATTTTCAGAAGTATCCATACTTTAGAAAAAACCATTATGGCTGGTCTGGCTTAACTGAGCTTTAAGTTTAACCAGAAAGATCATGCCACCAGATAGACAATCACCAAATCATTTTTTCTAACTATAATAAATCAGCCTGGGCTGCCATGGAAATGCATGCTGGTCTTGTCAGCAGGTCTCAATTTTTTTTACATTTTAAGCGTTTTCTTCCAATTCTGTGACAATGTAGCAGCCTCAATTTTCTGCTCAGGATGACATTTTTCATCTGGTGAAAGCAGGCACATTTTGCCCGCATACCTTCCAGTTGAACCTGTATTAATTTGTCTTCACTGGCGGAGCTCCCTGTGGCCCCTCAGGGCACCTGATGGATGGATGGATGTACAGGGTTTGCTAGGACTTAATAAAAAGACAGCGAGAGAGATGATATGTCTGTACCTAGCTCCTGTCTCCTGCAGCTGCTCCTAACAGGTGCATAACTGCTTCTTGCCAGATGGTCAGCAAAATGTGGTAGTTGGCAAGTTCCTTCACAGAATCAACCCTCCCTCTCGCACAGGCACTGAGACGCAGAGATGGAGAGAAAGAGGTTAGAGAATGGGAAAGGTTGGTGACAGAAAAAGTTGCTAAGTGCTATTGCAAGCAAAACTCATTTTTCAAAACCTTTTACTTGTTTTAAAACCAGGTGCAGAAATGGTGCCTTTTCAGTGTGTAATACTGCACTAAAGCGTGTCAGGTGTCACAGTCTCAGAAATTGAGAAAGTTGTGCACACTTTCTTTCCAAAGATGGGAAAGGCAGAGGACTCAAACAATAAGCCAACTGAGGCAGTGTGTTCCAGTCATTTACCAAGGGATGTTGTTGGGCACAATACAAAGTGCAGCTTTAATAAACGATGGAAATAAAATGTATTTTTATTTTATTAATCTGTGGTAAAAGTAAACAAAATGTCCTTTAAATCAAACTTTTCAAACTGCCAATATTAATATTCATTTAATATTTAATATGATATATTTTCATAATATTGTTAACATGTATATTACACTAATAACAATAGAATAAAATTAAATATTAATGGGATGATTGATTGCGATTTCACTTTTTTAACGGTAGTTAGTGTGCAATGTTGCTGTTTGAGCATAAACAATATCTGCAAAGTTAAGAAGATGAAAGTTCAATGCAAACAGAGATATAAAATTCTGGCAGTTTAATGCCTACAAAAAAACGGCTGGTAGGGACTACAACAAGTTACTTCCCGGGTTCAGATTAGTCATAATGAGTGTACCCAGATTAAACACTGTTGACTCGGGAAATATTGGTAGAATGCAAACCAAAGGGGGCGAGGGCATGCTGCGCTGCTTTAGAGAAGAGGAGGAGAAAACTAGAAGTGCACGTAAAATCTATTCATATATGAATCGCGAATCTGTCTTCTAACGATTCTAATGGATACACAAGTTTCAAAATCAATGTTTTTAAAGCAGCGGTTCTTAATACTGTTCCTTGCGTCCCCCTGCTCTGCATCTCGCTCTCTCTCTCTCTCATTCAGCTCAGCTCCAACAATGAACTGTTCCAATTATACGCTTATTTACACATAGCTATGAAAAGCATTAAACATGGACGCGCGTGCAGTTGCCATACTGTATTAAAGATTTAATCAGGATAAAACCGTATATTAAAAGCTGAACATAAGCAGTAGCATTTCACATGCCGCTGAGGAGAGGGGCGTGACGCTTAGACGTGCACTAGAGGCGGTTTAGCCAACCACAACACACTGGGCCAGCTAATCAATCAAAGCCCATCGTGTATTTCTGAGGGAGGAGCTTCATAAAAGCAGGAAATGATCAGCACGTTTCTCAGAGAAGGGACAGAGGGTGGTGTGGAATAAAGGTAAATTATGTAAAAAATAATGTGTTTTTTTTTTTAAAACAAAGCATTAACACATGTTTAGACTGCACCCCATAAACACAATAAAGCCTAGAAAAAAAACACTGAACCAACCTTTAATAGAATCACACTAATAACATTTTATATACACACACACATATATATACATATATATTACAATTGTATATTAATTTAATTATTAATTAATTAAATAGAATACAACTGGTTATTAATGGGACAATTAATAAAATGTTTAAGTAATTCCAAATTATATTTTAATAATTATAATAAAAGAAGTCATATTGCATACTAAAAAAAAAACATTGAAAAGGTTGAAATTGAAAAGGTATTGGTAATGATCTGCCAGAACATTTTTTGTTAAGTCTGCAGACATTTCCTTTAACCCTAAAACAGCAACACAAAGCATTGTGTAATTCAAATGTGTAAAACACCTGTGGAAAATTCCTTCATATTACCACAGTACACTGACTTTTTACAGACTTTTTTTTTAGAGTGTTGGTGTAAATGTAGAATTGACGTGCAGCCACATTTGGCTCACTAACAGTTGGCACAACTTTTAATGTGGCTGATCCAATCAGATTTCAGCATTAGAACTATCTGTTTTGTTAAGTTCAGATGTCCTCGGGTCAGACTGTCCACAGGTAAAGGTGGGTTGTGGAACGGTAATCGGGTGCAGTGATCTCTTAGTTTCACAAAAGCCACAGTCCCACTGCTTTCTCTCATCGACCACAAACAATCAAACTCTGACTGAGAGAGAAAGACAAACAGGGACAGATCAATATAGACTCCACGCACCAGCCATGTGGAAGCCATGGATGCTGCAGGGGATCATTGGAAGTGTGTGCCTGGCCTCAGGCATTAGGAGTGCAGGGTACTCATCCTTTCAATAATCCTCCTAACGGACTACTTAGAACATCTGGAATGAGAAGTGAACATCTGCCATTCCCTCTCAATTTAGAAATCCCCATTACTCATTTTCTGTGTCTCTCACTAAATTAATATTGTACTGCCTCACAAAGGATTTACCATGGGCCTGGAAGAGAACACCAGGATGTTAAATATCATAGAAGAATATAGCCAATAATAAAATATATTAATTATTATATATCCAATAATGGAAAATTTCACCCCTGTAAGATGGTTTGTTTGTTTGGTTTGTCTTTATGTTATACCAAGGTACATTTATTTGATCAACCAATATTAAAAACAAAAAATATTGTGAAATATTTTTTACCATTTAAAATAACTTTTCTGTTTTAGTATATTTTTTATTTTGTTTTTTCCTGTGATGGCAAAGCTGCATTTCAGCAGCCTTTACTCCATTCTTCAGTGCCACATGATCAGAAATCATTCTAATATCCTGATTCACTACTCAAATAACATTTCTTATTATTATCAAAGTTAAAAACATGCTGCTTAATATTTTTGTAGAAACCACCTGTTTTTAGGATTATATACAGACATATGTATATTATATATGTGTTTGTGTGTGTGTGGGATGTTGTCGTGTGTGTGTGTGTGTGTGTGTGTGGTGTGTGTGTTGTGTGGGTGTTGTGTGTGTGTGGGGTGTGTGTGTGTTGTGGTGTGTTGTGTGTGTGGGGTGTGTGTGTGAGACCCGGACCCTGGACCAAAAAACAGTCATACGGGTTAAATTTTTGAATTGAGGATTTATTACATCATTGAAAGTGAATAAAAAGCCTCCATTGATGTATGAATTTCCAACTTACGACAGACAAACTATTTGAAAAATTGAATCTGAGGGTGCAAAAAAACAAAATACTGAGAAAATCGCCTTTAAAGTTGTTCCAAATGAAGTTCTTAGCAATGCATATTACTAAATAAAAATTAAGTTTTGATATATTTACAGTAGGAAATTTACAATATATCTTTATGGAACATGATTTTTACTTCATATCATAATGATTTTTGGCATAAAAGAAAAATCGAATTAATTGTGACAATGGTTTTGGCTATTGCTACAAATATACCCATTCTACTTATGACTGGTTTTGTGGTCCCGGGTCACACAAACAACACACACACACACACACACATATATATATATAATATATATATAGATATATTATATATATATATATAGATATATATATTCTAACGAGGAACTAACGTAAGGCTTACAACAAACAAATACACTGATCTATGCAGGCAAAATGCACTCAAATACACTACATGGCATATAGATAGATATAAATAGCTTCTGTCGCAGATGCTGACTGAAGAGGGTTTTGGAGCCATCACCACAGAAATAACAATGACTAAGGAGTTCTACTATGCAGAAGACTATCACCAGCAGTACCTCAGCAAGAACCCCAACGGCTACTGTGGACTGGGTGGCACCGGGGTCTCCTGCCCAATAGGGCTGAAGAGTAAAAATTAGCGTGCTTTTACTGTCCTTTGGTTAGACATATTCATATTAACTTGCCTTAATTGAAGCTATCACCACTGCAATACCCAGGCCTATGAAATTGTTGGATATAAATAAAAACTGTATAATACAACTGCTTTATAATGCTTTAATGTATAGTATATATAATGTGACCAATGCGTTTGATAACAAAATCAACTGACATTTTCCGTGTAATGCAATGACATGCGTACATTAAGTGTGGCTTAAGTGCCTATATACTTTTTGGGTCCACTGTGTACTTGAGATTTAAATAAAAGGACACATTCTTGTCTATGGCAGGCATGATTGTGGGTTCACGTTTGTGTGCTTGTTCTAGATCCATCTGTCTGTTCGATTCGCATACATATCTATTCATCCTTCCATCTGTCCGCTACCTATGTGATTCCTTCCATCCAAGCCGCGCAAACAAGCACTCTCATCCCTTTCTAAAAGTGTCAGTGCATATTTCATCTCCTCAATTAAAGACTTGACTGCAGTCCCACACAAACAAACACAGCCTCTTACATTCACACACAGTAGAATCTGTGTATGTTGTACCAGGAACGCTGTGAAAAACAAAACCCTTTGTTGATGGCACAAACAACTGTGCATGAAAACCAATTAGCATTCCTAATGCAAAAAAGTAATAAAGGAATAGTTGACCCCCCCCAAAAAAGTGCTGTTAATTTACTCACCATCAGGGCATCCAAGATGTAGATGAATTTCTTGCTTCAGTAGAACATTAAAGATGCTTTATAGCTGGATCCATGGTCCTTGGTGATTCATAGAATGCAAGTCAACAGTGCTGTCACTTTGAGAATCAAATTTTTTCTTTTTGGTTAAATGCCTGAAATAATGTCTGTGGTTAACACAAACTCAATATACTTTCACATTTTATTCTACAACAAAAAATACATCAGTAATACCCATTGTGATTTAAAGCTTTTACTTGTCTTGAAAAAGGCAGGTGCTAACAAGTGGCTAAATGGGACTACAGAGGTTGTTGGGGACATTAATGTCATTGCGTCAAACAGGTAAACTAATCCACAAACTAGTTTTCTTTATAGCTGTGTTTGCGCTTTTGCAAACTGTTCTAACTCAAACTCCCAAGGAAAATGTATTTTTGAAAGTGTTATGGTGCTGACGTTGAAGTCGTGACCTTTGTGTAGTTCGATTATTAACTATGTTTAGCTTTTTACATTTCACAATTGTATTTAGGCTTTAAAATTCATAAAAATTGCCTTCATTTGGGAAGATTATTGTGATGAACAAAATGTGTAAATATTATAAACTTTTGTCGGTCACAGAGTTCATTTTTTGCAGTAATCCAAAAGCCAATGGAAAAATCCTGTTTTTATTGAAGGAACCAGGGTGATGCTTCTTCCAGGTTGACCTACAAAAATACGTCATCACTGCAGCACTCTATTTTGTTGTGTTTTAGGGTTAAAGAAAATGTCCATAAACTTAATAGAAAAGGTACTGTCAATTTTCTGCCAGGACATTTTTCTAGAATTCTTTTTTTTCTTACACTCCTTACAGACAGTTTTTGTCACCTTATATTTCCAAATAAAACTATTATGGGAATAATTTAATATCTCTCTAAAATAAATACTTAAAAAAACTCAAATAATAAGATTTTTTAAGGCACAGAACCATTAATATGTTCAATTAAAACGTAAAAGCACAATGGAGCTTACATGTAAAAATGAGAGCAACCAAAACTCGTTATTCAAAATAGAGCGAATGTGATATTATTCAAAATAGTGAGCCAAAGACACAAATGCTTCAGTATTCACAGCAAAAATAGGTATTTTGGAAAGCAATTGGTGTTTATGGAGGGTCTCTGGTGGGGCTGTGTGCTTTTGGCTAATCCTCTGAGCAGGTGGCTACCGCTCCATGCACCTATCCCTGTGCCACACTCGAAGAGGGCCTCTCTGGGCAAGACTGGCATTGCTGCTCAGGAACCTGGCCTGGCACAGCTTCTAACAGGCTGCTTTCTGCAATGCTGTGAAACAAGGACACTCAGTGACGCACGCACTTCGGTCCTGGACTGTCCTGGACACACACACACACACACACACACACACACAGGTGTACATTTGTGAAAGTGGGGACTCTCCATAGGCGTAATGGTTTTTACTGTACAGGAAGGTATATTCTCTTGCCCTACACCAACCCTACCCCTAAACCTACACCTCACAGGAAACTTTGTGCTATTTCAGATTTTCAATACACTCCCTTCTGTGTGATTTATAAGCGTTTTGAAAAATGGGGACATGCGGGTAATGTCCTGAAAAGTCACCTTCTCCTTGTAATACCTATGTCATACCTTGTCATTTTACAAGTTTATGTCCTCATTTGTCACAAAAACACACACACACAACACACTGTTTACTTGGACTAGCCAAGTTAGTGACTCAGGTCACAAAAGTATATATATATATTTCAATTTAAAGGTTAAAGAAATATGCAATGCCTGATGGTCACATGACCAAAAGGTATTAAATTAAAAAAAACTATTTGCTATTTGCTTCTATTATTCATACACACCTGCTTGTGTGATTTATCAGGAGTTGTGGTGGCTTTTCATTTATATTTTGACTTTAAAAAGGCAAGCACTGGGATTCTTGCTTACATAATGCAATATAATGACATTCAAATTACATCATATTTAAATGAGATTGATCGCTATTTTATTGCAGCCTAGTCTCAAAGCTACAGAAATAAATGTGGAATTTAGCTGAAATTTAGTTTAGTTTTAACAGTATACCCCGGTTTCATAGACAAGGCTTAAGCCTAGTCCCAGACTAAAATGTAAGTTTGAGCTGTTTCAACTGAAAGAAACTTGCAATTACTGATCTTAAAATATATCAGTGCCTCTATTTTGTCTCAAAATGCACAACAGTAATGTTTTTTTCTAAGGCACATTAATAAAAAATTACATATCCTAATTGAACTATTGCCTAGTCCTGGTTTAGTCTAAACCCCGTCTGTGAAACCAGGCCTAAGTTTCCTCTTAGGTTTGAGTAGTTAGCACTAGCAGTAACAGATGGTATGACTGCCATCTTCAGGTGGATAGTGAAACTGCATTTGCAGACAGCCATTATAAAAATGGGTCAAATTGTATACAATGTGTATCAAATGGAGATTTATTTATATTATTGAGATGATGCCTTCTGTTAAAGGTTTACTTTAAAAAAAAATAATTTAGCTCTTCTAAAATAATAATCGTCTCAACCTTGAAATAAACACCAGTGAATATCCTTAAAGATAAATTGGGACATAAGTAGCTGTGGTTTATGCATGTTTTCTCTCTTGAAGTAATAAAACAAGTGTACACATTTTGGTTATTGTTGTAAGCTGCTGAATCTCAACTTTAAAAGCACATTTGATCATTGGCATTGGCCACCTAATTCAAATATATTATAATGTCATTATCATTGTCATGTTATCATTATTCTATCTAAAGTGTCTGATCCATCTGACCCGGTGTGCCTCACACATCCTGAAAAGTGAAGCTGCGGGCTCTTTGATCGCCCCCTGGTGGCTGGCTGCAGTACAGGTCATAAACCCCGCCCTCTCCATGTAAACGAATGGGACTTGAGTCAAAAAAAAAAATTAAATTACACTTCCAATACAATTTTCCGAAAGATGGTTTTGGTCATTAAATGTAGTTGTTATCACGCTGATATATGTTAAACTGTTCGCCTTTGTGATAAGTTTGATTTTAGCTAGCAATTTGATGCTATGAAAACGGGGCGTGTCGTTATGGTTGATTGGGGTCTGCGGGAGTTTGGGCAGGAGTTTGATACCGCGGCTCCACCTCACGACACTACTGCGCAGACTCTGGCTCCAAACGAATCTCAAAGAGTATAGAAGAAGGTCAGGAAATGAGAAATTGTTAACAATAATATACTTTAAAAAATAATTCTTAAATTGCCCCGTTTAGCCCGTTGCGTCAATGCCACTCCATTAGAGGGCAGACTATTAAAATGTATCAATAGTGATGCTAAGCACGACTCATATCCTCTAGTCGAATCTTTTGTTTCAAAGAACCGATTCAAAAACTGCACGATGTAATTGTATCATCACGTGGTTCCAAATGTCACGGTATGGCACATTTCATAGATTAAAACGTTCCCGTAAAATCCGTTTCCTACGTATTTCTCATTAAGCTGTGTAAGGGTTGTCCTCGGTTGAGTAAAGGTGTGAGACAGTGAGTTGTTGACCCGAGAATCACTGGAATGATTCAGTTTTCAGAACCGGTCCCCGTGATTCACAGGAAAGAATCGAATGAGCGATTCGTTAAATGAATCGGACATCGTATCAGGCCTAACGTACAGGTGTTCAGTTTTCAGATCGTCTTGAATCATATTGATACCCAGGAAGAAGCGATATTGTCCACAAAGGTAATATACCGCGGTTTATAAGTAATGATGAATGTTAGGCAGTTTAATTCGTTATTATAGAACAAGTGGCAAAGTCCTTAATACGGTTAGTTATTTGTGACAACTGACGTTACATTCTATAAGGCCACGTTCACACAGCAGCAGAATACTGTTGTCAGACCTGTATTTGAGTCCTCAATACGGTTACGTTCACAGTACGGTTATTTACCCGTACATTTTCAAGACTCAATCGCATTCTCTGAAAGCCCGCGCTGTGTGAACGGAACCGGACTGGACAACTAGTTGTCTGTCAAGTCATGCAATGCGAGAGAGAGCCGCTGTGCTGTATTTTAGGGTTTTATTAGTGGTTTCTGTAACCTACAGCGGCGGAAATATGAGCTATGTGTCACCTGAAATGGTTTAAGATTTCAGTTCTTCTCCAACGGAGCTGCAACCGTCAGTTTTCTGGTCTACGCGCGACTCAAATGCTCCCCTCTCCACCCAAAATATACAGTGGGTATAGAAAAGAATCAGCTATATTAAAATAACTACATTTAAATAATCACACTTGGATGTTATAAGTTGCACTGAGTAAATACAGCTGGATAAAACAAAAACTGTCTGTCTTCATTACAGGCTGCAGCATGCAAAAGCAACAAAATGTGATTATTTACACGGGGTGCAAGTCAATAATGAAGAGTTGAGGTGAACTCGTGGCTCTTTGGAATCTTGTCGTGTCAAAAGTTAAAAAGATCTTTCAGTTTATGGAAGAGTACATCACTCATGGTGGACTGGGCGTGCGCTTAGGAGGGGCTAGCAGATGCTTCAGCACCCCCAAGAAAGACAAAAGCACCGGCATAGCACCCCCACAGATTTTTTCTTGGAATCAATTATATACATGCTATAGTCTATTGTATTTAATAATTAAGATTTAATTAAGATAATTAAGAATTAATTAACTCGTGCAATGCAATAACAACGTGATTTGCAGCTGTTGCACTTTTCGTAATGTCATTATAGCATTTTATTTTAAAAATGCGCTTCCTTGTGCTAAGTAGGCCTGCTCCCGACTAAAGATTTTTCTAGTCAAGTGGTCGCACGTTATATTAAATTGATTAATGTAATAATATATTAACCATCCTTTAATATATAGGCAGGCGTAGCTATTGCTCAAGCTCGCGCATAAAGCAATTCCCTCAAAGCACCGGCAAAATGATTCTGAATGTGTCGGGGGGGGGGGAAGAAGACATTTTAATTATTTATTAATAAACTAGTGCTTTCTGAGTCAGTGTCGGGTGCAAAGATAAAGTTGCCGAATGCCGAGGGTGATGTCTCCACATGGACGTGCCTTTAATAGAATGCACCTTTTCATACGGACTACAAAAATAAAGAATATTACAAAATCAAGTGGGCAAGTTTTCCTTATATTTATTTTATTATTCATATAAAAAAAATAATAACCTGTTTTGGTTATATGTATATCAAATTGCAGGACTCCAGATCTGACGACATTTTTTCTGCTGTTGGACTAATGTGTGCGCGGTCGCAATTGGGTTGTTCAACTCATAAGCGATGCATTTCGTTGCATATGAGAAACATCAAACGCAAATCGTTTGAACTGCGCAGCGCTTAGAGTGAAGAGCCTGGTTTATACTCGCCGCAGCAAGTTTACTTTTACTTACTTTTTGTTTTCATTTTGAAAAGCTTATCTTTGTTGTTTACCTCACGTTATGCTTTTTGTAATTGAGTTTATTGATGAACTTATGTTGTTAAACGTTCTGTAATTTATTAGTCATTATATAATAGCCTACAGCATGTGGTGTCTCATCTTATTCGTTTTTGTAAATAACGTTTTGTAAGCTAGTTTGTCAATCTTACTGTTTTATTGTTGTGCTTTTTTAAAAATCATAGGGGCTTGTGTAACGATATGCTCAGGTCACGATACGGTACGTATCTCGATACTGGGTTCACGATACGATATATATCACGATGTTTTGAACAAAATTTAAAATGGAGCTGTTCCATCGTGTTACCACATCCATGATAAGCTTATGTGATGTGATCTCAAGCATCTTTTGCTTTTCCGCGAGCACAGCTGTTGCTGTGGCACTGCGGTGAAAAAAAGCCATGACTTTTCTCACGCGACCAAGCAAGCGACTGACGCGAGAAACATTTAAACCTGCTTGCGATGCAAGATTCAATGTGTGCGCGAAACACTTAATATGCGGTGACAACCCGGCTTCTCTCACTGCCACCTCCATGTTGCGTGCGTTGTCACTAACAACAGCAGTACTATGAGGAGCCCTTTCTTGTATAGCCGCTTTTAAAACTCCAGCTATGTTAGTTCCAGTGTGTGACTCAAAAAGCAGGCGAGTCTGAAGCACGAAACTTTTAATTTCCCACTCTGTGGTAATAACATGCACCGTGACTGTAATATAGCTCTGACAAGCCTGCGAAGTCCACCCGTCAGTCGTTATTGCCACATTCTCTGATTTTTTCAGACCATCGACCACCTTTGCTTTAGCTTCGCAGTACAGGGCTGGAACTACCTCTTGACTGAAGTGCGGGCGTGACGGAATATGGTATCTGGGCTCCATTGCGCTAACCAATTCGCGAAATCCAACATTCTCGACCACAGAAAATGGTCTCATGTCTCTTGCAACAAAAACTCCGATGCATCTGGTTATTTCTTGAGCTTTCGCACTTGACTGAGACCATGTTGCAGCAAAACTGCGTTGTAAAGATGTTTGGCCTTCTTTCACCCTTTTTGTGGCAGGAGTTTGCAGGAGTTTGCTGTTGTGATGCCGTTTTAAATGGCACATCATATTCAAAGTGTTTGACGTTGTGTATGGCAGTCCTGTTTTACAGTGTTTACAAACAGTTTGTATTTTGTCTGTAATTTTTTTACCGTCGTCCTGTCGCGTGACTGAAAAACCAAAATGCTGCCAGATGTCGGACTTATAAGAAGACAGGGCATCTTCAATTTCAGTTTCAGCCAAACTAATGTTGCCCGACTAATGTTCAGTTTAAGCGATTTCTGCAACTGCTAGGAAAGCACACGCGACGCTGTTGCAGAGTAGGTCACGTTGGCAGCTCAACCAATAGACTGCCGTCATATCGTAAAAGTATCGCCACCACTCTACGATACATATCGTAACATATTTGCATCGCGAAATATCGTACTGCGATATATCGTTACACCCCTAAAAAATAACAATGAATCCATCTTTTGTTTCAGTCTAAAAAAGTGAAAGGTGTGTAGATGTAAGCAAAACAGACAATTATATTTTATTGTAAAACGTGACAAGATCGCGAAATCGAAAAGCATCCGAAGCCGGGTATAACACAGCAAAGGGAACTCCTGTTCACAAAATTCAAATACACAAATAATACTATTGATGAAAAAGAACAGGTTAAATGTTAACCACTTTAGTTACCATATAACTATAAACTTTGATAAAAGTTCATCAGCATGCACTGAATAATCCCATGTAGAGCAAAAATAAATAAATAAAAATATTGCGACCAGCTGAGAAAGTTAGTTGCAAAAGAGCGACCAGTGGGAAGAATGAGTCTAGAGCCCTGAATTGCCCAGCTCCTTTGTCTAGCAAACCCTTAGCAACCTTGATTCACAAGTCGTTGGCACCACCCCTGCCTCCAACAGTACTTATAAAAGTTCAAGTTAAACTAGTGAAATGCAAATATATCGGCAAGGACGATAAAACATACAATGTTTGGCCATGTTGAGACTATGGGCATTGGCGATTACCTTGTTTGGCCATTTTTATTTTTTATTTTTTGGTGAATTTCACAAAAATATATATTTTATTTTTAGCCTATGCATGTGTCTCATGTATCATAATTAAATATTATTAAATTGTCACATTTATGTTGATTTATCTATACTGTACATATAACCGTCACAAGTCATCAGACCAATGACAAGACCAATTTTAAAACCAAACTTTTTTTTTAATACTAACAAAGAATCATCTCAACTACTTGTACATGGCTACCATGAATATTTGTACAAAAATGCAGTAAAAATATTATTGATTAATATATACAGATATGTCTCCTTAGTGTCGGCAGGCAGGACGCACATGTAGATGACAAGAACACCAATGGTCTTGCACGAGTATACACAATACAGATATTGTTTCCCAACATCAGTGACACTAACTCCAGATCAAAGACTTTAAGAACAGAGATAATATCATGTCTTCAGGAGTACATGAAAAATAAAAGGAAATACAGTTACTGAGTGATACTGTGTACAGTCATGTGAATAAGAAAGTGCAATACAGAACAATAAAAAAAATCTTAAATTACATGACGGTAAGGAAGGCTGGCAGCGTGTGAGACTGCAATAGATTTTTGTCATTGTGAGGAGAGAATATGGGAAGAGCTGATTGGCCAAGCAGGCAATAATGAATTGGAAAGGAAAGTCCAAGGCAGTGGACGGTTGGTTGGTATCGGTTTTGTTATATTGCTCTTGTCCCATTCTTTTACACATTTATCCTATTGACGTGTACTGATCCTATGCCTAATTTTTTTTTCAGAGAAGAGGACCAGAGTGTGCATTGCTCGTCTTGTGAGCAATAAATCAAATAAGGCTTGAGGCTGTGGTAGCATAAGGAAACATCTGTGTGTCACAATGCAGACGGTGATGTCAAGAGAGAGCAGTAAGTACCCTGTTTCCAGAACAGTGAAAGAGTCACTGCTTCAGGGGGATGGGGTGTATTATTTCTACATTATTTCAGGCTAATGGACACAGACAGATGAGTTGCAAACCTACAGCATTTGGATCAAAGAGCAATCCAATTCAACAGAGATTTGAGGAAAAATGGTGAAAAATAGCTACCACCCTTAACAAGTCGTGAACACTGAGCAACAGATGTTTAAGCCAGATAACCTCCTTAAATTTACAACATACTCGTACAATAATACTTCAACGTAGGGCGTCAGTCAAGGATTACATTAATGACACATCACAGTGTTGATGTACTTTCCGGGATGGGTGACATTTATATATCTTGGAAGAAATAATATAATCTTTATACCATAACTAACTAATGTTTTGCCGACTATTCGGGTTTTATAGTGCCTTTGCGACTCAAATCTATGGATAAAGTGTGTGCATGCCATGATGTTATGTACTTTAGATATATAAATAAATTTTTTTAGCTAAATAATCCATAAATGAGTTAGGCACACCAAAAAGATACTGATTGAATAAGGAAGGTCGACATCATCCTCGTAACGTTTGCTTTTTGTTACCCACTGTGTAATAGCACTTGGAAGATCTGTCTCAGTAGCATCCTACTGTGCATGTTTTCTTTGACATGATTAGAAATGAACTTGTGTGCGAAAGTCTCACAGACTACGAGGAGAGCTATGGATTTGGACAACTACATTAAATTCTAGAAACGAGTAACCGTGCATGATACAGACTTCATTAAATGACATCTGATTACCCATTGATGTCATCTAATCTCTAATGGGAGCTTACAGGAAAAAAAAAGTTCTTTAAGGTTTCCATCTTGAAAAGGGCATAAGAAAAAAAAAATTACATTGAGGAAGCAACTCATATAGGTTCCATTGAAAGGTGCGATCAAAATGTCAGCTTATCGTTTGGAAAAGCATTGTTTTTCTTTAAGAACACTGTTGGCGAGACACAGAGACGTTTATACACAGCGGGAAACAGCTACCAGAACATGCACTGGCCTGAAGAGAATGATTCTTGTGGTCTGCACTTTTTGCTCTGCAAAAGTGAACCATTTGCCATACTAGGGTTATTTGACAGAAATTTGTTAGGGAAGATATATTTCTAAGGGTGCCACATGCAGCGCTGGTGTTTAGCCACATTTAGCGTAGTCTGCTTCTGAGACTGTTTATATTTTGCTGGTTACCATGGTCATAGTTTTTGTTCCGGCACCGCCAGGAGCTATCCGCGTGGTTTGTTGTGTGGCCTGACACCGCCGAGCACACAGTGGGCGTGCACGACCCATGTGTTTGTGTGTCCACGCGTTCGGGGGGGGGTGCTGGTCCCCGTTGCAGAGGGAGGCTGGGCAAGGAGTGCGGAAACAAGTCGAGAACGAGCGCGAGGCAGGAGTGATGGTGCCGATTTGTTACGCAAAGAGGACAGACACGGCGCATAGCCAGCTATTTGAGAAGACACAGCAGTATTGCACTACATGCGACAGACCAGAATCAGCTTGATAGGAGTGTGACAGCACATTTAGTATTGTATACATGTGTGTGCTGAATGAGAAACATGTATTAGAGTTCCTCAGACCCTGGTTGTGTGTTTAACAAGGTTCTGAGTGAGGGTGGCAGAGGTCCTGTGAAGGAGATGGTGGAGGGGATAAATCCTCCTGACTGTGTGGAGCTGTAGAGTTCAGTGTGAGACTGGCAGGTCTGGGCGTCGGGTCTGGATGATTTTTGGTTTAGGGTTGTTCTTTGGTTCCTCTTCCTCATCTGTATCACTGTCACAGACATGGACCACCACGCTGGGCGTAGACTCTGTGCCTGCATGTAGCTCAAACTTCTCACCTGTATGTGTAGAAGAGAAGAATCTGTCAGCTTGAGAGTTTCTGGCTGATGTATCGAATACTGATAATATTTTTATAGAGATTTTGCTGGCGATATAAAATAAAGCAACATTGGGAATATTACATTGATTTGCAGTCATTACACATTATTTGGCCATTGTTTCACAATTATTTCTTGTCTCACATTAATAGGATAATTTAGAGAGAAATTTAATATTTTCTGTTTTTAAAATTTGTTGGTAAGTTTTGGTTTTGAATTACAGTATGGCTTTTCAAGGAAAATTCAGAAAGTTTGATTAATTTCCTCTAATCACTTCTACCTGTCAAAATCCCACTGAATTAATTCAAAACTAATTTGTTCATGACTACTTTTTTATATAAATTAAAATGATTTCAGTAAGTTGGTATGATTTGATTTTGAAAGAAGTCTCTTATGTTCACAAAGGCTGCATATATTTGATTAAATACATAAGAATAGAAAATATGTGAAATAATATGGAATGTAAAATGAAGCTTATTTAATATCTTAAAATGTAATTTATTCTTGTGATGTCAAAGCTGAATGTTCAGCAGCCATCTTCTTATTGTTTTTAGTATATCAATGTTGAAAAAATATTGTGCGCTGTGTGGAAACATGATGCATTTTTTCGGGATTTTTTGATAAATAGAAACGCATATGAAATATAAATCTTCAAAAACGGTTTGAACGGTAGTGTAGGTATATGCTGTTCATTATTTTATTGGTGTGTATAAATGTAAATGATAAAATATAGCTAGACAGAGTACATTTTTACAGTATTTTTTGCATTAAACTTTTTTTTAATTCTAATTGGCTTGTACCATTACTTATACTGCATTTTAGTCAACATCCTACATTGGATAAAATATGATTATCAAATTTCCCACTGCATTATTAAATTTTTTTTAAATATTTTTTGTATTTTTAATTGGTCATCCTAAAACCAAATGCTAGCATTGTAATTTCTTTCCATATCTAACTTTCAGTCTGCAATATTAAGCAGAGATTTTTCAACTTAAGACTTTGAATGGAATGCAGCATTATATAGTCACTTTATAACTGTCTGATTGTTAGTATTGCAGGGGAAAATACTATATTATAGTAATTTATCCTGCAACACTAACAATCAGGCCTAGAGGGCACTCTCTCTCCAGAACTCAATGGGAGAAGATTGAGGCTATTTTAAGCTGGCTATAATTGCGGTTTTGCCAGAGAAAACCTGCAATGATCCATAGCATTACAAGCATTATTAAACTTATACACAGAATCCATTAGGGAACGGTGCTCTATATCCAGTGCTGAAAATCCTTGTAA
This sequence comes from Sinocyclocheilus anophthalmus, assembly GCA_018155175.1. Taxonomy (NCBI): domain Eukaryota; kingdom Metazoa; phylum Chordata; class Actinopteri; order Cypriniformes; family Cyprinidae; genus Sinocyclocheilus; species Sinocyclocheilus anophthalmus. Next base: position 133,126 of record JADLZN010006287.1, on the reverse strand, counting down.
CACTACCGGAATGGAAACCTAGAAATCCATAGAGCCTGTCCGTCAGAGAGGGGTTTGGAGGGGTTTCCACACTTGAGGTAATTAAAACTAGAACTGCACACATTCACAAGAGATAAGCTGCTTTTCTACATCTCTCCATCCTTGTTGCACGAGTGGACGAATACACTGTGTGTATGTTTGCAGGATGGAACAGAGCAGGAAGCGAAATCAAAGTTTACCACTGTGCCTTTGGGCGGCATGAGTGTGCAGTGCATTGTGGTCACCCAGAGGATCAGCACACTCTAAAGACCCTCTTATCTTATTTTTTTTCTGGAAATCTCTGGCTTACGCTGTCTGTCTTTTCCCTAGTCCCATTTTTTCCTTACATTTTATCCTGTGTGCTGCTCATATTTTCTTGCACACAAGCAAACACGCGCATCCAAACTTTTTATCTCCTCACTGTTTTGACCTAATTCCTCTATCAGTTACGCGTCTTATGTTTTATTCATGCAAAACGCATTCATTCAATCAATTCCTCAGCTATGTTCCTACAAATTTACAATCTCCCTCGCATTCCTCTTCTCCTGCATAGCCTCCTGAGGGCCCAGCCTCTCCCCGAGACCTGGGCATGACGTCAATGCTGCATACTGACGTCAAGGGTCAGACAGCCGAAGAGAGAAAGAGCGAGCAATCAAGCTCATTAACGCAGAAATGAAACCTTTAAGTCTTCCTAGACCATGAGAAACCTTACGAGAGGATAAAAACATAAGATTGTGTGGTAATGTTGCATAGCCATCTTTAATAAATCAGCAAAAATGAGTCTTTATTAAAACGGCAGTGATCTCATTGGCATGCGGAGCACAGCTCCCCAGCTCTATCCTCCAATTCATGGGCACCGCTCATCCAGAGCCATGTGTGTGTGCATGACAGCCGTGCACCTCTGAAGACCCAACAGCTGAGAAGGAGAGAGGTGGGGAGCGAGTGTGACCGCCGAAAGACCAGATGGATTTCGTCCGGTTAGTGTAGATTCAGTGGGCCGGCGCAGGAAAACGGTGTGAGGTATTTTTAGAGCATTCTTTCGAAAGGGGCAAAACACTTCACTTCATCCTTTTAAAGCCCTCCTCTCCAAAAACACAAATGACAATTTCTGCATTCCTTAGCAACCGTCCCAAAACTAAACCCCCTCTTCTGATTGAAAAAAAAAAAAAAATCCTTTATGGCAACAAGAATGCCATACAAGCAGGAGCGTACAAAGGAACAGATCCAATCGGATAAGCACAGCTGCAGACTGAATAACAGCCAGTGAATGGATAATGACTCACGCAAATTGCCGTGTATTTGGTGTCAGCCATCTGCCAACGTGTTTGAAAGTACCCTCAAAATAGTAAAAAGTGAGGAGCTATGCTGTACAGTACTTTGATCCATTGATATTATGCAAGTGTTATGCATATGCATTATGCACTATAACCTTTCAGAGAGGCTGGGTTTCCACACATTTTGATGAGCACTGTGAATTTTTTTTTTCAAAAATTGTACCTTTAGCTTTTCACAGATAAGAGGCAGTACCCTCAAAGGCACACATTTGTAACATATTTATCCATGAAGCATGAATACTAGTTGCAATTGCTAACACGGACAATAGTTTTACAGCATTTATTTATTCATTAATAAATTCGATTATTTATTTTTAACATTTCAAGTTGTATAAATTTGCACCATTTAATGAGTATAAACAAACATGAACTTAACATGAAAATACCCCCCCCAGTGCCATTAAAAAGTTTGAGGTTCGGTAGATTTTTAATGTTATGAAAGAACAAATTCTTATGCATTTAGCATTTTTTCAGCCTTGTCTGATGAATCGAATATTTCAAAGAACAGCATTTATTTGACATTGAAGTCTTATAACATTATAAATGTCTTTACTAACACTTTATCAATTTAATGCATCCTTGCTGAATAAAAGTAATAATTTCTTTAAAAATTCAATAAATAAATATACGATGAACCACAACCTTGAAACAGTAGGGTAGTAAAATTAAACCAACATCAGACGTAATGCATTTATGTAGTTTTTTAAATTATTACACTATTAAATTATTTTGGAGTGTTCTGAAAGCATAAAATTATAGTTTTGACTGGAATTTCTGCTGCCTTTAGCTCAGGATAGTCGTAAGGAAGGGTTTTGAGCGTTGGGTTATCATAGAGCCAGCTGTCATGGTTGGCAATCAGTGTGTCCTGACATCATTTTAATGACGCTTTCCAGAGTGACCAGTTGGGCAATACAACCACAGGGGATGGTCTCAAAAAGGTTACATCAGAAACTGGACCGTGGACTTTGGGTTCAGTATTTTTAGTGAAGGGAAAACTGCCCTTATTTGAAGAAACTGTTGTGCCGACAGGTCTCAAACACATTTATGCAAAAAAAAAAAAAAGAGACATATAGAAATTAGTTTGAGCTCGGTAATCAGCGCAAGTATTAAATGCGTTAAGCTCTTTTATGTCCCAGATCAGGTGCCCAGGGGTTCCTTCCCATAGTTCTTGGCTTTGTGTAGCTATTAAGAAACTATCTGGGCTGCACACATGCTTGGCTCAGCTTGCTATCTAAGGCCCACAGATGCCTGTAATAGCAGGAAAACAAAAAGGAAAAAATATGCATCATAAAATAAAAAAAAGAAACAAAAATAAAAAAAAAAAAAAAATTAATAAAAAAATATTTAAAGGGCTTTTGCTTTCTGCAGGGTGAGGCGGCGGGCATGGCCCTTGTAAACGAGCAGGGTAACAACAAAAGCGCTTGCTTATGAGTGGAGTGTGTATGTGTATTGTTGTACTGTACAATTTCAGTGCGAGCCGTGTGGAAACGCAGCCTCTCCGACACAAACGTGTGTATGGAAACACACGCTTAACAATGGAAAAAAACTTCCTTCCACAACAACCACAATCATTATTGCCATCCGACAGCAGTCTAACGCAGTCGAGGTGCCTGAGCTGAATGGGCTGTTTGTTTAGCTTACCACATGGTTTCACTTGAGTGCTGTTGATTGCTCACTCGTTTGTATCGTCTCCTCTGTTCCCTAATTGCCTTCAGTTGCTATTAACATGCACCAGCTTTGTGACTGAAGCCCAACATGGACACATAAGGTCAAAACTGAAAGTTTAAGGCAATGAAACGTCAGAGCACAAAGCACATCTCCGATTCATTTAGACTGTGATTCACTGAAGCGGCAAAACTGGTCTTGTATCACAACTCTTATACAATCACTTGGTCTCAGTCAAATGGCCTGGTATGTAAAATGAAAATTGAAATTAGGGCTGGCCAATATATTGAATATTTGTGATGATTTTATTGGCATCAGTGTTTTTCATGCCTTGTATTTGATTATTTAGTTTAGCATGCTTTATCTTGCATCTCTGATTTAAACTTCAGTAGCAAAAACAGAGTCACTTAGTTTGATTTGTTCATAATTCTGAAATTCAGAGATGTTAAAGGAAGTCCCTGTGAGACATTTTTCTTTTATTCAAATATTTTAGTTAAAATATGTAACTAAAATGTTAATTCCCGGATGTTTCTATGTGACTATTGTGAACTTGAGTTAATTTTTTTACGATTCATTAAATTTTTGCATAGGTTGGATAAGTTTTCCTAGCCATTTTAGACACAAAAATATAATAAAGGTATATATATATATATATATATATATATATATATATATATACTATCTGTCTTCCCACTGCATATGCTGTAGACATAGGCTTGGTTTAACTCAGTTCAGTGCTGCACTTTCTTCATTTAGATTCCTCTGTCAGGTAATTAAGTGGTAATCAATAGCAATAATGTACTGTTCTCTAAATTCACGCTTAATTGTAGTAGCTTAAGGACTTAAAGCATAGTATTAATTGTTAAATGTGTCTCAAGATGTTAGCTTGATCTCTGGAGTGTGATCTCCCATCCTGTAATTGAGTTCAGATTGATTTAATACAAGCATACATACACTCAATATGACGTTTTATCCTCAGACAATTTATGTTTGCTATTGATTTCATTTTACAAATACGACGGAATCTAATGTGACAAGTGAATGTTGTTTAGTGTAGTTATTAGTCAAAAAGTCATCAAATTTGCATTTCTGAATATTGTTTAGTATTGGTATTCTGTCATGTAATGTCCTTAAAATTCATTCCTACTCAGCAAATGAAAGAGTTGTTTTCCATTATTACAAAATTAATCACAAACTCAAGCATTTTATCAGCATTATGCAATAAGCAGCGATTCACAAATAAACAAATTGAAAACCATTCTTTCTAGGACCAGTCTGTGGCTTTTCATCTCACCCTAAACATGTGTAAACACTCCTGACTGGCTGATCTCAGAACAGGCTGTGAAACCACCAGAGAAGTGAAGCGCTTTCAATGTCCCGCTCTGGGACTATGCAACTCTGAATGACTCTCTTACACAACCTCCCAGCAGCCATTGATACAAATCTAGCACTGCTATGTATGTTTATATATATATATGTACACACACACATACACGTACAGTAGCAAGTGTTGTATGTGTCACTGTGATGTAAAACAGTATGATATGCAAGCTAGGCTGCATTTTACCATTGAGCGTGTTGCGGTGTGGTGAGCTAAATCAAGCATTTAAGGCTTTGCTGGTTAGCATAAACAGTCAGTCCCTGCAAAGCCATTCAGAATATGTAAAATATGTAACACTTATATTTTTCATTGTCTTGTCAGTTGCCTTCATGTCAATTCAGGAAGATTGTTGGTGAACAGCTTGAGGCTCTGCATGTTTTTTGTGGTGCTATCAGTGTTGTCAAACATATGAATTGATATAAATAATAATTCAATAATAATTCAATTAATTTACATTTGATGTTTGAATTAATTTTAAAATGAATAATTATTCAATTGTTTAAAATAACTAATTTAATAATACACAAAAAACTAATTAAATCACAAAATCAAACTTATTTTAAATTAAAAGTACTTTTTCAATTATTTAATTATTTAAATTCATTCATATGCTTGACAACAATACATCATTTTATTTTTGATGCAAATTTGCAAATCATTATGGTCAGTCAATAAGCTTTTTGTTGTCTTTTTACTATGGAGAAGTGAAAATAATTTTGTTTCAGTTTTTGGGGGGTAAGTTTGTTTAAAAAGGGGGCACCTGGGAAAAAAAAAAAAAAAAAAAAAAAAATTTTTTAAATTTTTTTTTAAAAAAAGGAATAACTAGCGTATTGGTCCAGATGGTATGTGACCTGAACTTAATACAATGAGTTATCTTCTCATTGTCCTAGATCTGGTTGTGCCATCTGCATGTTAGCCTTGCATCTCACAGTGACTCATATCATCACAGCTGTAAAAGCTTTTAACTATGTAAAGTATTTGTCTGAACAACAGAGTAAGCGCTGTACCACTCTGATAAGCTATGTTTACACCTCACTTAGCTCTATTACATAAATAATATAGGTTAAACCATCAGAATTATGCTTAAACATTCTTCATACTTAGTTAGAGAGAGCCAGACAGAGAGAGATTTAGAATTCAGCAGGATGTTTTCACAGGATTTTGAAATTAATCCCTTGGGGGTTTGATGGCTGAGAGTCCATAATGCCAAGCCCTGTTGCATAATTCAAATGTTCCTACTCCATAATCCCAAAACGCCTTTTACACTGTCAGCTAAAAATAGACCAAACAAACAGAGGGTGACATTCAATATTGACCTGGTTCCATAAGTGATGTACTGCCAACCAGAGCTTTTAGGCCTGGCTTCCCTGTGGCTGAGTACTGTCATATACTCATGTGCTCAACATGCTCTAAAGCTGCTCGATTGCAAAATGAGGCAAGATGGGCTGAATGTGCTGAGCAGCTGTTTAGATGGGAACACAAGATGATGATGCGTCTGCCAGGGCAGCAGATGGATCAGTGAGTGATATAATACAGACAAATTTAGATGCATTACGAGAAACCGCATGGCACTCTTATGGGTAAAAAAAGTCACTCAGATGTATTGTTTAGTCTAAACCAGCTGTGAAAGTAACTGACAATAACAATGTGTTAGGCTTGAGTTTGGAAAAATCCAGTCCCGCAGATAAAGGCTGATGGATTCAGAGCAATTCTGAGCTGATGGCTGGAATTGTCTAGTATTATTGGAAATCGGCAGAGAGCAGAAATTCAGTCTGCGTCGTTTATACAAGGTCATTGCATGGGCCTGTTGATATGGCTTTGATGGAGAAGAATGATATTCATGAGGCAAGAGTCAATGATGGCAGATCTGCCTGTGCTGATGCATTATACAGGACTGATATGTTCAAAGCATGTCTGCAGAAAGCTCTCTCTCTGGCCTCTTCTATATCGTATCATCTTCTTGCTCTTTCTATACTGCAAAATCCTATTCTTAACTAGTATTTTGTCTTATTTTCTTGTTAAAATGTCCTTGAAGTGAGATAAATTTACATGAGAAGTAACACAAAATATTTAGACATTTACATTTTGTAATATAAGTGCACATTATTTTGTCTTATTGCACTGGCAGGTATAAACACGTTTAAAACATGGAAAAAATATGCCAGTCCACAGTAAGACAAAATAGACTTATATTCAAGATATGAAAACAAGTCTTAATGTGAGCATGAAATGAAAATCCATCTGATTTTGTGAAACATGCATATGTTCGATCACGTTCAGCAGGGAGGTGAGAGGAGGGGAAGGGGGTCACAGTAAGTCGCGAATGTAATTCATACAACTTGAAATGTTCAAATATATATGTAGAAATTAACATTTAGTAAAATTGAACTAAAATGTGTTAGTTCACATTAACTATTGCATTATCTAGGCTAATGTTAACATAGAGAAGCTTATTGTAAAGTGTTTCCTGTATTACTTGGCTTATTAGACAACATGTTGGTTATATCATGAAATTATCATCTGCTACCATAGTACCACCACAGTGTTTTTTTGTAAGCGTAAAGTAGTGGTGGACAATGGAAAGACAAGGACAAAGATGATTTATGGCTAACCTAACTACAAAGTTACATAACGTTATGGAAGAACTGTCATCATCTGATCAATTTAATACATGATGCTATAAAAAACCCTTACAGAAAATTCATGGTAGCCCATTAATTGGGAACTGGAGATGCCCAGAACCACTGAAAAGGTCACCCAGCAGTGCTTTGTAATGTGCTTATTTACTCCAAGATGGCTGAGCTGTTCCCATGAGAGCCAGGGCACTCACAGGCCCACTGTATGAAAGTGTGTGTGGTCCATACCAAACATAGCCACCGTCTGCACTGTCAAACACCCACATAAACAGAAGCATCTACACGGCAGCTTTAATCAAAACACATTACAGCTCCAGAAGCACTGACTACAATAACTGCTCATCAGGGCACAGTGGGAGTCGCCCACACACACATACACACCCCTGAAGGTCAGCCGAAGAAGAGTGTGCATTGATTAGGAGCAGGATGGTGGACGTAATCACCTGCACTGCAGTGAAGAGGACAATTCAAGACAATGGCTAACCAAGTGAGTAATGAATGTGCTTGATTTGAGAGGATAAGGATTTGTAGCATGCTACATGACGTCCCAGCACGAAAGCCTGAACTTTAGAGTTCAGGTGTGTGTAAGACCTTTCATTCCAGTGCATGATGATCTGGGATAATGTCAAAGTTTGAGAGTAAAGACTGGTGAGTTGTAACTGACCTGGGCCAAGCTTGGCAACTGCATAAAGCAGGTCGTAGTTAATAACTGGTGTGGTCTCGTCAATCTGTTGCCAGCCAACTGGAGGTGAGCCAGGAGGAGAGATGAGGAACTGTTTGGAAGGCTGGGGAGGAGCCAGGAGGAGCCAGGTGCAAATTGTCTCCTTCGGATGCTGGGTTCTGCACCTGAGAGCCAGAGAGTGTTAGTCCAGGATGCAGTCAAACAAAGATCTAACTGGAACACTTGATAATCTAACCAGATGTTTCTGAAGTAGTCATTAGCAAATATGTGCTAGTACTACATGTTCAAAATCGGAGGACTTTGTTTTTTGAACATTTTGCATAAACAGTTTTCAATATTCTATATTTAATTTAGAATGAATTTAAAAAAGAATTTAACAATTGGTTCCCATTCAGTTCATGGAGTCTGTCTGTCTGTCTGTATGTATATCTATCTATCTATCTATCTATCTGTATATCTATCTATCTATCTATCTATATATTCTATCTATCTATCTTCTATATTTATCTATATATCTATCTATCCATAAAGCCTAAAATCTTTAAACTTTAACACTTTTTAAACCTGTTTTAAATGTTCAGAAAAGGCTATATAAAATTTAGTCATATGAATGTATTTGAATTTCAGTTCATTTTAATTCAACATCCTTACATTTGCATTTGAACTGCAGTTCTGTATCCTGTTACTCAACTCAGTTCTGAAATGCAAATAACCCTGCAGTACACTGCACTCATATTCAAGATGTCCTTCATTTGAACCCTCATTTTGCAACAACAATGTCAACTTGATTTGGGCAGTTACTCTGGTGAGCAGCTAATACCAACTATCAGAATGCATCTATTTCAGAGCTGTCTGCTCCAGCCAGTGGATTCTGCCTTACTAAAATTGTCTAATCCTGAATATGAGTTAATTTCCCGCTTACTGAGAAAGGTAAGACTCCCTAATGTCTCAGTATCTTTCTATCGTTCTATAGTTCATTCTATCAAAACTTTTTTAAATGTTCATGCATGGCACTATAAAAGTTTGTTTTGTCTTTTCTAGTAATTTTTGATTCCATGCGGTGCAGAGAAATTACACTCTTTGAGCAGCATAGTATTGAAATATACTCGTTTAATCAAATCTCGATTCAGATCTAATCAGGCAGAAACATGATATTACTTGACAAATGCTTAGTTTGTATGTTAACCTGTTGTTCTGTGTGTCACTTCTAAATGTACTTTTTTCTGAACTATACCCTGCTTAGGAATACAAAGATTACAGAAATTTTGGCCAAACTAAGCCACTTCTCACCTGGGCAAAATAGAGTTTAAGTTTCTTTCCTCTGAAAGGTGTCTCGTGCAGCTCTATTCTAGCACTGGCTGCTGCTTTGGGGTTACTAAAATTGATTCGTACACGTCGGAAGCTTTTAAACTGCTGGAACGTCACACCCTCATCGTACGCGAGAAAGAGCGCCTCGAACATTTCCTGAAAGACAAAAAAATAAACAAGGTAAATTAATAAGGGATAAATATTTCAATTCTGTCCTGGCAAATGTCAAAGCATGAATAATTCATATGTCTTCATAGAGGACAAAGAAAGTCGAGCAGGAATGTTTTTTTTACTGTGCAAGAAACAAGCAAGACCTGTTCCACCAATATCAATGTTATCAGGGCCGTGAGAGAACGATTGCGAATAATGTCAGCATATCGCTGACAGGATGAACGTCATTGTATTCTTTATGGGACATGGCAGTCTTTGGACTAGGAACGCCTCACAGATCATCCAATCAGCTCAGCCAGAACTGGAATGCCTGAGTCTACTTAATATTCATTTCCTGTGCAGGAGAGGAACCGATGAAAGCAATTTTATGTCTCTCAATTCAGTAATCAGTCCTGCTGGGTCTGGGTAACTCATAGCACTCTCAGCCTCAAGTATTAAAGAGAGGACTTTCCCAAATCAAATGTATTTACCTGCATTCTAACCTTCTACATTGAGGAATGGGGCGATATGTTCACCCCAAACATAAAAACTTCTGTCATAATTGAATTTATAATTCTGGCCCTCCTGGAGTTCAACAGTAGAGCATGGTGGTGAGGCGACAGGTCATGGTTTTTGATTCTAGGAATTGATAACTAAAAATGCATAACTTGAATGCGTTATTAATTTCGTTGGTAAATCGGGCTGCCAAATTCATAAATTTAAATAAAAAAAAAAAAAAAAAAAAAAAAAAAAAAAAAAAAAAAAAAAAAAAAAAAATGTAATTTAAACCCTCAGTTTACTCAAACCTGCATTAATTTTCTTTCGTGCTTTATAATAACACAATATATTTGAAAAATGTTATTCACAACAAGAAGAAACCACAAAAGACAGTCACCGCACACAGATTAGAAACAATATGAGGGTGAGTAAGTGATGACAAAATTTACATTTTTGTGTGAACTATCCCTTTAAAACATTATGCTTATTATTTTTGTATTGATATAATAGCTTCTTATTAATTTTCATTGCTTTAGAAGACCTCTGAAGATTTTATTTGTAACCTTAGAGGTGAGATGTGTAATTTCAGTCACTAGCAGCAAAATTGCAAACAAACAAATAAATAAATAACACGTTCTGTTTTAAGCAGGTTCCACAAACCCTTCCATCTTAATGAAGGGGACTTCTCACTCTTCTTAACAAAGTTTTTAAAGCTGTCTTGTTTAATAGATAAAATACTAAAAGCACATGTTATGAAACACTCCTGAAGAGTAGATCTGAAACAGGCTTGCTGGAATAGAAACACCTTGATGATTAGTATCCACACACCCTCAAAAAAAAAACCGTCATCAAATGTGGTAGGCGTATCACATTCCTGATTTGATTGTCTTTCAGCTCAAGGTTATTTTGAGGGTAAGTGAGGTATTTAATTACTTATTTCAGCGAACATGTTGAAAACGGCTAATGGTCTCGTGTTGGGTTTTGCTTTGCTTTTGTTAAAGGCCATAGCACATAAGAACTGGGAAGTGGTGAAAGCCAATAATGTGTACACCAAAATAGATAGGTTATTCAACATGAAACCCTCAAAAAATTATGTGCCCTTAAATTTGCCAATGTGGTGAAACACTTCCTGACGACACAAAACGAATATCTAAAATGTGAATGAAGTTTGAAAAACCTAACACAGGAAGGAACATGGGAAATTATGCAGGTCTAAGAGATGTGCTTGGTTTGATAAGAGAAATCAAGTTCAGGTTAAGTAGAGATTGTGCACCATGTCACATAAGGAGGACGAAGTTAAGGTTTTTGTGACCAGAAAAGTTCCTGGATTTGATGTTTGAAGGTTGCCCCTATACGCCGACAGTCTTCAAACTACCGGCGAATACTAAGTGAAACTTTCAAATAGCAAATTTAGTTATACTAAATAAATATCTCGTCTTAAATCTTTTTTTTTGCAACTGCTGTCATTATACAATTTTTATTTTCTGTAGCTCAAATGTAATTATACAGGTATTATTAAGGACTGCATTGCTACAATATTACTGTTGGTACGTCTTGATCAAATACTGCAGCCTTGGTAGCATAAGGCTCTTACTGGACTCCCAAACACTTTGAACAGTAGTTGGTGTATATGTGAATTTATTGCTATCTATTAATATTATTCTCCTATCTATCATCTATTATATATTATATATATTATAACTTATATATACCTATATAATATAATTCCTGACCGTTACATCAAAGCCAGATCATGATGTTACTGGTCTCTTAATGGGACTGGTAGCTGCCTGATTTACAAGGAGCAGCTGTATAACTGTAGTTAAAATGTATGGTTGTAAGAGCACTTGTATTTGTTGAAGCTTTGCAATAGTCCCAGTTAACTTTGAAGACTGCTGCTTTAAGAGAGGCATCTTCTGATAAGTGTACAGTTGCTTTTGATATAAAAAAACAAATTTAAAAACATCTATTATTTTTTTAATTACTCTTACTGTCAGTCACCAGAGGTTTTGCTCAATGCTTCACAATACACAGAATCTAAAGTTGTCACTTTTAGCATCAGGAAATAGTGAAATAGGACATGTGTCATAATTTTAAACAATAAAAATGTCAGAGTGGGCGTAGGGGTAAGATGAAAGATGAAAGATTAGAGCCACTCGCTGGTACTCTCCTGCAGAGACAGATGAGCCAGTTTTCTTCCACAGCGTCAATGCACCAAACACCTTGTATCCTGTCACGATCTGTGTGAAACCTCCAGCATATTCCTTCATCTCAGAGCCAAGAGAGAGCGTCCCTAGAGATGACAGCTGTGAATATGTTGTGTCCACCATGTGTCAGGATGTGAGGTGTGTATCAGCAGTGACAGCTGGACCCATTCTGAATGACTCCACAATGACAGGTGACACCAGATGAGTCCATGAGAGAGTTGCAGTGCATATGTGCACATTTTCTATACTCCAGGTTTCTGACTCAGCACTTCCCTGAAGTTTTACAAGATGTCAAGTGCGTCCAGAGCTAATTATAGAACAAGAACTTGATGGTGTGTGAATTGCAGATCAAAGCACATTCGTCTGATCCGCTTCACCTTGAAATGAGATAATTTACTACCATCACAGTACTGATGGTCACCAGCATTGGATGCTGGTGTCCCTGTAGGCATCTTAACTGTCTTAATTAGCCTCCCTTGGTCATCCAGCTTCATGCTGGTCTTTTTAGCAAGGCAGTCAGACATTTCCCAATTTTTGTTGTGAGAAATGGCTTTGCATATGAGCTGAATTTTCAGTGGCACAATGTACTGTAAATGCCATTCAGGTTTGTTCACAATTTAGACCAGGTTTATTTCTCCAAGGATCCTTTAGCAAATATGCCTAATGTAACACAAACAGCAATTTTTGCTTTGAACTATAGATTTTTTTATTCATTTTTTTAGGGGTTGGGTTTGGCCCATGATGTCCAGGCCAAAGTTCAAATGGCAGCCTGCAGTGCAGCGTTGCAGCGTGAGCTTACTAAAGCAGATGCGTTTTTCAAGTCTCAGTCACACGACACTAAGCAGCACTGTGAGATACAGTGTGAAGTGCCTGAATTCAGCGAATCGATGATTTAAACTAGTTTAAAGCCAGATAAAACAGCGCTAACAAACAGGAGAAACACTGTGCACAATGATAGTCAGAAGGCTTTTCAATCTACAAATCACCATCATTTACCATGGATTTTTACTGTACACTAACATGACACCATGGCTATTGTGCAGAAACAGAAAAAGAAGAAATGTGGGATATTCATAGGGAATTTTATTATATTATTAATGTAGACATGTATTAAAGGAGTAATGAAGTATAATTAAAGTATTTTTTGTGATTAAGGTATAGCGTTTGTGCATTTATACTAAATGTATTTACACTACTATTTTACATAGAAATACCTAGAAACCATATAGTTACATTTTTACTATGATATTGAGGTGCTATACGTGTGCTTTTAACTAGTTATCATGACCTAGATGTATGCCACTATGGAAGACCAGTGGATAATTTTAATAAAACTCAAAACTGTCAGAAGAATTCAATTTCACCATATAAAAATGAGGTTGTTACAATTAGAAAAGTAAAAACATGTTGCACAATTTTAAATATTATTCTTGTGCTTAGCACAAACAGTGCAGGACAGTGAGGTACAAGCCAAAGTTGAACACTTACAGTTAGGGGTTTGATCAAATCACCCTAAGTATAAGCAATAAAAATTGTGATGTTTGCATTAGCAAACACCAAAAATATACAACATCTGAACAACAGCCATGGAATGTGTTTGAAAATAAACCCTGACTCCCAAAAAATATTTGAGGCCTAATATACAAATTAATAAACGAATAAACTTAATATTTTAAATAGGCATAAGGTGATGGTGGTAAATATAGCTGAAGTATTATTGTACTTTATTGCCATGGGTTACATGGTGGTGTTCCTTTTTGAGAGCCTTCAGCTGACATTTCAAAGCTAAGTATTTGTAGTGGAAATAAATCACATTCCTTTACAAATATGGACACCAAGATGAAGGGAGGAGGATGAAGGGTCATGTGCAGTGGAATATTTTGCCACTGGTTTTCTAAAAATATTACTTTATCTAATCATAATAAGATCTGTGGAATGATAGACTTAAAAGTTTCCTAAAGCATTGTATTAACACCAGAACTTTTGACACATAGGCTAGTAGTTTTTCCATTCACAGTACATTAATCACACACACACACACACACACACACACATACATACATATATATGGAGCCTATAAAATTGGACATTAGCAAATCGACAGGTCTGGTCTTCATTTACCACCACCTTGAAACACATCATTTAAAAAGAGCAACAGCAGTTGGCATTAAGTGCCCTCATTTAAAGTGGTGGAAATGAGCATAGATTCCATCTGGTATTTGCTAGTATAAATGTCATGAGAATAACGTTGTAAGAGAAAGTCATCAAGATTGCTATGGAGCTTAGACTACAGTACATATATAATTTCTTTTAACATTTTATGACACTGAGAAACCAATGAGTAGTATTTTTTACCAACTGAATGTTCTAAAAACTTGGAAGCTTTGTAGATTGGTGGACCAAAATGAAAGCATCCCCTTGACCTTAGTCAATACAGTCACATATTTAATTCAACTCAAACTAAAAAAACAAGGCTCGGCACAATCCCAGGCATACAGTAGTATAATATATCGAATGACTATACTACTATCCATTACAGTCTAGTTTTCGATGGGGTTCAAAATGGTACTTTAGTCAGTTTTCTGACTAAAGTACCATTTTGAGATTTTTTAAAAATGTATTATATTTTTTTTAATGATGCATGCTCATATTCCATATTTTTACATTTACTGTAGACTACCTTTGCTGTTATCTAATGTGCACTTGAAGATTCTGAATCTTTATGACATTACAGCATTTATGACTGATTTTAGTTTATACCACTGATATAATGACTGGATTGCTCATTGGGTTCTAAACTGGCATTAGGCAGTGAAGCCACCGGCCTTCTTACTATTCCTCTGAATAAGTTGTGATGTGTGCATTTTATTTCCTGATTGAGCAACATCTATTTCAGACAATTCAAGATTGTGCAAATTCTATAGAGTTTTACTAGCATTACAGTTTCCATATGAGTAAAATGTTATCTATATGTTGTTGAATTATTAAATTAACTAACATGTAAATCATTAAATCTTCTAAATGCATACTGTTAACAACATCGTTGTTGAAACATTTGCAGATAGCCTGCGCTGTACGAATAAACACAATATAACAACATAATTACATAAAAGTGATTAACTATACAAGGCGAATTAAGCAATATGCGCATACAAAGCATAACACTTTATTCACATTTCAGAATGAGCACTTTGTCATTTGTAATACATATGTTGAGGGTCTCATCCTTCCTATGTTCATCTGATGTTAGCTACTGTAATGTATATGGAACTGTTTTTTTATCGGTTTTTTTTAATTAATTCTGGGAAAATTCCTGACAAATAACCATTTACATGCTTAGGACATCTGTGTTAAAAGAATGTACAGAGAGACTTCAGATTTAAAAACACTGACTCGTTAGGTGATGTTATATCATAATACAATTCCCTACTAATTCAATAGAATGTATGGGAATACCAATATGGTGGCGTGGTGGCTTCACTTTTATGACGTCATGAGCAATCCAGTACTCTATTATAGATCAGTGGTTTATACAAACAACTAATTCTTTCTAAGGAAAGCTGTCAAATACATGATGAAGGTGGCAACTATTAGGTATGGTATTTTATGAAGGTCAAAATAAATTAGATGTATAGTATATCGCAATCACACATCACAATTCATAAGGTAGCCGAAAAACACTAGGTAAATTGCTACGTACTGTGGGTTTGAACAGAAGTTGCGTGAGAAAAACAGACATGCTTGATTCGAATGGGATAAAGATCACAAAGTACTTTAGTGAAACACAATTTTACCTGACTTTCTCAAGAACATGTCCATTTTAGGTGAGAGTGGAGCGTTAAAGGACCAATCAGGGTGAATTATATTAGAAAGAGGGAAAAATCATTTGTTTTGCAAGCAGCCATGTTAGTTTATATACAGCCTTTGGTAACGTCTGGGCTGCTATATGATCTCAACCCACTAAAGCATGAAATTACTGCGCAATGACACACTCAGTTACAAGCTTTTTGCTTGACAGATAAAAAGTCCATCAAGGAGAAGAGAGATGCTAAAAATAACACACATTAGCCCAGTGACACCTCACTTAACTTCACATAGATATTTGCTTTCCTGCCAAGACAAACCAAAGTGAGTACAAAATGCGTCAGATGACAATAATAAAATGTAAACTGCAGATATATTTGAGGTGCTATGCTTTTCCACTCTTCTTTGAGGATGGTGGGGTAGGCATGCAGGCATTTAAGCAATTACAGCTGTTCTTCAGCCAAGCCGTGTGTTTACTGTTCACGTTGTGGCTTGAAAACGTTCTTAATAGGGGGTGGAAGAGGGGAAAACGCAAACTGAGCCTAACCTTAACATTAATCCTGAAATGAATGTCAAATTTAACATTCCCCTGCTTTTAATCAAGACCAGATCCTCTCCTTGCTGGGAGATGAATTAGTGTCAGATGGGGAGGAGAAAAAGGTGAGTTTTTCTTTGCATGGAGAGTCACTATTCATCTTGAACAGATCCAGGCCAGATCCCTTTGAGCTCTTATTTTTTTGTGTTCAACTTTGACCTTGGTTAAATATAACTCTTTGTACGACCTAAAGCTACACTTCGCTTTTCTTAGGACTTCAAGCTTAAATATTTCCTGAAGTAAGGGCACGCAGGTTTTTATCAGTCCGCTTGGAAACATGTTTACAATGTACTGTGTGTACACAACACACGCTTTTGAGGAGAAAAGAAGAAGAAACAAAAGAAAGAAAGAAAGAACCGGAGGATTTGATGAGCACTTTTCTGTTTTTTTTTTTTGTTTTGTTTTTTGTAGCGTCTATATAGTTTGTATTTATTACTTTTGGATCAGGCTGAAATTCTGATCACAGTCTATATACATTTGCTGCAATCTTCCCTGTTTTCTCCTCACTCGTTTGCATAGACTGTGGCACCACAATCTCGAAAGTCTTCTACAACCAGTTATAGGACTATCAAATGTTTTTTTCTGACAGCGTTCAAAGGCTAAGAACAGGGAAAGAACAAATCTGACATTTGGATGTCTATTTGCTGAAATGATATGACAGGAAATGAAATCGTGCTGCAGTGCCTGAGATGTTCTTACTGTTATTAGAGGAAGCAGGTCACCTCTATGGTACCCAGAGAAAATAAATGTGACCTTCTGACTTGCAGTGTTCTCAGCAAGGAGCAAATAAATGTGGAAAGCCCAGAAGACCCGCTGCTCTTCCTGCTATTACTCAGCATTATGGCCCAGATGAAACTAAGCCCAGTCAAAGCGCAGGCAATATGAAACATGTCACAAGAAACTCATGAGGCAGGAAGAGACAGACACGGGGGTTCAGAAACACTGCATGATCTCATAATGGTGAATAGGAGGGACGCATATGGGAAAGATAAAGAGGGATCATGAGACTGGAAAATATCGCCATGTCAGTCTATATTCTTGACAACATGAAAACTTGTTCAGTAAGTTTTCCAAAGCCATATGATAGCTTTGTGTGATGCACAGTACTCAAAGTATTTATTTAATCTGGAAGTGGAGGTGGCTTAGACAGAGATTATAAGTAAGTCACATTTTTGGATTGTTCATCACACAAAGGCTTCAGAAGACTTGTAATATATAGTGCATATGGACTCCTTTTTTGTGGACTATGAATTGTTGTTGTATGGCAAGTGCAGTGTATAATATATAAAATTTCATCTAAATTTAGCAACTTCAAAAACATTTTTTTTTCTGCTGCCATAACCAAGGCGTTGTGGGTGGGGAGACATAATACTTACCAAGAATAGTACAGCCTAAAGGACTGTTCGCACCAACACAAATGAACATTCACATGAAAATTCAGTACAATATTCGCAAAAGTGAGATTATTTGTCTAATCAGACCAATGCAAAAAAAAAAAGGCAGATGGACATGAAAATGCAAACTCACTCTCTGACAGTATGTGGTGCTTAAAGAAAAGCAGAAATACCTCAGTTACCTGGTAGTGGGTAAACAAAAGGGCTGACGCACAGTTTCGGTTTCTGAACCTCACTTTGTCACGAGAGTAAGCTCAAGAAAGTCAAAAGTATTTACATGTTTTCAAACAGCCATTCAGATTTTTCTTATTCACTATGGTGTTTATCAGACAACACCAAATACAAGAGTACAGAGTACTGTCATTTAGCAAAATCTCTGTCACTTTTTAAGTCACCTTTATTTCTATATGGCTTTCTACAAGATTGTTTCAAAGCAAATAGTTTTAAAGCTCTGTAAGTTCCACCAAGTCATAGTTTTATGTAACAACAATGGCTCTGTGCACTTAAACGAAAGTGCAAATATAATTGGTTGGCCAGTTTTATACCTCTTCGTAAAAAAAATTTAAATGTTCATATTGGTCTGAGAAGATGCATTAACAGCCATTCGTTCAAATTAAAATGGGGGGGGGACATTTTGCAACTGAACATTCATCTTGGTGTGAACACGCCTTAAGCATTTCACTTTTCAGAATCTAGTCAAATGAAAAAAGCCCTATCCTACATTATTTCCTGATTAATTTATAGGTTTCACTCAAAAAAAAAAGTAACATTGCAATTTAATTTTACTTTGTAGATGCTTCCATGATGCATGACAAAAAAATCCAATCTATTTTTGGATACATAGTGCTTAGGAGGACTTCTAGTCATCTTTAAATAAATAAACTCCTTAGCTACTGACATTCCTTCCACGCATGACGAGGACACAATGCATAAAAATGGTCAGCAAATGTAGTCGGGACAGAGAGATACGCCAAAAGATCTCTGTGGCCCTTTTAAATCTGACCCTGGTTGCCAAACTCTAATATTTACTAAATTACCAAGTACATTATAATGTAGTTCAAATAGAACAGATTCCACTGATTCCAAAGGGTGCAATGAAGCATTACAAACACCCATCCAAATGAAGGATGAGGAATCAGTGATGACCTTGTAAGTCTGACAGAGTGCATGATGTGAAAGATGAGCATGTCAAAGACTTCAGAAAGTGATGGTCAGTCAGGTAAAACCATGACGCACAGAGATTAAGTGCTGTGTGAATGAAAAGAGCTATGACAACAAGCGTATGACTCAAGGCAAATCTCTTCGCACGAAATCAAAATAACCACCAGGTAAACTCATTAGACAGAAAATCATTTAAAGAGTTACATTTACAAACAAGATCACTTGAAAGACAAGATAAAACAGTCAGATTTGAATCAATGAGTCTTTCGGTGCAAAAGTGGTTTGTGAACCTACTGTAATCTGTTTTTTTCTGTAGATATCCACAATGAGGCACTCTAGTCTGTTACTATATTGACATACAAACATTGTCTAAACATAGTAACCCTTTTTATTTGTGCTTCAGAATGAAGGCTGTCAATGTGATACAGTCTTAACATCTCTCAAAATCAGCTACGCCAACCCTTAGTCGTACGTACCCCAAACAAGGTTGGAAGTTCCTGCCCTACCTTGACCTCCCGACTGGTGAACACCTCCACGTCCACCGCGCAAGCGATGAGGGTGGAGATATTACAGTCCACGCTCCTGGAGGGCATGCTGGGCTCACTCAGATTGAAGGGATGACCGGCCCCTGACAGAGTATGTGTAAGGAGCGCGTCTGAATGCACGCGAGGCTGTGTGTGAGTGTTTGGATGTGCTGCTTTCCAGCTCTGAAGAGCCTGCTGTAACTCTCAGAGGTGTGTGTGTGTGTGTGTGTGCGCGCGAAAGCCCCCACCCCTCCTCTCTCTTACTCACTCCATGCAGTGACATCACTGCCTCACTTTATGAATGCTCGCTTGCACTTGCACACACCAGAGCTGTTTTTTATTCACACGCTAAGTCTTTTCCCTCTTATTTAGTCTTTTGTAGCTGTTCTTGGCTCCAAAAACAGTTTTATGTGGCTAGAGTGTGTAATGCAATTACATATTTTCTATTTCAACACCTTTCCACTTCTTATTTTTGTCAGTTTATTCCATTATCCCTCTGATAGGGCAAAGGAAGACAAGAGAGTGACTCAGCACTGCAGATCAATATAAAGTCACATCATAGACACACTAGTGAGCGGATGGAAAAGAGAGCTCTAGAACAAGAAGGACAGCAAGAGAGAGAGAGAAAGATGAGGTTTGTGGATCCCGGCAAGATGGATATATTATTAATATCTTACTCATTTACGTGACATCATTCAGCATGCAACAAAAAGGGGAGTTTTCTAAATATAGGTGGCTATTTTTGTTTCTGCAGCTTGACATCACACTGTATGAGTTATATAACAAATTATTAAATGGGTCATATGATGTTGCTATAAATAACATTATTTTGTGTATTTGGTGTAATGAATGTGTTTAGGCGGTTTAATGTTCAAAAAAACACATTATTTTCCACATACTGTTTATTATTGTTTCTCCTCTATGCCCCGCTTTCTGAAACGCGTCGATTTTTACAAAGCTCATCGTCTGAAAGCGAGGTGTGCTCTGATTGGTCAGCTATCTAGTGTGTTGTGATTGGCCGGATACCTAAAGCGTGTGACGGAAATGTTTCGCCCCTTACCATACTGTGATGCCGTATACAGCCGGAGCGACGAGACAAAAACAGCATAAAACCCCATTATAAACAGGCATTTGTTTGGCAATCCAGTGGGAACATAATTACGGATTTAGTGACTTATCTGTCCTTTTAACATACCTCTTTTTGAGTGACTGCTGCTGCCGCGCAGTGCGGCGGGCTTGCGTGCAACCCAATTTGACGACCTTGGGCTGGACTCCGCTTGGTCCACGGTGAAAGCCAATCCGGTGACCCACAGCGCAAAGTTGATGTATTTCCTCAGCGACCAACGGATCAGCTTTAGGCATGACGAAGCGGATATCGTCTTATTTTGGAAGGCCAAACAAAGTATTTCGCTTTCACAATGAAACACACAGCTCACGACATGGCGGCGGCGGCAACAAAAATACTACAGCGAGAATAAAAGTTACGCCTTCTTTCTTTGCGTGAACATTTGGGCGGCGTTATGCAAATCTTCCCACATTGTGACGTAGACATGTGGGGTGTGTTAGAACGAGGTGTTTTAGGTAGGCGTTGTTGACTCTTAATTTTTATAAAGAATATTTCTTTGGATTTGATACTTTAGTCTTTGCAACTTTACAGACTTTCTTTATGCACCAAGAGCTTGTAACAGGAAAGGAGAAAGAGAAAGGAAAAATTGAAATCGCATCATATGACCCCTCTAAAACATAATTTAATAGTAGCAACACGGGGAAAGGGGTAGCGGGGGTTAGTTAGATTGGCTAAATTAGCCGAGCAGGCGTGACGGGGGAACCGTGTCATGTCCTGAATGACACACGATTTAAGCGGAGACTAGATACACAAGTCATTATTCAGACATAATATATTCCGCATCTAGAATTTAGGAACTTCTTTCATTTTGTAGACAAGTATTTAAGGGTCTAATTCATAGACGTTTATATTAGTGTATAATATTGAATAATGTTATATAAAAGTGCAGATGGTGTCAACAACATCTGAATATTAAGGTCGGTGGGCAAATTAGACTCAGACTCAAATCATATGTCTGTTGTTTTTTTCATATATATTTTGCCTATATTACCTAACACTATTAGATAATATAAACAAATCAATGGATATGACATCAAATTAGTTAGAAATATGGCAAGGAGATATTAGAGTGATACAATCTACATGAAACTTGCACAGCCTATGTAGGAAATCGGTTGGCTGGGACATTTATACATTGTACAAACAAATTTGACTGCTAAATGTCATAACTGTCCAATGAGAATCAGAATCCAGGTAACAGAGGAATATAAAGCAGGGTGAGAATGGAAAAACAGAGATAGAATGGGGACAAAAACAGATATAGAGCATATGAGCTACAATCGGAAAGGTCGGTGGTCGTCCTAAATGAAGCATGCTAAAAGACTCCAGACAGTTGAGTCATCATATTGTCTGCACTGCATCCCTAGAAGATCGTGTTTACTTTTCCAGCACTCTGAGAGCACTGATAGAATGGACCTGTGCAATGTATATTACATTGTCCTTTCTCGATGGAAGTACTAGTTTTATCGGAGCGAGTCAATAAATGAACAGCTTAAATTACTCTGGCACTAAGGCAACCTTGAGAGGGGAAATGGCCTCACTACATAACACCTGGTGCAGAAAAGCTCAGATGGAAGCTGCTAATCTAAGCAGGCTTGACAATAATGGATGGATACGAGGCTCCTGGTATATACGCCAATTGGGCTAGCTGATAGTGACTGTGCAAATGGCATGAGGGTCCTTGAGGATGACAAGGCTAGAACAGAGTAATACTTCCTGAGATGCCATAAGACTTTTTTAATTAAGAGGAGAGGACAGCCATGACAACACCATCAGTAACACACACACACACACACACACACACACACACACAGGCACACTGTTAGATGGATTGGATGCTACGTCATGCACTACAGGATAATTTTTTTACGTTTGTCTTTGAATATTTAGCAATAAACCTCAAATAAATTGTATTTTATACTTATAATCAATGGCTTACAGTCAGTTTTATGTAAGCTTTATCATTGTACTGATAATTAGATTGCATAATTTACACTAAAGAAAAAAACAAACAAAAAAATGTTTTAATGTCTATGTGGAAAATCCAATGTTTGTGGAGAAAACAAATGGGAAAAATACTTCTGGAAACCACTGAAAAAGTGAGTTGTCTCTGTTGTGCCTTATTGAAATAAAGTGGTGGGCCGTCAGACCGGCGTAGAGACTCATTGTGAAGATGAAAGAGTAGACCTAAGAGTACATTATTGGTAGGTATACATTAAAACACATGTATACACTTTTCTTCATCGTCTTGTATGGATTATTTTAATGTTACTTGCTCACTTTTCCAGTAAAGCTGTGTTAACTATATTCCGCCGAGCGCGCTGGCAGAATTGCGAGGAGACTCGTGAAGACGAAAAGCTGTACGAGTACGTTAATTTTTATTCAACTTGTTCACAGAATCTGCTTATTTTTTATCCATGGTTTATTGCAAAGTATAAATACGTTTGAGTTAATAAATGTCTTTAAGAACATCGGGGTGAACTATATTTTTGTCATTTTATTAGGTTAATGTTGGTGCTTCAGCTAGAGATGATGTACGTGGCGCAGCTGTGGCTGCATTGAAAGGAGACATTGAATTGTGTTAACTGAGTTTCTTGCTTTAGTAATGGCATTCATTCTCGCTACATGAGAAACCTGTCTGTGATGCAACACCCTGTTATACTGCATTTCTGTATAATATTGATGGTTTCTATAGCCGTGGCATCATAATGATGGTATTAAGATTTGGATTCATTCAGGTAGGACACCACTGAAGGCCTAGGTGTGAAATGCACAGCCCACCACTGTTAAATTGGATTTAATGGGATTTTTTTGTATACGGACACATAAAGTGTCACTACGGCTTCTTTTGAAAACGATTTATATTATATGGCCAGAGAAGTCACTCCCGACATCCTTCAAACAACCTTGGATTTCGAGTTAAAGCTTCTTTGAGGAGATTGTGACTTGTGAAACTATTCTGAATGCTGATCTTTCCCCACTGTTTCCATGCATGTCATGGAAATGGTGCTGTGGCTAGTCTGCCCAGTCGGTTGTGATATGTTTCTTTTAGTATCAGGTTGCAGTTTTTTTAATGCTTTTTTCAGATATGTCAGGCCATTGTTTCTGTACAGTTCAGGGGTTGTAGGTGGTCTAGTCCTTCACTTTAGCTCAACAGTTTGCTGTCTCTACATGCTAAAAGGGTCATATAATTTGCAGCATGCTATCTTTGCACTTTGATCCCTTACTAGACAAATATGATGAATTCTGCATAGGTAAAGCATGTTATCCAAAATCAACATGCTTGGAGTGCCCTAAGAAGGTGTGCCCTTCCTCGTCATCTGTACCTAGATTTGTGACATTTAAATCTACAATGACTAATGATGACTAACTAAAATGCAATAATGTTAACATTATTAATGAAAGTCATTATAAAATCTGACAAAAGAATGGGGTTATTCCTTGTGATCTTGTTAGAGGGAGACCAATGTAAAAACTAAAAATAATATTTGGCTGAACTGCATGTTCTGAATTGGAGGAAACTATGGATTCCATTTGAAAGGTTCAAAACTGAGTCCTTGCACTTTACAAGATGTGTAAACACATTGTGAAATTCATTTCATGCCAAGGAGGATGTAGGAGTTCAAAAGGAAGCAGCAGATAGTGTGGCCCAGTACATCTAGTTTTTGTGTTTTATACCTGCTTTCCTAAAAACTTTATTTTGCTTCTATATATATATAATAATATATAAATATATAGATATATAATAATATATACTATAATACCCTATGTTATGTTTATCAATAGTTTCCAGCTATTTATGTTTCATGTTTAATTTAGTAATTTTGTTGTGTTTGGCATTTTTAGAGTTATTGTTTTTCTTAAATACATATATATAAATCATATCATATAAACATTGATTAAAAGCATAGATTTTTTGACCATGGGATTTTACTGTGACGGGACATGTACAAAACCTAAAGGTTGCTAACCTGATTCTATGTTACACCTACAAGATGGATTTATCATTTGGGGCTTTGTTCATTGTACCTGGAAAGGACAAAGTGTTAAGCACAAACTGAATCAACAGTTTTTCGTTCAGAACATCACTACTCTGCTCACTTACACATGAACTGATCATTTGCTGAGTAAACAGGTTCTCATATTGACCAGCAGGCGTTTTTCCAATTTTCCGCTTTAGAATAAGTCATGATAGAAATCGTTTTCTTCCTGCTCTGTTGTCACATTAAAATTAGCTCATGCTGGAGCATCAGGTAATCTCAGACAGGGCAAGAGACCATGTGGCCTAATAAATATGCCGTCTGACTGACAGTGGATGCGCATCCCTTAGTCATCTTTGTTACCTTCATTCTCTCTCTCTCTCTCTCTCTCTCTCTCTCTGTGGTTGTTTGTGTTGTCTCAGGGTGGTCACAATCTACGGTGCAGAAAGCAATAGCATGGCAGTATTCCAGATACTCTAAACCAATCTATCTGGGCTTTGTTATGGAAATGCTGTAATCCCCAGTTTCGTCCAGCACAGCGCTGAACACAGTCTGCAATAAATTCACATACACAGACTCAGCGCTCAGACACATACAACTGGCAAAAAATAAATAACTATCAGATCTGGCATGAGAAAAGCAGATGCGGTGGTAAAGATGACAAAGTAGAGATATGGATGGATTGCAAAAAATGTCCAATGGTATGTGTAGTTGTACAGTTATTCATATACTATATGTGTGTTTGGATGTGGAGATACTTTATTAGCAAGAATGAACTTTCTAATATTCTGAACCTTGTATGAAGAATCCTGAAAAAATGTATCATGCTTTCTACAAAATATTATAAGACAAAATAGAAATAATAAGAGTTTCTTGTGAGTTCAGCTTTGCTATCACAGGAATAAATGACAATTTATAATATAATTAATAAATGTAAAAAAATAAATAATACTGTCTATTTTTATATCTGTTTTAGACTTTATTTACGCTTAATGAATAAATACATATATGAATAGATATAAAATATTGCTGTGCATAGCAAATGACATGCACAGATTTGGTGGAAAAATAAGTAATACAGGGCTCAGCTTCATAGTATATATGCCTTAGTGTAGGTAAGTAGCTAATGCCAGTGGGTTACGAACATTAGCACCGGTCACATACATCAGGAGGGTAAGAGTCATCTGGTAAGGAATGGCATCTTTATGTAAAATAATTAAGAAATATTTAAAATTCTGCACTATATCCATGTCACTAATCACAATTTCTGACATGGAGCATGATAATTTTTGTAAAACTGCAAGCACAAGATGCGCTTTGGAACATTTTCAATTAATAATGTTAGATAAAATGATCATTTGGTTTTACACAAAATGCTCATTATTTTTATGTTTACAGACAAAAACACATGCACTCACACATTCACACTCCATTTGTGAGCGCTGTTATCATTAGATATACCTAAAGGATAATCAGGTGGCCAGATGTCCTTTATTTCCTCTCTGGACATGTTTAATTTGATGAAGCAGATAGTGTTCGTGTGTCTGCAGGGAGCGGCCAGAGAGAGGAGATTATTAGCTCAAACTGAAACCCCCTGAATATACTGCACAGCAGACTCCTGTGTGTGTTCAAATGTTGAATCACCAGTGATCTGCAGCAACAGATGAAGATGAAGGGAGATGAAGAGTGTGTGTGAGAGGCCTGTCTGGAATGATGATCCGAGTTACACTGACCTTAGTTTCCAGGGAATGTTGAGGTGACAGAATAAGGGAGAGAGGGTGCTGAGAACAAGATGGGAGAAACTGAGCATGTGTTTGAGGGATACATATAGACTAAGGATATGTTTGCAATGGCGTACTAACATACTATCACTCTTTCTGCAGTATGCAGTATGCACTTTCCGTATGCTTTAAATTTTTTGGAAATTTTGTGCAGGGTACAACCAAAGCACACATGGTATTATCATACAATACGTGTGTGTGTATTTCTGGGTACCACATTAATCACTGCATACTATTTCACATAAAATTGAAAAGGAATTAATAATTCTATAAAAAGAGATTTCTAATAAAGATTTCTAACAAATTTGGGGCATTTAAGACCCAAAACTAGTGTGAAGAGGTTATACATATTTATTCAAAATAATGTTGGTTGCATGCTAAATGAATGCACACTACAGTTTAAAAGTTTCAGTATTTCAGTAAGTTTCAGAGTCAGTATGAATTTTTTTTAAAAGAAATTAATAGTTTTATTGAACAAGGATGCATTACATTTTTCAAAAGCGACAATGAAGATATTTATAATGTTACAAATAATTTTTTTATTTCAAATAAATGCTTTTGAACTTTGTTTATCAAAGAACCTGAAAAAAATATCAGTTTCCACAAAAATAATAGGCAGCACCACTGTTTTCAACATTGATAATAATAAGAAATGTTTCTTGAGCACCAAATCAGCATAATAAAATTATTTCTGAAGGATCATGTGACACTGAAGACTGGAGTAATGATGCTGAAAGTTCACATTTGCCATCACAGCAATAAATTACATTTGAACATATATTAAAATAAAAACTATTTTAAATTGTAATGATATTTCACAATTGTCTTGTTTTTACTGTATTTTTGATCAAATAAATGCACCCTTGATGAGCATAAATTACTTTTATCGACCCTCAACTTTTAAATGATAGTGTATATGTAAAATGAAATACATTTTCATTACAGAAAAAAAAATGCTTAAAAAAAAAACTGCAGACATATACTGTAAATTTAAGCAATACAAAATGGTTGGTGTACAATACATTATATACTGTACAGTAAGCTAGTATTCCCTTCCAAATATAGCCACAGAAAATAAAAATAAATGGGAAACAAAGAGACAAGGGTGTTCGAAATGAAAGAGAGCAGTGAAACAAGGGGACAAACACACAATGAGAATGAGAGGGAGATGAGGAAAGGAAGAAGAGAGGACAGCAGCGAGCTGATTAATGGCACTGCTGATGAAAGGCTAGTATTGACGTCAGACACACAATAGACGGAGAAGAAAGAGAGAGAGAGAGAGCGAGGGAGAAAGCCTTTCACTCTGTAGCTCGCACACCATATTCACGGAATATATGGACACATAATTTCATTCAAGTAGACAATGTTACATTCTCTCACATTCACCACAGTTTAAAAGCAGAATGAATTTCCCTTTGATGAGCACTCTACAAGATCCTTTTCATCCTGAATTAGCTTTATAAGACTGAATTGTGAATTAAAAAACCTTATAAATTGCTACTTCGCTCAGAGTCGTAGCCTAGCAGTTGCTCTAATACATTGAGCTATGATGCTAGTACAGCTAATATATCACTAACTACACTATTTATGAAGGATGGTGCCAAATAAAAGCCTGGTATCTTGCTTATGAGTACAATGATTACTGATTAAAGATTTCTGTTTCAGATTCCTCTGGTCACAACTATGTCTAAGGCTGCATTTAATTGATCAAAAATAGAGTAAAAATAGTAATATTGTGAAATATTATTACATTTAAAATAACTGTTTTCTATTTGAATATTTTTTTAAATGTAATTTATTCCTCTGATGGCAAAGCTGGATTTTCAGCAGCCATTACTCTAGTCTTCAGTGTCACATGATCCTTCAGAAATCATTCTAATATGCTTAATTGCTGCTTGTTATTATCAGAATTGAAAACAGTTGTGCTTTTTAATATTTTTGTCAAAACCACGAAACGTTTTTTTCAGGATTCTTTGATGAATAGCAGGATTTTTTGCCTCATATAGCAAATGTAAGAGATTGTAGTGCAAATCTTGGCTTTTTACAGATTTTTATTTTGCCTATGGATTAACCTGTATGTGATTAGGTGAAATTTATAAAATAAGACATACAATTATTTTCTGCAGAATGACTCATTCAAGAGTCATAACCTCAGTCTATCATCTAGAGCTGCCTAATACACCATGACCAATGCAGTGTTTAACCTTGGCCATCTTTTCTGCTATATATTCTCATTCTCGTGACTTGACATTAATCCTTGCTCTGAACACATGCTCAAGGTCAAAGCGCTGCCTCATGTGGCCTGTCGCGGGCAGCAGAGCCAGCTGGTTACCTTGGTGACATTAGAGTACCAGCAAGGAGTGGTTGTGGCGGGGGGTTGCTGCGGACACCGCCTACTTAAAGAATGACATGTCTGATAGACCTGTCTCTATGGGATCAGGGCCAATTTCAAAGAGATTAGGAACAATTTCGATGGGATTTAGTACATTTCGTATTGGATTTTAGTTGACCCAAAGAACAATTTATGACTGGGATTATATAGAGATAAAATTAGGCTGAGAGCAGACACGTGTTCAATTTAAGAAAACCTGTAGAGATTGAGAAAGCCTAGCTAAGAGATCAGTGTTCTTGATCAAGACAGACTATCTAAATTTTAGAATTAAAAAATATGTTAAAGATTATTATACATTATGAACACATTCATATCTTATATATATATTATATATAGTTTTGGGGTCAGTGATGTTTTTTTTTTAAGGAAATTAATACTTCTATTCATTTTTGTTCTTCTGTTATTGATCAAAAATAACAATATACAGTACTAACATTTTAAGGTTACAAATGATAGTTTTTAATAAATTTCTGTATTTAAACCTTCTATGTGAAAAAAATCCTGATAAAAAGATGTCATGCGAGACTGGAAGAAGACGAGTAATAATGCTGAAAATTCAGCTTAGCATCACAGAAATAAATTCCCTGATAAAATATATTTAATAAATAAATTTATATATTATCTATATATATATAATACATATTCAACATTTGAAGTGGATCAAAAAGTTGTTCTAAGACAAGAATGCATTTTGGTTTTAGGTTTTAGGACAGCTTTGGTGAAAGGTTTTGATCCACTTCAAATGTTGACTACTGGATAATAAGTATAGATTAAAATTAAATATAAAAACAATTCTTTTAAATTGCAATAATATTTCAAATTACAGTTTTTTTCTGTATTTTTGATCAAATAAATTCATCCTTGGTGAGCATAAAAGCTTCTTCAAAACATTCTTTAAAAATGAAACAAAACTACAACAGATAATAATAATAATGATAAAATAAAATAAAAATATTACAGAGCCCAAACTTTTTAATGGTAGTGTGTGTATATATACAAGCAATTTTTTTTAACCAACCTGTAATTGACCCTTCGCAAAGACCCGCCCCCCTTAGTTACTGTTGCTACGTCCAACAGACCATGGCACTCTCACGCCACACACCATGTTCTCATGCAGTGAAAAATACATTGCGGAGCAAAGAGGACACTGAAATCACGCCGACAGACAAGACAGAGCAGGATACTTCTGCTATGAAACAAAGTCTCAGCTTTCAAATTTTGTAATTTTTAAGAAATTCAAACAATAAATACTGCTTTGTGGCTCTTTAGTGTGTTGTGACAGATTGATGTAGCGCCTCAGGTCAAGCGGCACGTGAACCGATAATCTCCTCCTTTTTACTAGTTATAGCATGAAATAAACATGAATGAACATCGGAAGGTATCATGTTTCAACCACGGAAAGATGTCAATACTAACCATTTTTCAAGTTCAAGTCCACTGACGTTAATTCATTCTCATGTCTGGTATGTTTGTCGGCCAAAATGGCAGATTCTGCATTATGATTGGTCAGATCACCTGTCATTCAAGCTTCTGGCGAAAGGTCAATTGTCTTGAATTGTCTTAAATTACCCAAAGGTATGAAAATATTATTCTTTTATATTTAAATTAGCCATGGGATGACAAAGAAGTGTGTCGCTTTATCCTGATTTTGATTAAAAGATCATTTTAGCACTATTCTGAAATGGTGAAATGTTCATAAAATTCTACTTTGATATATGTATAAACACAGTTGGACTTTGTTAGTGGACAAAGTTAATAAACAATTGAGAGTGTTACAAATGTGTTTTACAAGAGTCTATTTTCTAAAAATCCACGGGGCCAAATGTGCCCAGTTGAAGAAATGCCCAAAAACAAATCTGGGTCTGATGTGGTCAGTGCTGCTCGCTGATGCACGGGAGGTTTAAATTCATGAAGGTGCCTATAGTTTGACAGAGTGAATCTGTGCTCTAAAGTGCTTTGCCATTCGCAATAGTTACACATTGCTCACAATTGTACATCAGCACACAATCACACACACTTCAGATATTCCCAGGAAAAGGCCTACTTACACAAACGATATCAATCTCCAAGTAAAACACAACAGCTGCACAACCGACACACAACAGCTGACTTCCATAAACACACACATGCATGCATTCACTGTCAAATGCACTCTCTCTGTCTTTGAAGCTGTGACAGGCAGTAGTACTGCATTAACCACTTGGCGGCCGAGTGGTGACACTAAAGGACTAATGTGGTGTAGTGACACATGAGCTTGCCTGCACATGAGTCACGGTGGCTCTGATCCGAGCTCTGTGGCGTGAACGCTGAACATGGCAGCCGGGCCATACAACACCAGTCAAGCATGAGACAGCCAGCGTGTCCCTGCCAATCAGGAGCATCACAGCCTTGCAGGCCTGATGTGGGTTTAAAGCTCTCCTTTACGGCACAGTTCCTGAATCATCTCAATCATAGGAAAGCTACTGGGTCTTGCTCAGTAAAAGAGTGCTCACAGCTATTTCTGGAAACAGATTCAAATGTCAAATGTATAAATGTAAATGCAATTGCGTGTGTTGGCGGTTTATGCCAACATGTGGACATGTCCAGCAATGCGACAAAGTTGAGAAACGTTTATCTTTATGCAAATGTGCAGTGAAATGATGTGGAAATGTGAAAAATGTGAACTGGACTAATCAATTGAAAATCTATAACATTAAAGTTAAGAAAAATGTATGCTTTTAATGCTTAAATCAATAAGATGTTTTGATTTTTAAGTCTTAATTGTGACATTTCATCTGAACATTTATGAGATTTATTCCATCTGAACAGTATTGAGACTAGTTGATTTTCTAGTTATCACTGAATAATAGCGATTGGTGTATTTATACTAGATTTAAATATCTTACAATTTCATGTAGTTTACTGTTATTGAACTAAATTGAATTAACATTGAACCAAATGCAGCTGAATAATAACGCTACTGTCTTTTAGAGCTGCTTTAAAGCTGAAATTGTATTCGGTTAAATAATTGAAGAACTCTGCAACAGTGAAAAACACAGTGAAAGTAACTGGCAGCATTGTGTCTATAATATAAGTTACTCAATATTAACTTCTTGTTTATTGTAGCTATAAAATGCAGTATCGCAACTATGGCTTGCGTGATAAATATACATTAACTAAAAAAATGTTTTGTTATTTAATCTTGCATGCTATTTCTCATGAGATGAATATGAATGTACACTAACTAATGATCAGTTTGTTGTTGTTATTATTTTGTAAATGTGCTTCGCTGATGAAACACGATCATGAAATTTCAGTGTAAATCATTCATAAATCCTTCCTTACATAATTTGTATCACACTGAGTGCAACAATTTACATAAATAATTTTTACCATACAACACAAAAATTTGTGCCCATGTTTCAAAAAAGAAATCCATTGTTACCAAATGCTGAAAAAATAAATAAATAATTGCATGTCAGCAAGAACAGTATGAAAACAGAATTTATTATCAACAATAGTCTGAAAATAGATTTGACTTCTGTCATCACATCCCTAAACTTTCCATTCAGCCAAGTTCCTGTCAGCTATATTTGGTTCCCATTGACACCAATGGAAACCAAATGCACTTGTTGCATTTGCATTGAAATGAGAAGGAAATATGGCAGTCCTGCACTGTCGAGTGTTTATTTGTCTGGGCCCGTGACCGAGAATTCAATCTCATCAGAGCTATTTTAACTGCATGGAGAAAACTCATCACTTCTGCTTATTTGAAGAGAAAATGAGCATTGAGCACTGTCAAATAAACCAGTTCCAGTTCTGACTCCCAGACTCCCTGGGAAAATAGAGTGGTCTCCATGTCTATCTCAAAAGTTAAATATGGAACGTTTGGAAAATTGTGATGTACAGGTCAGGTCTGGACAGATCAGTCTTTTTTTTTTAAAGTATCTCATATATAACTTCATATGCGTCTAACTAAAGACTTGCAAAGATAAGACACTTCACCCAATAATTAGGATTTAGGGCCAGGACAAAAACACCTCATCTCAAAAGAGTTCAGAGGTTGGTGTGGCCCATTATTGGCAGTTGCTCAAGATCTTCATGCTGCATCATAATAAAGTCACAGCTGCGATCTTGGATCCGAACATGCTGTGTCTCCGTACACAGATAGAGATTAGCAAAGCCAATACATAATTATCAGTAGATAATCCTCCACCCCAAGCCAAGGCTCTCTGCCGTGTTATTGTTTGAAAAAGTTATTCCATTTCATTCCAGTCGACTGAGTTATATTTAGATATTGAGTTATCAGTGGATTAGAAGATTATATTTAGATTTTCTGTGAAAGGTGAGATGCTCTGGGATAAACATGGATTGACTATGAATGTAAAGCCTAATAACTTACCTCTTTGAAAAAAAAATAAGGACAGTTTTGCACTGAAGAAATGAGTGCTTGTGCTGGTAAGAAAGACAATATAACTTAATTTGTGTGGATAGCACTTTGTTAAACTGAATCGCAAGTGATTAGTTTAAAAGATGCGTGAATGTTTGTGTGTTTTTGAGCCACAAGTTTGCTGATTTATATGATTTCATGTGCACATTTGTTTTGTTTGACTACTAAGCAAAAATGTATTTCCAGAAAAACCCAGGAAGGACAAAGCTGTATGCCACAGTGCTGTCAATATCAAATGTTTTATGGTGACTTTGAGTCTAGCTTGCAGACAACATAGTTTATATTGGTCAATTTAACAAAATAGCACTGGATGCCAGGAAATATAATACAGTCACTTTTGTCTGGGCATTATTGATTCGATTTTGATTGCATTATTGATTCTGAACTGCAGGGGGCATTATATCAAACTCTTGTTTGCTATATAAATACATTTATATAATCATGACAGCAGAAGAGTCTCGCCCATTTACACTGGGTGTAGCTTTAATCAAGTTGGACAATTATTGTAGGTGAAAGTGTTTGTCAAGTTCTGTAGAAGAAATCAAAATATATATTTTTGATTTATTTTCTTTTAATCACATTAAAACTATATTATTTATTTTTAAATAATATTTGAAAATATTTAAATATATGTATTATATATACGAATAAACATTAAGATTTTCTTTAATATTTATATAACAGATGGTGTCTGTCAAATTCTGAAAAGGTTGGTTTCACATGGTGGCGATGTTCAGCCAGGTTCCAGGAGTAGATGAGGATGTTGTCAATGTATACGATCACAAAGTGGTGAAGGTACTCCCGGAACACCTCATTCATGAATCCCTGGAAGACTGAGGGTGAGTTGGAAAGGCCATACAGCATCACCTGATATAGAGTGGCCTGATGGTGTTATGAAGACGGTCTTCCATTCATCACCCTCGTGGATCCAAATGAGGTTGTACGCGCTACGCAGATCCAGCTTGGAGAAGGTGCAAGCCCCACGAAGCTGTTCCAGGGTGGCAGGGACCAGAGGAAGTGGGTAGAAGTATTTGACAGTCTGTGAGTTCAGGAAATGGTAATCAATGCAGGGCCTCAAGTCTCTGTCCTTCTTGTTGACAAAAAAGAAACTGGATGCGGCTGGTGAAGTAGAAGGGCGGATGAATTCCTGTTTGAGAGCCTCCTCAATGTACTCCTCCATGGCCTTGGTCTGTGCTGCTTCCCCTCTCACAAGAGTCACCTAAGAGGGGAATTCCCCCCATTTTCAAAAATGAAATTCAGGCCCTGAATAAATCAATCAATATAAATAGTTATAAATGATAAAAAGAATGCTTTAAAAAGATCGGTATCGGTGATCGGTATTGGCAGATACTGCTTTCTGTGATCGGCGATCTTGTGATCGTTCTCAAAAATCCTGATTGGAGCACCCCTAAAAATCACTCCATTGTAGGATCTCAGTATTCCACTTCACTTTCGGGGAATGTTGGGTTAACCAGGGATATCCCAGGATGATATCGGCTGTTGAACCCTCCAGCACCAGAAAGGAGATGGGCTCCAGATGCAGACAACCGATGCGGAGCATGATGGTGGGTGAGCAGTATAGGATCTTCCCTTTGCCCAGCGGTTTTCCCAGGAGAGTGTGAATATTTAATGGTTGGTGACAGGTTTTCCTCTTGAGGTTGAGCTATTGAAGAAAATTCAGCGAGATGAAGTTCCTGGAGGATCCCGAGTTGAGCAGGGCTTGTGCTGAAATAGATTGGTGGGCAGTGGTTACCAGCACAGTAGTATTAGATAGTGGTGCAATCATGGGTTGCAGTTGAAGGGTACTCACCGCTGGGCATGGTGGACGGACTGGACACATAGGTATTCTCCAGCCCCATGACATCATAAATGGCCATTTGCTGATGGCTGTTAACATTGAGCCCTTGTCTGAACGTGGTGAGGAGCACTGCTTCATTCCAGCCGCTGGTAGCCACTAGTGTGCAGAACTGGAGGTCTGGGTTAAAAAGCAATGCTGTGTGTGATTAAAAAGCAATGCTGTGCCATTTATATTGGATCCGACAGGAATGGCGCAGCACACTTATGTGAGTAAAAAATATTTGTACTATGTGTCACTATTGCTTTGTTAGAGATCGCTTGATATGTCCTGATTATGTGTATGTGTCTAACCAAAGCCACGGAAGGCTCCAACCATTAAGGACGCAGCTTGTCAAACAGACACACAGAAAGTTAGTTTACTATGCAAAACTGTTATCCAATCATAGCAGTGGGCATTTACTTTCAAGTCTTCAACGCGGCACACCCATAAAAACCAAGTGTTTCTCGAGCTGACCTCAATGACCTCAAAACCAGGGTAGAAAATAATCTATTACTTATTGATTTTGATGTTTTTGAATGTAAAAACCACGCAAACGTCATAAGTGGACCTCAGACAACAGTATAAAATTATTTTAAAAAGCCAGATCATGACCCCTTTAAATATAAACCTAAAGTCACCAGTAGGTAACTTCATGAGTGAGTCATTGAGTCATTCATTCAACTGATTTGTTCAAATGGCTGATTGATTCAGTAACTCTAAATGTGTTCACGCAGTAGTCTAACCTACATCTCATAGTGTATGCGTGCACTTTCTGGGTGTGTTTTTGTTTGGTTTTTACAGTATACTAGATAATGTCAAATCTCATATCGTTTAAACAATTACGATTTTATCGTAGACAATATATATCGCACACCCCTGGTGTGTATGTGTAGTTCACAAACAATTATACAATTATAAAACATTAAACATTATTATAAAACAAAATTGTTACAAACAATTCTGCCATTATAGAATATACAGTTATTTCTACAGGAAAATGTAACAGTCAGCTCCTGAAAGTTTTCTCCACTTCATATGCACTGCACATATTCCACTATTGGCAATTTTGCAAAAGACATTTTCAGTTCTATTTGAGTTGTTCAATTGCTTTTGAAGCTGACTGCCTGATGGCTCCAGGGCTGTTCGAGCTGCTTAACCTAAGGAATGAATGCATAAACCACCTGAGAACGACAAACATACCTGCTCAGAACTCTACCTATTTACTATATAAACCATAGAGAAAGCACATGACAACTCAGATCAGAATAAATATGTTGAAATGTGTGTGTACTTGTATGTACGATTGTTTGCTCGTCTTGAGAGCTTTCAAATGAGCGCGTACAAGAAGAGATTACTGAAGAGAGATGGGCTCCATTTCACAAGGGTTACAAATACTCTGATTTATAATTTGTCATCGTGCCCGTTCTTAAAACACAATTAACCTCTGCTGTCTGGGGCTGTTTGCCATGAATTTGCCAATTACAGAGAGGAAAGAGTTTCGTACAGTGAGCGAGAAGAGAGGTTACGTAATGCTGCCGTCTCTCCATCTTGTTAAAAGTGCACTTTCATGAGTTATAGTGGTATATTGTAAATATCCAATTGAAGTAGAGAGAAACAACACCCATGAACAGGGAAAACAAGCTAAAAATTAACTTTTGGAAATCAGAAAAGAATATGAGAAAGATGTAGCTGTCCATTTCACCATTAAAATCACCATACAAGGTCGGCAAATTCAACTGAGATGTAGCCAACTTAGTACTTTTGTTTAGTAAGGCTTTAAAAAAATAATCATTGACTAAGACTGTGTTTCAGTAAGTATGTGAGTTAGTGAGAGTTGTTTGGCTAATTCAGACCCATAACTGTTCACTCTGAGACAGATTTTTTTAGTCTTTTCTAAATGATTCATTAAAAAGATCTGGCTCAAAAGAGTCAATCATATAAGAGTGTTATATTTCACTACAAATTGGACAACAGTTAATCGCAATAATGTTGACTATTTTATTTTATCTTGCAAGTCTAAAGTGTCATTTCTTTTGCTATGGCATTGTTATGTGTCTTAATAAGCTTAATTCAGACGTTCATAGAACCAAAATAGAACCAGATTTGAATGAGAACCAGTTCTCAATTCCAACCCTATGTTTGGGTTAACTATTCCTTTAAGAACTCAATCAAGACAGAGAGGAAGGCATTGCCAGTGTAGTTCAGTAAAACATTACACACGTCCAAATGTTCAACAGTACAGAACACTTGCAAGCATATTTTCCCAAGGGAGTAAGAGACTATTCTGTACTAGCGCCGAACACAAGAGGTCTATGTTCACCTTATAGGAGTGTGATATTTCTTCCTGTCTGAGCCTTTACTGTATGTAAGGAAAGTTCAGAAGGGCAAGCTTTTATCTATCCACCAAATATTACTTGTTTCATCCTGTAATCTTTTTGATAAGTCATGCTACCTGAGGGACATAACTTCATATCTTTGCTTGAAGACATATATTATTGTTTAGAAATCTATCCAAGTGAAGAATGTATAATAATGCTGAGGAAAACCCCTACATAAGGAATGGTCAACAGAGAGAATAATCTGGAAACAATGTCAATCTCATTTCAAACAAATCTAATGTTGTATAACATTTTAGTGCAAAAAAAGTGAGACTTTCAGTTGCTTACTTTTTTTTCCAGCAGAAAGTAGCAAAACAATTTGACACCACTAGATAGCATTTCAAATAAATGAACACAAACGGTAAATGTGTAATTTCTGAGCCACATAAAAAAATGGAAATGGAAAAAAAATGACTATTTTCAAGCAGGTTTCCTCAAACACTCCCTTCATCTGCCACTGGTTGGCCAAAGAGATAGGTCCGCCCCAAACTCATGCCATTGGCTGTTTTAATTCTGCTGTGTCCAGCTGGTTGGAAAAAAAAGATAAAATGTTAAACATTTTGGGATTGGGTATTTTTTTTATGCTTTTTAAAGAAATCTTTAATGTTCACCAAAGCTGAATTTATTTCATACAGTAAAACAAGAGTATTGTGAAATATTATTAAAATTTTACAATAAATTTAATATAAAAATAATTAATATTATAATAAAAAATAAAAGGTTTCTATTTTCTTTTCTTTCTTTTTTTGGACATGTTTATTCAAGTTTTCTGTTTTAACATATTTTAAATTGTAAGGTGTCCTGTAAAAAAAAGTTGAATTTTCTGCAGCCATAACTCAGTCTTCGATGTCACACAATGCTTTAGAAATCATTATAATATGCCGACTTGGTGCTCAAGAAACATTTTATAATTATTATTAATGTTGAATTTTTTTTTCAGTATTATTTGATTAATGTGAAATTCAAAAGAACACTGTTTATATGAAATTCTTATGAATCTGAATATGAATTGTTTTTGTAACAATAGAAATGTCATTACTGTCACTTTTGATCAATTTTAATGCTCAATTAAATGTTAATTAAAATAATAATAATAATTGCCCCCAAACTTTTGAATGGTAGTAGTGTAGCAATAATTAATTTTTTTCAGGGGAATTATCTTACAAGTTGATCAATTTGAAGCTATTTTAGCAGGAAAAATTACACTCTTCTAAATGACACTCAGACTGCATGTCCCTTTTAAACATCTAAAATACAATACTATATATGCAGCGTTCGATTATGTTTTTTAGTCAAAAACTGAACAAAACTGAAATTGTGAATACTGGTTTCTGCAGACACAGATGCTCATGTGTAATAATATCATGTCCCTTCAGAAACCCCTGTGCTTGATTCCTGCTGTCTGGCAACCCTATGCTCTGCTCAACCGCTGCATGGCCACCAGCACAGCTCTCTCACTGCCAGCGTATGGCACAGCGTCTGAAGCCCCCCTGAGGCTCTCCTGCTCCCTGAGCCCATCTCTTTCTCTGCATGGCTTCTGAATGTAAGTATTAATGTCAGGGATGAGCATGCTGGTGGACATTAGTGACTACTAGCTGAAAGAGCAACACCTGCAGCAGATCTGAGATCAGTTAGTGCTTTAGGCAACTCAAGAAGCAGCTGTGTTTCAATGAGAGCGCCAGGGTGAAGGTCACATGAAGTGCAGTTTGGAAGGAAATAATGCAGTTGCGCTTGTTTTCTCTAGAAGTGGTTTTGTAGGTTGGTTTCTAGTAAAAAGATCTATTTAAATTAAATTAAAATAATGTAAGGTTGGGACAAGTTGTCAATGAGTCATTTAAAATTATTTATTTATAATAATATTACAGTACAATGTGTATTATAAGACATTTAAAATTATTATAATTTTTTTTGACAACTGTGTAAAAAGTTACATGATGAAAAAAGAAAACAATTTAATTAAAAAAAAAAAAGTATTAACCTGAGAAATGTTCCTGAAGTAAAATTAGGGACAACTATGCCCAGCCTGCCCTATATATTACAGTACAATGTGTATTAAGACATAATAAATGTGACCGTGGACCACAAAACCAGTCTTAAGTCGCTGGGGTATATTTTAGCAATAGCCAAAAAAACATTGTATGGTCAAAATGGATTTTATTTCTTTTATGCCAAAAATCATTAGGTATTAAGTAAAGATCATGTTCCATGAAGATATTTAGTAAATTTCTTACTGTAAATATATCAAAATGTAATTTTTTATTAGTAATATGCATTGCTAAGAACTTCATTTGGACCACTTTAAAGGCGATTTTCTCAAAATTTTGATTTTTTTTGCACCCTCAGATTCCAGATTTTCAAATAGTTGTATCTTGGCCAAATATTGTTCTATCCTAACAAACCATACATCAATGGAAACCTTATTTATTCATTTCATAAAATTGACCCTTATGACTGGTTTTGTGGTCCAGGTTCACAAATATCTTTATACTGCATGGCATATACAGGCTTATATGTACATGCAAGTGCTGTCAGGTGGACTAAACTGAGAATTCATCACGCAGCTCTAAAAGCTTCAAAATATTAACATTTAAAGAATATATTGTGAAAATTTAAAAGCAAAGCAGCCACAGAAAAATAGCTTTTATCTAAACCACAAAAGACTAGTAATTATATACACAAGAGATGACAACAGAAGAATAAAATTGTAAGCATTTTTTTCAGTGAACATCCATGAACTTTAAAAAGAGCTGTCACGTCTTGAATAGTGCCTTATTCAAACCTCAAAACGGCTTCTCATTTATAAAGAAAACACAAACCAGGATACTGAAGCAACTGTCAGTAAGAGTCAAAATAGAAATATAATGACCTTTTATTCTGAATTTAAAGCAAAGATAACAACAATACTGTGTACTTGTGGGTTAAAATGCTACAAATTCTGTTGTTACTACTATATATTACATAGTGCTGTATTTTTGAATTCACAAAAAATTTGATTTGGTTGTGCATTTTTAAAATTTTATTATTATTTATTTATTTTTTATTTTTATATATCATATATACCCCCTCATATAAGTAATATATAGATATATATATAATATATATATATATATATATATTATATATGTTCATTTAGATTTTTTATTTTTAGTTGTATTTTTGTAGTATATCATGGTTTAAATATTTTTATTATTAGAAATTTTAGCAGACAGTCACTTGTAATTACACTTTTTAAAATACGAACATATAAAACTTTCATTTTAACAAACATTAAAAAAAGAAAATGAAAAACAAATGAAAAACAAACAATAGTCATGAAAATAATAATTGAACAAAAAATGTAAATACATTTCCCCCCGCCCAAAAACTTCACCCATAAGTGCTATCCAGTGGTAAAAGTATGTACTGAAGGCATAATAAACATATTAATCACAAGTTTGTAGAAAGGAAATAAAAGGGGACCCAATTTTTTCAAATAATACAATTTTGTCTATTAGGGTATACCCGATTCTTTCCAAATGTAGTGTGCCCGTCAGCCATACTTTAAGAGTTGGAACTTATTTTTTCTTCCAAAACAAAAGGATACGTTTTTTTTGGCAAAGATCAACCCATATGAAACAAACTGTTGTTGTACCTGTGTAAGTCTCAAAAATTATTCGGAAACTCCAAATATAATTAATATAGGATCTGGTTCAATAGGAATGTCCAATGTATCTGAAAAAACTTGGAATATTTAGTTCCAGAAACTCTGTAATTTGGGACACAAGACATAGCAATGAGACAGGCTGGAATCTAAAAACTGACATTTGTCACACAGTGGAGACACTTCTGGAAATATTTTATTCAATTTACACTTGGAATAATGAAGCACTTTAAACTGAATGAGACAATGTCTTGCATTAATGGAACATCTGTGGACCAGTTCAAGACTTTGTTCCCAAATTTCATTAGGAATTTCTTCCCAGGCAGATTTAATGTTCTCCATAGATGGACTTTTCACCTGTTCTAAACCCTTGTAGAGCAAGGAGATGGTACTACCATCTCTAAAACATCTTTCCAGAAATGTGTCCAGATACATGGTTGTAGCTGTGACATAATTAGCAATGTTAGACTTCACAAAGTCTCTTATTTGAAGGTATCTAAGTGATTAGAAGGAATACTGTATTTCTCACACAGCTGCTGAAAGGAAGAACAATTTTCCATCTATATATAAATCCCCTACATTTCGTAACCCTACATTTTTCCAAAACTCAAATGCACTATCTAACATTGAATGGCAAAAAGAGGGGTTAGCTGAGATAGAGAGCAAAAACGACATTTGGGTGAATTTGAAATGTCTTTAACTGTTTCCAAATATGAACAGAATTATGAATAACAGGGTTATGATTATAAAGTGAACTAGTTATACCTTTGGGTGATAAAAGTATTGCATTAATAGAATATGGGAGACATTCCTCCTGTTCCAACATCAACCAATTCTCCCCCACCGGAGTAAAATCTATCCATGACGTCAAGGCCCTCAGGTTTGCAGCCCAATAATAATAAAGAAAATTAGGTAGGGCGAGCCTGGTTTACACATGGTGTTTAGAAATCCTATG
Organism: Sinocyclocheilus anophthalmus; assembly: GCA_018155175.1. NCBI lineage: Eukaryota > Metazoa > Chordata > Actinopteri > Cypriniformes > Cyprinidae > Sinocyclocheilus > Sinocyclocheilus anophthalmus. The sequence continues at coordinate 91,251 of JADLZN010006287.1, read as the reverse complement.
GGCTTTATAGCTCCAGACAAAGGGAACCAGGATAGAGTCCAGTTTTTTGAAAAAAGATTTGGGCAGAAATACAGGAATGTTCTGCACTATATACAAAAATTGCGGGAGAAATATCATCTTGATTGCGTTTACCCTACCCACAAGAGAAGTGTTCTTCAGAAAGTGATCATGGATTTAAGTTTAGACAACAGGGGTTGAATTTTTGTAGTATATCACATTAAACTAAATCAAATGAGAAATGCTGTGAATTAGCTGAAATAAAATAAGGTTTTATATATTATTTTATGTCAGTTAACATTCATTTTATTTCAAGTAACAAAAATATATATTTTTATGTTTTTAGACTATGAAGGACTGTTTCTGCTTCAGATTTTAAAAAAATTATAAAAAAAGTTTAAAATAAGAAATATAGACATATACTTTATCATTACAAGTGCAGAAATGTTTCTTGTGGCGAAGGATTGAGGATTCAAAGATTGAGCTGGTCAGTAGTATTTTTAGTATTATCTTTATATAGACTAGTCTTACAAGTTAGACATCTAATTTTTTTCTTTAAAACTGGTCATATTTTTTTAATTCAGTTACATAAAACTAAAAGCATTGATTAGTCTAAGTTGAATCCAAAAATAAGACTGATTACCCCTTGGCTAACAGCTAGTTGGTCAAATTCATACTTAAGACACTGTCTTAACATAGAGGCTAAGTTTCTGCAGCTGGCCCCTGGTCTGCCCCAGAGGTCTAACAGCGCTCATCAAAATAATTCAGATGGCCAATCAAATCACAGTAGGCGGGGTTACTGTTCACAGAAGCAGAGTACGAATTCCAGCAGGAAGCGTCAGCCTTTCTTTTTTTTTTTTGGCCATTTTGAGAGAGAGAGAGAGTGAGAGAGAGAGATGAAAGTTGTGTGTATGAATTACATGTGTCTGTGTCTCTCTACAAACAATGAAACAGTTTAGTTACTTCAAAATCAAAGATTTTCCCCCCTTGTTGCTGAGAGATATAATGTAGCGATTCAGTATCAAAGCTGTTTTATAAATAAAAGTCACAGGGCAGTGTTGACAACAATTGTATTGGCAACTGCTTACTGGCACAGTGGTTAACCAGAAATATAAAAAATAGCACTTTATGCCCAAAAGGTTGCCGATCCCTGGTCTATGGTATGTCCTCATTTAAATAACTCAGTAAAAGTGTGTGTGTGTGCGCGTGTGTGTATCAAACAAGCAGTTAGTCAGGACCTCGGAGAGCTCCCTTAGGCAGGTGTGACCACTGACACCCCCCAGCACACACACACATACCTCCAGAGGTGATTATGGCACACACAGCAGCCCTGGGCAACCGGGACACACTCTGAATATTTCCATCAACTTTCCACTCCAAAGCAACAAGGCAGGAAAAAACCAGCCCACATTTTCCCCTGCCAATACACACACACGTTGACTTCCAGATAACTACTCTCCCTGACTGACCTGTCCTTATCTCTCACATACATATAAGTATACACGGTTACTGTCGGTAAACAACTTCAATAAGAATTTAACATCAGAGCAGGTGAGGTAAACACCTCATTTACAATGCAGATTTGGAGAAGTAGAACAACTAGTTTTCATATAAGCCACATGTCAGAATGCAACAGGGCATTTGAGAGTTTCGTTTAACATTTCAAGCCTTAAGTTTTCTCTGATCCCCGGAAGAGATTTTATCCAGGGATCTCCCAACTGTTACCACATGGCAATCTGCACCGCCAACTGGCCACAGAAGTACATTATCAACAGAGAATACATCCTACTATGAGCAAAAGCAAATTCATTTGCATACGACCAGGCTACAAAAGCTTAATGTTGTGTTAGAGCTTTGTTGGTTATAACTACTATGCAGCTTCAATGATCGATTTTCCTCTCCCATCCATAATAATTTTCCATTTCTCTCCAATGTTTCAGTATAATAAAGAGGTAAAACTAAGGTGTTTTATTATTTTTTATTATTTATGCGATTATACATTTTAATAGTAATATACAAACCCGATTCCAAAAAAGTTGGGACACTGTACATTTTGTGAATAAAAACAGAATGCAATGATGTGGAAGTTTCAAATTTCAATATTTTATTCAGAATACAACATAGATGACATATCAAATGTTTAAACTGAGAAAATGTATCATTTTAAAGGAAAAATAAGTTGATTTTAAATTTCATGGCATCAACACATCTCAAAAAAGTTGGGACAAGGCCATGTTTACCACTGTGTGGCATCCCCTCTTCTTTTTATAACAGTCTGCAAACGTCTGGGGACTGAGGAGACAAGTTGCTCAAGTTTAGGAATAGGAATGTTGTCCCATTCTTGTCTAATACAGGCTTCTAGTTGCTCAACTGTCTTAGGTCTTCTTTGTTGCATCTTCCTCTTTATGATGCACCAAATGTTTTCTATGGGTGAAAGATCTGGACTGCAGGCTGGCCATTTCAGTACCCGGATCCTTCTACGCAGCCATGATGTTGTAATTGATGCAGTATGTGGTCTGGCATTGTCATGTTGGAAAATGCAAGGTCTTCCCTGAAAGAGACGACGTCTGGATGGGAGCATATGTTGTTCTAGAACTTGGATATACCTTTCAGCATTGATGGTGCCTTTCCAGATGTGTAAGCTGCCCATGCCACACGCACTCATGCAACCCCATACCATCAGAGATGCAGGCTTCTGAACTGAGCGCTGATAACAACTTGGGTTGTCCTTGTACTCTTTAGTCCAGATGACATGGCGTCCCAGTTTTCCAAAAGAACTTCAAATTTTGATTCGTCTGAGCACAGAACAGTTTTCCACTTTGCCACAATCCATTATAAATGAGCCTTGGCCCAGAGAAAACGCCTGCGCTTATGGATCATGTTTAGATATGGCTTCTTTTTTTGACCTATAGAGTTTTAGCCTGCAATGGTGAATGGCACGGTGGATTGTGTTCACCGACAATGTTTTCTGGAAGTATTCCTGAGCCCATGTTGTGATTTCCATTACAGTAGCATTCCTGTATGTGATGCAGTGCCGTCTAAGGGCCCGAAGATCACGGGCATCCAGTATGGTTTTCCGGCCTTGACCCTTACGCACAGAGATTGTTCCAGATTCTCTGAATCTTTGAATGATATTATGCAATGTAGATGATGATAACTTCAAACTCTCTCTATTTTTCTCTGAGAAACTCATTTCTGATATTGCTCCACTATTTTTCGCCACAGCATCGGGGGAATTGGTGATCCTCTGCCCATCTTGACTTTTGAGAGACACTGCCACTCTGAGAGGCTCTTTTATACCAATCATGTTGCCAATTGACCTAATAAAAAATTGGTCCTCCAGCTGTTCCTTATAACTTTTCCGGACTCTTATTGCTACCTGTCCCAACTTTATTTGGAATGTGTAGCTCTCATGAAATAAAAAATGAGCCAATATTTGGCATGACAAAATGTCTCACTTTCAACATTTGAAATGTTATCTATATTATATTGTGAATAAAATATAAGTTTATGAGATTTGTAAATGATTCCATTCCTTTTTTACTCACAATTTCTACAGTGTCCCAACTTTGGGATTGGGTTTGTACTCCAAATCAGGCAACCAACTGGACTTATTTACACACGACACTGCTCCACTGATTATGTGCTGGTTACTCCACTGCACACCTTGGATCACGTCCTCCTCACTCTTAACCTCAACATGGTTCCTGACACAACACATACCCCTACACATGTCACTTTTCGACGTAACCTACGCTCACTCTCACCCTCCCGGCTATCTGCTATGGTTTCATCTTCGCTTCCTTCCCCTGAACAGTTATCATCTCTTGATGTTAACCGTGCTACTGATACTTTCTGCTCCACTCTTACGTCTTGTTTAGACACTGTCTGCCCCTTGTCTTCCAGGCCAGCTCGTACCACCGCTGTCTGATGTTCTCCGTGAGTATCGTTCTAAGCTAAGAGCTGCAGAAAGAGTATGGCGCAAATCACAAAATCCTACTGACCTTAATGTATATCGATCACTCCTCTCTTCATTCTCTGCTAATGTCTCCACTGCTAAAAGGACATACTATCACAACAAAATTAACAATTCGCCTAACTCTCGCATGCTCTTTAAAACATTTTCCTCCCTCCTTTGTCCTACTCCTCCCCCTCCTTCATCAACTCTAACAGCTGACGACTTTGCCACATTCTTCATTAATAAAATTACAAACCTCAGTGCACAATTTGCCACACCACAAACTGTCAAACACATCTTACCAGCAAACATACACTCATTTTCATCCTTCTCACCACTCTCTGAGGCAGAAGTCTCTAAACTCATCCTTTCCAATAATCCTACTACTTGTCCCGTTTGATCCTATTCCATCTCATCTCCTTCAAGCCATTTCTCCTGCCGTTGTACCTGCACTCACTCACATCATTAACACATCCCTTCACACTGGTGTTTTTCCCTCAACATTTAAACAGGCTCGTATAACCCCACTTCTTAAGAAACCCACTCTTAACCCAACTCTTTTAGAGAACTACAGACCTGTTTCCCTTCTACCTTTCATTGCAAAAACACTTGAACGAGTTGTGTTCAACCAAGTCTCAGCCTTTCTCACACAGAACAACCTCCTGGACAGCAACCAATCTGGCTTCAGAAGTGGACATTCAACAGAGACTGCCTTGCTCTCAGTTGTTGAAGGCATAAGACTGGCAAGAGCGGCTTCCAAATCTCCTATACTTATTTTGCTGGATCTGTCTGCTGCTTTTGACACAGTTAACCACCAGACCCTCCTGTCAACCCTATTGGCAAAGGAACCTTGAGGAACCGCACGCCAGTGGTTTGAGTCTTACCTCTCAGATAGGTCCTTCAAGGTATCTTGGAGAGGTGAGGTGTCCAAGTCGCAACATCTAGATACTGGGGTGCCACAGGGCTCAGTACATTGCATCACTAGGTTCTGTCATTCAGAAACATGGCTTTTCATATCACTGCTATGCTGATGACACTCAACTCTACCTCTCATCCATCCTGATGATCCGACGATAGCTGCTCGCATCTCAGCATGTCTAACAGACATTTCTTGTTGGATGACGGATCATCACCTTCAACTCAACCTGGCTAAGACAGAACTGCTTGTGGTTTCAACAAACCCATCACTTTATCAAAATTTCACCATCCAGTTAGGCACATCAACCATAACTCCTTCAAAAACAGCTAGAAACCTTGGAGTTGTGATTGATGATAAGCTGAATTTCTCAGACCACATTGCTAAAACTGCCCGGTCCTGCAGATTTGCTTTATTCAACATTAGGAAGATCAGGCCCTTTCTTTCAGAACATGCAACACAACTCCTTGTTCAAGCTCTTGTTCTATCCAGGCTGGACTATTGCAATGCTCTCTTGGCAGGTCTTCCAGCCACTTCTATCAAACCTCTACAATTAATCCAAAATGCCGCTGCAAGATTAATCTTTAATGAACCGAAAAGAACGCATGTCACACCTCTGTTCATCAATTTGCACTGGCTACCAGTAGCTGCTCGCATTAAATTCAAGGCATTAATGTTTGCCTACAAAACCACCACTGGCTCTGCACCCCTTTACCTAAATTCATTACTTCAGAGTTATGTGCCCTCTAGAAGCTTGCGTTCTGCAAGTGAACGGCGTATTATTGTGCCATCTCAAAGAGACACAAAATCACTTTCACAGACTTTTTCATTAACTGTTCCCTCCTGGTGGAATGACCTGCCCAAATCAATCCGAGCAGCTGAGTCCTTAACCATCTTCAAGAAACGACTAAAAACACATCTGTTCCACCTTTATTTGACCCTCTAACTCTAACACTTTCTATTCTATTTTAATTCTACTTTATTTTTATCGTTTTTGTTGTATGTGTGTTTGTTTGTGTGTGTGTGTATATATATATATTATATATATATATTATATATATATATTATATATATATATTATATATATATGTATGTGTGAGGTATGTGTATAGGTATGTATACATATGTAATAATTAATTTTTATTTTAAATTATATGTGTTTAGCATGTGCTTTTGTCATTTTTTTTTTTATTATTCTATATATATATATATACTTCTAGTTACTTTAGTTTTACCAACATAAAGGAAGATATTTTTTAAGAATGTTAGTAACCAAACAGGTGTGGTTCCTATTGACTTCCATTGTATTTTTATTCGGCCCATACGTAGAATAGAAGTCAATGAGAACCGATACTGGTTGCCAAAATTGTTATTTTTAGGTTCCACAGATGAAAAACAGGTTTATTATTATTTCATTTTTAATTTGAGTAATTTTAGTACTTAAAGATATTTATTTCAGTTAGTTGCCAAGACAACATTTCTAATTTTCATTTAAATTTGTATCAAAATTAATGGATATCTACTTATTTTAATTAACAAGGTGTGGGTGGTTACTAAGGCATTGCAACGTGTATTATAGGTTGCTATGGGTGGCAGCCAGGGCATTGCTATGTGGTTGCTAAGGTGTTTTAAATGGAAAAAAGAAAAGGTTGCTGCAGTGCTGTATCCTGGCATTGGAAGCAGAATAATGATATTCACATATGCCCTTGGCATTAAAAAATATCTCAAGGAGGCTTAAACTGGCTATTTGCATCAAATTTACAAGGTGGAATAAGAATGACACGTTAGCAGAAATTCACTGGTGATTTGCCAGAAGATGTGATTGAAATGATACAGAGCGATCCTCCCTGGGGATTTAAACACTTATAGCAACTGACAACAACAAAGCTGAGATCCAGAGATCCGACAAGCAAACCAGACAATATTGGCCAGCAGCAGCAACACTACAACATAGATAACGGCTGAACATAAACAACCACCGAAGATAAACCTGCTGGTCTGACACTAAAAAGGGAAAAATTAAACCGTTGTTTTAGGACAATAAATATCTTCACAAACAATTAATTGCGCAGATACATCAGGGGAATTGAAATAGTATTTCTTAATTTGATCCATTTATCATTCGGCAAAGAAACGGGCTGGATCTCATTTAATTTCCTTCCCGCAAGCACTAAATACCATGTCTTAACTAAAGACATGCTTCTAATCTGCTAGCATTAATAGACTTTGTTTGATGACATTTCCGCGCTGTTTTACTCTTTATTTATATGAATAAATAAAGGGAAGAAGTTTGTTCAAAAGCATCTGCTGAGAGCAGCAGATAAATAAATTCCACATCTCTCTGACAGGTGAATAAAGAAGGCGTCAGCTACTTCAACAAGGCAAGATTAAACCTAATATTACATTCCTCACAGTGGCCTTTTTCTCATTATGCGATGACAAAACAGAGGAACACGATTAAAGCAAATAAGTCATTAGGCGATGTGTAATTAAGCGTCATATTGGAAATGTTGAACTAACGCGAGGCTAGATGAATAAGAAACAACTGATTAAAAAACAAACTCACGTCGTTTGTTTATTCTTATTTCTGACTAAGAGCTTAGATTACAAAAGTCTTTAGAGAAATCAAAATGTTATTTTGAAATCATGAACAATGTGGCGCAGGTCCCAGACAAAAGAAAAACATATTAATTTTCACCTCTGGCTCGCCAAGACAGTTGTGTAAACAACAGTCAATACAAGCTCTGGGAAATATACAGTTCCCAAAAGAATGGCATGAGCTCTGGATTTGATTCAATTATTAATAAAAGGTGCTCCAAACAGCCAAAGGAACTTGGGTTTTGATATTATATATATAGTGAAGCATCAAAAATCGTTAAGCATCTCTGAGCAACACAGAGTAGGTGGTGCTAATTATTCAGTCACTGATTAATAAAGACTCGTTCTTGAATGAATCTGTGTTTTTGAACGAATGGGCTGACTTTATGATTCAATTACTTACTCATAAAGACAGTCACTTGTTTTGTTCCTGAATGAATCTGTGTTTTTAAACAAATGGGTTGACTTTATGATTTCAACTCATATACACAGCAACTTGTTTGGTTCCTGAATGAAAAAGTGTTTTTGATTAAATCGGTTGACTGAATGAATCATGAATAAGGTAATCACATGTTGTTACTGAACGAAACTGTTTCTGAATTATTCAGAATGAAAAAATACATATTTTGCCACCTACTGGTGTAATGATGTAACCTGCAGAAAAAAATACCCACATTATCTGTGAATTACTACTGAGTGAACAACTAAAATGGGATAGAAAATGTAAAATGTAAGTTCATGTTTTAATATTAGATTTTTTAATATATATATACAAACATCCAAATGCACCATCTGTAGTGTAAAAATTGCGTTCTAACATTGTTTTTTTGTTGCCTGTTTTTGATAGTACATTAATGGAGTGAGATTTGGTGTAAAATATAAATCAATATTTATTATATATATGAATTTGCTTAGTATGTTGAAATCCTTGCAGATATTTATTATTATTAATATTATAAATATTTATACATTTCATTATCGGTTTATAATTGTTTTTTTTAAAATGTAGACAATTTACAGTGCACAGCATAAATGAGTACAACCCCTCTGAATAAATATAAAAGATTTATTTTCTTAATGGATCACTAGTATAAGTCATAGAAAGATGGCAAAATTGAAATGTATTAAACATTCTTAATAAAAAGAGAAATACCCTTGCATTAAAGGGTCATATGATGCTGCTAAAAAGAAACATTATTTTGTGTATTTGATGTAATGAAATGTGCGTATGCGGTTTAAAGTTAAAAAACACATTATTTTCCACATACTGTACATTATTGTTTCTCCTCTATGCCCCGCCTTTTTGGAAACGCGTCGATTTTTACAAAGCTCATCGGTCTGAAAAAGCGAGGTGTGCTGTGATTGGCCAGCTAAACAGTGCGTTGTGATTGGCCGAATACCTCAAGCGTGAGACGGAAATGTTACGCCACTCACATACTGTTGATGCCGTCACACGGCCAGAGCGACGAGACATAAATATTAAAACCCATTACAAACGAGGCATTTGTTGCATCCAGTGGGGACATAATTACTGATTATAATGACTTATACTGTCTTTTTACGCGTTGCGTTGCATTGCATCGCACCTCGTAAACATAAAACTCTGTCTGCATTTGTGATCAGAGAAATGACAAACAACAAGTGCTACTCCACACTGCCCAAAACTCGCGTTTGAATCATCAGTGGCAAATCCTTTAAATGAAAACTTACTTACGTGAGTCAGAACTGCCGGCATTTAGTCTAACGTTACTCTCCCAGGATCAGTAAACAGTCCTCCATAAAATGGCTGCACACATCGGGATATTAGATTAAACTGTTCGAACCGTGGTGTAATTACCACGATTTGTATCGTCCTCTTTTGAAGACCAAACAAAGTAGTTTCGCTTTCAAACGAAACACACAGCGGCCTAGCGTGAGGGGAAGCCCCGGCTTAGCGTGCGCTGAGGCCGGGATAGAGTGAGCTGAGGCCCCGCTTACTAGTGATGGGAAGTTCGGATAATTTTACCGACTCGGACCTTTGAGTCTCGTTCAGCAAAATGAACAAATCTTTTTTCGAGTCATTTCGTTCATTTTAGCAAAATATAATTAAAATGTTACGTGTTACTACTTACGCAAATGTTGATCACACTACAAACAATACAAAACTGCTATAAGAAACAGAAAAGATTAATTCATTGTTTACCTGGGTCTTCAGTCTATGATTAGCTCACCTCACCTCTTATCTGACAAGTCTTTGGGTTTGGGCTTATGGGGCTGTCACGTGATGAATGAACGACTCAAACCCGAAGACTCGAGAGATGAACAAATCAATTCTCTTTCCGGCTCAGACTGCATTGGTTAAAGCTTATGGGGCTGTCACGTGATGAATGAATGACTCAAACCCGAAGACTCGAGAGATGAACTAATCAATTCTCTTTCCGGCTCAGACTGCATAGGGTAAGCTTATGGGGCTGTCCCGTGATGAATGAACGACTCAAACCGAAGACTCGAGAGATGAACTAATCAAATCTCTTTCCGGCTCAGACTGCATTGGTTACAGCTTATGGGCTGTCCCGTGAGTGATCATGAATGACTCAAACCCGAAGACTCGAGAGATGAACTAATCAATTCTCTTTCCGGCTCAGACTGCATTGGTTAAGCTTATGGGGCTGTCACGTGATGAACGAACGACTCGGAAAAACCGAAGACTCGGAGAGATGAACAAATCAATTCTCTTTCCGGCTCAGACTGCATTGGTTAAAGCTTATGGGGCTGTCACGTGATGAATGAACGACTCAAACCCGAAGACTCGAGAGATGAACTAATCAATTCTCTTTCCAGCTCAGACTGCATTGGTTAAAGCTTATGGGGCTGTCACGTGATGAACGAACGACTCGGAAAAACCCGAAGACTCGAACCAGGTGAACTACTTGACTAATTCCAGTACAGAACCTATAGGATGTTGCGCATGCGCGACTGAACGAATCATTCCCCGAGACGACTCGTTCTTCAAGAGTCACATTAAAGATCGTTCAAATGAACAAATCGTTCAAGAACGACCCAACACTAGTTAGCGTGCACTGAGGCCGGGACAGAGTGAGCTGAGGCGGCGGGGGTCGAGATCTGACGAGATGAGCGGCAACCAATGTGACGGACCCCGGGCTGGATTCCGCTTCGTCCACGGTGAAAGTTGATGTATTCCCTCAGCGACCAGCACAGATCAGCTCTAGGCATGACGAAGCGGATATCGTCCTCTTTTGGAAGACCAAACAAAGTAGTTTCGCTTTCACAATGAAGCACACAGCGTCTTCACGACATGGCTGCAGCATCAACAATACTACAGCAAGAATAAAAATTACACGCCTTCTTTCTTTGAGTGGACATTTGGGCGGTGTTATGCAAATCTGCCCACATAGTGAGGTAGACATGTGGGACGTGTTAGAACGAGCCGTTTTAAGTAGGTGTGGCTGACTCTGAAATTTTATAAAGAGTATCTCTTTGGATTTGAGACTTTAGTCTTTGCAACTTTACAGATCTTCTTTATGCACCAAGAGCTTGTAACACTCCAAAGAGAAAGGAAAAATTTAAATCGCATCATATGACCCCTTTAATTATGTACAAATAAGAAAATTAGCCAATTTGCTAATGATAGGATTGCAGAATTGATAAAACCTAGATTTATGCAAACAAGTGATATTCTAGACTAAATATGTCCTCCATAACTTAGTTACAGCTCGACACTTCTTGGCCACTGAATGACAAATTTTCACATCTGTGCTGTTTTAACTCCTGGAGGACGACCTCCTTGAATGCTCTGGTCTTTAATGGGGAGTGCTGCTCTGCTTGTCTCTACAGAATCTCTCACAGCAGCTCAGGAGTGTTAAGATTGAGTGAAATACATATCAACTGAAGGATTTTCAACTCAGGAGAATGAATATCTTCATTGTCATGTTAAAAAAAATGAGAAGAATGAGAAGAGGGTAGCAATGGTGTGTGAAAAATGGTGTGTGAAAAAGCGTTTATAAAGTTCAACTCCCTCACACCTTCAGCACTCATTCATACCTATATAAAAGCTTTACTACCACTGAAAGTCACTGTGGGTACCAAGCACTTCTCACTCGTACTCCTCCTCTAGCAACACCAGAACATTTTGGATGCTGTTAGATCCGAAATGATTGATTTGGCCTCATGAGACCAGAGTATGGATTCTCAGAAGTCTATATTTTGAAAATATGGGCCTTGGAAAAAACTAAAGAAGTTTATGGTGCTTTGGCTACAGTCAGTAGTTCTGGTGTGGATAAACAACCATGCATGCCACTTCTGCATGCTGCATCTTACTCTGTGAGATAAAGTGTCACTCTTTTCACAGCTTTTGCCGGCTCTGAGACACTTTCACAGTGTTTCTCATGCTCTTTATGTAGCAAAAACTCACTCATCACTAAATTAAAACTTAAATTGAAGACCTGATTATTTCAGGAGCCTAATCACAAGTCCATTGTTTTTGAATGTAGGTGCTACTTCTGCTATATTTTCACACTTAAAACAATAATTTGGTATTCCTCTTGTACCATTGTCCTCTTTTATGCTAAGAAATAAATCTCCTGACAGTTCTCTCTCAAGTGGTTTCATTGTTGTCAGCATTAAGTCTGAGTATGATTCAGTGGGCCATATAACACTTAATTATCAAGAAATTACTTACCTTTAACAGTTTTGGTTCAACATACTTACCTGTTGATCAATACTTGCCTTAACCTTTTTTTAAACTCTAGTAATTTTTTTTGTTTTAATTAATAAACTTTCAGGAGGGTTATAACATTTGGGCAACACAACATTTTATCACTGCGATAAGAAAATTTTCTTGAATAATTTTAACATTCTTCTTTGGTAACTGATCAAGCAGACTTGCTGGAATATTATATCTCTAAAAAAAACCATAACATGTCTTCTAAGCAAAGAGTAATTGCTGAATTTCAGAGGGGGTGTACTCATTTATGCTGTCCACTGATATATAATTGATATATATATAATATTTAATTATATATATATATATATATATAATTTATACACACACACATACATACATACACACACACACCCACACACACACACACACACACACAACCAATGTAGCCACGTTAGTAAAGTAAACATCACTTAAATTAGGTTATGGTAGTAATCTGTGCCTGTTATATCTCAGTTTAAAAACAAAAACAAAATATGACTCTGTTATATGTTAAAAAGCTTTACTGTGGCTTTTCTCGGAATCAATTTGACAAACCGGAGTAAAACCCCTGTTTTGTAAGTGGTCATGTGACAGTGGTGGGGGGGGCCTGCTTTAGAGCCAGTCCCTGCTTACAGTAACAGCTCAATGATCAGAAGATCATGTCCACATGGATTGTTTGCTACTATTTTAATTGTTAACCCAAAATACTGTTATTATTTACTCACCCTCATTTAAATTTCATTTAAATCACACATTTAAATTCTTCGGAAGACTTTGAGGAAGCAGAGGATTTTAAAATAACACAAGGGTGAGTAAATAATGACAATACTGTTTTTAACATGAAAAATAACATTCTTCACCCTTAAGACAATCTAGCAAAGGAAGAACAGCAAGTCCTTTGGTCTACTGTGAGCAAGTATATGTGCCATTAATTTGCTATAAAAATATCTGTTAACATTAACTGTGCATAAATTTAGCCTATATCTTAAAAGAGAATTCTTGGAACGAATGGGTCCTGTCCCAGTTTTAGTCATTACTCACAGCACATACTTTGATAATGTGTGTGGAAATCGTCAGGGTTGGAAGTCACAATGGCACTAATCTCTGCGCAGGATTCTTAAAAAGAGCCTTGCTGTGAGTAATGTGGATTGAGTGAGCTATTTCCAGCGCTTGGTGCAGTAAAACCTCACCCTGACTCACCGTGCATACTTTAGGAGGACATTAATATTTTACCAGCATTATAGCTCACAAAAAATGTCCTCAGATCTTCCCATGAGTGGTCTACGGAAGTTCTAAGCGGCCATGCATTATTTTTTTTTCCCCTTCTTGTTTTCTCGTTATAACGACTTATTTTCTCGTTATATCGACATAACGAGAGTTGTTTTCTCGTTATAACGACTTAATTTTCTCGTTATATCGACATAACGAGAGTTGTTTTCTCGTTATAACGACTTAATTTTTCTCGTTATATCGACATAACGAGAGTTGTTTTCTCGTTATAACGACTTAATTTTCTCGTAACATCGACATAACGAGTTGTTTTCTCGTTATAACGACTTAATTTTCTCGTGATCTCGACATAAAAAAAGTTGTTCTCTAAGTTACAAAACTGCGCCAACAGGTGGCACTATTGACCTGAATATAACTGATGGGGTGTTGTAGGCTATACGGTATGTCCACTTTACTGTACGCGTTTGGGATAGAATATGAACGACCTCGTGATCACTATAATTTGTACAGTATTGTTCATTAGGCTACTGACATTTAATTCATTCATAAATGTTAAATGCTTGAATCAATATGACTATTTTGTGAATTAAGTTCTTGCTAAATGCATGAGTTTCACCAACGCGTTCTGTGTCATAAAATAATAACTGCTTATTAAAACCAAGGTTGACGTCACTGTATTCTGTTTGCACCTACATCTTTATTTGTGCTTCTTTGAGGTAAATTATTGTTAGTTAATAAGCGGGGGGCTTCAACGACGTAGGCTATTTGTAATGTGCCTCTTTTCCTTATTATTAATCTTTATTGTTAATCATTAAATGTATATTGATAAGAAATGTGATTTATATGTAAAGTGTATAGGCTAATTTAATTCAGTGATGTTCTACAGTGTTGTAATCTTTTGTGTTTTCTACATGTCTCTGTGGAAACCACACAACAACAACACACACACACACACATACACACAAGCACACACACACACACACACACACCCACACACATAGCTACACAGAACGCTCTTTTCAAAAAGAAGATTGAACAGATATCAGTCACAGCATATAATGACTACTAAAAATGACAAATTATAATTTTCTTTCAAATAAAAGGAAATTGAAAGTGAGTTGAATCCAAGCAGCTCTAAAATATTTTAGAATAGTTCTCTGCATCCTTCTGAAGGGGCTCACTCTGTGTTTGCGGTGTTGCTTTGACCATATAAACATGTTAATTAAACAAACAAAACGTTTAGCGTACTGTCTCTGGAAATATCAACCGTGATTGATCAGCCTTTATTTTTGTATTGTAGACGCTATTACTAGGCGAAGCAAAATTTGCTGAAATATCCACGACCTAGGCTACAGTAAGAGAGCGCATGGTTTATCTGTCCATCAGATTGAGTTCGTTAATATAACAACAGTAGATCAAACAATCATTGTTAAAAAAAAAAAAAAAACTTTGTCGATATAACGAGAAATTAAGTCGTTATAACGAGAAAACAACTCTCGTTATGTCGATATAACGGGAAAATAAGTCGTTATAACGAGAAAACAACTCTCGTTATGTCGATATAACGAGAAAATTAAGTCGTTATAACGAGAAAACAACTCTCGTTATGTCGAAATAACGAGAAAATAAATCGTTATACGAGAAAACAACTCTCGTTATGTCGATTATAACGAGAAAATGAAGTCGTTATACGAGAAAATAAGAAGGGAAAAAAAAAATAATGCATGGCCGCTTAGAACTTCCATAGTGGTCTCTCGTAATACACTTTAATTCTTCACTACAATGAGGAAACATCCAAGCAACAGTTCACATTTGCAATGGGCCTCTTGGTTCCCTTAAAATGTTTGTTAAGGTTAAATATGGATGATCATATTTTAATGCACTTGTGACATCATAATATTTACTAGAGCATGATTTAATTATTATAATGAAATATTATTACTACTACTACTACTACTAAATAAAAAAAAAAAAATTAAAAAAAAAAATATATATATAATACATGTAAACAAAAAAAGTTTAAAACAAACAATAATATTGGATAATAATTTTTTTTATTATTATTATTATTATTACTGCTACTGAATAAAATACAAAAATGACTAGATAAAAAATAAGTAATACTTTGTAATAAGTAATACATTGTAATATAATAAAAAATAAGTAAACATTGTAATACTTTACTGTAATTTTACCACAAGTATTTGATAAAAATTATTATTTTATTTCTTGATTTAACACTGGTAGAATTATAATACTTAAGTCTTAAATTGTTAAACTATCAAAATCTTATTTTGAAGGAAAACCACAGCTGTTTTTGCAGGGATAGTTTTCAAAAAAGTGCTTTGTTTTACATGAAAATGTTTCTACATACAGTATTGAAGTACAATGATAAAGTCCATATGTCAGCTTTGAAGTTTTAAACATGTATATTGTATATTGTTATACTCCTATTTATGTAAATAAGGCACCAATATGATGCCACCAATATTCTCTAGTCTATTAGAGCACTTTTATAATCATTGTGGTGTTAATCCATGTTGCAGCTGCATCCTAATAGACACTCTCTTGCCTTTGATTACAATAAATCAGAGCCCAGAGCTTTTGGGTCGTCTTTCCAACAGGGTTTGATTTGTGGTCTTGAACAGAGAGCGACGTCATTGCCCCTGCATACAAAGGTTCAATGGTAGGCAGCTGTGGCATGTAATGCATGTTGTAAGAATACAATATGGAAAATATTCACACATATATGGAATAGGCAAAAATTAAATGGTAGATGAAAACAAATTGCTATGACATTGGCTATGTTCAGAACAGTTTACTGCCACTCATACTATTTCTGCATTAAGCAGAACAATGAACATTTGAACAAACTGTTTTTATTCCAAGATGCTAAATGGATGTCAGTGAATGCAATATATGCATATGTATATACATTTACACATACATTTGGCAAATGCTTTTATCCAAAGTGACTTACATTACGTTCAAGTACGTAGCATATGTTGCATATGTGTACTCCTACAAATACAATTTATAATAAATTGTAGGCAGTAAAAAAAAAAACTTTTTTTCAGCAAAGATGCATTCAGTTGATCATAACAAACAGTAAAGACATTTATAATGTAAAAAAATAAAATCTAATTAATGCTGTTCTTTTGAACTTTCTATTCATCAAAGAATCCTGAAAAATGCATTACAGTTTCTACAAAAATATTAAGCACAGCTGTTTTCAACATTGATAATATGTTTCTTGAGCACCAAATCAGCATATTAGAATAATTTATGATCATGTCACACTGAAGACTGGAGTAACGATGCTGAAAATTCAGCCTTGCCATCAAAGTAATAAATTACATTTTAAAATATAATAAAAATAAAGCCGTTATTTTAAATTCTAATAATATTTCACAATATCACTGTTTTTGCTGTATTTTTGTTCAAATAAATGCCGCTCGTGTGAGCATAAAAATACTTATTTTTAAAACATCAAAAAAAAACTTACGACCCAAATGTTAAACAACAAGTTGTAAGCATAAAACAAATACAGCTATACCACACACAAATATGGATAAAATATTTTTTCAATTTCTTTTTGGTGTTTGAAATGAAATATTATAATTAATATTATTAAAATACGATTCATATTAAAATATAATTAATCATGTTTTTATAAGTTACAGCTAGCCTCATTTGCCAACTCCAATTTAATGTTTCACTCTGCTGATACGCAATGCATTCTGGGATTACTTTCAATGCTGCATATGTGATGCTGGCCAAAATTAGGTATCATGATTATGCTCTCTACCTTTTGTGATGCCTTAATGTGTTGTCTAGGCAAACAAGCCACTTGGTTTTGGAAGAGTTTACGTATTCCATAGTCGCAGGATTGTTATGAACTGTCATTGAGACACTTAGAAATGCTTACAGACGACGGGCGAGAGGTATGAGTGTTATGTAATGGGGCTGATCAGGAGAATGCGGGGAGAGAGAACACTACGATGACATAAGCATGTGTAGTGAGTGGGAGGTTTTCAACCCCCTTGGCAAAAACATTGAGCGCAGCACTGAGAACAGGTACAGCGGAGAGGTCATGCACACGTCACGCACAGTTCCGCATGAGTGAGCGACATTAATGCTAATAGATCCCCATTCAAGTATTTAACCTTGACAGTCTGCAAAACAAGAGCCACGGCATCACGTATCAGTGCTAGCCAGCACAATAAAAGAGTGACACTGGAATGTTAATGGCTCACTTGAGGATAGCATTAGCCTGTGTCCCTGCACTCTATAAACGTCATTCAAGAGGGTAGACGTCTGATATTTCTGCAGTGTTACATTACTGGGCTACAGTTTTAGTCGTTCGGTGAACTTTAGCCTTGCAAGCTGGAGGTTGGAGTTGGTAGTCTTAAACACACACACACACATGCTGGAACAGCTATAGTGCTTCGGCCTGAGGAAAGGAATTCATGCAGAACAAAAGGCATACTTGTAACTCCACTTAAAACTGATATGACCATATAAAGCAGAACTCATGACCAGTAAGCTCGATTACATAACCCCAATGAAACCAGAGCTCCTCTAAACTCTTCTAGATTCCTCTGTCTTTTGTCAAGGGTTCAGTGACATCATACAGGAAACTGTACAGTGAGGACTCAGTTTTTGTGCATGCTCCACAGGTGATACTGTACATTTTAAATCTGTTTTTCATTTCAGTAATGTCTCTGGTAGCCAGTAGGATATGGTGCTGGTGCCTCCACCAAGCTGCATCGTTGCTATTCAGAACTGAATGCAGAATGCTTTTCAAATTCCAGTTGAATTCCTGAATTTGAATTAAGGTAACAAACAGAATACCATTCTGACAATCCTTTAAAATTCCATTCGGTTTACCATTATTTAAAGCATTTCAGTTTTTATACGTTTTATAATAATACAATTTTATCATTAATCTTTTTGTGTTTAAAGAATTTAATATTTTATCATTTAATTTTAATATTTAATTTGAAATAAACGTAAATTCAGAGTCAAGATTTGTTTTCTAACTAAATATATGGTGGGCACTGTATTAACTGTAGTTAGTATTGTTGAATTGAATATTTATTTTACATCATTATTGCCGATTTTGTATTTTTTATGTATATTTAATTATATAAAATACATGTTTTTCATTTGCGGTTTGATTATTTTTATTTCTTTGTTAGCCTTTAGTAGAAGTCAGTGGTTTTAAAAGTATTTATAATAAATATGATTGATTTAAATAATAATGAATATATAATTATAAATCAAATAATATCAAGGACTGTCACCCAAAAATGAAAATTGTCATCATTTACTCACCTCATGTTGTTTCAAACCTATAAGACTTTGGTTAACCTTCAAAACACTAATTTAGATATTTTTAATAAAAGCTGAGAGATTTCTGTCTCTCCATTGAAAGTCCAAAACTGAAAAATTCCAAACATTGAAAGTCATTTAACCACAACTTAGAAGATCCAAAAAGGTCATGGCGTCATAAAACGAATTCATATGAATCGAGTGGTTTTATCCAAGTGTTGTGAAGAGATACAATCACTGATGAACAGATTTAAGTAATTTGAGTAAATAATGACAGAATTTTCATTTTTGAGTGAACCATCCCTTTAATAAATAATTTAATTTAAATAAATACATTTAAATGCATTTAAATTAAGGGCCAATATTTGGTTTTGCCCTCAGTATATGATGAGCTATCGACTATACTTATGGTGGAGAGCACAGTGAGTTTTAATTGTACTTATTTTTGCTGATTTTAATATTTATTTTACATCATTAATGCAGATTTTGTATATTTGCAGTTTTTTATTAATAATAAATTAATGTGGTTTTAGTGGTAATTGCAAAGGCATGTGGGGGCCTTTATCACGCACCTCTTGCAAATCAAACACTTCATGCTCTGCAAACAGCACATCTGAAGGATAAATCTCACTCTGTCTTTCTGCAGGCTGGGTATCACTCCCCTGTCGCAGAGAACATTTCTCCATGTTTGCCATGCTAACAACTCAAGTGGCAGCTCGTAAGTGAAACACTATGAGAATCTTGCGTGTGTGACATTTCCAAAGTGGAGATCAATTGTATTGATGCAGGGTGAGCTCAAGGGAGAGACACAGAAAAGTCTATGACGGATAGTCATGACGTACCGCCAGCTGACGTGGATAGTTCTGTCAGTAAATGCCACAGCAATAGCAATATGAAAATCATAGAACAGTTCTTATGTAGTACATAATGAGAGAAAAATGCCAAATAAAGTAAAAGGGACAATTCACCCAGAAATGAAAATTCTGTCATCAGTTACTCCTCCTTGTTGTGACAAAGTGACAAAAGAAGATATTTTTAAGTATGTTGGTAACCAAACATCTTCGGTTCCCATTGGGAATAAAAAAGCATAATTTTTTAATTATTATTATTAAGAAATAGTTCACCAAAAAATGAAAATTCTGTCATCATTTACTCACCCTCATGTTGTGACAACATGACAAAAGAAGATATTTTGAAAAACATTGGTAACCAAACAGTTTTCGGTTCCCATTGACTTCCAATACCTGTTTGGTTCTGTTGTACAAACAAAGTTAATAAGAACTGAAACTTTTTGGTTACCAACAATCTTCAGAATATCTTCTTTTGTATTCTGCAGAAGAGAGAAAGTCATATAGGTTAGGAATGGTATGAGGTTGAGTAAATTATGACAAAATTTTCATTTTTGGGTGGACTGTCCCTTTAACCTGACAATGAAATAGCTTAAAGTTTGAACATTTGGCTGTCAAAACAAAATAATTAGAAAGGAAGACAGTTGGTTTTAGTCTTGACATAAGAGTTATGACACATAATTCACATTGCATCAGCTCTCCGCGTGGGCTCCAGACTGCCTAATTTTGTAAAATCTGTAAGATTGCTTTCCTATTCTTAGGGAGCTAATAACACCATATGTCTTTAAATAGACCCTATGCATCACCCGGGCCTTTCATGGGGTTAATATAATCACAGCCTACTAAATTGATTCAGCGGCTCAGATGCACAAGCAGTCTCTTCCAGAGGTGCCAAACACAATCAAACATTTTGACAGGGCTGTGAATCACGCCTGAAGGCAACGGCACAGTGCTGATGCTCCTTTGGAACAATTTGACCTCCCTTGATCAATAAGCAAAGTGGGGGCAGTTGACAGCGGTCCGCATCCAGGCGAGAGGGGAGAGCGGGAGAAACGAGAATAGCAACAGTCTATTCTGTCTCGCTGTCATCTGTCATTAAGCTTCATGAATCTGGAGCATTCCATTGCTCTCCGGATGTTTGCCAAATCCAATCAGGGATGCTGAATACTCTGTGCTGAAGGGATTGCAGGGTCACAGGGGCCTACAGCCAAGCAACAGCCGGCTATGGGGGAGAATGTTTAAAATGCAATCACCTCATACACGAGTGAAATATAAGATGAGAATTATAATAATTCCTGCTAAGATGATGCCGGTGACATTATGGCATCTGACTATAATAGCATCCATGCTTTTTCAGCAAGTTTGGGTTTGGCGCTTAATTTTCATAATTTTCAAATGAGCAAAAAAGCATAATTTTCCAACCTCTCTTTATTTCTTACCTTTTAAAGCAGTAGTTTGCCATTGTTTAAGCTGGACACCACACAGAAGTAGCTTTCACAGAATGTTTTATATATTTATATTTTATATTATATATAAATATATATAATATATATCTATATATATATACTGTAATGTGTGTGTGGTGGGTGTGAGTGTGTGACCCTGGACCACAAAACCAATCATAAGTAGCACAGGGATATTTGTAGCAATAGCCAAAAATACATTGTAGGGTCAAAATTATTGATTTTTCTTTTATACCAAAAATCATTAGGATATTAAGTAAAGATCATGTTCCATGAAGATATTTTGTAAATGTCCTACTGTAAATATATTAAAACTTTTTGATTAGTAATATGCATTGCTAAGAACTTAATTTGAGCAACTTTAAAGATGATTTTATCAATATTTAGATTTTTTTTCACCCTCAGATTCCAGATATTAAAATAGTTGTATCTCGGCCAAATAGTGTCATATCCTAACAAACCATACATCAAAAGAAAAGTTTATTTATTCAGCTTTCAGATAATGTATAAATCTCAATTTCGAAAAAATTGACCCTTGGGTGTGGTCCAGAGTCACATATATAAACCTTTTATATATCCCACCCATATTAGGGCATACTTTTTTGTATTTTATATGCTGATTCATCCATTTATTCAGAAGAATCCCATTAACTCAATACAGAACATATATTTGTACTGATATGTCTATATGATATCAATACAGACTATTTGTTTATCAAACCAGTTAAAGATCATGTTACATTTTTGTCTCCAGACTGGGACTAAAATGGTCGCAAATGTGACAAAAAAAAGGTGCCTCAATCATTTCAAATTGGCAACAGTTGAGAAAGCTTGAGATTTGTCTACTTTCATTTGAGGACACAATTCTTTTTAACGACTCAGTCAAAAAGATTCACTACTGAGGAAGCAGTTTGAATCACACTCTTATAATGAGTGAGTCATTTAGAGTTCAAATGATTCCTTCACTGAACCGCTAGTCATTTCTTGGTTATGTCCAATTCTAAATGAACTGGAAACTGTTAATGTGATGTGTACTTCTGTATAAAGTAAGCTTGGGAGAGATTAGTTAATGACTAGTTGTTCACATGGAATCAGAGTATAGTTCAAATACTAAGTATCAAATACTTTGATTTATTTTTACATTACATGCCCACTTTATAATAAAAAATTATAATAATTCAAGCTAAAGTGCAGTGTAGGTTATAGCGACTGACTATACTGTAGCATTACCAGCCTTCGTGGCTCCATCAACATAACTTATACATAAATGGGCCAGTGAGTCCCATTACACCCATTAGTGTAAAACTGTCCTGTTCCAATCAGAGACCGATTCATTAAATGGCAATCAGTTGAGTAACTATCAGACAGCTTCTGCATCCCACGACCATGTGCTCTGTAATCAATTCAAGAGGAAGGAGAAAAGATCTTTATCAAGAGTAAACAGGTCAGCAAAAAGCCATTAATGCAAGTTGGCCAGTACAGGAGATGCAATCATGCTCTGTTAATCAGTTAATATTTCATGGCATTTGTAGGGGAAATAGTCAAATATTCAGAGTAGTATTATCAGCACAATTAGCTGCCTAATTAAGCATATGTTCCCTGCTTTATGATAGGGAGTTTGTTCTGTAATAGACACTGCGATTCAGCTTTTAGTTGATTATCACAAAGTAATGAGTTATTCTTTGAATTCTTGCTATGTGGCTAAATAACTGTTCTCACAGCTTTGCTCAAACACAAAATACTACATTTATTTGACTCACAGCAAAACTGTTGTCCTACATTTGTGGACTGCCGTATTATTTGACCATTTTTTTTAATAAATACCTGAATAGTTCAAAAGAAAATAATGCTGGTGCAGAAAATATACATAATATTCAATAAATCTTCATTTATACAACAGTTGATGTTTTTTGTTTTATGACTCTTTCTGCGGGTTACATCAATACGCCAGTAGATGGCTGTTTATATGAGGGAGTCATTTACTCAAAGCATTAATTCATTCAGGAATGATACAAGTGACTAGTCTTTAAGAGTAAGTCATTGAATCATTAATTCAGCCAGTTCATTCAAAAACACTAATATATTCAGAAATGGCACTATTTTGTATTGCCGGGTGACACGCAATGCTTTGTTTGCTAAACTGTTTTGATACTTAATTCATATTTAATTAGGACCAGGACTGGTACATCATCAAAATAAAAAGCTGCATGACACCCACAGTGTCATAGTGTTACTGAAACTTTATTCGGGCTGCAGTGTAACCTAACTTTTAGCAAAAGCACTGAAGCCACACAACCTTGCCCCAAACCAAACAAACAGTGTGGTACAACAAAGTCTCTCATTATGGATCACTGAATTCACCTTAAAACAAGACCTTTTCACACTGGGGGGGGGGGTACTGTTAACGTATGGAACTTCACTTGCTGATCATGCCCAGTCTTCAGTTAGGGCTGAAGCAAGAGATACTTTTCACGAATTCTCGTTTCGTGTTCGCAATTGGTGCCAAGCTCATTTCAATAGCACGATAAAAGCAAGCATCTATTACACCCGCCAAACAAGCACGGCGTTGTTCGGTTTTCACGAAGAACCCTTCTGGAGCCTGTGAGTCGACGACTACAATTGATCCGCTACGTCAGTCGTGTTATCATGAACTGATCAGTGTAAGAACTGTGTATGTGCCTATGTGTTCAGATTTCTTTTTTTCTGTGTGTGTGATGCAGTTCAGTGGTCAGGTCGAGGGTCAGACAGACCTGGCAGTGGCTCAGCATATTCACATGATCGGTGGTCGTAAACTATTTCGAAGAAGGTCTGGGCTAAATATTCAGCTGGAGGTCAAATATGCTACGTTTCCTGTTCCAAGTGTTTACATTCAAGACATAAAAAAAAGCTTCAAGTCAGCAGGAAATTACTTTCTATGCATCTTAATGATATTAGTGGTCATATATCCTTATGGATAGTTTTATTTATTTATTTATTGATGGTTTTTATTGATCTTCTGGTGAAACTAGCCCTTCTATCTAGTGACGTCTTCCACCTCCAATCATTTTAGTCTCATAAATTCCACCCCTTTTAATAATCAAATCGCTCAAGGCTTGCATTCAGATCTGCGCTCATCCAATCAAAACCGATCGGAGAATCAGTGTTGGGGGTAACGCATTAAAAGTAACGTGTGTTACGTAATCAGATTACTTTTTTTCAAGTAACTAGTAAAGTAACGCATTACTTTTTAATTTACAAGAAAATATCTGAGTTACTTTTTCAAAAAAGTAACGCCAGTTACTTTGTTTTCCCCCATTTATTGACTGACAGCTCTCCTGTCCCCATATTGGGAGAAATCGGGAGTGCAGAGGCGTTGTGTGCGCTGTGTGAACATTATGTTACTGTAGTTCTAGACTAAATGTGACTGTGCATTAATTCATCCCACTCACAAAAAAACTGATTTAGTATTTATCAAAATGAATTAAAACTCAGAATGCAACTCCAAATATGACGCAAACCTGCAATAATTAATATGTTAATTACACAAATGTATCTAATCCCATTCAATTAACCTATATCTTTGCTGCTGGCCTTTGATGATCCAGTTCAACCATACCAATAGGCAAAATGACTTGAGAAACTAACAATTGTGCTTTGTTTTTTTTATTGCTGAAGAGTGTTTCTTCTCCTGCGTTCTACTGTACAGACGTGAATTTACTTTTGCTTCAGCCTGAGGTTTATTCATTACACTTGTTGGTGTGAAAGGGCTTTTATATTTGCTATAAATAGAACTTCTTATATTAAAAACAATCAAGCCCTGCTTATATTTAAAAAGTAACGCGAAAGTAACGCAAAAGTAATATAACGCATTACTTTCCATAAAAAGTAACTAAGTAACGTAATTAGTTACTTTTTTTAGGGAGTAACGCAATATTGTAATGCATTACTTTTAAAAGTAACTTTCCCCAACACTGTCGGTAGAACCAAGTCCCCGCCCAACTTTTTTTTCCCAACAATCCATTTCACTCAGATGCACATCACAATATGGATGAAATGATCTGTCACGACTTCTGGTATAATCTCCAACTTAAGACTAGCTAAATCTCCGAGGATAAACTTTAAAATGACAGTTTTCACCAAAAAAGGAAAATTCTGTCATCCTATCATATTATTTTAACACATTTATCTTCTGACATGAAACACAAAATGAGATGTTAGTCAGAATGCTAACACTTCTCTTTTCTCTTGCTCTCAAACAACAAAATATAGCACACAAACTGACTACTTTTGTAATGGTAATATTTTTGGACCCATTCTCATTTTATTTTTATTGCATGGAAAAGTGTTCTTTAAAAAAAATTTAAAGCGTTAATTTTGTGTTTAACAAAAGAAAATCATATGGGTTTGGAAAGACAAGAGAGTGAATTTTATTTTTTTTGTTGTTTTACATTTTTTCCCCGTGTTTTATCACCAAGTTGCTAAAGCCAAAAGCAGCTCATGAAAACTACTATAACAGCTTCTCCTTAGATCATATTATTAATCATGTGTCTGTGTGTCAAAGTAAGATGCTGAACTGAACCTATGGGAATAAATATAGTATTTCAGGGGCTTCATCTGAATTTTGTCAATATGTTGCCATAGGTCGTCATAAGCAAATAAAACCAGTCACAAAACCACAAATAGGCCTTCACGTGAAGGAAGTGAAAGATACTCCCTTGCCTCTAGGTGTAAACTCACTTTTGAGAGTGTTTGCAAATGAGGAGAAAGCAGTGTCGATGAGAGCCCACAAGCTGAATTTCACACTTGGAGTGGCCTTCATGGATAATTGGGTTGGAGAGGCCTAATTCACAATCATGTAATGCAGGTCTAGGGAACTGCTTTTCCACTAGAGCATTCCAGCATACCAACCAATCAAACTGCTTTTGTTCCTATGTGTCCATGATGTATTTACTGTGCTAAAAATAATTTAAAACTCTCTTAAAGGGAAAATATAGTTTATTTTAATGTTCTTCTCATTTCTTTTCTTGCTTTTTAACTCTTGAACTTAACCAATGATGTGCATTTGTAAGCTGAATACTGGAAGAAAGAGTGGTTGAAATGTTTTTATAATCCTGTTTGGAAACAATCATAATTTTGCGATTTCATTTGGTCCCACTAGTGGCGCTGAACTTCCAACACATTTTATTTAACCTTACCTTGCCCTCATGGTCTTCAAATACTGATTGGTCCACGTTGCAGGCGAAGAGGGACGTGGGGAGATCATTGAAATCGGTGATTTGTTGGAAACTGTCTCCCAGTGAGGACTCTCCCATGGTGGACTGCAGGACTACCAGCTCTTCCCCTCCTAGGAGGTAAACCCGCTGGACGAATGGAGCGCTTCTCATGTTGGCAAATAAATGCTCTCCCTTCATGGCTGTAAATGGTAAACAACATAAAAAGTGGAGATATTTTCTAATATCAGCAATTGCTTCTAGGCTACATTGTACACTTTTGCAGTTGACAATCATAATTGTTTGTCGAGCTCCAAAAATGCTCCAAAAAAAGAGCAATGTTAAGTATCAGCCAAAATCCGGTGTGTCTGGGGGTGTGCGCACATGACATATGTGCACCTATATTTTAAGAAACTGTTACTAAGCCCAAGACAACTGTCAGACTAAAGTGTGTGCGGTAACCTTATTGATTGAATAATCAAACAAACACCCTCATTAGCCTCTATAAGGACAAACGCTGGCCAGATTTCTTCGTTGTCTAGGAGGAACAATTCCTTTATACAGACCATTTACTAGTAAGCATACGTTCACACCAAATGCTGCAAAAACATTTACTCACCCTCATGTCGTTCCAAACCCATTAGACTTTGGTTAATCTTTTAAACGGCTATCGGCAAATTAAGGCCTGTTTAATGAAACTAAGGTTTGCTCTGTTCGCAGTCCAGTACACCATTTGATATCCATGTAAGCAATTTGAATTCAAAAAGACGCTCCTTCTTGTAAGACATCATAAAACGAATCCATATGAATCAAGTGCTTTAGTTCAAGTCTTGTGAAGAGATACAATTGCTTTAGCCTATATATGAAGATTAAATTGAGGGGTTTTTTATGTCGTACACCCACACAGCATGGGAAACAGGAACATAGGAAACTATTCTAATTCACAAAAAGAATAATGAATATGATTCACCAGATCCTCTTTGTAGTTATACAAACCAAATGATGAATACAGTAACAATAAACACAAACAAATACAGTCAATAGTATATAATATCTTATATCATAGTATCTAGCGCTCTAATTACCATGTTTAGAGTGTTTGTGGATGTGTGTGTCGTATATATATCATTCTTATATAATATATATATATATAATATATATATACAGTATATATATATAACACTATCCAAACAAGGCATTTATTGACCTTATGACAGTTCAGAGCAAGAGCTGTTTAGAGTACTTTCACTATACACCCAGACAGGAAACAGGGCAAAAGCTTGTCCTCATGACAGGTGAAACAGAACTGAAACAGTTACCTCCCAGAACCCCACCGAGCAGATGTTAACCCCTGGCTCTGGTAACTAATGCTCCACCAAAAGATTAGGTTATGGGCTTAAAGCAGAGCCAGTCTCTTGTCAGCCCACACAAACAACAATGGCAAGTGGGGAACAGCTTGCACCCATTTCCATAAAGCTTTTCCACCTGCCCTTTCTTCCCATGATCCACCCTGACAAGCTTGGTCCGTGGGCAAAGCTAGCACTGTCGCCTGTGTCATATGCACCATTAAATCTCCCTCAGCTATTTTGGAATCAATAGCCCATCACCAGCCACACATACAGTACACGCTCTCCAACACACACACACACGCATGCTCTCACTTTCACTCAAGGCTATAGATAGAGGCTGGAGCTGTCTGGTTCAGTCTTGCCCTGTGT
Organism: Sinocyclocheilus anophthalmus; assembly: GCA_018155175.1. Taxonomy (NCBI): domain Eukaryota; kingdom Metazoa; phylum Chordata; class Actinopteri; order Cypriniformes; family Cyprinidae; genus Sinocyclocheilus; species Sinocyclocheilus anophthalmus. The sequence goes on along the minus strand of JADLZN010006287.1, from coordinate 63,298 downwards.
AAACGTGGCTAAAAATAGAATGAGGACTAATGAAATGCAGAGATTGTGAGGCACTTGATTAAAATGAAGACTTCCAGACAGGGATCCATTTAATTTAAAATAACACAATGACCCTGTTATGAGATAATGATGTGCATAAACTATATATGAGCATAGACATGCTATAAGTGCTCAGCTTTATTTACAGAGATTTACAGTGCCTTTCATTTTGGAAATGGTCAGAGCCAAAAAGCATACTGATTATCTGAAGCTATAGAGGCCATTGGCATGTTTGCATGACCAAGGTCACTAAACAAGGGAAATATATAGATCCTCCTAATTCACTAAAACAATAATCAATACCATTCACCAGATCGTCTTTGTAGCTATACAAACTAAAGTGTGACAGTGTGTGTAAACAGTAACTGTAAACACAAACAAATTCAGTTAATGGTATAAGCAATCTTAAATATTGTTAATCGACATTATTATTTTTTTTTTATATAAAATAGGGAAAACTAGAAAACTACTAGAAAAAATAGCCTCATATCCTGTTGATTCTAACTTTACTTTGCCCAAATGTATGTGTGTGTGTATATATATATATCATATTATATAATATATATATATATATATATATATATATACCATATATAACATGATTTTTGTTTTATGTATTTTATTATTTTTATATGTGGTGTGTCATATTATATATAGTATATATTATTATATATATATATGAGTTTTTTGGTTTATTATTTTTTTATATGTTGGTGTTTGTTTGTGTGTGTGTGTGTGTGTGTATCCATATATAAGTAAAGTGACTGCCATTAGTTGCCAAGTATGGTGACCCATACTAGGAATTAGTGCTCTGCATTTATCCCGTCCTAAGTGCACACACACAGCAGTGAACACACACACACTGTGAACACACACCCGGAGCAGTGGGTGATATATCTCTTATTAACATATTATTCCTGTCAAATAATATATATTCCCCATCAAATTCTTTTTTATGTATTTATGGCCGAATTAAAACACATTTGACAAATATTTTTTTGGCAAAACTGACATGTTGTTTTTAGAAATATGACTGTTATATTCTGTATGGGATCAACCTGAGCCCCAGCAAAAATTACATTCTTGAAAAATGCACTAAACAAATATAAACAGACTGCTATAAACTGGCTGCTAGTGTGTACGCTAATCAGAAAATGTTGTTTTACTAAACTTTTATTTGTAACTTTTTATTTTGATTAAAATGGCCATGGGGACTCTGAGACCCAAATAGATCATGAAGGCTAAAAAACAGTAATTAAATGTAATGCTTTTAAAAATGATTTACAATGGAAATGCGCTTACAGTTTATATTACAGTGTACATGACCTTATTTGTTATAAGCAAACGTTTTTAGATGCTGTTGGGTACAAATAAGGGCTATTTAAATGAATTATTTTGTATTACATAATATATATTGCATTTTACTCTTTTGGTGCATCAAGGGCAAAATGAAAAGGGTAAGTGTCAATCACAGTCTACTGCAACCTGTTTGCTGCATCCCCCTTTGAGTCATCACTGGAGGAGCGGTCCCTCTATCGTCATCACCTGACATTCACTTCCCTTCTCTTTGCTATAAGGGTTTATATTCGTAATTTCTCTCAATCTGATGACTATAATATGATAAACCCTTATGGTAAACATGCCACATCAACCTGTCTGAGCAACTGTCAATACAGCACACTACTGGCAGCGTCTGTCAAGGTCAAGGAATGCACTTCAGAAACTAGGCTACTATTACAAATTCAATTGCTGTCATCAAATGACTTTCTTACTCTTTTTAGTCTCGTGCGGATGGTTATTATAGCACATCTGACTACCAATACAGACTGTCCAAGTTCTGAGTCCCCATAAACTCTTGTGTAAAAGTGATTTGTTTAAAAGTGGCATGCATACAGGGTCAAAGCAATGCAGAAAATATTCAATACTATATTATGTACTGTATAATATATAGGCTACTCTATATAGAATAATATGTTGTATAGACTATGAAATAATTTCTGCATTCATTTGACACTCTCTCCTCTTCTATGAAATAATAAAAGCAGCAACACCTGTCAAAGCACTACTGTACGGATGCAGGATGATCTAATGGAGTTAGTCGGTTTTTCGGTACCTGTGCGGGATGTGGCAGTCTGGTGTGCGTATCTTCTGCGCGGTGGCTTTGTCTCCCTCTCTTGCCTTTGTGAATCAAGCTCGCATTCCAGCTGCGATTCACTAATCTCCTAACGTTACTGCAGACAGCTTGATTCACCAATGACCGCCTCCCGGCATTCAAACGATGTTTGCTCTCAACCATACAGTCTATGCTCTCAACCCACTGATGACATACGGCGCGCCGAGCGCTGGGGGATCCAGGGACCAATAGCGTTCTCCTAAAAGCGAATATGCAAATCGGCGAAGTTACGTCAGAGATTTCGCCTGCTGGTTGTTGCGTCGCTGTGACACGTTCAGCAGGTTGTTTTTAGTAAATGTGGTGCAGGGCAAAGCAGAGATTTCTCGAAATGATGTCTGTCAGACTCGAAAGGACACAGCACGAGTTGAATAGTGTGGTGAGTTGATTTAAAGCATATAAATTCGAATAAACACCTTGGGTGAGATATTGTTTATGGGTACATATTAATAGCCTAAAATAAAAGGGGAAAAGGAAACCTATTAATAGCCTATAATAAAAGGAAATAGGAACCCTGCTGAAAGAAAGAGTCTAAACTGGTTTGCTGGTCACCAACATTTCATTATGAATTATTATTTAAATTGTAATAATATGTCACAATATTACAGGCCACAAAACCAGCTTTTAAGACCTGCAAACATAAGCTCCTTTTATATTATTATTATCATTATTATTTAGTGTTCAGATCTTTACATAATGTAATGTTTAAAATCTATGAAAGCTCAATTATGTGACTAAATGCATATTATGTATATTATATAATTTTTTTATGTCTTACGTCTGTCATTAATAATGTCTAGTCATTTAAACAAGGTGAGTTGTTTAACCAGTTTACCTCATTATAATCTAACTATAGGGTTAAATCACATGTCATATCATCATACATATGACCCTCTTCATAGGACAAGGGAAGTTTCTGTGTAAAAATATAAAGGATTCACAGGACAATGATCATTTCAGAGATGCAAAAAGTGTGTTTTTTGTGTATTAGTATTTGTGTCAATGGATATTAAATGACATTGTATGAAGGAACAGGAATGTTAATGTTTCATTTTGTTACATCACACCACTTTCGAGTCTAGTATCCATGTTTATCATTGGCCTTCTGCTAAACATCTCTGGAATGTTGCGCTTGAGGAGTCTTTGATTTCGCAAAGTAGGCCATGCTCCTGGATCCAACATCCTAGATGGTCCTGGGAAAACGATCCTATCCAATCAGATTTCAAGGTTAGGCTATGTTTGTTTGACAGGAATGCTGTTCCATGGACCATGACCAACAAAAGATGATGCCTGCTTAACAAAATCACAGTCACATGGCTGTTAAGTCAATTGAAATATAAAGAAGGAAACTTCTGCAGCAAAACATGTTCTTTATTGAAACACAATTAAACTTGTTATTTATTGAAATACACATTGCAAAATAGCACAAAGGGTTTTCTTCTTCCAAATGTTTACAATACCAATGATTCATTCAATCAAGTACATCTTCATATTGAATTCATGTAAACATTCTATTTGCCTTGCAAATTAAAGATGCTTGCATCCAAGCACATAAAATTACTCCATGTAACTTATGTCATGTAATATTATGTAATATTATCCAAATACGAGTGTACACAGATGCAGTAAAGAACTTACAGACTACAAGACAGATGTGTTTTTTAGAAACAATACTTTTCACCACTGCAGAAAAAGAAGCATGGTAATAATGTGTTTACATATTTCTGCTTCACAAAATAGAACCTCCTCTTAGTTATATTTTCTATAAACTTTGTCTTTACTTTGTCCATTTCATGCACAAGATGCTTGGCTGTAATATATGACTGAAGTGGTATTAGGCAACACATTTTGTTTATTTCATACATCCTGAAAATGATGAAGTCTCTCAGTCCGGGAAAGGAATTTCCACAACCTCATGCTTTCTGATATATATCATCTCTATTATGCCATCAGTCCGGGCAGTTCATATCCCATTGTTGAAGCCCTAGGCAAATCCCGATTGCCCCCCCCCCACACACACATAGAGTTATTTCAGAAACCAGTTGCTTGTCACATTCAAATTGTTTGTCATAGTAACGACACTAATTTGTAATTTGTGGAGATTCAGTGCATTGATTTCCACAAATCTGAATGCATTATTTGTAAACTGACTGTTAAGATAAACATTTTGCACAGTTTAGTATCTGTAATATCATTGTGTTGCCATTAGATGCCTGTATAGCCCTATGTAACTATTCTTAGTGGCTAAGACATTGCATATAATTTACACCTAAATTAATTTAATTACATTTTGATTAGGATACTATATACTATACTACTACATATTGTTTAGATATTATCAATGGCTACTTATTTGTCTTTATCTGTTTAATTTTCCTTGTTGTTGTTTCCTGCACATTGATTTAAATTTCAGTTATTGCATTATTATATCCAAACCTATAAAACCCTTTGTTACCACCCCCACTACATATAAAGCTTTAATCAGTGGCATAAAGTAACCAATGCCTGCTACTTATCATTTGCTATTTGGTTACGGCTTTACGTCCCCTTAAATACGTGACGCGCTGTCGCCCTCTCTGACGCGCTCCTCCTTAAGTGCGTTGGAAGTTAATGCCTTGTTTCAGAGCCTCTTGACACCTCATTGGATGCATTTAACTCGACAAAGCGGTCTAATAAAGGATGTATTGATCTCGTGAATTAGCGAATTTTACTATACAAATATTTTTTAATTGGATGTTAAAGTTTATATGGGAATATTACGTGACACGCTGATGCTTTAACAATGCATTGGCGCAAAAACCGCACACCTTTTGGACAAATCTTCCACAAAAGTGCCACAAATACTGCCTAAACAAAATACTGATTTTGTGCACTTTATTTACTGTACCAATATTTTAAATTGGACTTTGAACTTAGCTTTATTGCATGGCAAAAATAAAAAAAATACGTTACCTTGCCAAAGCACTGACAGAACCCACTGATCTAACGGCGTTGTTGAGCGCTCCAAATGCAAACTTTGCATGCAACAATCAGGCAGCAACTGACATCACTCTGATCTAGTGGCATACAGGCATCGTCAGATTGACAGTACTCTAGCCCAATAGTGTTGGGGGATCCAGTGGGGGCGGCAGTCATATTTCAGGGTGACCGTGCCACTCTTTATCACAACCCTGCTAAAAGTGCCAGTACGTGCGCTCATTGGCGCCCCTTCAGCTGGTGGCGCCCTAGGCGACCGCCTAGCTCGCCTATGCCTAGAAACGGCCCTGCCATTAGTTATTCAAGAGGATGACCCAACAAAACTGAAATATATATAAAAGCTAATATCCTAAATTACCTTTCGCGTGCGTTGTATGATTTTCTTGTTTTCTTTAGAGGGATATAGTATTTGCCTGTGTCCAGGTCACAGTTTAACATTCAGCATGATGCTTCAAACCTCTGAAGCTCAGCTCAGGATATGCGGTTGATCTCTGCAACTCTTATGTCAAGACTGTCAACAAAGCTCTAAAGCAGTAGCACAGCCCTCTGAACATGAGCGCTCTATCTATGCTTGTATCTCACTGTACAGGGTCCGTCTGGCAGCTGGGTTCCCACCAAATGCTCTACAAGGGCTCTACAAGAACCAGATACATATATTTCTCAAGTCCACATAAATATAATATACAATGCTAGTAAGTATTCAGACATTCTTTATATGTATACATTTCTTTGCATTGCATGCAAAATATAAAATCAGATTGCATCTGCAAACAAATGATTCAACTTTTCTAAGCCATTTTTGGTTTTATCCAAATATCTATATATCTAATATAATCCTGCTCAAATGTTTGGGGTTGTTAAGATATTTGAAATGTTTTTGAATGAAGTCTCTTGCTTTTATTTGATAAAACTACACTAAAACAGTAATATTGTGAAGTATTATTGCAAATTAAAATAACTGGTGTTTATTTTAATATATTTTAAAGTGTAATTTATTCCTGTGATAGCAAAGCTGAATTTTCAGCATCCATTACTCCAGTCTTCAGTGTCAGATGATCCTTTAGAAATCATTCTAATATGCTGATTTGCTGTTTAAGAAACATTTCTTCTTATTTTCAATGTAGATACATTGATACATTATTTCAAGGCTTTTTGATGAATATAAAGTTCAAAAGGACAGCATATATATTAAATAGATTTTTTTGTAATATTGTAAACGTTTTTCGATCAATTTAATGCATCTTTGCTAAATAAAAGTTATTAATTTCTTTAAAAATATCGTACTGAAAAAAAGTATAATTTATATATATATATATTATATCTATATATTTTTTTTTTTGGTATGTTTCTGCCTGGGTAGGATAATAAAATTCAAAGGTAAAAAGTATTTATCAATTTAATGAAGCAATTTATCAAATCTGCCTCCAAAAGTATACATTTATGACAAATAAAATAGATGAATGTATGATTCATATCTAGATCTACGTTCATGAACTTTGTTGGTGGGCGAAATTTACAAAGCTATTTTTGGTCAGGCCTGAGAATTGCAAGGGTAAAGAGCAGGACGCTGCTTAGGCATTAGATTGGGCCGTTGTTGGGTAAATACTGCCATAGGAACACATCTGGAAATGATTAACCTAATGCCTACTTTGAAGTCATCTCTTTCAAGGCTTATTTACCATTCTCCATTGGACGTTACTCTTTCTCAGGCCACTTACCGGTTTGGGCACTGGATCCAGCGGGATGAATTCAAACTTGTAGAGGATGAGGGCCACAAACATATGCAATTCCATAACGGCGTACCACCTGTTGACACAATAAATAACAAGTGCTTATTGTTGTTTCTTTCATTTTCATGTCCTCTTTCTCATTAAGAAAATTTTCTAGATTCAAACTCATTGTACTGAAGTGCTCATCACTTCACAAGCCAGCTTGAATAGCACTATGTGTATTAGTATTCTGATGGAATATTGCATGCTGTCTAGCTGCCATTGCACCCTCCCTCGGGTGCTGCCGAACACTGGGAAAACTGTGATTTATATTGCAGGTAGAAAAGCAAAATGTGAATGAATGTCTTGTTTTGCGTTCAAATTCCAGGTGCATTCATAGCCACTGTGGCCTTGTTTGGAGGCGGATAGTGGAATTTTAGGTGAATTGAAGTGAAAGAATTAAGGCACAGAGAATAAAATGGTTCCTAGGTGAGACACAGCAAGGAATAATGGGAGGCAATAAAGGGAGGGCGAGAGATGCAAGTCATGTTTCTTGAAATAATCAGCCCAAATAACCTTGAGAGCCATGACTCATTCAGGGACACTGTATTAGTGACGCAAGTAGCCAATCTCCTAAAATAATCAAAATCACATTGGATTGAGGGAAAATGAAATACATTTTGCCACACTCAGTGTACTAATTTGTGACCATGTCCAGCTAAGAGATCTATACAAGCCTGAGTAATCATTACAAAGCCGCCTCATGACAATGTGACATTTGAATGCAAAGTTGATAGATGTGGATTGAATATTTCAGTGGCATTTGAAATTATTCTAGAGAGAATGTCATAGTCCACACATGTTTATATGCATAATGGAGAATACATTTTATATATATTTTTATATTTGTTTAAATAATTCATTATTTCTTAATTGTAATTAATAATGTATTATTTATTTGAATAGGGCGTGATATTTTTTTATTATAAAAATTATTATTTATACGCCTCTGAGTGCTGCCAGCAAGGGGAGTCAAAAATGAAACAATTTCAATGAATGAATGTACTTGATTTTAGTTCCATAATGTTTTTTTTTTTTATTAATAATTTGTGTTTTTAGAGGATTTTATGCTACTAAATATTTATGGAATAGTTATGATCCATTAATTACTTGGTAACCACTTTTTGAGCAAAGACCTGAAAATGAAATTTTCATGAATCTTGAATGCTTTGGAGCACAGACTTAAGTTTGCTCTCTTTTTAAAGAAGATGTGGCAGTTAATTCTGGAAAAGTTTAAAAAGTGAAACTAAAAATAGTTATAGAAGTTAGTTTATTATTGTGAAAAATTTACAAAAATACTATTTTTAATTTTTACTACTATTTTTTTTTTTTCAAAACATGTTTTAAGTGCTTGAAAGCCTGTTGAAAATGATATTTTAGTAAGAGTTTGTTTCGGACAGTACCAAGTGTTTCCACTAGATGAAATTCACTTCCTATTCATTTCCATTGTGTTGTTCACATAGCAAGTGCCAAAACCTTTACCAAGTTCCATACCCTTGCGGGGGGGAGGGGGAAAACATTAACATTTTTGGTCAAAAATTACCAAACAGCAGCAGAGTGTTAAAAACAAACCTTCATCTCCCTTTTTCGCTATATTACTCGACCTCTCTCTTACTTCTGTTTCTCCCTCTCATATATTCCCACACTGATAAACGTAGATTCATCTGTTTTGGAGGGTTTTGAAAGGTCACTGGTCTGTGCCTATGCTTTTGATCTTCCTGTGCAGCTGGGAAAGTTCTCCCAGACTTTATAAAGCTCTATTAATGTCATTCTGACCCCAGCCGCACACTCCCCAAGGCCTTCATGATGTCATCAGTAGGGGCCCAAAGGGCTGGGACATTAGGGCCAAGAATGCTCAGTACAACATAAAAGCAGTGCCATGAATCTATATCAACATGGCAGTATACCAGGAATGGAGTCATAGTGCACACTATCAATAATGCAGCTATATGATTTACAAGTATCGCCTGTAATTCGAATCCCACCCTGACAGAGTTCTTGTGGGTAACAGCTATGAACTTTTTTGTGCCAGTCTCGGTGTACATAACCTAAGGGAACTGACATTCTCAGCAATAGAGCCAAAGGGGAAAGATGGGCTGGTGCAGCTTGTGGCATTTGCTATAGGCCAAGTTCAGCCCATAGTGTTCCTGATACAGGCCAAAGACCAAACCACCAAACCTTGCTAAAAGTCAAAAATTGCCCCCAACTCACCAAAGGTGCTTCCAAATATCAAACTCTGCTTTTATTATGTTTTAAATTTTAAAAAAGTATATTCTTTTTTATAATGCTCAAAATAGAGAATGCAGTCCCGTTTACAGTTAAAAGAGCCAATTTCCTTTATCATATCACCTGTTTGTTTACTCTAAACCACAAGAGCATTAGCTGAACCGGCCTGCACAAAGCCTTTTTTGCAACATTTAACCTAGAGAAGCTTTTGATAAGTATAATACCATTCCTGTCAGATTTTATTGCTAAATAAAATTTACTGCTTGCTTAAACATAATCTTGACTGATATTTTTATATATTTAGGTCTTTCCCTACGGGAAAATAAACAAAAATGCAACCGGGTCAGATGTGCATGGTTTGAAAACCCAAACATCTCTGAACTGACTTCGTGAATTATGTAACATGTTCAATTGTGTTATTTGAGCAAAGTTCAGTAAAGTTCAAAACCAGCTGTCCAGGGAAAAAGAAACAAAATGCACAAAGAAAAAATATAGTGTACATGATTATTACTTTGTATAAACACAAGAGTTTTTCTAACCTTCCTGGGCACTGATTTCCCCCCCTCCAAATGCCACAAACCCCTCCAAGTGGACATTCTTTTCTAAATCTGCCTTTTCCTATCGTTCCTGTGGGAAGAAAAGTTTCATTAAAAATAATCCACTCAGGCGTGGGCCAGTCTAGAATATACCATTTGAGCCTGTCTTCCAGCACTCTAAGATTTAATTTAATAAGACATATTTACAGTAATTTCTGAACAGTAACTCTCTATGCAATGTCCATCTGTTCACTAATGTGGCTTTATTGTGGGCATAAATCAATAATTGCTCCTGAGTTGCATCAACAAACCTAGAAGTCTTTTGAACTGGTCAGAAAGTCCAATCTTCCAAGGTTTTCGTAGATTCAAAACAATTTGTTTATAGATTTCCGATGTAAAAGACCACTGAATGTCCATTTAGTCAGCAACCATATCTATTCATTGTGTAAAATATTTAGATTCCATTAAGGAAAATGGAGAAAGTGACCCTTGAATGCACTCTTTACACACATTTAAGTGCATTTCCACTGCAAAGAAGAGAGCTGATTTGAAACTAAACATATCTTTTGCTAAAAACAGTATTTAAAGCATTTAGATGTAGGTCTAACCCAGTCTCTGTGAGCTGTGCTATTTCCTTCAAGACATTAGCAGACAGAAGTGTAATGGAATCTCTATAGGTGTTTGCCGGAAGGTTAATTGTGAAGATAACTGTCAGGCCTTCCTTGAACACATACCTATTATTCCTGTTTTAATGGAGTACAGCTGGAGTTTTCAAGCACATTGTGACCAGTACTCTGCAACTTGCCAGACAAAATGCAAGGAGGAAGCTTTATTGAAAGAAAATACTAATAAAAGAGATGCCGATTCCATCATAGAGCAAAACAAACTCAACAAAAAAAAAAAAAAAGTACAGGAACATTTGATAGTAAAGCACTTTACCTGCTGTAAAAAAAAGCATTTTATGAGCATGTGTCTTGTGTATATTTTATTTTGGTTTATAGAGGAATTAGTGTTAACCTCATCCTGTGGCTGAAGTCATTCAGAAGGGTGAAGTTACTCACAGGTTTGAAATCTTCCGGGTCTGGGAAATACTTGGGGTTCCGGTGAGCCCAGTAGGGAGACAACATCAGCATGTCTCCAGGTGGGATAACATAATTCTGAAAAGCAGAAAACATGCATAGAGTTGTTTTAGCTGAGAATTAAACCTGGTAATGTTTGCTTTGTAGCCTGTGTGAGTCAAAGGGCAGATCTCAATACACTAATATATAATTATTAATATATAGCTCTATATATACAGCCTGCACTTATGGACCTATGCATAAAAACACTGAAATGAAATGCATTGTGCGCTCAATAATCTGTTATGGCTGACCTGTAATTTGAGAGGCCGCACTGCTTTACGAGTGATGGCTCCAGGGGCCCTCAGCCGAATGGCTTCCATGATACACCACTTCACATATGGCATGTGCTGTAAGTCATCTAGGGTCACCTTTGTCTTCTCCTTGTATTGAATGCAAAGCAAACACACAAGCACTAAGTGACTATCCATAGCTTTAAGTACTACTGATGTGTGCTTAAGAGAAAGTTTAATGCAATAACAACGCTTGGATAGATCTGGCTCAACAGCACAGTGAAACACATTTTTATACTTGTATTTAACTCTCATGTGTTCTTGTGTTGTGCATATAAAGGAGCATAAATGCACCTCTGCATGCAATATGCAAATCATGTTTACTAGTGATGAAAATGTGTCATATACTAACAGATTTAATGCATAAAAGTTCTGTAAGACTTTTTAAAGACAATGCATGACAGTTTGCTGTCCTCTAGTGGATCTTGAGGGAAGTTTAAAAATATAAGAGGTCTCACACTGCGAAACACAACCACTCATATATATATATAGATTATATATATATATATATATATATCTCATAATATATATATATATATCTATATATATATATATATACTGTATTAGTATATATACACACACACACAAAAACACACACGTATGCATTGTAATTTATATATATATATTTATATACAGTATATATATATATACTATATATATATATATATATCAGTTTCACAAATTATTACAGGAAAAATTGTTTAACATTGATAATGATGAGAAAATAGTTCTTGAACACTACATCTGCATATTAGAATTATTCTAATCACAGGAATAAATCATCACAGGAATAAATTAAATTTTATAAATTATTTCAATATACCTTTTACCGTATTTTGATTAAATACATGCAGCCTTGCTGAGTCAAAAATATAGAAAATCTTACAGACATACTGTTAGTTGATATTTATACTGAAAGCAATTAATGAATTCAGTCTGGGTGGGGCTTTACAAGTTGAAAACCATTGGTTTTGAGATATTGGTTTTACCTTGGTCTCTGAGGGCAGCGTTGATCTGATCCATTGCAATCTTGTATACTTTAGGATTGGCCAAAATAAAAGCAATGGCCCAAAATGTAATCTAGAATAAAGTGAAAACATTAGTTCTCAGCAACATTCTGTTCAATGTCAAATCTGAGTTAACACATAGAAAGATACAGTGTAATAGCACTAAAATAAACCTCTCACTCACTGGTATAGCATTTGCCAGGGAAGCCCAAAGTAAAAGTAAACCATACTTGGGTAGATATCTGTCACTTATTGCAGTAGCCAGGTGCTGTAGTAAAGTCTAAGGAGAAACAGTGACAGATCAGAAACTTTTTGGATTTTTATTAAACAATGGCCAAATACAGCAGATAGATTTCTAATATTATGCTAATTCCATAATCAAAAATCAAAAATGATGTATGATTATGAACAAAATTGTAAAACTTCAAATGTCATATAGTCCTACAAAAAAGGCTTAGAAACCTGATGGAAACTCTTTAGCTCCCTCTATTGGTGCTAACATGTTTATAAATGTACACATTCAACAGACCAATAAGAAAGATTTAGTTTGGCATTAAACTCTATTCTATGTGTTTCAAGATCAACATCAGTAACAACAGTAATCCATGCACAATTCCCGTCCATCAATTAACGTCTTGTTAAGTGAAAAGCTGCATGTCTGTAAAAAAACAAATCCATCATCAATAAGTTTTTAACTTCAAACCGTTACTTCTGCGAATCTTCTATAATATTGTTTTCTCCAGTGAAAATTTAACTTGTCTGAATCAGGAAGAGAAATATGCACAGATCAAGCACTGTTTACAAGTGAAAACAGTCCAAACAACTGTCCAAATATGGTGGTGGATTTTGATATGAGAGGACAACAGATGGACCTTTTTTTACTGGAGGAAGCATTATTATAGATTACGGACTTGTATTTTGGCCAGAAGCAATGGTTTAAATTTAAAAACATCTTGATGAATTTGTTTCTTACAAAAATGCCACTTTTCACTTCGCAAAACATTGATTGATGGACTGGAGTCGTGTGGATTATTGTGATGTTTCCATCAGCTGATTGGACTCTCATTCTGACGGCACCCATTCACTGCAGGAGATCCATTGGTGAGCAAATGATGTACTGTAACACTGAATTTCTCAAAATTGGGGTTTCAAGGTTTTACATTTTCACCTGATCCCCATAAAGGCCATCGTTGTCTTTTATCATGTGGAGCAGTTTAGATTACCTATATTACCTTTCCAACATTCTCACTGTAGAGGGTCTCCTGTGATTTGATAGCCATATTTCATATTTCACAAATATTTCAGCAGAGAAAGGAGCCATTGCTTTGAGTTTGCCCATTCCCTGAAGACACAAAAGGTGCATCCTTTAACTCTTTGGCTATAGATGTTTTGAATGTATTTCAACAGAAATACAGTATATGCTGATATGCAAGGCCTTTTTAGTTGATTCTTTTTAGTTGGGACTAATTGTGTTTCATAATTGCAGCTTTCAGTAATATTGTGGCAGTAGCACTCACATACATCAAGAACATGTCTGGGAGTTGGGAGCCGTATTCAAATCCTTCATCATAGGTTGTGAACTTCTCCAGGAACTCCTGCCTGGTGAGGGCGATACTAGGAGAGTTACATCGGCCCAGTAAGTTGCTCATTACTGCTGGATACATAACACTCCTGAAAACAAGTATAAAACAGTTTTCAAGAAATAAATTACTTGAAATTATCTAATTACATTACAAGATTTACGTTGATGAATTATAGTGTATTTGCTGAATGAAATCCAATACTTGTTTTTTATTAATTTTGGGGTGCCGATTCCAAAAATATAGTCTGTTTTGCTCAAGCATGACACACTTTCTTACAAAATAAGATGCGGATTTCATAGCATTTTTGCTTTCAACAACCATTTGTAAGGTGGGATTTGATCCCTTAACAACAGAAAAACTGCCACAAAGAAGACATACTCTACTTGTTTGTTCAATTCTCAGCCAATTTCCACATGTACGTATGAGTCTGAGGACATTATTTTATGCCAAATTCAGATTTCAATGTTAGAATTATGTCCAGTGACAGAAGAAAATGCAAACATGACCCAGATGTTTTCTGATACATCTATGGGTGTTTTACTACATCTAAACAATGACAGAAAATTACAGATTTTGTGGGAAAAAAGTATTTATAAACGTGCTTATGTTAAGTTCTTTGACATTAAATCGAGTATTTGAATATATTTTCCCACTCCTTTGCACACTGTAAGTTAAATGATACATTTTGAATACTTTTTGTAACTTTTGACATTTAACTGCTTTGGTTATTTTGATAAATGCATTCTAGCTGATACATTTGTAATTGCTGTACATTATGGAAAGTTCTAATATTTTTTACAGTAATAAATCATCTCATTGAGTTCAGAGTCTAAGGTCATGTATAAGAGAATAATGGAGTAGCTTTAGCAATCAGTTATAAATCTAAACCTTTACCACAAGTATTGTACCTGTGTTGTGAACAGCTTCTTGCACTGCTTGTTCAAAATCAACATCTTTAGAGGTGAAAAAAGCTTGGAAATCCTAATTTAGGGTCACAAATGTCAGTCTCTTCCCAGCAGCTACAACAGTGAAATCTGGTCCATACTAGGAGAACAAACACACTATTTTTTTTTTTTTTTTTTTTTTTAGAAATTAAGCTTTATTATTTCTATTTTATACAAATGATTAAATCTTATATTAAGATGCAAATTAAGTGAAAAAAATACAGTACAAAAACAGGCAATTAAATACATTTATTCAGTAACCCCCAGAGAACCTTAAAAGACTTGAAAGCACTCTTTTTTGTGTGATTTCTTGCATTGGCTCTGGCAGAAGCAATTACTGAATTTTAGAGCAGTTGTCTATTCAGCAAACCTCTCATTATCTCCCATGCTTTCAGAGAACTGGCACAGCAGTGCCCAGAACAAAAATTGTGTCAAAAAGAGCCACTGTGTGCGGCTTCTGTCCTAGTTGCATACATTAGTGGTGCTGAACTGAACTGTCTTCAAACTCGGTTAGTATGGCACAGCTCAAAAACAAAACACGTCAACATCAGCCACAGGGCATAGCGTCTGGGTAATATTGTTGTAGATGCTAATGAAAGTATTGAAAGTATAAACAGCCAGCCATCACAATCAATCAATCAATCAATAGGCAAGCAGCATGGTAAAGCAAAGATATGTAGTTTAAATATAAAGTCTGAAGGCACATTTTCTAATATTGTTTATATTGATCATAGTAATGATAATGTGCTGTTAATTTTAAGAGAACATGTGTAAAATATATAACTATATTGGCAATCTGTGACTTTTAAAAACTCTCCTCTAAAAATCAAATTATCACACTGCACGTTTACATTTTTTGCATTTTACATTTGTACAGTAGGTGAGTGCAACAGGTTCGTCAAAATTTGCAGGGGAGGAGCTGACTTCTGGACCCATTGGCAGACCAACCCTGTATGATTTATGCCAAAAACTGTTACCAGCCTTTTAAATTAATTATTATTATTTAATTTACATAACTAATGTTCTGGGGGAAAATGTTGAAATCCCTGAAATCAAATGTCTGAAATTCCACTGTACTGTCATTTGCATAAATACAAATTATATGCAAATCTTATATGAAAAAAATATATATGCATGCAAATCATCGATACTATACAGTTATGATTCTTTATTCAAGTAATTTCACAATGGGCACACTTACTTTGGCTCTGGCTTTCTGGATGAAATGCAAAGGTGCTTTGCCAAATTCAAAAGCAGCACCAAACCAAGGTAAAGGAACTTGTATGTGTAAAGTTCCTAAAGTATATCTGAAATTGAACTTGAAATTAAAGCACTATGCTATGAAACATTTCCAGAATCTGCAACAGAATAAACAAATACAAATAAATAAAATATATGCATATATAAAAAAATATATATACAGCTACGAATTTTGGAAACGTCTTTCATATTATACTAGATTTTGTCGCAATCTAAGATACAGTTATTTATATATATAAATAATAAATCACTTGCAATACAGTGAAATAGAAGATTTCTAATTACCAATGTATTTAATAGAGTCATAAAAAAACGAATTCTCTCTCTATATATTAAACAGTTTTATATGTATGAAACGGCTAATTTTCGAAACACGCTAGCTGACGGCACATCTGTGACGCCACGCTCCATCCGGGTCCTCCGCGCCTGGGCCATGACGTCACGGGGTCCAGGAATGGCGGCGCTGTCTGCAGAGAGAAGCAGCCCGAAGAGCCCGAAACTTTATTCCTAACATCGCTCAGCGGCTACACGAGCTCTACCGCTCCACCGACGGCCATATCCTCCTCTTAAAGAGCCAGCGCGACAGCGGAACCCAGTCTTGACGTTGTTACCGCGGAATTTCGACGTCTCAGGCTATAATAGTTTGGTTGACTTTGCGAGGGCCAAAAGACAAGAGCAAAGACAGCGACTAACGGTACATAAAAACAACAACAAGCACCCCAAAACACCCTCTTTCGAGTCCGTCCATTTCACAGAAGGACCTTACTTGTGTTTTGCTAGTTTCTTGTCTTGCTCATACCCCGAAAGGCACGACACTGGCCTGATAAGGTGAAGCCACCAGCTGCGGGTTTGATGCCACGATGGAGAGTTTAACACTGAGCGATGTCGAGCAGAAATATTACTCTGAACTCTTCCTCTCCTGTGATGTGGATAACGCCAAGAAAGTGGCTTCCAATGGCAAAGTTCTGGACCTCTTCCGAGCGGCCCAGCTCTCAAACGAAGTGGTCCATCAGGTATAGTATGCATCTGATTCAGTAATGTGTGTATTAGTCAACAGATCTTTGTTGGTATGCTTATACACTTTAGTAAGTTGAACTGATGGATTGAGTTAATCGTTTCAGACATGCTAATAGCTCTAATGGATCGTTTGGGTGATGTCAGGAGTGTTTAGACGGGTCTGATGAAAAGTTGGTGAGTTGCACAGATAAAGGGTGATGCATCTGTAGGGTTAAACTTTGTTTCCTGTTGTGCAAGTCTGTAGAATTATTAGTTGCGCCTGCTTCCTCTTAAATATTAGCATAAATGGTTATTTTCTGTTTTTGCCATGAGATCTATACACAGCTGATGACTCGTGAAAGGTGATTTTCTCACTTATCAAAGTATTAATGCAAGAAAGGAGGTTTGGTGTTATGCATAATGTGTGACCCTTTGTTGTGGAATGAGTCAAAACAGTCTAATTTATTAACTATATTTCAGCTGATCATAACTTGGCTATAATATTTGACCTCAGTCTACTCTTTTTGGAGACTCCAGACAAGGTTGTTTGCTCTTGAAGTGTCATTGAGAGATGTTTGTTTCTTCACTGATGGTTGGTGCTGATTACCTCATCTGTAGCTATAGTCAGCACTGTTAGAGCATAACAAGTTTCAAATACTTGTGGTCTTCATTGTCTAGTTGCTTATAGATTTGTGGCCAGAGATTCTTGAAGGGGTGTGTCCATGAGTTGCTAGACTTCAACTTTTTATTGTGTTGTTGATCTTGTCTGAGCAACAGATTTATTGATCTGTTATACTTTAGTAATTGGAAGAGGTCATCAAGGGCATTTCATTGAAGGTTTACTTGTGTGAAATGTCAACTTTTTTAGATGTTGTTTCTCTACTAATGGATTTCTAATGTTTCATTAATTTTACATCAACATTTTGCAATTTTGAGATTGATAACTGTGCCAACTTGACTGATTAACAGTTATGTGTATTAAATATTAGTTTTCTGGTTGAAGTGAGTTGTATTATGTATACTGCCTTTATATTGGTGATTGACCAAACTGTTGTCTAATACAAGAGACCCATAGTGGATAAAGATACAGACCCCGTGTTACATATTGGCCTATAGTATCATCTGTGTAACACCATATTAATGTAGCGTACACTACTGTCAAAAAGCTATTTCAAACAGCTTCTGTTCTTTTCATCAAAGAATCCTGAAATGTATCACGGTTTAATATTGCACAGCACAACTGTTTTCCTCGTTGATAATAATTGGGAATAATTCTTGAGCAGCAAATCAGCATATTAGAATGATTTCTGAAGGATCATGTGACTCTGAAGACTGGAATAATTGCTGCTGAAAATTTTGCTATGTCGTCACAGGAATAAATTACTATTTAAGGCCAATAATAATAATAATTAAAAAAAAACATCAGTAATTTTTTTTGTTTCTGAAAAAAGTCTCTTATGCTCACCAAGGCTGGGCATTTTTTATATATCTTTTATTTAAATAAAAAACTAGATTGAGATCGCCCCAAATGCGCCAACGAACTCTCATGGTCGCGCATCCCTGCACTTATGGCACACTGTTCATTAAATGTTCTTTTAGTTATCTCAAATCCAGCTTAGTGCTTTATATCGTGTGTGATTGTTTGTTTTTTAGAGGCATTAACTTCATTAACTTCTACTCACTTCTGGTCATGCTATTGAATGGTCAACATTGTATTGTAGATGCTAAGGTCAGTTTATCTGATTGGTAGTTCTGTTTCCATTGTTCTAGATTACTGAACTTTGCGGGGCCACACGTCTCGGTCATTTCGGTCGGAGTCAGTTCTACATTGCACTGAAGCTCATTGCACTGGCCCAGTCTGGACTGCCCCTGCGCGTGGAGAGCCTGAACACCAGCGTCGAGTGGGTGTGTAGTCCCGATCCAGTGGCTGCAGCATTTCCTTTCTGACGGTTTCCAAGGGGCGTCTCTCTGAGTGTAGGCCCTTTTCGCAGCCATTTCAGAGGTCGTCGCTGCTAGTGGTCATGTTTTCATGCTTAGTGACACTCGGAGTTCTATCGCGACATACACCTGGTGTGTGCAATATCCATTATATTGTCACAACTACAGGAATAATCAAAGAATGACCCCAGTATTTTTGGTAATGGTATAGAAGTTACTTATACCGCCTTGTACTTAATTTTGTAGACACTAATTCTACAAATGAATCCATTGTGGCAGTTGCAGCCTGTTACATAACGAGAATTAGAGGATAATCTTACTGCCTCATCGATGAAAAGGAATAGGAATCCATGTGGATATTGTCACGTCCTAAAACCGGCGAGGAGGACAGGGCAAACAACCAAGATACCGCATTTTTAGTAGGCTCAGTACTTAGGGTCGAGTCCGGGAAACCACCGACCGCGTACGTCCCATCGTTCTGTATTGGGTATTCTACAATTGTTCTTGCATTTTTCTAGTGCAATATTGCGTATATCTACATGGCGACTGCGAATTGTTGGATTTTGCCTTTAAGCCAAAATGCAAAGGCTCCTGTTTGTTTATTGACTATCAGGCCTGTTTTATATGAACCGAAGACGCCTGACAGGGAGCCCATGGGCAAAAGCACTTTACATTAACTATCCATGCAGAGAGTAGATATCATGCATCAGGCGAGTTGGTGATACAATGTTTTAGTCGTACCCCCCGGCAGAGACAGACGCGGAAGCAGTACACGGACACACCAAGCAGGAACATAAGATACCCCCGGCCTGCTAGCCTTTGAGACCGATTAGCTGCACTCTTCTCACGCCTTAACCCCAACGAAGACACAGTCAACAGGAAATTGTTGATAGTACCTTGGAATTTAAATATGCATTGGATGATCTTGGTTTCTATGGATTTCAATTCCATTTATTTTAAAGTTATTAATCAAAATTTTCAACCTCTAGTCAGCTGTAGCAGTCAGTATAGTAGTGCTTATTTTAGCACTGCTGGCAGTAGTTGAATATTAAATCTGTCTTTGAATGCAGAAGTCTGATGTGGAGTTGTGTTTGCAGTCAGGGATCTGCCCCTCCCTCGTTTTGTGATGGGCAAGAACGAGCAGGAGATGAGGCACATGTTTGCAGACCCAGAGAACCAGGGGCCCTACCTCCCCAGACCTCCAGGGCGAGTGCAAGCCAAAAAAGTGTCAGCGCATGAGACAATTCAGCCCTGTGTGCCCACTGTAGATCCACAGGTACTACAGCATATATCATGCATGCTATTATTGAATATGTGTCAAAATATGAAATCAGTGCATTAGGCCTTATAGGATAAATGTAGCCAGCTCGATCTGTCACTGTCTATTATGTAGTAAATATTTATTAGACAACAGTATTGACAAAAAAAGGAAAATCAGTCTTTGCTCTTAATTTTGCTCTTTTATTTGTTATCACCTGGGGTGTTGTGTGTTAGTGGTTAAAGCATTGATCTGATGACTGAGGAGTTCCATGAACTCTTTGTGCCAAGGCAGTTAACTCCAGGATGTTCCATAGAGTCTATGTATTAAGTGTACTGTTTTGGATCTGTAAAAGGACTATTTATTTACTTCAATATGTATCTCTGCTGTTCCAAGGCTATCTGTTTGGCTGGAAGTCTATAAAGTTACTAAGTAATTAATTTTGTTTATCTCTGGCTCCAGCCGGACACCACATCTCCTGTAGTGTCACCGCACCAGTCCCCTCCCACTTCGCCCCATGCCTGGAGGAAGCACAAACGCCAGGCCAGCGGTGGAAACGTGGACAGACAGCCCTCAGTGCCAGGAGTTGTTTGGCCACCTTTTAGAGAAGCACAGCCAGGTACTTAATGTTCAATAATACAATCATATATTATTTAGGTCACACAATAACCTTCCTTACTAACATGAACAAATGTTATGTTATGTATTTATTTAAACATTATAGTGTAAAATTTAATGTGGTAATTATTTATTAATGAAAGTTATTATAAAGTAGGCAGTCTTAAAGATCAGTAGTACTTATGGGTGTTTGAAGTTAAAGGTCACATGATGTTCTTATAAAATATTCAAGAAGTATAATTTGTTATATTGATTCGTACTTATCCCTTTTTTAAACCGTTATCTGTTTCTCTTTCTTTCTTCTTTTTCTTTCTCTGTGTCTTGTTTAAGGACCAGTTACAGGTGATGGGATGTGGTCCGCCCATTCACCCCCTCCTGTCCAGGAAAGTTGGGTCAGCTTTACAGACACGCCCCCCTCCAGCACACTTCCAATGCATCTCCCATCAGCTCAGGTAATGCAATGCAGGCCTCCGTGTATACACGTTAGGTATACAACATGATCTGTCACCACTAGACTGCTGTAACCAAGGCTTCTGTGGCGGAACAGATGGTTACTGTTGTGTTCACAACAACACAAAAGCAGACCTTATTAAATATTTGCCAAAGCCCAAATGTTCAGAGAATTACTGATCATACTAGAAATTTGAAAAGAAGGTAGTTGTTTATGTTGTTTAAAGGGGTACTATTATGCCCCTTTTTACAAGATGTAAAATAAGTCTCTGATGTCCCCAGAGTGTGTATGGGAAGTTTTAGCTCAAAATACACCCCACAGATAATTTTTTTTATAGCTTGTTGAAATGGCCCCTTTTAGGGTATGAGCCAAAACGCGCCGTTTTTGTGTTTGTTCCTTTAAATGCAAATGAGCTGGTGCTCCCGCCTCCCTTTTCAGAAGAGGGCGGAGCTTCAAGAGCTCGCGTTTATAAATTACACAGACGGGGAGCACGGCGCGATAAAAATAACGACATAGCTGGTCTCATTGTGCCTTCACGTGCTATCACATTATGACCTCGACAAATTCAAGCGGTCGACTCGCATTGCTTCCATATGCAATTTTCAACTACCACGTTCATATTTATGTTCATTCTGGTAGCACATGAAGGCAGCATCAGTGAAAACAGGCAGAGACAATGGTAGCTTTAGCAACATTAGCCTTACAGAGTGCCAAGAAGCTCTTTTGGGAAACAAAATATGACACGTGATGCTTACTTTGTCTGGTCGTTCACGCACGAAGCGTTGGTAATTTAACCACCATGTCCTCAGGGGTCTATGGAGACTCCTATGCTCGTTGGTGCATTCCAACACACGACACTTGTAATGCTTATTTGGCACTGTCATTGTATCTCCAGCAGCTACAGCAAGAAAACGGTAATGGCGGACTGCTTCTGCTCACTCAGGGCTGTGTCTATGCTAATAGGGCCGCTTTGTGACATCACAAACCCCAGAAAACAACGCTGTAGTCCAAACGAGCAGTTCATTGTAGTTCTTGAAAAAGGATATTTTAAATACGAAATATCTCCTTTTGGAGTGGACTTTGAGATTTGTAACTTTGTAGATCTTTGTTATGCCCAAACATATACACTACACACTGACTAAAATTCCAAAAGTGAAAAAGAATAATAGGACCCCTTTAAAATGTTAAAGGGGTCATATGATGCGATTTCAAGTTTTCCTTTCTCTTTGGAGTGTTACAAGCTGATTGTGCATAGATAAGAGCCCTGAAGTTGCAAAGACTAAAGTCAAAAAACCAAAGAGATATTCTTTATCAAAGTTAAGACTCTGCCACACCCCCCTAAAACGGCTCGTTCTAACAAGCCCCCACATATCTACCTCAATATGTGGAAAAATTTGCATAATGCCGCCCAAATGTGCACGCAAAAGAAAGAAGGCGTGGTTTCAGTAAAAACCTTTTAATGTTGAAGCAGCCATGTCAGGGAGAACCTGTGTGTTTCTAGGAGAAAGCAAAGCATTATTGGCCCGTCCGAATACAGTAGAGTGAATTTTAGAACTTAGAGGATGCGGTACAAATAGAACACAGCAATGCATGTGCTCTGGTCCAGGACGACCGTTTCGTGATCCTAGGGGAGGGGGTAATTCTGACTTTGCTATGACAGTCTGGTGCTTTTCTGAATCAGCTACTGTTTTGTTATTTTTTTAAGTATTTGCTATTGACTGTTCATATGCAGAGTTTTGCGCATCGTGTGTGGGTGTGCGTGCGTGTGGAGTGTGAGAGGGCCGAGGAAATGAGGCGCAACGGACGGGTGGGTGCTGGGGTCACAATGCAACAGTGGAGTCCGCTGTCTGGTGCCTAGCGCACAACCATAACAGCTGTCCAGCTGCAAACTGTGTGTCACGAGGACTCTTGTCGGCCTTTCGAGCACTCTGACTATTTAGTGTTTTTACTTTAAAGATGATGCTCACGATTATGGTAAGGGGCGTTACATTTCCGACTTGAGTGCTTGCTGTGTTCGGCCAATCAAAATGCACTGGGTCAGCTGGCCAATCAGAGCAGACTGCGCTTGTCGGAAGGAGGGACTTTGTAGAAAACAAAGCTTTTGAGAGAGGCGGGAAATAGAGGACCTACAATAATGTACAGTATTTGAAAAATAAAGTGTTTTTTGAACATTAAAGCACGTCAACATATTCTGTTACACCAAATACACAAAATAATGATCTTTAAAAAAAGCATCATATGACCCCTTTAAAAAATAAATAATAAACTTATTATATATTGTGTATTAACAGCAAGATTTTTTTTAAATTAAATAATTTTATTCAGCAGGAAGATATCAGTATATTACAAATCTAATTCAAATTTTTCCCTGCTCTTCTGCTCCAGCCGGAGAGCACAACAGTACGGACTGTGCCATCTGCAATGACCACAAATGAAATCCAAAGACAGATCAGTGGTTATGATGACCCCTGGAAAATCACAGATGAGCAAAGACAGTATTACATAAACCAGTTTAAGACCATTCAGACTGATCTCACTGGTTTAATCCCTGGTTAGTGAGACCTTGTTTTGAACAGTAACTGCCTTTATTCTGTTTTGAACTTACCAGCCTAAAAATGTATCCATGCTCTGTTGTTCAGGCTCAGCCGCAAAGGAATTCTTTACAAAGTCGAAACTGCCTATTCTTGAACTGTCTCACATTTGGTAAGTAATTGTACATGAGTTACATTGTCTCTGTTTGTTAGTTTTGGATGATCTTTGTGTAGATTGTCTGAAACAGATGTGTAACCAAGAACTCATGCATATGTTGCCACTCCATAACAGCATCGGTTGATAATCGTATCCATTTGCATTCAGTTTGTTAATGTCCTGTCCTTGAAAAAGGAAGGTGTCCCTGTCATCTGTTTATTTGTGCCTTAAAATATTTATCTGATCTGTATTGATTGACCTGCTTTACCTTGCAGGGAGCTATCAGATTTTGATAAAGATGGTGCACTGACCCTTGATGAGTTCTGTGCTGCATTTCATCTTGTGGTCGCCAGGAAAAATGGTTATGACCTTCCTGAAAAGCTCCCCGAGAGCCTAATGCCAAAGCTTATTGACTTGGATGACTCAGCAGGTAAGCAGAAAAGCCTCACGCCAACCACAACTTCAGATTGGGAAATATGCAGCCCAGGTATTTCATAACGTTTCACAGATCTGCATACAGAGTGCTTTTTAAAACCTTTTCTGAATATGATATGTGCAGAGTGCCATTTCCAAATTCACATAGGTATATCAAGAAATACTTCTGTGGTGTAATTACAATAAGTTTTTGTCACCACTTGCTGGTGCTCTATTCAGTATGGAAGCCCGTTTCCGCCACCGAGTAAAAAAAAAAAAAAAGGTAATTGCAACTTTTTATCTCACAATTCAGAATTGTGAGTTTATATCACGCAATTCTGAATTTATAACTAGCAATTGCGAGTTTATATCACGCAATTCTGACTTTTTAACTCACAATTGCGAGTTTATATCATGCAATTTTCAGAAAAAAAGTCAGAATTGCGAGTTTGTATCACGCAATTCTGAGAAAAAAAGTCAGAATTGTGAGATAAAAAGTCGCAATTACCTCTTTTATTTTTTATTCAGTGGCTGGAACGGGATTCACATAATTCAGCACAAACCATATCATTCAAAAGTTTGGGTCTGTAATTGTTTTATTTTTGTATTTAGTTTATTTTGTAGGAAAATGATACTAATACATTAAATTGATTTGTAACTGACAGTTAGACTTTTGTGACTACAAAAAAAAAAAAAGCTATTCGAAACTAAATGCTGTTCTGTTTAAAACAAAATAAAATCACCCAAAACAACACAATTTTAACAAAAGATCATAAAAAAGCACAAACTGTTTCAATAAATACACTTCGAAGTGTAAAGGGGCACTAAATCAGCATGTATAAACCGTATTGGTGACACTTTACAATTTAAGCTCTATAAATAGTTAAGTGTGTAAATTAGGAGTTAAACTAACATGAACAACAATAAATGCATGTACTGTCTTATCTTTGGTAGTTAATGAAAATACAGTCGCCCATGGTTAGTTCATGTTAATTCACAGTTCATTAATTAATGTTAACAAGATCAACTTTTGATTTTAATAATGCATTTAGTAAATGTTGGAATTAACATGAACTAAGATTAATAAATGCTGTAGAAGTATTGTTCAAACTTATTTGAACTCAAACTTATTGTAAAGTGATACCAAATTATTTCTGAAGGATCATGTATCACTGAAGATGGAAGAGAATTGGGTGAACATTCAGCATTGCCATAACAGGAATAAAATAACATTTTAAAATCTATTCAAATAGAAAAGTTATTTTAAATTGTAATAATATTGATATTGTGATTTTACTGTTTTACTATATTTTCTATCAAATAAATACAGCTTTGGTGAGCATAAGAGACTTCTTTCAGAAACATCTTACATACCCCAAACTTTTGAACGATAGTGCATCTGTAATGTTCAGTTATTGTGCGGATTTTCATATTCTCTCTGTTATTTTACATAGACACTGTGTTTTAACATTTTCTTATAACCAGGCTCGCTACAATAGTGCTAAAAGTGATAAATATCTTTCAGTCAAAGTTTTCGCCCTAACTAGCCAATGTTCTGTGTTAATGGGTCCTCATAATTGCAAAAGTCTAAAATATGTTGCAATTGGATGTGATATTGTCTCTTCCCAGCATTTTTGTCTCATTGTAGACCGAGAACAAACTTGCTTCTAATTTCAATATTTTAATAACATAGGAAGTGAGCCTGTATCTTAGCAACATTTTGCCCTTGGGACCTTGAGAATCCTTATGAAGTTTTATGATGTTTTTGACCTTTTAAATGCAGTGTTATTCTGCCTATTCCATATTTATGCTGAATGATGTTCAGGTGTCTGCACAAAGTCATTATTGTCTGTCTGTATATTTCAGGAGTTCCAGAACCTGCTCCTGAAGTGGGCTTTTCTGCTTCCCCTGTGGAGGTCACTCCAAATAAGTCTCCTTCCATGCCTTCCCTGAACCAGAACTGGCCTGAGCTCAACCAGAGCAATGAGGTTAGGACTTTGGTGTTCTCAATGTACCCTAACTCTTTCACTCCTATTTGTAATTTGTAGTTCTATCTGCCTTTGTCTTTATGGGTAAATGAAACTAATACACATCTGGTCAGGAGAAAATGGTGCCAGCGACGCACACTTTCATCTCCAGACATGTAACACTCTCATGAGAATTGTTATTACAGTTAATTCTTCACTGATTTGTTGGGGAATGTGGCGGCCTTGTAGTCAAAACTGCTGACCTGAAGTTACATTTTTAAAATAAATCTTTTAAGTCTTAGATTAACCTCCTGGACTACTTTTAATGGAATACTTCATAATGTGACACATTTCAAAGTGAAACAAAATATTCAGTGGGAAACAATACCTGGATTTGATTGGATCGTGGGCATTTTATACCAGCACAATGGGCTACAATGCTATTGGTTGACATTATTTTTCAAGGTTATGTCAGCATAAAGCCATTTTGGAAGCAGAAAAAGTTTTTAGTTTAAGTTTGCATGATAGGACTAGGTGTTATGATCCCAATGTTCAGCACCATTTTAAATAAAAGGTGTAACACATTTTAAAATAAAATATGATGAAAAGTAACCCATTTCTGCCACATAAAACATGCATTGGTAAGTAATTTACAAAATTCATATCAATTCATATCAAAATGATGAGATACTATTACTATGTCATAATTATGACATAAGTCAAAATTATGACATGCTAAATCAGAATTATGAGATAAGAAGTCATATAATTATGATTTTAAGTAAATTATCATTATACCTCTGTCATAGTTTCAACTTTTTATGTTAAAATCATGATTTACCAAAGCATGATTTTTCTTTTTTTCCCCCATGTATGTCAGAAATTGGTTTCCAAACATTTCCCTACTGAATAATTGTTAAATATTGCAAAATAGGACTGGGGACATTTAAGAAAGCAATTATTTTTTTGGAATATTAAATGCTTTCTCCTATCCCAGCTTAATAAGTAGTAAGTAACTTTAAGATATTTATTGGTTCATTTCTGAAAAAAAGTGTAACAATGTGGCTCTGGAGAGTTTGCAGAATATTTGTTTGAGCATCCCGATCTGACACAGCTGTATTGGCTCAAACAATGTCAGGGGATTTTATCTGTTGGGTCGACCAATGGCAGATGGGAAGACCTGTTCAAATAGTCATTCATTTCGCAGTTTCAATTGACTACAAAATTACACACTTCACCTTTAAACAGGTCAGTATCGTTTTGATCTACAGGATCTAATTATTGGGGGTTCTCTTTTGATGACTACAGCCTGTTTCTTCTAAGCTGATCCTTGTAATTGGGAAATAAAATGTGACATTCTCCATCTCAGCCTATAAGGCCGTTAGGAAGACAATTGTTCCTCTGTGGTCACCAGAGAATATGCAGCCGGACAAATCATGGGCTTCTCCTAACATACAGTGGGCGGAGAGGGCACGCTGTTGTTGTATTATGGCTTCTGTTTGCTCTTGTGAGGAGTGGATTTGCTCCACCTTGCTAACATGTCTCTGCTCTGTCTCTCCAGCAGTGGGAGACTTTTAGCGAACGCTCCTCAAGCTCACAAACTCTGACCCAATTTGATTCTAACATTGCACCAGCTGACCCTGTAAGTCAATCACTCAGTGCTCTTTCATGATTAATGATATTCATTAACCTAATACTCTATAAATTCTCTCTGAGAGCGCATGTCCTCAGGATAAATTCATAGCCACAGTGCCATCATCAAATGATTCATTTTTGTTTTACTTTTGCTTGCTGAGCTTATCGATAATTCTTTCATGCTCTTTCTTTCATACTGTATCATGTAATCCAAGTGATGACTCTGCTGGCTGTCCTTTGACGGTGTTGTGATACAATGTTTGTTTATAGTTACTCAGTGCCAGGTCTTAACTATTCCTTGTTCTTCTTTATAACTGATGATAAATCTTCATTAAGTTCAGTGAAACACAGTTGTAGTTATGCGACAGCAACAGTTGATGTGCTTGTTTCATTGTAGGATACAGCAATAGTCCACCCTGTGCCCATTCGTATGACACCCAGCAAGATCCACATGCAAGAGATGGAGCTCAAGAGAACTGGAAGTGGTGCGTCTGTTTATGTGCTTTTACATTGCATATTCAATTTTTGACTGAATTTTAAGCTGTAACATTTTAAAGTTTTGTTCTCAAAATTCATCCACTTGTCTTTACTTTCTCGTTATTTTTGGTGTATTGTCCTTCTTAATCACTATTGCTTTTGCTCATACTTGGGGTTGGGGGGTTTAGAATTTTTTTTATATTATTTTTCACCCTAAAAATCTCATTGACTTGCATTGAAGAAAGGACCAAAAGCCATATTTTGCATGTCACAGATGCTTAGGTTTGAGCTTTTGACCTGAACAAGGAAGCAACCACCCAAAACACTTTAGCAACCATCTACAGCACTTTAGAATCATGACTTTTGCATGGGCAAGCACCACCAATATTTTCTTCAGAAAATGTAAAACAACTAGTTGTTTAATAGAACTTGTAATTTACAGTTAGAAATCTGCTATAGGACTCTTTCTTCCACAATAATCTAACATTGGCGTACACTACTGTTCTAAAGTTTAGGGTATGTCAGATTTCTATTCAGTGGTTTTGAAAGAAGCCTCTAATGCTTAGGCTGAATATTTTATAATATAATAAATTTAAAATGTATTATAATTTATATAATTATAATTACTGATTCCAGACTTTTTAACTAGTAGTATAGTTACTGTATGGACATATGTAATAATTTGATTAGAAACAAATTGGATTACTCTTGTTTTACAGATCACATACATCCAACAAGTCCGTTAATGGCGAAACCACCAGAACTTTCTGATGAGACCAAGTTAGCAGCAACTATTAAGTTTCCTGGTACCACTGTTGGTAAGTACATCTGGACTATTCAACCATTTAATTAACTGGCAGGAAATCTTTTCCCGTAATTCATTGAGAGCCATTGCCCTTCCTTTTTACAGGAGATGGCTATAGCAGCTCAGATTCATTTACATCTGATCAAGAGCCCATTTCCAGTGCTGTGAACAGACAAAGGTACTTAACATCTTGCAGTGGCACCACATTCAGACTCACTTTAATCTTTGTTCTTCTTTCTGTTTGTGTTGTTATAGCTAGAAGAAAAGCTCAGATTAACATGGATAAGATTCGGAAATTATTTAGTGCTTTAGATGCGATTTTCGTCATATCATGTTTGGTTAGAACATAATGTGACGTTTCCAGCCAAAAAAGATTTACAACTCATGCTATTACAGGTCTCACTCCGGCACCTCCCCGGAAGGACTGAAGGTTGTGGCTCCGCCCCCACCTCCGCCCCGCCCCAACGCCTCTCACTCACGGTCCTCCTCTCTAGACATGAACAGAAACTTTGCTGCTATCCCTGCAGGTATGCACACACACAACCAGTTATCAGGTAACTCATAGCTTCTTGTTTTGTTGGGGTGTGGTTAGGAAAAGCTGAATTTCTCTTTTGTAATTAGTTACTTCTCCATCAGGTCCGCAACAGCCAGGTGTAGTTGCCTTTCCCCCAGCAGTACCTCCCAGACCACTGCCCACACAGGTATAGCCCAGTGGTTAGCAATTCTGTATAAATTGCTTTCAGATAATTAGATAACTATTACACTTTTTATAGAAGAGTAATTCAATATGTAATGTTCAAATCCTCAGACATCAGTGCCACATGGTCACCGTTCGGTAGAGGGAGATGGTCTTCCAGCACATACCAGCACGTCACCCCATCAGATGCCAGAACAACCCAACTTTGCTGACTTCAGCCAGTTCCAGGCTTTTGCTGTCGACCAGCCGGCAGATGATGGAGAGAAACCATCTGACAGTGGACAGGTACAAATGGAGCCATTTATTATAATGATGACAGATTATGAAGAAAAACTTTATTGTGGTGCAAAAAAAAATGCACAGAGGATGTTTACAAAAAAAAAAAAAAAAAAAACATGATACATTATTACACAAGTAAATGTTAAATTTCTGTCTATATATGCACTACCTTTCAAAAGTTTGAGATTGTTTTTTTTAAATGTTTTTAAAGAAGTCTCTAATGCTCACCAAGGGGTGCGGGGGTGGGGTGGGGGGGGGGGTGGGGATGCATTTATTTGATCGAAATACAGTAATATTATGAAATATTATTACAATTTAAAAACTTATTTTCTATTTTAATATATCGTAAAATGTCAGTTTTTCCTGTGATGGAAATGCTGAATTTTCTATTTTCAGCATCATTACTTCAGTCTTGTGTCACATGATCCTTTAGAAATCAATCTAATATGCTGATTTGGTGATCAAGAGATTATTATTATTATCAGTAATAAAAACAGAACAGTTGTGTTGCTTAATATTTTTGTGGAAAATTATAAACATAAAGGATAAAGGTTTGTGCTGTTAATTTGGCTGGGTAAAAAATCATTATTTATGTATAAAAAAAAAATTTTTTTTGTTTTAAACGGTCACTGAGACATAAACTGTTGAACTGGTGTTTCATATATATATATCTATATAATAATCTATTAGGCAGAAAGATGTGCAGAAACCACCGGGACGATGAAAACAGCAAAGAATGACATTCAGTCAGAGGAACGAAATGCAACCACTGTCAACTCTGTAAGCCATTCTCTACCAATCAGTCTTCATATTGCATGCTACTTCAGCATTATAATCGCTCAATGTATGTTTTGATAGGCCAAAGTATCCACTCCATTGGCCCCACCCCCTAAACCTGTTCGTCGAAGACTGAAATCAGAAGATGAGCTCAGACCAGATGTGGAGGACCTTCCGCAAAAGTCTAACATCATAGCCACTGTTCTAGCAACCCAGCCCTCAATTCCACGGTACGCTCGACAGTCACTCCACCAGGAGAAAAAAGGGAACTTATGGTATTAAGTTATTTTTTCTATGGATTGTGGCATTATTTTC
This sequence comes from Sinocyclocheilus anophthalmus, assembly GCA_018155175.1. Lineage (NCBI taxonomy): Eukaryota > Metazoa > Chordata > Actinopteri > Cypriniformes > Cyprinidae > Sinocyclocheilus > Sinocyclocheilus anophthalmus. The sequence goes on along the minus strand of JADLZN010006287.1, from coordinate 32,062 downwards.
ACAAATTGAGCAATAAAAAAATCATAATTGTCGGGATACAATTATATTTTTTTGTTGTATTCAAAATGATAAATATGAATTCATATTTATATATGAACATAAATAAAATGCAGTATATGTATGCAATATAATATATTTTCCCCCCCATATAAGTACTGGAGTTTTTGTTGACAGGTTTGCCCAGCGATGTTCATAATGTTTCCTTGTACCCTAAAGCAGTGTTTCCCAACCGGGGTGCCGGTCTTTCTGGCGAGAGCGGGTGCCGTTGTAAAAAAAAAAAAAAAAATTTTTTTTTTTTTTTTTTTAAATTGCTAAAATGTTCAAAAAAGCTTCTATTATATAATATCCATTTCTGATTTCGCCAATAATTAGAGATGCACCGAAATTTCGGCTGCCGAAAATTAGTTCACCGCCCAGGATTCACTTTCACATGGTGTGATGCTCTGCGTATTATCCTACTCTATGCGTGTGCGCTCCGCTCAGTCGCATACCGTTCAAGCGGAACAGCAAAGTCCACTCAAAAATCGAGCCGACAGGAAACATCGATGTAATACAGTATCATTTCTGTCTGCAATAGCCCTACTGTTCTGTAACATGGTGTGGTATATGGGCAACTCTGGTAACGCTGCCCTCTCATTCATTGATCTGCTAACCGACTATGTATGCTGCCGTGATATAATAGTTTCCTAGGACCTAAACATTATTGGATTTATTGGTTTTAAAAAAATAAAAAAATTTAAATATCTTAACCCTGCTGTTAGACCTACCTGAAAAACGGGAAAAAAAGCAATTTATTAATTCAAAGGCCCTGCATTATTTTTTATTTGTGTATCATATTTTTTTTTGTTCTTATTTTATTACTGACTGCTTATTTGTCATTTTTTATTCAATTCAAAGTTTTAGATCAAGCTATCTCGTGCTACTGCACCAAAATTACCCCACTGTAAAATTAAAAAATTTTTGAGTGAGCAAAAATGTATGAGATAGTTATAATGGTAATTAAATAAGTAAGCCTACATTAAAATCTGCCATATAAATTGGTCTCTTCATTAGAAATTATCTTACTGATTGCCACCATTGATGGACAAATTTTTTTAATAATATAAAAAATATCTGAATGACATTATATTCTGCAGTTCTTCCATTTTGTACCGAATATCTATACTTTTCAAATTATCATATCGAAGTTAGAAATTCAAATATTGTGACAAAATTAATTTTGTAGGGTGCCACAAGTTTGTTAAAATTTCCAAAGGGTGCCGTGACTAAAAAAAGGTTGGGAAACACTGCCCTAAAGTACGCTTCCTCTTCCTGTTCTGTTTAAAAACAGGTCTATCGGTAAAGATAAGAAGGCCATCCAGGCTTCCATTAGAAGAAACAAAGAAACGAATACGGTTTTAGCCAGACTCAACAGTGAATTACAGCAGCAGTTGAAGGTATTGTGAGATGTCATTGAATGTGACCACATTTTTTTCAGAAGACGAGCTGTTCAAAAGTCTTTTTCCAAATTTTGTCTTCTTAGGACCTGCTAGAAGAAAGAATATCGCTTGAAGTGCAACTGGAACAGCTTAGACCATTTTCGCATTTGTAAAAAGAGTGTGTGTTCGCTTCAGATTGAGTGTTTGTGTGTATGAAAGAGTGATTACCCCAGTTTTTTTTTTGTTTAGTGTAAACCACATGGTCTCGTTGGACCTCTGGCAGGATGTCCATTTCACCCTTTCTCCACTCCTCTGCTGACTGTGTGAGAAGAGACACGATCGCTGCTTCCTCCAGACTGTTCTGTCTCACACAGCCATTCAGAGGGATGGGGTCCAGGAACATTATCCGTTATGGCACTTTGATGAAACAGAAAGTCTGAGTGGTTGCGTGTGTAATACCCCAGACATTGCAGGTTCTGTTTAGCATGTGAGGCAAGAGCCTGACGTCATGGCTGGCAGGAGGCTGTAATTCTGGTAAACATGAAGGAGCCTCTTCCCCTCCTGTTCTCCAGAGTCCTGAGGCAGCTTGTCATGTTCTTCCGTGTTAGAGGCACCCGTGTGTGCTCAGACAATCATGTTAGGCCATGCACTGGTCGTAAATTTTTGGGAGATCATACTATTTCAGAAGTACGCTTTCTGACATGCACTTGTTAAAGAGACAGTTCACTCAAAAATTTAAATTCTTTCATTATTTATTCACTTTCAAGTCTTTACAAACTCATATGACTTTGTTCTTTTGATGAATATTCCAGGCTGATCTTTTCGAAATAATGACAGTAAATAAGGACTGGGGATTCCAAGCTCCTAAAATACAAAAGAAACACCAAAAAGTGTGCTATATTTAAATTATTTGTCATATGATTGCTGTGTGCAAGGAACAGACACTGATTTTTTTCTCCAATGAACTGTGTCGAACTTAAGCACTGGATCAGTCAAATTTGTGAATAATTCATTCTTTTTTTTCCCCCTGGATAACCTGAATCGTTGAAAAGATTCAAACTAATCCGATGAATCTTTTGTTCACAAATCAGACAGTCACTGTCAGCAAAATGGCAAAGAGAACTTTAATGCTTTTATGCGGCTTTTGTTTGTAAGTCCTCTCATTAAATCGAAACGAGCGGCCAGGATATTCTTCAAAAATTCACCTTTTGTGTACCACTTAAGCAAAAACCGCTTACGGTTTTGAGCAAATGGCAGAATTGTTTTTTTTTGGTGACTGCCCCTTTAAAGTTCTTCCTTGCCATATCGGTGGACGCACATCGGTGTTGTTTTGTTTCTGTGCGTGAGAGTTTGAAGGACGCCAGTGTTACAAACTTGTCATCAAGACTGCTTTCTTCTCTTGTTCTTAAACACCCTGTTGTGTTTTACTACAAACACCCTTCAACCTTGTACTGTCTTTCACCCCGGGATGGCAGATGTCCCTCTCTGTCTCGGATGTCGGCTGTACCTCATATGGTACATCATCAGTCCTGCATCATAAATTCTGTGACATCATCAGTATGTAAACCTGAGACCTGAAACAATGACTGCACTTTCTCCCCTTCGGCTTTCATTTGTCTTTTCTCGTACCTATTTTTGCATGTCGTTCACAATCTCATTTCGTATAAAACGGCTCTTAACGATGAACCACTTGATTTGTATCTGTAACGTCTGAACTAATGTGACGTTTTTATTGTTACATAGACTTGCACCTTGTCTTTCATCCGTTCGTTTTTGACTGACGTCTGTGTTTTTCTTTTACTCCTCCTTAAAGCCTTACTTCCTGGTGTGCAGGTTTTCACAGTAATGTGTCCCCCCCATGTTAAATCAAGACGAGCCTTTTCTCCCTGCTGTTCAGGCTGATTTACTGTATCAGGGGTATTACAACAGGGTTGTATATTGTATGATACACACCTTTTGATCTCATATGTAAATTTGCATTAATTGCTGACTAACAGCAAATATTCTATTTAATTGCTTATACAATGGCTGTGGGATCATAAATGTTTAACTGCATGGATGTTTCTCTGCAGAATGAACTAGCAGCTGTGTGATTTTTACACAAAATAAAAATGGCACAATATTTTAATAATTTCCTTTTTTGTCAAGCGCTCCAACTGTTTTCCTATTGTGCAGCGTCCAAGAGCATCCAACGGTTTCTCTTACTCCATTTGTCTTGTTTTCTTGTTACAGAAAGAGCGTCAGTCTGTGCTTTAGAGGTTACTTAGCAACTCATTAGCATCTGTCTTTATCATGGAGTCGTTAACTCATTCATTTAGCCGATTTGTTCAAAAACACGGATTCATTTAAGAACAAAACAACCGACTGCTGTCTTCATGAGCGACTCATTGAAATTTTCACTTTGATCATTGATTTGTTCAAAAACACGGATTCTGTAACACCACTAATATGTGTGTTGCTTGGAGACCAAATGGTTGATTCCGTTTCGACTTTGTGTGGAATTTTCATTGGTGGAGGAAAAAAAAGGCAATATTATTTAGACACATATTGTGTCTAAAATATAAGTTACTATTAACTTCCTGCTTGTTAAACTGATGTATAAAAGCAATATCACACTCTCAGTCATTCTGCTGGTCTTAATTATACAGAATAATGATTCAAATTATATTTGTGACCCTGGACCACAAAACCAGTCTTAAGTCGCATGGGTATATTTGTAGTAATAGCCAACAATACATTGCATGGGTTAAATTTATCGATTTTTCTTTTATGCCAAAAATCATTAGTATATTAAGTAAAGATCATGTTCCATGAGGATATTTTGTAAATTTCCTACTGTAAATATATCAAAAATTAATTTTTTTATTAGTAATATGCATTGCTAAAAACTTCATTTAAACAACTTTAAAGGCAATTTTCTCAATATTTAGATTTTTTTGCACCCTCAGATCCCAGATATTCAAATAGTTGTATCTCAAAATATTGTCCTATCCTAACAAACCATACATCAATGGAAAGCTTATTTATTCAGCTTGTGTTTACTTAAGGTGTAAACATCTCAAAGAACAGTCCCGATACGGAAGACTTTAGCAAAGACTATAGTCAGGTTAGATGCTATATTGAATTTAACGTGGATGAAAACAAGGCTGTTAGGGATATACTTAGTCTTTACAATGGCATGCACTGTATTAAGGTCCTAGATCACATAATTTTCACAGCTCACAACTTTCATAACTGTTTTATGGAGTTTTTGCATGAGTGTTTTTTTAATATGTTTTGTCAGCTGAGCAATTGTCATGCTGTTGAACTACATTACAATCCATTAAACACACTGTACTTATTTCCCTCACAGCCTCATTTTCATTTCTGTCAAACATGAAATACATTGCTACCCTGAGTAAGGTAAATCTAAAACCACATTAAAACTCTAATTTGAGCCTGAACATTTTAGAATAAAGAATAGCAGTCTTGCTCATCTGATATTGCTTAAATATTTTCTTTAATTAGACATTGAGATTAATTATTCATTATGTTAACATATTCATTTATCTAATTCAGGCAGAAGTGGTGTTAAAGAATTGTGCTATAATAACCCCTACAAATACAACTCATTATAAACACTTTAAAGGAGACAGACATGTAGATGTTTGTGAAAGATGTTTTCTATGTTTTGGAGGGATGATTATTTTTAAATCATACCCTATTTATTGCATCAAAATTTGTTAATACTTTACTATATTTAAGGGTGGTTAATTTTATCAGTTGTTTATTGCAACAATACATAACTACAATAACTTTGTCTAGTGCTCTTATGAAAGTTTATAGCATGATTTGTGAAAATTTAACTATACTGAATGACATATAGACTTCTTCATGGCTAGTTTTTGCATATTTCATTTTCATTCTGTAACCTACTTGTTCTACAGATCTGTGTGTACTAGTGTTAAATGCTACTGTTTTTGACAGCGTTGATAACGTTTATGACAGATAATATCATGATAATTTTTGCATTTCCCTTACCGAATGTCATATCCTGTCAGCAAAAACCTGTCCATGGGCTTTTTTGATTGCTTTCAGTTTAAGTGCCGGCGATGCAGTTTTGCCAGATATTGATACTAAAACAAACTAAAAAATAAACCAAAATTATTTCCAATCTTTTGCAAATAAGATAAGATATCGCTGACTCTAAACTGCAAATTCCTACTTTATTAACTTTCTAAAGTGTTAAATTAAGTGGAAAAGACAAGTCCAAAAACACTTATAATAGCTGGATCTGGCAACACTGAGGCTGCGCCCGCGCCCTCACTCACAACTCTCTCAAGCCTCGTTCACTCCGCCAGTGTCTCGCAGCGATCATTTTCATACCAGGCCTCTAAACAATTCTTGCAAACCTAGGGGGGGGGGGGGGTGTCTAAAACTGAATTACTCCTGTCATCAGGCCATTGGCATATGAGGAGTTTAACAGCAATTGTTACTTCAAAGACAATTTTTATTTTTGAACATGACAAATTTACCGAGGTCCGGACCTCGGTGGCCTCATAGCTGGTTATGGGCCTGCTTGTTACCATTAGAAGTGAATGCAGAACAGTGCAGAAATATTTAATATAAGGCTATGAATTATTCTACATGCTCTCAGAAGAGATGTGTCTTCAGTCTTGTTTTAAAGGTTTCTGCTGTTTGGATGGAGATTGGAAGTTCCACCAGTGGAGGAAAGTGAGTAAAGGTTATAGAAGGTGACCTTTTACCTTTGTCAAAATATGTCTGGAAATCTGCAGTGTGAAATTGTCTTGCTCATTAAGAGATGAGAAAAATGTGGAATTTTGTGTTTTATTGGTATTTGACAATTGATTATAATTCATAAACTCTAATTCTATATAATCTCTGTAGGGTCTCTGAATGTTAAGCAGGATGAAACGGCAGGAATAATTCTAGACAACAGATATCCAGCTACACAAGTACAACATCTCTCAGTATTGTATTTCTAATTCATAAGGATCTTCTCAAGTGCTATTCAGTTTTCTCAGAGAATATCTTTTCTTCACCAGAAGTGCCGGCCCTCCAGAATGTTTAGTTTGTGACCCTGGAGAGGAAAACGAATACATTTTTAATCACATTAATAAGATTTTTAGCTAATTAAAAAGGAAAAGAGTTAAGACTCACACAGTGTTCTGTTTGTAACGATCCAAAGCCTCCTGTGCCACCACCTCTGAGAATTTTGGGTCGCTCCAAGGAATGTCTCCTGGCACTGTGAAGCTCATATCTGGCCCGTCAAACAGTTTGACTGACACTTTAGTGTCACCTGGGGTCTCTGCATTATCTGAGCCTTTTGACAGCACCTGTACATAAAATGTTGCCAATTGAGTGATCTACATACTGAAAGGAGTTACAGTATTTGTACTGAATCACATATTTAGCACCTACTGCCTGTATTTTAAAGAAGCCTTCTTCATTTTTGGTGTGGCTAGCTAGAGAAGACACCCAACCGAATTGCTTGTTGAACAGGTCCAGCACACTAGAGGTGTTGAACATCTCTTCTTCGAATCGTTTTAGCAGGCTGTTGTACTCCTGGGTGAATCTCTCAGCCCTGGCAAGAGCCCTTTCCAGCTCCTCCTTCAGGGGGCCTTCCAGGGGCCTCTTTCCAGAGCAGTCTGATGAAGAAAGCAAAGCTCTAATTGTTATATAACATGGAATTCTCATTGAAAACAAATCCCAAATTGGGACCAAATTTGAAGTTCTATGCTGGGTAATATAACATAAAATGAAGACATGTACTGTATTTTAATATTGCACTTACCAATATGCTGGATCTCTTTACATTTCTCACACTCATCCTTCAGTTTAATGCAGCCGGCAGAATTGCGACGAATCTCTCTGCAGGTCATCTTATCATTTCCAAATGGTTTTGTTATAATAACATCCTCGTTTACTCTGCCATCTATGAATACAGGTTTACAGATTAAAGGCATCTGGGGTATAAGCAGTCTCTAAGTAAAAAAACAAACAACTATTTTACAGTGGAAGTCAATGGGAACCTAAACTGTTTTAACATTCTTCAAAATATCTTTTATGATCAACAGAAGAAAGAAACTCATACAAATTTGGAGCGACATGATTCATTTTTGGGTGTACGTTGTCCCTTAAGTTTGATGGAATATTGCTTACACCATTTTAACTTGTACAGGTTACAATCGTGGGGAGAAGGGGAGGGGGGGGGGTTGGGAGGCTTGTAAACCCTGAAATTTACCTTCTGAAGGGAAATCCATATCACTTCCCATGTTGGGCCCGAATGAGTTGAACATGTTTCTGGCCATGTCCATCATGGGGCGGAACATGCTGTGGAAGCTGTGGATATCTTGGTTGTGCAAAGGGGACCTGTAGACACGAGCGGCCCGGCTGGACTGACTATCGAACATGCTGGGCATACGGAAAGGACTGGGGAAGAAGCTGGGCTGGTGGAAGGAACGCATGTGGTCAAACACCTTCATGCTGTCCATGAAGATGTTGTCCACTCCGTCTGCAACCTCTGTATACCGCTCCTCCAGGTCCTGGAAGCGTCTGGTCTGCTGCTGGTCCTCGTCCAAAAGGGTCTCGATGTTCTGCCCGTTTATCCAAATGGAAATGGGAGAGGTCCTGTTCAAAACCTCCTCCAGCTAAAAACAGACAAAGAGAGGGATGGTTGCAAACGCCAGAATGAAGTCAGGATAATTGCAGGGATGTTTGTGCAGACGTATCACCTGTCGTCCCACCAAGCCGGCTCCACTGCTGCAGGTGCGTGAGTAATACTTAACGCAAGTTTTCCTCAAGCAGGGCTTGCACTCCTCCCACAGAGCCTGCATGGTTTTATTACACATGCTCTGTTGCTCACTCAGCTTCTCCTCCATCTCCTGAGCCTCCAGCAGAGCATTCTTATTGATGGAATAGTACAAGAAAGAAAAAAAGAACAATTAACTGCAAGGGCCCCAGAAAATATTTAGACACTTAAAAATCTATGAAGGTTATTTTATTAGATTGCGGGTACACTTTACAATAAATTTCAATTTGTTAACATTAGTTAACTCAATGGGTGTCATAAAGTAATAACGAACCATTTTTCTCAGCATTTATTGATTTAGGTTAATATTTCAATATAATTATATTACATTAAATTCATAATAATTTACCCTAATGTTCATTTATACACTTTAAAAGTTAAAAATGCATCAATATGTGTAGGTTATGTAATTAATCATAATTGTTAATTCAAAATAAATTGCCTAATGTTCTCAAGTTATACAATATTGATCTACATAATCATTCTGTTTTTATAGTTCTTGGTTAATGTTAAATTATAAATATATTACTGTTAATTCATGATAAATGACTTGATGTTAATTTATATTACTTGATATGTTCATTAATTGGATTAAAATATGTAGATCATGTAATTGATATACATAATTATTCTCAGTTTTTATTGATCTAGGTTAATATTAAATGTATAAATATACTACTGTTCTTTGTCTTCATCATAAATTACTTAATGTAATTTTTATACAACTTGAAATCTATCTATCTATCTCACCTCTTTTTTTTGCTTAGTTTTCTCTAGTTCAGACCGGAACCTCTTGTGATCCTCTTCTGTTCGCTCCATCACAGTCTTCATCTCCTTCACCCCCGTGATGGCATTTTCAATCTGTTTATCCAGGTACTTTTCACCAAGCAGTGAGATCTCTGCCAATAAGTAATAATGGTTACATTACTGTCCCTAATTGAGCACAACATGTCTGCACATAAAAATAAAATGCACTTACGGTTGAGCTCCTCTTTAGTTGGTGGTAAGAGACACTCCGCAGAGAGGTAGAGAAGAGAAAGTCCCAGCAGAGACCATGAGACCTTCATCTTTGGTGGTTGATAGTGTCCTGGTTTCAGAAGTGGTTTAACACTATGAACATAAGTCAGGAAAAAGTGGGTCAGTTAATAGTGAAACTTTTTTTTAATTAAGCTGTGATGAAAATGACTCAGCAAGTTTATGATGAACATAAACAACTGCAAACCCCACACGTTTAACAAAGTGGTTTGTGTGAGACGCGCTTGGAGTATGTGGGCAATGAATCCATTGTATCAGCATGTCTATTTATATAGTAGGTCTGATATAAATAGTGGTATTTGTCTTTCTGCAACCTTGATGTTTCTGAACAGAGGGCCAAAAAAATGTATTGTGCCATTTTGTACCATCCTGAAACCATTTCATATTCTGTATCAGCTATGTAATATTATAGTCAAAAATGTTGTCTCCCTTAAGATAGTTCAGCTACAACATGTTCAAAGGATAGTTCACTGAAAAATAAAAATTCTGTTATTAATTACTCACCCTCGTGTTGTTCAAAACTTGTATGAATTTTTTTTTTTTTCTGTTGAGCACAAAAGAAGATATTTAAAAAAATAAAATGGTTTTGCTTTTTTTTTCTCCATACATTAAAGTCAATGGGGTCCAGTTTTGTTTTGGGTAAAAAATATCTTCTTTTGTGTTGAGCAGAAGAAAGAAAGTCATACAGGTTTGCAACGCCCTGAGGATGAGTAAATGATGACTCACTTTTGGGTTAACTATCCCTTTAACCAGTATCAAACCAAAAAGCTTTGAAGAACAAAATCATTAGAAGTGTAGCAAACTTGCGAACATTTATGTTTCCTTCACTGATTACATGGATTTGAGAGCTAATCCCCTTCAAAAGTTCGTTCTGACAAAACGTAATCCCAATTTTGTGAATTTGCAGAAATGTGTGTGAGACCCAAGTCGATTACTGTTTTTTATTAACGCTGCACTTTTAATCCTGTTTTTTTTATTTCTAAAGACAAACCAGTGGTCCTCAACAGCTGCTGTTGAGTTCATAATTCACACCAGAGTCTAGTAAACATCATAAAAGCTGAGTCAGTCATGAGGACAAGTTTCCTCTTTTTAGCCTCTGCCCAATTAAAGCCAGGAGCCTAGTTACATAAGAAACATGCACAAATGTTGGAAGAGCCAGCGAACAGACAGAAATACTGAGTCACATGGAAAGTTGCTTTTTTATTTTGTAAAATATGGTGTGCAACTTGCAGTGTTTTGCTTTCTCCATAATCTAACCTTGAAGTTCCTCAAAAATGTTGTTTGTTGCAAGCATACCATTTTATCTTCTTCTTGCTTTAGTTTGAATTAATCTTGTCCTTGTGCCTAATCTTGTGATATTTGTTTTGGAATGAGGTTACACATCTCTGGCATGTGGTGTTTATAAGAAACCAAGCGTATCACACAGATGGCTTTCTCTGACAGGAGTGAGATAAAGAAAGGGGAAGGTGGGGGGAGAGGGGATTTGGTTTGTTTAATGATATCTTGCTAGGGCACAGTATGCATCCTGAATGCAGTTGACCTGGCGTAGTTCCCCTCATTGACTTGGGGCTGTGAGACAAATTCCTCTCTGCAATGAAAAAATCAATACAAATTCGCCCAGGGAAGGCACAGACAAACTCGATTCAGCAAACAGCCCAGTTAGACTCTTTGGATGACATTAACCACATGAGGATGGATTGTAATTCAAAAACAGCATAAATTATATGTTATTCTGTCCCATGCCAAGTACAAACAGAATCTTGTTTACATTTATGCAGTAGTGGGTTATTGGCAAAATGCATAAACGCAGCATTAATTAAAATGCAATTGTATAGTACGTCAAACAGCAAATAGGTATTACATCACTGGAATCAGAATATAAATAACATCTCACATAAATGTATATACTATACACAATTATATAATAATAATATCTATAAAACCATATTTACATAAACAAGATTGTCAGCATCCTTGTAACATGCTCTCTGTACTCACCCTGCTTGGATTCTTAATCTTCCTTGCAGATGGACTGTGCCGCCTCTGATTTGTTTTTATACTGGGAGGCTGGGTGATGTTGACGACGTGATTCCCGGGATGAGAATGGCTGTGGCTTTGGACTTTTCCAGAAACTGTTATTCTCAACAGCAGTGGCTCCCTCTGACCAGAAGTGGGCAATATTGCACCATCTCGCTCATGTCATTGTGCTTGTATAGGCACTGCCTAAACATGGGGTTTACGGGAAAATATGCCTTCTAAAATTTACTGGCAAATACAGTATGTGGATAATTCATTACTATCGGACAGTTGCAACGTTTAAAAGTTTAGCTGTGCAGTAAATAATTCAGTGAATCATGTAGAATTAGTTCATAACGGCGCTGAAACTAAATAAACAAGTGTGCAGGTTATACAAGCCCAAGTTTAACCCTGTGCTGGGGGGGGGGGGGGGGGCTCTTTGAAATCTTTAACCTAATTTGGTGTTCCCATTCAAAAATGACTGGACTTTTAAACATTTCTTGCTATATTCTGCCACATTTTATGCTGTATTATCACCAAATATTGGATTCAATATTTTTTTCGACTTGTATTCTTTCAGTTAGGTCGTGTTTTTTATTTTGTTTTGGAACGGATCGGTCATAGGCCTCACTGATCTGAGCTTCAGTTTCTGAATGAAACGAGCACTATTTGTGGATTATTTTGGCAGTGTTCACTCAAAAACTGAGGTGCATCAGCTCAGATAAATGAGGCCTATGATCAATCTGTTCCGAGATTTGGTAATAAGGCCAGTGATTTTTGACATGCAAATACCACAAGTGTTACATGGTGGGAAAAAAGTCCTTAAAAAAGAAAAATTGTTTATTACACATTAAGACAACAAATCACTCTTGTAGTGGATGAAAACTGCATTTTAATCACGTCATAGCTTGTCAGGTAGCTTTTCGTAAAGACGGAGGAACCTAAATGTCAGGAAAGCACAGCTCATAACATTCTGATATTTAAGCAAATGTGATTCAAAGCATGTTTATGAGATGTGTGAGATATTGCACAGTGTCTAAATGGCATGTCTAAACCTACATTTTCCCCCATTGGACATGTGGGCAATGTTCCCTCTAAGCTGCACGGCCGCGCACTAATGATGTGTGCCAAATGAGTCGCTGTAGCATCCGAATATTTTAATGGTTGCTGACGAAATAGCTCAAATCGAGAGCCAACGCAATGAGGTGAAATAAAGTGTCATGTATTAAAGAAGAGTGTCTTGATTAAGTGCTGGAAATAGCAGATGATGAGCACAGAACGGTAACAAAACTCAGAGACATTTACAGTCACACACAGGTGTATTGTGCAAACTGTACTTCATAGGGATGTTTAGATAGCTATTTTTTTTTTTATATTTAACTTACAGATCTCGGTTCAAATGCTTCGGTTTGTTTTCTATTCTGTTCTATTCTATTCTATCAGTTTAAATGCTTCAGTTTGTTTTGATATATTATGTTAGGCCTATATTATAAACCTAATAAATAATTGACCCTTGTTTTTTTACTAGAGTCTCTTTGCCTATCAAGGATGTCTTTATTTGATCGAAAATACAGGGAAAATTTTATATTGTGAAATATTATTGCAATTTCGAATATTGGTTTCCTATTTTAATATACTTTAAAATTATAATTATTCCCGTGAAGCAAAGCTTATTTTCACATCAGTATTCAGTCTTCAGTGTCACAATGAGCCTTCAGAATCTTTCCTAAATGCTGATTATTATCATGTGTTTTTTTTTTTTTTTTTGGAGCCGGTGATACTTTTTTCAGAATTCTTTGATAAATAAAAAGTTAAAAAGAACGCATTCTAATTCAAATAGAACTTATTTTTAAAAAAACAATATAGGGTCTTTACTATCACTTTTTATCCATTTAACACATTATTGCTGAATAAAGTATTAATTTCTTTTAACTGACCATGAATAGTATGGGTCTATTTTAACACAACATTTCTTTTTGAAGAACACTGTTGTATCTTAACTTTATTTCAAAGAATCAGAAAAAATATCACAGATTCTACAAAAAAAAAAAGTTTTCTCGGGTACCTAAAATGACATCATTTCGTCACGGGTCAAATTAAATACAATAGCAACATTAAAGTTAAAATTTACACACTTTTTTGTGTTCACACTGGTACAGGTCTGTATAAGATGGTTTTGCTCAGGGTGGCCGGTAATGTTCGCCCATAGAGAAATTTGCTCATTCAAGAAAAATATAGAACACTGCATGTGGGCAAATAACACATCCAGACAAACAGCAGAGCCACACCCTCTTTCTGATGTCATGCATTTGTAAAATGTTGTCAAGTCATCCTACTCATTAAATATTAAATAGTACAAACTCGGGCTTACTCTGGCTCTCTTTTTTATTTTAAATTAATAATTAATAGTGTTCCCTAAAGCAAGCATCACTACTATTATTGTTTATACTTATGGAGCAAATCATGGAGCTGGATTTTAAACATCAGACATTTAAGATCCTGGTTGACTCACAAAATATCCATCTTATTTAGCATCACTTAGGAGTGACTAACTGAGTTTCATTTATGGCACTTACGGGAAATAATACAATCATTTATAAGGGGGATCAAATCAGTTGTGTATTACAGAGTGCATTTACTTGGAATTTGCCGTGTAATTGCTATATTGAGTCCTCGAGATGTTCTTGGACTGCTGGTCCACTGCTGTTGTCACTTTTGCATCTGCTCTCTCCAGTTCTCTGAATTTCTGTGAGAACATACCACTCTGACGAAAGCACTTGTAATACATGGAAACTGTAAACAACTTGCTCCATGGAGCAGTGTGTGTTTTCAGTTGTATCCTGCCATCTTGTGGAAATGATCAATCAGCACACTGTTCATATATGAAGCTGTATTAAATCAAATCAAATCATTCATATCAATAATCAAGAGTCCTCCATCCTCCATCCATCCATCCATCCATCCATCCATCCATCCATCCTCATCTATCTATCTATCTATCTATCTAATCTATCTAGCATATCTATCTATCTATCGCGTTTTCCCTCTGTTTTAAGCATTTGATTTCTGGGAGATAAAATATAAAAATATAAAGACGTTTAAAGGGATCATTATTTATCATATTTATAATAGGATAATGTTATTTTTTTCTTATTTAGCCTATTCATTTATTCATTCCTACTTATTTATGGATTTATTTGTATTAAGCATATGTGTTTTTTCCTCTGTTTTACACATTTTAGTTCTGGGTGGTTAAAATAAATTTATATGCAACATGTGCAGAAAACATGTTTAAAGGAAAGACATTTTTTTTCATTTCATTTGGGAGAGTTTATTTATTTATTTAGGCCTATTTATTCAACTAGCCTACTTATTTATTTATTTTACTTGCTTGCTTTAGCATTTTAGTTTTGGGAGATAAATTAAATTATAGGTAAACAAACCAGTAGAGACGTTTAAAGGGATAAAATTACTTATCTATCATTTAATTAAGTGAATATCTTTATTCTATTCTATTTCACGTTTCTTCATACATTTCCAATTAAAAGTTTACTTTTACTTTAAATGTTTAACTTAAGGTAAGCGAACTTGTAATGCTTTTAGCGACCTTGAGATTTGTGCAAAGGCTTTATAAAAATAAAGCCACTTTTTCTTAAGTGCAGTTACTAGTTGAACATTTTTGTAAACTTTCACTTGTTTTTGGCCCAATATTTTGACTTCTCCTTCAGTGAAAATTTAACACAGTATCCATACTTAAACTTAAGTGTAATTTCTCTGTGCTTTTTGTTCACTTCAGGTAACAGCTATAGAATGACAGTGAAGTTGACGCTATTGTAATTCTAGCGCACAGCGATAGTGCTGGAACCAACTGAATATCAATGGCACTGTAGGCGCGCCGAACCTGAGGTCATTGTGACGCTCCTCCAATCAGAGGACACGAATGAAGACGCGCTCCAGTTGCTGGGTGTAAAGTGAATGACGATATTCTATGAATGTTGTTTGTAGTCGTCAGATGTCTTTTGAGTAACGTTACAGTGAAGATGTAAAGAGCAGAGGCACAGAGGAGTCACTGGACAACTTTGAAGACAAGGTATGCATTGTTTTCTTTATGCATGTTGTGCATGCTAAGAATTCGATGTTATAGTTATATTCTGTTATAGCATAACTCACCAAGTAGTATTTAAATTGCTCAACGCGTCCTGAATATTGAATAATAAAAATTCAAAAGTATGTTTATGTCAGAAGTATGATTAACTCTGTTGATAGAGTCACTGTAAACTGTACTCACTGAGAGCAGACAGATGAACCCCCTGTAACTGTTGCATGATGCAGCATACTTTGACTGGAAGACACATCCGGGTCAGTGAAGTGCCTCTGTTTTCCTGCTGGACTGAACATTGACACTCGGAAGCTGCTCTGTAACCCAGCACATATTTTTTTAAGAGTCAAGGTGTGATATGACATTATTAATTCATTATATGTGCAGTATTTATGTCTTTTATATTTGTAATTTATCCTATCTTTATATGTGTTTAGCATATTTTTTAAGTTAGAATAATTGTGTCCAAATTTACTCTTTTCTATTACTTATGCATGTGTGTCTGCACAGGTGTGTGTACATAGGTCAATGACAAGTAATGTCTGATATTATAATAAGGAGGAATATTATCTAGTTTGACACATGTGGCAAGTTCTTAGATATGTAATCTTTGTATCCATGTTTGAAAAACAATTATAATATTTTCTACAAAAAAACAACGTCATTTCATTCTTTTAAAAAGCTTTACATATATAATTTTATGAATATTGAGAGACTTATTTCCTTAGGCTTATTCCATTTCATCTGAACATAAAGTGATATTTGAAATATGTGCTATTCTACAGTCCGCTTATGTATATATTTGTGTATGCATGTTAAAAGTTCTTATAAGTTAAAATATTTATATATTTCCTTCTATAATTTTTTTAATCAGCTATTAGTAAACTAATCCATCATGAGTGCCCAATTGGAGGCAGAAGTCCGCACCATATCTCCTGAGATGCCGGCCATGTTTGATGGCATGAAGCTGGCTGCTGTAGCCACGGTGCTGTATGTCATAGTGCGGAGCCTGAACCTGAAGTGTCCCACGGCAGCCCCTGACATCACCTGTCAAGATACCCCTCTCAATCGTTACCTGCTCAAGTCTTGTCCCATTCTAACCAAAGAGTGAGTGATGCTGCCTAGAAGGATTTCTTGTCATCTTATTGCAGTCTTCTCACACATTGCATCTTTTTTAGATGGCAAAATACAATAAAATGATGCGATGTGCTGTAGAATGACTAGAAGAATCCAGGAGTAAATTTTTAGTTAAATAAATATTTGGATACACTTAATTACTATTACGCCACCTGCCCATGTCTCCAGGTACATCCCTCCCTTGTTATGGGGAAAGAGTGGACATCTCCAGACTGCTCTTTATGGGAAGATGGGAAGGGTAAATTCCCCTAAACCTTGTGGGCTGCGTAAGTACCTGCCTATGCCAGATGGAGCCACTGCCACCTTTGACCTGTTTGAGCCACAAGGCGTCCACAGTACAGGAGGTGAGCCTGGGTTTTTCAATAGCAAAGGAATTTTTGACCCCAAAGGGGAAATGTTGATCTAAAAATATACACAGAGCTATCATATGGTTTAAAAAGACTGGAATATTACTCACAAATAATCTTTTTATGCTGCATTCTTGCATTTTTAGACCTTGACAGCTTGTCATTTTCATCCACTTATGGTGTTTATGATTAAGACGATTCCTCTGGAGAGGCAAATGTGTTGCTCGTACTTTCACTAGAGTTTATCGGTCTCTGTCCCATCACAGATGATATCACCATGGTGATCTGTCCTGGGATCGGTAACCATAGTGAGAAGCATTATATACGGACCTTTGTGGATTACTCACAGAAACAAGGCTACAGGTGCGCCGTTCTCAACCATCTTGGAGCGCTACCAAACATCGAGCTGACTTCCCCAAGGATGTTCACCTATGGTAAGCCACGCTTGGCAAGCATGCTTGTTTGTTATGAAACAAGCATACTTGTGAAAAACAACCAGGCAGTTAGTCACAATTTCTTTATAATAAGATGAGTTTTTTGTTAAAAAAATGAAAGAGAAAAAGCTATATATATACCTGTATGTAATCATTGAAAACATTCAAAAAAAAATGTAACTAAGCTCTACTTATATATAATATATATATTATATTAAAATATTAAAATTCACTTGAAAATCACTGGAATAAATTACCTTTTAAAATATATCAATAGAACACTTATTTTAAATATAAAAATATTTCACAATATTACTGACTACTGATGCAGGCTTGGTGAGCAGAAGAGCTTTTTTTTAAAAACTTAAAAATCTTGGATGTCCAACACTTTTGCTGGTAGTGTATATATATGTTGATGTATAATTAACAATGTCTAATTAAATCATATGATTCTTTAGAATTTTAAAATTATATTTAAATACTTATCGTTCTATAGAAAATGTACAGCAACCACTGAATGCTTATTTCTATTATGTTTAACTATGGTTTATTAACTATGTAACACTGTGTTAAAGGTTGTACCTGGGAGTTTTCAGCCATGGTGGGCTACATTATACGCACATTCCCACAAACTCAGCTCATCGTGGTGGGCTTCAGTCTGGGAGGGAACATCGCCTGCAAGTACCTGGGTGAAAATCCAGCCAATCAGGAGCGAGTGCTGTGCTGCGTCAGCGTCTGCCAAGGATATAGTGCTTTGAGGTGAGAAAGTATTTTTAACTTATGCACTTAATATACCATTTTAAATATGTAATTTTGACAACTTGGTTTTCTGTTTTTATTTGTTTGTCTTTAGGGCTCAGGAGACATTTCTACAGTGGGATCAGTGCAGGAGACTATACAACTTCCTCATGGCGGACAACATGAAAAAAATAATTCTATCTCACAGGTAAGTCCTTATTCATGTGAAATATCTGACTCTGATTGATCAATGATAATGGCCACTAAACTGTATGATTGACACTTGTTCCTGGCAACCAATTTCTTTATATCCCCAATTATCCTTTGTGAAACTGAGTCAAGTAAATCTGTCCTGTAGGGCAAGTTTATTTGGTATGAGCTCTAGCAATATGGAGGCTGCCGACCTCAGCCGTCTGTATACAGCCACTTCACTCATGCAGATTGATGACAACATTATGAGGTACTTTAAAAGCTTTCATAAGACACTTCTGACTGCATTTTATGTTCCCATAATGATTCTTTTCAAAATGTATGTCTCTATTAGGAAGTTTCATGGACACACGCCAAAGATTACTATGAGAAGGAAAAGCTGTAGTGCATTAATATCCACTGTAAGTAACATTATTGGAAATCCGTTATATTAAGTCATATTGTTTTTTTCATAACAATAATCTTATGTCTCTTTTATCAGATCAGTGTTCCTCTACTCTTGATGAACTCTTCAGATGATCCATTAGTCCACCAGTCACTGCTGACGATACCTCGCACACTAGCAGGTATTTATACATTAGATTTTTTCTATTCTGTCTCATTCTTTCCATTTTTATCCATCTTTAGCAAGAAGAGTTGATGGATGTGTCAAGTGGCTTTTAGCAAGCAAAAATAAGCCATTAAACATAAAGGACTTACCAAAGGAGTGTAAAAAAAAAAAGGTCACTTCGACATGTATGGCCTAATAGTGCTTTTAGGCGCCCATTAGAACTCTCAGCACCGCCGTGTTTTTAAGATCCTGCATTGGACACCTGTGCTGAATTTTTCAGTGCCATCTGATCTTTCCTCTGTGATTATTTATCAGATTACTGCCGTCAGCTTCTTCCTTCAGCCTCAGGTGAAAGATCCAACAGAGAACCCCTATTAACAAGCCTAACTGCCTCACGCTAAGGAAATATGGGACACCTAATCTTCTTGAGCTTCAACAGAACTTTAAAGTTGATGCATTTTTAAAGAGGCCACAACAGAAGACTTTGCAGCCTTGCATATGAATTTGTATGGATTATTTAGTCTTTTGAGTATATGTCTAATTGATATTTAATGCAGTTAATTAATAATAATAATAATAAGGTGCATTTATAATAGGATTGAGAACCGAATCTTATTCTGGATCAGTTAACAATACAATAGGGCGATGTGAAACAAATACCGTTTTAAAGTACTTTTGACAAAATTTCCTGCACTACAGTAGCACCACAATCTGAATCTACAGTGTAAAACTGTAGCACAAGATGTGCAGTCCGATTCTCAAATGAATGTCTCATGAACCGCTTTTTTTAGTGAATCAAAAGCATATTCCTCTACCAGTCTAGTCTGATTCCTGAACAAATACTTCTTGTGAATCAGTTATTTTTAGTGAATCAAAGGCATATTGCATGACCAGTATAGTCCAATTCCTGAACAAATGCCTGTGAATCAAAAGTATACTGCACAACCAGTAGTCAGTTCCTGAATGAATGCCTCTTGTGAGCCGATAGTGAATCAAAAGCATATTGCACTACCAGTGTAGTCTGATTCCTCAACATATGTCTCTTGTGAATCAGTGCCTTTTAGTGGATCAAAGCATATTGTGCAACAAATGTAGTTGAATTCATAACGAATGCTTCTTGTAAGTCGGTTCTTTATAGTGAATCAAAATTATCTTGCACAACCAATTTAGTCTGATTATTGAACGAATGCTTCTCGTGAGTCGCCTTTTTTTAGTGAATCAAAGGCATAATGCGTAACCAAAGTAGTCTGATTTCTGAATGAATGTCTCTTGTAAGTCTGCTTTCTTTTTAGTGAATCAAAAGGATCTTGCATAACCAAAGTAGTCTGATTTCTGAACGAATGTCTCTCGTGAGTCGCTTCTTTTTAGTGAATTAAAGGCATAATGCACAACCAAAACAGTCTAATTTATGAACAAAGACCTCTCCTGAGTCACTTATTTTAAGTCAATCAAAAGGGTCTTGCGCAACCAAAGTAGTCTGATTTCTCAACGAATGCCTCTCGTGAGTCGCTTCATTTTAGTACATCAAAAGGATCTTGCGTAACCAGCGTAGTCCAGTTCCCAAACAAATGCCTCTTGTGGCACTTCTTTATTAAATCTAATGCATATTGTGCAGTGAGTGTTCTCAGATTCATGAACATATGCATATTGTCCAGTTTCTGAAAGAATGAATTTTATGAGTCAGTACTTTTTATCTAATCAAAAACATACATAACGACCAGTGTAGTTCGACTTCTGAATGAATGACTGAGTCAGTTCTTTGTTATGAAAAATGTCTTGGTTACATATGTAACCCTCGTTCCCTAAAGGAGGGAAAGGAGACGTCACGTTGATGACCGACAAAATTGGGATCTCGCCTGGAGAGACCAATCGACTTAGAGTGTAAACTAAACAAGCCAAAGCACATTGGCATGCAATGATTGCATCCAGCTGCCACTGATCGCAACGCGAGTATAAATAGGCAGCACGTGCAACGCATACTCGGGTTTTTGCTGAGGAGCTGAGCCGGTGACCCGGCTGCTCATTGGTGGTACAGCAGCTGTGGCAACGGGACGTGACGTCTCCGTTTCCTCCTTCAGGGAACAAGGGTTACATAACCTAATCGAGACGTTCCCTTTCAGTCAGTCACTCTCAACGTCACTTCGTTACTGGACTGACGAATTGGGATCCTACCAAAGCGCCATGGATGCTGCCCCTTTTAGTGTCCTGTGCGAGCCTCCTGCACCCCCTTTTCAACATAGGCCGGGGCTCACAACAGGAAGGCCAGTCACTGTTGTCTTAACTTTTCATTGTTTCCGTAGGCATGAGATTGGATACACTGGCAAAAACGTACCCAGTCCCTTGGAACAGAACTTGCAAAGCCCCCTCCTTTCCCGAAGGAGTTTCGGAAGGCACTTCCACATATTCATACAATCGTTAGTGCTATGCGAAGATTAAGGTATGTAATACGGCTCTTGGAAAGGCAGAAAGTCTGCTTAGAGACGTCATTCCCCTTCTGCCGGCTTCCATAACAGACAAAGAGCTGATCTGAGGCCCTGAAGCATTGTGGGACACCGTCTATGTACCATCTTAAGGCTCGGATGGGACAAAGCAAAGCTAGGGCTGGGTCTGCCTCCTCAAGGGGCAGCACTTGCAGGCTCACCACCTGATCCCTGAAGGGAGTAGTGGGAACCTTGGGAACATAGCCGGGCCGGGGCCTCAGGATTACCTGGGAGTCAGCCGACCCAAACTCTAGCCATGATTCGTCAACCGAAAATGTGTGCAGGTCCCCTACCCTCTTGATGGAGGCCAGTGCACGCAGGAGCAGAGTTTTCATTGATAGAAACTTCAGCTCAACTGACTGCAAAGTCTCAAATGGGCCCTGCTGTAGTGCTTTGAGCACTAGAGACAGGTCCCAAGAGGGTATAGAGGGGGGCCGGGGAGGATTTAACCTTCAGGCCCTCCTAAGGAACCTAATGGCAAGGTCATGCTTCCCTACCGACTTCCCTTCCATGGGGTCATGGTTAGCAGCAATCGCAGCAACATAGACTTTAAGGGCGGAGGCAGACAGCCTTCGCTCCAACCCCTGCTGCAAAAAGGACTGCTCGACTCTGATCGGGCATCTTCGGAGGTCTTCTCGATGAGAAGAACACTACTCGATGAACAGGTTCCACTTCAAGGCGTAAGTGTGTCTTGTAGATGGTGCTCTCGCCGAAGTGATTGTTTCCACCTACCGTCCTGGGGTAGGTCACCTAGAACCTCCGACTCCTGTCCAGGGAACAGCATACGTTTCCAGAGTTCTGGACGCAGGTGCCCATGTGCCCCCGTCCTCTGCGTCGTAGAATCCTTCTCAGAGAATCGCCAGGGAGGTGCTGTCACGAGGAGCATTAGTTCCGGGAACCAAGTCCGCGATGCTCCCCCGAGGGTTGGTTCCCTGGAGGGTTTGCCATCACTGTTACCCTCAGCTTGACCCGCAACTCCGAGATGGTCGTCTTCCCGCAATGAGAACATGACTCATCCACAAACGCCACCTCAACGTGCTTAATGCCCAGACACGTGAGGCAGCAATCGTGACCGTCACCCAACGCCAGGTAACGACTGCATCCAGAAACGCACGGGTGATATGTTGTCTGTAGCAAGACGCAACGTCGTCTTTACAAAGACGTAATGTCGAGTCTGCCAGATGCAACGTCGTCTTTAAAAAGACGCGCCCGTGAATGCTCTTTTAGGGAAAAAAAAGCTCTAGCGTGCTGAAGAGCACAGGGGAGATGGCCGCCTGCAACACAAACGGGGGTAGTGCAGCCTGATGTGTGCATCCCACTCGACACGGGAAACCACCACCGCTGAAGCGCCGTACCGCCAACACGAAGAGCTCTGAAAGAGCATGCTGAACTTGTTCAGTCTTCTCTCAGTAGAAGTCAGGAGCAGAACGATATGACCGCTCGGCTCCGAAATGAAAAGCTGAGTATGCGTTGCACCTGCTGCTTAGTTATACTCGCGCTGCGATCAGCGGCAGCTGGATGCAATCATCGCATGCCAATGTGTATTGGCTCGTTTAGTTTACCTCGAAGTAGATTGGTCCCTCTAAGCAAGATCCCAAGTGACGTCTCAAGTGCCGACTGAAAGGGAACATACAGTGCAGCAAGTGTAGTCCAATTCCTAAAATAACTCTGAGTTGGTACTTAGTGAATCAAAAACATACATCTAGAATGAATGGCTTCCTGTAAAATGATTGTGTAAAGACAGTAAATTAGCTTTCAATGTGTTCCTAAAATAGGATAAATCTGTATTGTTTCCCCACAGAAAAGAAGCAAAATGTGATCTTCACTCTGACACTACATGGAGGTCATCTCGGCTTCTTTGAAGGCGCTGTTCTTTTTCCTCAACCTCTTTCCTGGATGGACAAAGTCATAGTTAGTTATGCCAACGGTATCTGTCAATGGGAGAAACACAGGCCGCAGTGCCAGTAGGAAAAATAATGCCTTGTGCAACACTAAGCATAATACTTTATGGTGTTCTCATTTTCTCTGACTTGAGGTTAGATGATGGTTTCTAAATGTCTGACTTGCCAGAGTTTGCTCTGACCTTCAAGCAGGAATTTGAGAGAAAGCACATATGGTAATAAATTAGTCAGATGAGTCAGATGTCAATGGTGTATCACTACAAAGCCTGACAAACTGTGCAGAGGGATTCATAAAATGTTTTTGTAAAAGGTTATAGTGAACCTTGTGAAAAAAAACATACTTGGTAAGAGGAGATGGTAAAGAGGTGAAGACTAATAACTGATGTAACTAACACTAAGTTCACCAGCTGTCATTTACATAGATATTTCTATACTATGATGTCAGTGTATCTCTTCTATACTATGATGTCAGCGTATCTTGAATAATAACTCATCAAATCACCTTTGTGAGATGTTAAATTTTTTATTAGTTTTTGAAAATTTGCACTTACATTTGCTTTTGAACAGTCTGTCGGGTTGCCTTATGTTTTATTGACACTTTTAATTGTATCTTTTTATTGCTGCTTCAGTGGCAAAATTATTTTCATTAAATGTATTTAATAAATAGTTTCCTGTAGATGGAAGCGCAAATAATTGAAGCAATAATCTGTCAATGTCTCCCATTTATTGGTGTCTTTTAAAACTATCTCTCTGTCGTTCTTACTGTCATTCTCTGTTGTTATACAAGACAAATAAACATGTTATTGCACTCTAGAAGTGGTTTAGCTTTTTCACATCACGTCTTGAATTTTCATTGAATAATAACCAATTAAAATCCCTTCTTGACAGTATCTAACAACTGGAATCAGACAATATCTAATCTTAACATTTAACATTATTTTTCTTTTATATTCT
This sequence comes from Sinocyclocheilus anophthalmus, assembly GCA_018155175.1. NCBI lineage: Eukaryota > Metazoa > Chordata > Actinopteri > Cypriniformes > Cyprinidae > Sinocyclocheilus > Sinocyclocheilus anophthalmus. Next base: position 7,932 of record JADLZN010006287.1, on the reverse strand, counting down.
GACTACTTTTATTTCTTTCAAGTTATATCATTAGTAATTTAAATTATATATATATTTTTACTTGTTTTAATGTTAAAAAACTTTTTATTATAAAAGCTTTGTCCCACATTTTGGTAACAAGGTTGCAATATTTGCAAACACCATATAAAAGGAACAGAAAATAGGCTGATTATCATCTGATCAGGCTGATTTTGTCTAAAGGTTAAGCATTTTTCACTGCCTTAATGTTTTTGTTTATTTTTAATGACTTCAGTTTCAAGCTTTTTTGTACTCAATTTGTGGAAACTGCCATAATTTGTACATCTTATTTTCTAGATATAGATAGATGTAGCACTCGAGTACAATGTTTGACATTCCAAAAGGTTTTTATTAGTTTTCGTTTACAGGAAATACATGATAATATAATAAAGTTGTCATTTTAAGTGTGTACTTTATTTATAATGAAAATGTATGTACTCACTTTAACTTTCTATAGAAAGTTCTCCATTCAAAACATCATATATTCTTATAATTATGTTTTAAACATTGACTGGGTTGAGTATTTTTTCCATTCTCGCTTAACAAGAGAAACAACAGAGATGTCTAGACTCTGTCATCTGTTCCAAAAGAATATCTATTTTTTGGGTTAAATCTGAAGATGGGGCCCTGTCTGAGATTAGTAAGGAATGTCAAGCACTCCAATAGAATGCAGTTTCACAGGGAACTAACTGACCGTATCTGTTTCATTCCTCTTTAATGACATCTGGAGACTTTTCCAGTAAGTTGGCTGTTTGGTATGGGAACATCTCTATGCTGCTGGGATCACTCTCAGAAAAACAAAAACATGTTCAATCATTCTGTAATACAATACAACTAAAATAACACACAGTCGCTTTCATGTGCGGCAACAGATAAAAAGTGCTTAGTCAAAAAGTTGTGCTGCTGTGGCCTTGCCATCGTATTTGGCACCTTTCCCATTGAAGTCTGAAGGTAGGATTCCAGCATCAAACTCCTTGAAGTAGTTCTCCAGCTCATCACCGTGGACAAACACCTTCAAAGACGCAGAAAGTCAAAACCACTTTCTCATCCATCATAAATAAAATGATTCATCTTCATGTTTTCCACAAATACTGTCCAACACAATTTACCCTTTCCAACAGTTTGCTCTTCATCAGGGGTTTGACCACATTGTAGGTGGTAGTGAAGTACCAGGGCTGGTGGATAAAGTGCACTGCTTTGAAACGTGCAGGGAAAGAGTCCTGCCAAACACAAGAAAAAGCAACAATTAAGATGTGGAAAGATGAACATTTATGTGTTATTAATAGATTTATAGACTACAAAGTTTGATATGCCAACTCAAATCAGTCATGTTATGCTGTCATTTTGGACTTATACTGCCACTTGGTGGTGTGAATGCAGCAATACATAAAAGTACATAATTACTGATTTCATTGTAGAAATGCACTTTTAGTAGTTGATCATGATTAATAAATTTCATACTCATTTCTTTTTTTATTTTAAAGATATATTTTTGGTATTTTACCTTTTATTGTGACAGGACAGTATTTAGACAGGAAGCAAAGTGGGAGAGAGAAGGGGGTGGGGGGACCTTTCAGAATGGCGTTGTGTTGTTGCCCACGAGGCTATTAGCACCGACTCATATTCATTTTTTTGTCATAAAATTATTTGTAGGTAAGTATTACTGAATGCACATTTAAGATCTAATACAGAGAGCTATTTAAAAAAAAAAGAAAAAGATAAATGCGTCACCTGCAACATGTCCACCATTTTCTTCAGCTCTGTGGGCTTGATGCCAGAAGCTTGCTGCATTGTGAAACCTTTAAAGTTTTCAATGATGCAAAACCCATTGATCTGAGTCTCTTCATTTTCCAGAAGCTTCTCCAGGATCACACAATAGGCTCTGAGGATCTGGAACATACACAATGTCAATACACGTGACAGACTTTTAGTTTTTTAATGCATCCTTGCTGATTAAAAGTATTAATTTCTTCAAAAAACGGACCTTAACATTTTTGATCGGTAGTGTATTTATTAATACAATAAAAAAAAATGAAAAAGAGAAAAGGACATCAATCAATATACAAACTAACTATCAGTTCAGCCTATTATCATTTTAAAAAATCACCTCATCAAAAGTGATCTCCTCATAATCCCAGTTCTCAATGTTGAAGAGCAGCACCACACGGCCGTATTTATCTCTGCTGGACAGGATCCCTGGGTAACCGGCCTCAATGGTGCTGCGGACAGCCTCTGGGGTCAAGTTTTCAAAGAGTTCAGGGTAATCCCGCCTGAAGCGCACATAACCTTCAGGACAATAAAACCAATAGTAGCGTCTCAGGGCGAGCAACATTCCAGTGGTAGCAATTGTAAAAAATAAAAACCCTTTGGCAAAACGATTTACCCCTCAGAAGTTCATAGGCCCTGTTAACTTCATATTTTCTGGCACGGATGAACCTCACCAGCACAGTATCGGGTTTGTCCCCAAAAGTGTCCTGAACACCTTTAGCGAGGTCGTCTCCAGAATCTGCCTTCTCTTTAATAATACCTCTGAGTTCCTTTACGGCTGACACTCGCTTCTCATCTGTCTCATTTAGCTCATCTTTAGCCTACAACAATATCACAATTTAAAGTATTCATAAAAACACAACAATTTCTTTGTAAAGTAACAGTTTTTTAGACAGTCAGAATGTGCAGTGAAGCCTGCTAATTTGATAGAAGATGCTATTGTGTAGCGGTAACTGGGTTTTTTATATTTTCTCAAAAAATATTGTGCGAAACTTGCCACAGTGATGCTAGATGGCTGCTAGGTTATTACTAGGGTGTTTATTTTGTGTGGTCACTATGTGCTGAAATAAGCGATATCAAACGAATAGCAGTGTGATATGGCTGTATATCAGCAAGACTGTGATTCGGGCTTGTATGGAAATGCACCAATCGTGCGATTACTACGGGGCCGCTATCTGTAATGCTTACAAGTTTGATATTGCATTTATACACAGATTCGATGTGCTCACGAGTTTGTAAATACAAAAGAAAAAAAAAACGATGGAGTCTTTAAAAATAAACCGCTCTTCTTGTGCAGACTAGGACTTCCTTGACTACTGACTATCACATCATACAACATTTCTTTTGTGCATCTAATGGACAGAACAGTGTAACAATCACGCAATCACCATCACGAACACACACACATACTGTTTCCCATTACTAAATACAAATTAAATATATTATTATTTATATGAATATTATTTATTAAATAATAATATTTAATAAACAACAAACAACAGCCATCATAAAAGTTGCTATAGGCAATTCAGTCAAAGTACAAAAACAGCGCTCTGATATACAGCATTGAAGTTACATAAAATATAACGTGATGAGGTTTTGCCCTCAGTCAAAACTATTTGTTCTGGAACAAATAATAGATTAATGAAACGCGAAGACTGCCAGTTAGATTTGCCCAAAACAAATTATATCTCATGTTTAACCACAATAGAGACATCAGAGCCAGCGGTAAATTCCAGAAGATCTCTCGGCGGGTTCATGAGCGCTGAATGGCTGCTGATGCCCTGGAGCTCACATATCCGAAAACGCTGAAGCAGATTTTCAAATAGACGTTATCTTTAATAACAAACCGCATATTTGAAGTCAAAAAGTTCATTCTAACCTAAAAACTCTTAAAACTACATTCCGCGACACAAAAACAGTATTATTTATAAAAAATATATAGTGGATTTGGGCATCTGCCATGACACTTGTCGATGTGAGAATTAGTCGCATGCGGAGTGATAGCAAACTGTGCAACCCTCTCTTTCTGTCGCTCGTCAGTCAATCGATTGGAGGACCAAAGAACCTGTTGTCTAAATTTAACATATTACTGCTTAACTACTTAATCTTACATTGGCTATAGTTCGATAGTTCTCTATTTAGATACAGCTAAAATAAATGTGCTTTTGGCAGTCTAAAATGGTATATTCCTTTAGACTTTTACGCACTTGCTCATCACCCTTCTGCACCGTGGGGTGCGACGTAGTGGGGTAGCAGGTCTGTAGCAGTGAGTGCTGCACTCGCCTCGGACACCATCCGGAATGTTCCACTCTATAAAAAGTTATGGAGAAAGACTTATGAAAAGATCCTAATCCTGAGTTTAAGCAAACACTTTAATTTAGTAGCCCTAATCAATGGAAGCTAGTGTGGGCCAGTGCTAAGCTCACTCACATGAACTGCGTAAAGCCTAGTAAACCCGGTCTGAGATTGGGGATAAGCTGCTAATGTACGTAGCTCTATCCCTAAACACTAAGATCCGCCTTGTTCTTAAAACATTTGTTCACTAAATGAGTAATGGTTTGGAGGAACCTGGGTGAGATCACATGTTGGGTGACATAACAGGGTCTTAAGACTTCAGTGGGAAATACTGTGTTTCTATACTACTGTGTTTCTATAATACTGTGGAAACAGTTGTAAAAGTTTTCTCTCATTCTGATAACATCATTTAGTCAGTAAGCAAATGCAACACTGAATGTGGTTTTACAGTTAATAAAGACAAAAAAACTTTACTTACAACAACAGCCATTGCTTCAGATGATCAGTGCAACTTTCTGTGGAAAGACAGATAATGATCACAAGGAAAATGCTGCGACTCCAAAAAAAAAAAAAAGTAGTTTATGACATATATTACATAATGGTTTTTCTGTAACCGATGAGATAATTATAAAATTTTAATGACTTGGTAAAACTTTTTATCATAATAAATATACTTAGTATTTAAGTCATATTCTTATTAGGTTGATGAACTAAAGGTATCTGTTAACTTTTAATTCAAAACGGGTTGTCTAAATATTAATTTAATTATAAACAATCACTGAAAGCAGGGATTTTTAAAAAACATTTTGATGCAGGTCCCAAATGATGATGATTTCCCTTATATTATTTTATAAAATTGTATATGCATAAACACCCAATTATACTGTTTGACAAAGAAAAATTAAGCATGATATAATAAAGAAATTAAATAAGTGGCTTTTTATTGTCATTGTACTTTTTCTAATAAAATATATTAAAAACAAAAAACACAAAAGAATCTTTTAATTTGAAATAGAATAAAAATATATTTAAAAAATATTATTTTTAAAGATTATTTTCTTATTTTGTAATCAATATTTTAATCAATTATTATGGCTTCTGACCATGATTTCTGACCAGTCTTTAGAAAGCAGAAAATAATATTTAATCTTCATCTTGCATCTCAAGTAAATGTATTTTGAGCTTAAGGGAGTTTCATGATATTTGGACTCGAAAAAATACTGAGTAAGAGAGGAATTTTTGCAATGCTATATGTCAATGCTATTTAATGCCACGATTTAGCATTTAAGACTTTTTGTTCTTTTCAAGAAGCGCTCTAATTTGTGAAAAGTGATTTAAGGAAACTTTTTAAGAACCTGATAAACGCCTGGTAATAAAATGCAAAATAATTAAACAAACAAAATATTACCAATAAAATTGTAATAAGGTCAATTAAATAACATGAATTAAAAAATAAAAAAAATATTAAGCATGTTTAAAACCTTGTTAATATGTTAACTTTGAAGTTTTCAAGTAAAATAATTTTTTGTGGACTCCCAAGAAACACTTTGTGTCCACCTGGGAGTCCCCGAAATCCAATTTTAAGGGCAGATTACCAAAGGCTAATCTGAGACATTGGGTTATATAATTGGGACATTTCTTGCTATATCACAAGCATTCCAGCAGGGTTGTCATGTGATAGTCTCCATCAGTCTGACATGTTGAGGTGAAAATTGCACCAACTGCAGAAGTTGAAAAAATCTCCCAGATTACTTTCATTCATTCTACCTCATTACAACCACCAACACTTTAAAATAATAGAGAATTATCCATCATCATCATTAATATTTTAAAAGTTTCCAAAACTTGAGCAACGTACATCCTAAATGACATAACAAATTCCACGCTCTATCCAAACGACACTTACCTGACACAATGCGGTGCTGCTCAAGCCACCAGAACTGAGTGAGGTGAGGAACAGCAGGCTGCAATAATTTGTAGTGTAGTGTGACCTGTGATGGATTAACAACGTCATATGGATTAACAGATTTGATGTTAATCAGTCAAAAACATTGAGAAAAGGAGCAAAGAGATCATTGTCCAATAGCCTGCAGCCAATAGCATCATGACTCATATGAGTTTAATCAAGAGGAACCTTCCCTGACCCCAAACACTTGGTGTAATTAAAAAAAAACAAACAAGGGGTTTATTAGAAAGAGTGTGTCAGACATATTAGCGGTTAATAATATTAGAGGTTAAATGTGAGGGAGGGTTTGGCAATCCACTGACCAATAAGATTTGGCTGGATTCCGGCACCAGTGAAAAATATGTGCTGGCAACGGGAATGGTTTCTGGAAATAGACCTTGAACACAAAGCCGTGTTGAAATGCCAAGATACAGATGTAGGCATTTTCATTAGAATTAGGTTATAAAATAATGCATCAATTTAAAACATCAAACCTTTTAGAAACTCTACATATAAATAGCAAATCAGATTTTTTTTTTACCATAAATGCACAATTATATGTACAATTTTCTTTACAAAACTTGTAAAAACAATGGAGAAATATGAAAATAAATGTATAAACTATATGTTTTAATAATATATTGCAAATATATTTCTGGTACTCCCATTCACTGCTCTTCAATTTAACCCAACTATGACGACTTCCGCTCCTGAGAAGCCCGGAAATGTGAAAAAGGTCCATTATAAACAAAAAAACTAATATTTTAAATATAAAAAATGTATTAGTTTTAAGCCCTCTCACACAAATTCTCAGATATGTCCTCAAATAGTCAGTTTAGAAGAGTTGAATGCACGCAGAATTATTGTATTCGCACCCCGCAACGTCACTATGCCATGTTCCTCACTGATACATTGAATCGTATTTTATTTGGGGGGGGGTGGCCATAATCCTTTAAGGCAGGATTTAGGGCCTTTGAATGTGATGGTCTAGTATTGAACTAAAGGGTGCAGTGCTTGCAGCATACAATGGTCATCTCGGTGCTACCAGAAGGCTGCTCAGCATTTATTTATCGGCTGTTGGGGTGGGGTAAATGCAATACATTTGATGATTCATTATAGGCCAGTTATATTTTTTTCAGGCGCAAGCCATAACTTTAGATCTCTATATAATTCCATGCAAAAATATATATTTTTTTCCCATTTACACGTCATTATAAGATTTTGTGACATCCAGAAGCCCACTACACATTTCCAATGACACATTCAGCAGGTAAAAAGTGATAATGTTATTAATAATATTCCCTATAATGCCACACAGAATACGGTTTATGAAACTAAGCTGCTATTGACACACTGAGTGTGTGAGAGGTGAAAGAGCCCGCGGCTATGACAGCCCTGTGTAAGTGTGTGTGTGTTTCTCAGATGGGTTTTCATCAGGCAGTGTTGATCCTGACTCCCCCACTGTGTCATTACTTAATTGGCTCCTTTAACTAGACACGTGTACAGTTTTGATTGTTATATCCCCTCTGGCATTTTAGACAGGCTTCTAAACCCAGTTTTATGCCTTGGATGTTACATTTAGGTGCCATGTTTTAGGGAACACCTTTGACAGATGTATTGCTGGTTTAAAAATAAAAAAGGAAAAGAAAACTGGAAAAGAAAAAAATAAGCAGAATAACTGTTAAGTGATTTTCTAACACAAATGGAGAAATTGAAACTAGCATGCATGACACATTGAGTTATAGTGCTCAGTCTGGAGAAATGAGTTTGAATCTGACTCGCATCAGTCCTTGATCTTGTTATTCAATTTTCTCCCCATTTTATTATTCTTAATAGAGAATATCAGAAAGGTTGGAAATAAAACAACTACACAAAAACATCCATCCATCCATCCATCCATATTC